>CM062806.1:870967680-871686128 GCA_031772625.1 Pinus tabuliformis | reverse complement strand
ACTCAGTTGAACTCATGTGTCTCAACTTGATTGGTGGTTTATCAACTTGTTTTCATCTGGAATTCTAGTGTGTTATCAACCGTAACACTCACACTCAATATTTCAATTCCATTGAAATCTCATTAGCCAAATGATTCACATGCGCACATAAAACATAGAAAAACAGGCAATACCATCCAAAACTAGGACACAAGCTAGAAGGTTTTTTTCTCCCTTGGAGGATTTACTTCGAGTATAAACTCACATTTCAAGATCATCTTGTTTTTTGAACCACCACACACCATGTCTACACATCCCTTTGCACATTGTCCACCTCCTTTGTCTCTTTTCTCTTTTTGAGGCATTTTTTCTCCATGTCCTTCTCTGGCATATTGACCACCTCAACATTATCCATGAGAACAAGACTATATGGCTCATCCATCACTGGTGCATTCCATAACTAAATTCACTACTTGCACTAGCAATTCCATTAATTCAATTCATCATGGATACAGGAGGTGAAAAAATATAGTGGCTTGGGTTTGCAAGCAACTCCTCCTTCATAGACATTTGAATCCATTTTCACTCGTCTCAACCAACCAACTTTTTCATTTCCACATTATTTACATGAATTACAATTCAAGAGAAATAACAAAAGGGTATCACAATTTTTTATTAGTTACTCCAACTAGAAGTCATCATCATCAAAGGAGAATTAAGAAGAGATAAATGTTGGAAAAGTTCAAGAAAGAAAACCCCCTATCTATGATGGAGAAATAAAGAATGATAAAGATGTAGAAGCACTATTGTTGGGAAAGAATAAATTCTTTAGAGTGCATGTCTACTTTGAAAACATGAAGGCCAGAGAAAAAAAAATAGATTGAAGGGAAAATTGGATATATGGTGGGAGGATTTGACCAATGTTAAGGAAATCACAAAAAAGGAATTGTCATGGAAGATTTTAGAGGAACATTTGTAGGAGTATTTCTCTGAGAAATACTATAAAATCAAAGTTAAGGATTTCCACAAGCATAAGTTACGAAAACCTACTATTAATGAGTATAGCAACATAGTTTTATAGTCAATGAGGTAAGTTCTATATATTAGGGATGAGAAGGTAAATATTCAAAGGTACCTTAATGGATTATCACAAGATTATCAAGAAAATGTTGAGTTCAATGAGCTAAGAATATTAGATGAAATTATCTAAAAGGGTGAATATTTATGAGTAAACAAAACATAAAGCTAAGTTTACATCACACTAGAAGAAGAGAGATAAGAGAAAATTCAAGGAAATAAGAATGAACCATGAAGATATGATCAAGGAGGATTGTGAAGCTCACCACTCATTCCAATATAAGTGTTAACAAAAATCCACTAATACAAATAGAAACAAGCGCTCTAAATTAGCAAGAGAATAGACCAAAGGGTTCATGAAAGGGACCTGGTAGTGTTGGTTAGATGAAGAGAACCATCCATGGAGGGATTTCTCTTAGCAACAAATAATAGCACAAGGTTGTACAATGCATAAGAGGCAACAACAATGAAAGATGTAGTCCATAAAATAACACAATTTCATTCCACATTGGATAATAGGTAGGAAAACCATTAAGTTTTAGTAATCAACATAAAGGTGTTATCATTAATGAACTAGCTTCAATTTTAATTGACATGGGTTCTATTTTCATTATATCAGCCTGAATATTGTGAAGAAATGTAATTTGAAAAATAAAACTCGTGAAATCATGGTTGGTTCAGTTGGCCACATGAACCATAACATGGGTAGCATACATTTTAAATCAAGCCCCGTGACAATAAGTTGGATGTCTACTTTAGCCTCTCTTAACCTTCTACCGTTGGACTCATATGACATTCTAATCCACATGGAATGACTAGCAGGCCATAAAGCCAAAATTTACCATTGCAACAAGTCATCATAGTGCCTTAGTGATGAGGGTGAGAAAGTTATGTCGTAAATGAAAAATAAGTTTCATAGTCAGGAAAATATCAACTCTGCAAATGAAAATATGCATCGGAAAAGGATGTGTCCTATATGCAGTCTAAGGGACCAACGAGTTAGAAAGTAGTGAGGTTGTAATGGAATCTCACCTGGTGTTAAAGTTGTTCAACAATGTACTTCTAAAAGAATTTCCAACATTGCACCTAGGAGGCACATTAACTTTTCCATTGAGTTGATTAGTTGACTAGTGTGAGCCTCGAAAGCTTCATATCATATGAGTATGCTAGATCTAGTGGATATGAGGATGCATTTGAGATAAATGTTGAATAAGGGTATATTAGAGCTAACATGTAACTTTTGGGACCACTAGTGTTACTTGTAAAGAACAAGGATGGCATGGCATAGTTGTGCATTTATTACTAGCAGTTGAAAAAAGATATAATGAATAACAAGTACGTGCTACCTAGAATCAATGGAGTTTTTATCAACTAAGAGGGGTTGTGGTGTTTCCTAAAGTAGACTTAAGATACAATTGTCATCAGGTGTGAATTAAGGATGAATACATCTAGAAGATAGCCTTCAGGATGAAATATGGACACTATGAGTTTGTGGTGGTACAATTTGGATTCACAAATGCACAAGCCACATTCTTGTTCCTAATGAACAATGTCCTCAACCTATATTTGGAAAAGTTTATAATGGTTTTTGTGGATGAAATCATTCTTTACTCGAAATATAGAGAAGATCATACAAATCATCCAAAAATAGTGTTACAATTGCTGAGGGTGCATAAGTTGTATGCAAAAATAAACAAGTGAAAATCTTTCCATCACAACTTCATTACTTGTGGCATGTCATTTCAAAAGATCGAGTGACGTGGACCCTAAAAGGATCAAGGTCATAATAGATTGGACACTCCCTGAAATGTCATAGAGGTTAGATCCTTCATGGTATTTGCTAGATATTATTGGTAATTCATTTGAAACATTTATGAGACTAAGCACCCAATCATAACCTTACAATGGAAAAGATTCAAATTCCAATGGGCATGAGAATGTGTAGCTAGTTTTGAGTAGCCTAAGGAATTACTCACATGTTCACCTATTTTGAGAATAGTAGATCTATAGAGGAACTTTCGAGTTTTTATTGATGCTTGTAAATAAGGACTAGGTAAGGTCTTGATATAAAAAGTACATATACTTTTCTATGAATCAAGGAAATTAAATGATCATGAGAAGAAAAATGTCACTCATGATTTAGAACTTGCAAGAAAAGATGGTGAGATTGGGGGAGGGCTCATGACCATCGTGGAAGGGGAGGGCCACAACCACAATTGCGACACATATAAAGTGGTAGTGATAGTGAAGTTGGGGAACACATTAAAGGTAGAAATTTATGATTCAAATTTGAGGTTGTTGAGTACAAAGGGACACATCCCGTAAAATTCGACTCCACTTGGGGCCCTGCGATGGAAATCGATTTTTTCTTCTGAGGATTTCTTATTGGAAGATTGGAGAAGAAATTTCGTTCAGCCTAGGCATCATATATTTGAGGCAAGGCATCGTGCCTTTCAGCCTTAAAATGTTATGTCCTAATTCATGCCATCCATGTTGCAAGATGTGCCTATTTGGTCCAACGATGATGTTATTTTCACTTGTAGTTCACGAGTGCTCCTAGCATCATACATATTCGACACTATTCATATTCGAAGCCCAAATTGGATGCACATTATTTTGATGTCAGAGAGATCAGAGATATTACATGATGCCACCATATATTGTGCATTATTTCCCTTATCATTCAATATGATTATTTAATTTTTGATTTTCAAGGAATTGGGCATTTGGTTTGCATCAGATATGAGAGTGGATGTGGTAATTAGGTTTATAATTTAAGAAAAAATATATAGAAATGGCTTCCTAGTGCCCAAAGCTAAAGAGGTATTTTTTTCATCTATGTTTTCCTTTCAACCCAAGCCTTATATAAAGGTTGTATAAATATTTATAATCGTGAATTTTAACATATTGTCATTGTAACTTATTTGAACAATATTGAACGATTTCTCTATAAGTTTTAAATAATAAATATATATAAAAATATTATAAGTTATAGCCTTGATATCTACGTGTCTCTTGTCTCTCATCCAATATATCAATGTTTATGGACATTTCTTCAATTTACCATATATGTGTCGTCTTATATTGTTTCATAAATGATGTTCATATTTAATTTTAATTTGATGGGTCAAGGTAACATTAAAAAGATTTAATGAGTTAGTCTCTCCCTTTTTTCCTTTTCTTTTAATCCAAATTTAAATTTATATTTTATAGTTAAAATCAACCTGCTAAAATGGTTCTTTATTTTTTTTTAAGATAATATATCGCTATGTTTCTCCTCAATTCATCTTTGAGGGTTTAGTTTTTTCTTATATTTAATAATAATGGTTAAAAGAAAAATTACTTTTAAATGTTAGAATTTAATAATTTATTTATTTATTTGTTATGAGGATAAATTTAATTTTACATTATTTATAGTTAGTCCGGCTTGAGTGGTAGCTCTTTAGTGGTTGAGAATGCAATAGGGCAACTATTAATTTTAAGTCTCCTTAACATTAATAATTGATTGTGAAATTTAGTTTTTTCTTGTGTTTCTCTATTATATATTTTCATCAAACAATTATCAAGAGAAAAAACAATAAAAAAATGGACACATGCAGGGAAAAACCCAAGGGGAACACTGAAAAGAATCTCCTCTTCTTATAGAATCTACTTCAAATGAGAATAAAAAGACCCAAAACCCTAGACGTTCTCCTCTAAGCACCAAGTCAACTCTTCAAAAAACCTTCAAATTAGATCAAAGGCTAGCGCAAACAAAAACTAACTTCCAACTTGAACTTTGGCCTCGACATTTGACATGTAGTACCTCTAATTTTTTGGCCTTCTAGAAGCTATATAAACCCTAACCTTTGTATGTGTGAGAGAATAGAGTCCAAAAAGGAAATTTATTTCTTCTTCTTGGTTTATTGTTACTTCCTCAGCCTTAGCTCTTGCTTTTTCCTTATTCCTAGCTTAAGATTAAAATTCTTCCTGAGAGAGATTGAATTGTGTCTAATGAGGCCAACTCTTATGCAACTTGGATCTAGGAAAAACACTCCTTCAGTTCTGATTGTGGAAGTTTCACCTGGAACAAGCTCAGTCAAGAAATCTTGACCAAAGGAAAATTGCATGGTAAGAAAAGTTCTAAGAAGCTACAATTTCCCCATGAGATATAGAAGGAGGTAAGGGTGCGAAGAACAAGGTATGCAACTAAGAGATTACCTTTGATCCCTCCATCATCTCCTATTCAAATCATGCACTCATAAGTCGCACAAAGAGAGGTGGAAATTGATGAAAAAAATTATAAAATTAGGGAATTACATGATCAATTAGATAAGGCACATGTGACTATAGCTTATTTGTAGCATGAGAACATGGAGCTTAGACATAAAGTGTCTCAAGAAACAATCCATTCTAGAAGAGAAGAACCATCAAAGGAAGCATTGACATATGATGCAAAAGGAAAGGGTAATGTGGTGATTGATGTTGAAAATATGAAGGATCCTATTTTGTATTCAAGGAGACATAAGGTTAGGTCTATTTCCAAGATACATGTACAAGAAAAGGAGACTATGCATCCTGTGGTTTTTTATGAACAAAAGGAATATGAGAAGCTATTGGAGCAACTTGAAGGTGTACAACATCAAGTGGATCAACTTAAATAGAAATACCATAGGGATAAGATGGCCATGTTTAAATAGGTGGATGTTCGGTTTTCTTCTCTTAAAAAGTCCAAACACAAGCGAAAATGGACTTTCCATCTACATAAACAAGCGAAGAATTTATATGTGCAAAAGCTGGTCCTAAAAAGAAGACTTAGGTTGGTGAATAAAAGGATTACTAAATTCAGAGAAGCTAGAAAAAAGAGGAAGAGAGGTAATTTGGACTTACCAATAGAGGCTAGTACAAATATGAAAGTACAACAAGAAGCTTGTTGCGCTCTCCATATGTAAATTTGATAGCTATGGGGTAGTGAAGTTCAAGGTTTTTAATGTCATCAAGGATTTGTATAAATGTTCTAGTACTTATTTTGTGGTTTCCAGCATTCCACATGGAGGAAAAGGTCATCAATTTTTTAGTTTGCAAAGGTGCTTGTCCTTCACTTTTTCTTCCTTCAACTTCCACAACAATTTAATCTAAAACCACCACCAAAGTTGCCTACCTTTCCACTTGTGGAAATAATCCTCTTTTTTCCCTCATATAACTGGACAAAAAAATTGACTTGACATGACTCCATGCCCAATGGATCTGCCTCTTTTCTCATCAACAAACCTCTGAAAACAAAACTTATTGAGCTGAATACCTAGCCTAATATCCTATTTCTTGAATTTATCTAAGATAGATAGCCCTCTCCAAGCTAGAAGGGCTAGATTTTGGCCTAAAGTGATTTGTGTATACCTCTACAATTTTCCTCCTCCCGCCTAGGAAAACTACAGAGTGATAACACTACATATGGAGAAATTATTTGATCTACATGATGTGTTGCACACACAAAAGGTATGTATTGTATCTTTATATTTAGAAAAGAATCAATTTGTGTGGTATCAATGGATTTGTTCTCCTAAATTAATTGTCACTCGGACAATTTTTGTGGAAGAATTAGTAGCAAATTATGAGGATACAAAGAGAAATACCCTATTTAGAAAATTGATAAATCTCAAACAGAAGGGTTCAATAGTGGAGCACATTGAAGAATTCCAATGATTGAATATCAAGCTAAATGATATTTGAGAGTATTATAAGATCAATATCTTCATAGGGACTTTAAAGGATAACATCCAACATGAGTTTCACCTTTGGTAACCTACTTAATTAGATGAGTCATTCAAGGTGGCAAGAAAAGTTGAAAGAAAAACTATGACAACAAGGAAGTCTACAATCACACTATAAATATGGAAGTGTCGCTACTTGTAGCCTACCACGGCCTACAAGGTTGACACCACAACAACTGGAGGAAAAAAATAACAAAAGGGATTTTTTATAGTTGTGATAGAAAATACACTAATGGTAATAATTGTGCTAAGAAGAAATTATTTTACATAGATTGTGAAGAGGAGGAAGAAAAAGAAAAAGAAAATCAAAAGAAGAGGATATACACAAAGAACCAACCCCATAGAAAGAAGAAATGAATCCAACCATATCTTGTAATTCTTTGGTAGGAATTACCACTCCTCAAACTCTCAAGATAGAAGGATATATCTAGAAAAAAAAGGTAACAGTGTTGATCTATTCTAGCAGTACCCATAATTTTATTCATTGTAAGATATCCAAGGAATTGAATTTCTTTCTATATCTAGCACCAGAGTGTTAAGTGATGGTTACAAATGTAGGAACTATAATTTTCTTTGGGAAGTGCCATAATATCAATATAAGCATGGGGGAATATTTATTGAATATTCCAATGTTTTCCATTCCAATGGGTGGTGTTGATATTGTATTAGGATTCCAATTCTTACAACCTTTGGGGACGTTAACTTTTAATTTCCAAGATTTTTTCTTTCAATTTTCCAGGGAAGGAAAGGAAATTAAGTTAAGGGGAATTGCAATGAAATCGGGGAAGATAATAATATATAATGGCATAACACAGGTTTTGAAGAAATAGTAATGAGAAATAATTGCACAATTATGCTTACTAGATGTTCAAACATTGAAATCATCTATTTCTCCAGATATCCACAGAATATTGGACAAGCATTCCAAGGTATTTGAGACTCCAAAAGGCCTCCCACTTATTCATGATCATGATCATGCTATTAACTTGATTCCAGAAAGCATTCCTCCAAACATAAGACCCTACAACCCTATGCCCAAAAGAGTGAAATTGAACGTATGGTTTGCAAAAATGATATAGGCAGATATAATTCAACCTAAACAAAAATTATTTCCTTGCTCCAGTAGTATTGGTACACAAGAAGAATGGATCATGGGGTTGTTAGGTAAAATTGACTCAGGGTTTGAGTCAAGGCTGACCTGGTTAAATAGTAGTGGTTTTGGGCACATTGTATAGTATACCCATGTTATTATGGTCTGTGGTATTACATGTAATGGAGCCTATAAAAGGTTAGGAATACTTCATTGAAATGTAGGCCTGGAGGTGAGTGGTGAAGGCTCACTTGGTGGGATTGGCTAGGGTTTTCTCCAATACTAATGAGATCTCATTAGGTTGGGTTTTTCTTGTATTTGAGGTTTTCTTGGATAAATATTATGTGTATAATATTTATGTGTATTTTTGTTGATTATATTATTATTATTCCTCTCTTTAAATCTTGGTAAATCGCAGTTATAATTTATCTCTCTATCGTCAATTTCTTAACAGTAGGTATCAAAGCTAAGTTGGCTTCAGAAGGACGTTTTTTATTGCCAAGGGTTTGTATTGGCTTGGTAGATAGAGATATAATTAAGTTTTTCTTGCAGATATTGATCAAAAGCCATAGATTGTGAAGCAGAGCTTCACACTATTAGGTCATGAGAGATTCAGTGGATGAGGAAGATATGTGCACGTGGATTAATTAATTGATGAACCATGTACCTAAAAAGAATACCTAGATAACTGGCGGTTACAGTGGTTGGTGTCCCATGTAATTTGGTAAATGGTTTCTTTTTATATGGACATTGATGTCATATGTACAAAGGTAGAAATAAGGGTAAACAAACAAAAAAAATATTATAATGGAGTGAAATTTCTTAACAAACGTATGTGTCTAGATTATAGGGAACTCAACAAGCTCACTATTAAAGATAAATTTCCTATTCCTATCATTGATAAATTGTTGGATGAATAACATGGAGAAATTTACCTCACTAACTTGGATATTCATTCGGGATGTCATCAAATTAGAATGAAGACTTAAGACATTCCAAAAACATCATTTAGAACTCATGAAGGTCATTATGATTTATTGGTCATGCCTTTTGGCCTTACTAATGCACCTTCCACACTTCAAGGTTTGATGAATTCTATTTTCAAACCCTTCCTTATCAAAATTTGTGTCAATATTTTTTGATGATATACTAATCTACAAGATGTCTTGGAAGGATCATGTTCAACATGTTGACAAGGTGCTCAAACTATTGGATAAGAAATAATTTTATGCGAAAGCCTCCAAATATTTCTCTGGTGTGCAAGAGGTGAAATATTTGGGTCATATTGTATCTCATGAGGGTGTTCTAGAAGATCCTAACAAAATTAAAGCCATCAAGAAATGGAAAATCCCCACAACCATAAAGCATGTTTTGGGATTTCTCGGGTTGACAGGGTATTATTATGAGTTTGTTAATAATTATGGGAAAATAATAGCACCTCTAAAAACATTACTGAAGAAAGATGCATTTTTTGGACTCCAGAAGCAACTAAGCCCTTTGAACATCTTAAAGAGGAAATGTATCAACCTCTAGTTTTATCTACTCTAAAATTCACAAAAACCATTATGGTGGAATGTGATTCCTTAAGAAATACAATTGGCGTTGTTTTGATCCAAGAAAGAAGACCTATTTCTTTTGAATTTCATATAATCAAGGGAAAGTATTTAGACAAACGTATTTATAAGAAGGAAATGTTTTAAATACTACATGGCTTGAAGCAATAGTTCCCTTACCTAATGGGAAGACACTTCAAGGTAAAAACATATCATGATGGCCTTGAATACTTTTTGGAATAAATATTATCTTCAAAATAGCAACAAAAATGGGTCACTAAGATGTTGGGCTATGACTTTGAAATCATCTACAAAAGAGGGAAGCAAAATGTTGTTGTAAATTCACTCTCAAAAAGGGATGAGGATGTGGAAGCATTGCTCTATGCCATTTCTATTATCCAACTTGACTCAATAAATAAAGCAAGGGAGGAATGGAATAATGATGAAGATATGTGGACATTCATTCAAAATTTTCAACAATATCCATGTACATCAAATACATTTATCTGGAAATATGACTCATGAGGATACAAAGATTGTTTATATATATGTAAATATTCCCAACTAAAATAAAAGGTTGTTTTGGAATTACACACCTCTCCTTTATGAGGGCACTCGGGATTTTAAAAACATACCACAGGGTCAAGAAGGAATTTTTTTGGGATGGCCATAAATATGATATTCAAAAGTTTGTGGTAGAATGTCAAGTTTTCCAACAAGATACATTTGAGACAATTAAGACCCCAAGTTTGTTATAACCTTTAGTCATTCCAAGTCAGCGTTGGGAGGAGGTATTAATGGATTTTATCACAATTTTACCCAAGTCTAAAGGAAAGAGTGTCATCATGGTGGTATTTTATAAACTTACCAAGTATCCACACTTTTGTGTATTATATCATCCTTTTAAAGCAAGTATAGTTGCTACTACATTTACAAAAACAATTCAAAAGCTTCATAGAAACCCAAAGGTTATTGTAAGTGAAAAAGATCCCATTTTAACTCGAAATAATTAGACATGATTATCCTCTTGACTTGGTACTCAATTAGCTCATAGCTCGTTTTATCATCCTCAATCTGACTGGAAAACTGAGATAGTCAAAAAATATTTGGAAGGATATCCTTGTTGCTTTGTATCTTATGAACAAACATAGTGGGTCAAGTGGTTACCTATAGTTGAATGCTGGCATAACACTTCCATCCATATTGCATCAAAAATTACCCCATTTATGGCACATTATGGATATCATCCACTGTTCATCACATGGTTTTTGAGAGAAAATTCTAAGGTTCAAGAAGTGGAAGACCACATCGAGTATCAAAAAAAATTTATCCAACTCTTAAAGGATAAACTCACTTTGGCGCAAAATTGAATGAAATAATAGGAAGATCAGCATCACAATGAAAGAAGTTTTGACATAGGCGACTAGGTTTTTTTATGGCTACAACCATACAAACAAATGTCCCTCAAGAAAGCTAAGAAGGACATCACCTAACTACTATGGGCCTTACAAGGTGTTGCAAAATATTAGTACTATGGCATACAAATTTGATTTTTCTACATCTTCCTGATTACACCTAGTTCTCCATGTTTCAGGCTTAAAGAACTTTTCAGTGACAAGCTCCCAGTTCAAACAATATTGCTAGAACTTGATGAGGAAGGAAAAATCATATTGAATCATGAAGAATTCATGGAAACAGGAACCTGATAGCTACGAAATCGATCAATTTGAGAGTGTATCATCAAGTTGAAGAACTAACCCATTGAATATTCAGTGGATGAGGAATATATGTGCACGTGGATTAATTAATTGATGAATCATGTACCTAAAAAGAATACCTAGATAACTGGCGGTTACAGCGGTTGGTGTCCCATGTAATTTGGTAGATGGTTTCTTTTTATACGGACATTGATGTCATATGTACAAAGGTAGAAATAAGGGTAAACAAACAAAAAAACTATCATAATGGACTGAAATTTCTTAACAAACGTATGTGTCTAGATTATAGGGAACTCAACAAGCTCACTATTAAAGATAAATTTCATATTCCTATCATTGATAAATTGTTGGATGAATAACATGGAGAAATTTACCTCACTAACTTGGATATTCATTCGGGATGTCATCAAATTAGAATGAAGACTTAAGACATTCCAAAAACATCATTTAGAACTCATGAAGGTCATTATGATTTATTGGTCATGCCTTTTAGCCTTACTAATGCACCTTCCACACTTCAAGGTTTGATGAATTCTATTTTCAAAACCTTCCTTAGAAAATTTGTGTCAATATTTTTTGATGATATACTAATCTACAAGAAGTCTTGGAAGGATCATGTTCAACATGTTGACAAGGTGCTCAAACTATTGGATAAGAAATAATTTTATGCGAAAACCTCAAATATTTCTCTGGTGTGCAAGAGGTGAAATATTTGGGTCATATTGTATCTCATGAGGGTGTTCTAGAAGATCCTAACAAAATTAAAGCCATCAAGAAATGGAAAATCCCCACAACCATAAAGCATGTTTTGGGATTTCTCGGGTTGACAGGGTATTATTATGAGTTTGTTAATAATTATGGGAAAATAATAGCACCTCTAAAAACATTACTGAAGAAAGATGCATTTTTTGGACTCCAAAAGCAACTAAGCCCTTTGAACATCTTAAAGAGGAAATGTATCAACCTCTAGTTTTAGCTACTCTAAAATTCACAAAAACCATTATGGTGGAATGTGATTCCTTAAGAAATGCAATTGGCATTGTTTTGATCCAAGAAAGAAGACCTATTTCTTTTTAATTTCATATAATCAAGGGAAAGTATTTAGACAAACGTATTCATAAGAAGGAAATGTTAGAAATACTACATGCCTTGAAGCAATAGTGCCCTTACCTAATGGGAAGACACTTCAAGGTAAAAACATATCATGATGGCCTTGAATACTTTTTGGAATAAATATTATCTTCAAAATAGCAACAAAAATGGGTCACTAAGATGTTGGGCTATGACTTTGAAATCATCTACAAAAGAGGGAAGCAAAATGTTGTTGTAAATTCACTCTCAAAAAGGGATGAGGATGTGGAAGCATTGCTCTATGCCATTTCTATTATCCAACTTCACTCAAAAAATAAAGCAAGGGAGGAATGGAATAATGATGAAGATATGTGGACATTCATTCAAAATTTTCAACAATATCCATGTACATCAAATACATTTATCTGGAAATATGACTCATTAGGATACAAAAATTGTTTATATATATGTAAATATTCCCAACTAAAATAAAAGGTTGTTTTGGAATTGCAAACCTCTCCTTTAGGAGGGCACTCGGGATTTTTAAAAACATACCACAGGGTCAAGAAGGAATTTTTTTGGGATGGCCATAAATATGATATTCAAAAGTTTGTGGTAGAATGTCAAGTTTTCCAACAAGATACGTTTGAGACAATTAAGACCCCAGGTTTTTTATAACCTTTAGTCATTCCAAGTCAGCATTGGGAGGAGGTATTAATGGATTTTATCACAAGTTTACCCAAGTCTAAAGGAAAGAGTGTCATCATGGTGGTATTTTATAAACTTACCAAGTATGCACACTTTTGTGTATTATATCATCATTTTAAAGCAAATATAGTTGCTACTACATTTACAAAAACAATTCAAAAGCTTAATAGAAACCCAAAGGTTATTGTAAGTGAAAAATATCCCATTTTAACTCGAAATAATTAGACATAATTATCCCCTTGACTTGGTACTCAATTAGCTCATAGCTCGTTTTATCATCCTCAATCTGACGGGAAAACTGAGATAGTCAAAAAATATTTGGAAGGATATCCTTGTTGCTTTGTATCTTATGAACAAACATAGTGGGTCAAGTGGTTACCTTTAGTTGAATGGTGGCATAACACTTCCATCCATATTTCATCAAAAATTACCCCATTTATGGCACATTATGGATATCATACACTGTTCATCACATGGTTTTTGAGAGAAAATTCTAAGGTTCAAGCAGTGGAAGACCACATCGAGTATCAAAAAAAATTTATCCAACTCTTAAAGGATAAACTCACTTTGGCGCAAAATTGAATGAAATAATAGTAAGATCAACATCACAATGAAAGAAGTTTTGACATAGGCGACTAGGTTTTTTTATGGCTACAACCATACAAACAAATGTCCCTCAAGAAATCTAAGAAGGAAATCACCTAACTACTATGGGCCTTACAAGGTGTTGCAAAATATTAGTACTATGGCATCCAAATTTGATTTTTCTACATCTTCCTGATTACACCTAGTTCTCCATGTTTCAGGCTTAAAGAAGTTTTCAGTGACAAGCTCCCAGTTCAAACAATATTGCTAGAACTTGATGAGGAAGGAAAAATCATATTGAATCATGAAGAATTCATGGAAACAGGAACCTGATAGCTACGAAATCGATCAATTTGAGAGTGTCTCATCAAGTTGAATAACTAACCATTGAAGATTCCAAATGGGAGGATGACAATTTTATACAAAATCATATTGAACTACTGAAACATTGAGGAAAACATGTTTTTTGAATGAGAGGGGCATGTTAGGTCCCTATAATACTAGTGTACCCCCCTATTGTTATTATTAGTATAGCTCTCGTATTGTTATTGTTGTGCCCATTTATCCCCCATATTGTGATTTTTTTCCCTATAGAAGTCCATTATTGTTATTTTTGTGCCCTTACATTACTATTTTTATGTAGGATCTAATTATATTGTGGCCCCTTAGACTCCTAGATATACTAAGGGGGTATTGTCATTTGTATTATCCATGAAATGTTGATTTTTGTAATGTAAAGGAGTTTCCCCCCTCAAAGAGACTTATTTCAAGTCGATGATCTATCTTTTCTTCTATTTTGTGATCTAGTTGCATAAAAAAGTGTGCCTAATGAGGTCAGATGTGCTTCTTTTTATAGGCTTTCCATAAGGTATAATTCCATTCATAAGGCCAACTTATCACTTCCAGGGCTAACTTGTGCTTAGAGGCTCATATAACTTTCTAGACTCAAAATCAATATTTTTTTATGTTACAACATTCCCAATAGGGTATTATACAATTGAAAATGACTCTCTTGACTCAAGAAAACTATGACAAATCTGAGAAGCATGAAGGTAATTCTTTACCTTGATGACCATCAAAATGAAACATGAAACCTATGCTTAAAAATAATATTTTTATTTCTTATTTCTCTTGTAATATCAGCTATACATAATGATTTGAGTACATTGACAATTATGAAGACCAAAACTAGTTAGATTTTCCAACATTTAGAACTGTGGAACACATTCATGTATTCTTGTACTAATATTACAATCGATATATTTCTTATTGCAACTCACCAATGATTCCTTTGTTATTATTGACGCTTTTATAGATTGATTTTCTCTAAAAAATAGTAAAATAAACTACTTGCTAGAAATGATCAGTTTCTTAGCTTAGCTAGAACTTACCAATGGAATTTTTGAATTCCCTTTGTGTGAATTGATGGTGAATGATTTTCCCTCCTTTCCCACTAGTTTAATACCTTTATTTATGCTTCCTTATTTACAAAAATTCAATTGATATGGGCTTGTATGATCAAAAAATTCAAATCCCAATTTATTGACTAGATCTACTACAATGAAATTTACCTATGATCCTAAGTCAAATAAAGCATCAATCTTTCTCTTCTTGACCTATATATTTATGTGGAAGAGTTTGGTCATTTCTTCTCTTCCTATTGTTAAGTTCTACTCAGATTCAACTCCCTGTACATTAATGTAAAACTGATATTCTCATCCACTTCCAAGTTAATTTTAACATGGTTTCTCAAATTAGTGCCCATGAGATTTTTTTTCTGATTATTTTTATTTATATTTTTCAAGTTAAGCTTTGCATGAAACTTGCAAAACTTCTTCTTTGTATGTTCATCAATGATATAGTGGAATTAATGCTTGACGGAGTCTTTGCACTTGTGTGTTGTTTCTACAATATTTTTATATTTTCCCTCTTCCCATTTCTTCTTTTGTTCCTTAGAAACATCCTGATTCTCCTTCTTCTTTGATCCACATGATTTCCTTTTCTCTAGGCTTATTTTCTTCAAGTATTGTACCTTTACACAAGCCTCACCCATTGATATGGGCTTGAACAATATCACTTTATTCCATAGATGGCTATGTAGATCCCATAGTCACTTAAAAATTACATATGGGTTCTTTGCGGAGGAACCTAATATTATGGAATTTATTTCTAAGTTTTGTGGTGTACCCTTGTACACTCTACCCCTACTTCTACCTTAAGTCATATAATTGAATCAACTAGACTTCTACATGCCCAATAAGGTAAAATAGTGACTTTGTAATGGTTATAAAATGCTTCCACTTAGTAACTAGAGGATTTTCCTCCAACATCAAGTTACCTATGTGGCCTTCCCACCAGGTCAAGTCATGGCCCTCTAATTTCAACTACATAAACGAAATATTCTACTCTTCCTATATATGGTGAACATTGAAATAAAATTCTAATTGTTTGAATCAATGAATTAGTCTTAGAACATCAATCTTGCCTTGATACATCTTGATATCAACCTTCACTTCCATTTTAAATAAGGAATGTGAAAGGTTCATGAGACTTGAACTGGGTTGATCTCTTCCATGTCATTTATTTGGCTCATTCTTTATTTCTTCATGATCTCCTAGTATACCCTTTGATTGCACCTCTACATTAAAACATCCATATTCTTTGAATAAACCAATGTTATTAGTCAAGGCCACCATGAGGAGATTCACGTTATGGTTTATATCTATAATTTGTGCTTGCAACTACAAAAACCTCTCCTTTGCAAGATCATGAGGGTTATTTTTATATTTGTTGGCCATGCTTAGGGTTTTATGAATTTTTCTCAGCCAATATATATATTGTGCAAATATACACAATATTCCCAAAGAAACCTATTCTAATAAATATATTATCCACAAGTGACTATGGATATTCCACTGGTTATTCAACACAATAGATTTGATAAAAATATGCTTAAAAATATGAAATATACACTATGAGGGTTTATCTCTCTTTAGATTTCTGGATCTGTAAAAAAAAATTATTTCATATTCATATGCATGAAAATTATAATTATACATAAAATAGAGAACAGTGAAATATAAAATCACAAAAAATAATTGACAGAAGATATAACATGTGAAACCTTTTTGAGAGAAAATGTAGTTGAAAGGTGAGATTTCTCTACTCTCTTTCTCTAAAAATAAAATGCTTGTGAGTACAAAAAAGTAAGGCATGTGTCCCATGGGATGCTATAGTGCAAAAATCATCTCTATGTGATCTCTCCCTATCCCTCTCAACTACTCTTCTCATATATGGAACATAACAAATGCACTTGAAAAGAAAGGAACCCATTTTTCTCCTAGTGGCTTGATTATAACACAAGCCAGTAATCTACCAGTGGTTAGGTTTGTCTCCTTCAAATATTAACTAGAGTTGATATTGACTCTTCTATATTATTCTTCATCATGATAGCATGGCTATTCCATTTTTCATGAGTAATGGGTGTTCATGTGGCATCCTCATGAATTATGGTGGTCAATTTCGATAGGTCAAATTTTTGGAGGCATAAATTTCTCATATGAGCTCCAATTGAGGCAATTATTGCATTCTTGGAAAGGTATTGACATTTATATTATGGAATATAGCTCCATTATTGTCAAGGAAAAAAAAGATGTTCATTTAAGGCCTAAAAATGTCTCCTAGAATTTTTCAATGTGAATTTTTACAAATTAGGACCACAAGTAAAAATGGTCTTGTGAGTTTATTCCTCCACCTTTTCTACTCTCAAAGCATCAATATGGATGGGAAATAATATAATGACCCAATATAATCATTATGTTTGTATTCATCACATAGTTTGGTAAATAACACTCTATGCATCAAATATTATGTGGTTCTAGATGCATTGAATAGGGTTGGGTCTATCAAATCTAAGACATGCTAAGGATAGTCTTGATATAGTAAGGAGGCCTAATAGATACATTAACAATTATATATAAGGTATTTATTTAATATATAGTGAGTAATTGTATTGAATGTGACCAAAAATTTCATCCATTAGCATAGAATATGCTACGAAAAATGATGAGGAGCTTCCAACAAAGTGTGGGTGAAAATGAGGTTTGATGGGAAAATCAATGTGAGATGATTGTCGTAGATGATTTAAAAATGTAATTTAAGGAGTACATGGAAATTATTGATTGGAAAAGGTTGGAGACATAATAAGAGTAAGGTCATGTAGCTATATGGATGAGAGAATATACATGGATTTGATGGTGTTGAGCCTTGATGATGAAGCCAACATGTTAAGGAGAGCTATGGTAGTGCATGAACACCTTAGAGTGTTTGTTCCAAGTTGTAAAGCTTAGCCATAGATAGGATGTATTCCCCAAGGTTGTTGTAGACCTATTATTTAGACATACATGTCATAGAATGGTAGCACATGATGTTATCATCTCATGAATAGAGAATATGGGGGATAAAGTTATGGAATGAACCACTTGAATAGGTATAAGGATGGTAGGTGTATCCATATGTTAAGTTGAGGTTAGTTACTTATCATACCTATTATCTAGGAATACATGTTGTAGTGTGATAACACATGGAGTTATGCATTATCAAGTTGTGGAATATACCACTTGGTCAAGTACGAGGGTGCCACATGTACTTATATGCTAGCATGAGAAGGGATGAGAAGGTTGATGAACCATGTATGAGAAAAATTGTCATCAAAAACTAGTGGATACATAATCTAGTTACCTATATATTTTTATAGAAGATGATTTTTTATATGGACTTCAAAAAACAAATTGGGACCAAGTTAATATACCCAAATCAATTTTATGGGGAGAATTGTTAGGGAAGTTAGGGTAAAATTGATTCGATCACAGAAAACTGTGTTAGGGTAAACATAGTCATAATTAGGGTAGTTAGGGTAAAATTGACTGTGTTAGGATAAACATAGTCATTAGTGGGTTTACTATTTTTGGTTTAGGGGCTTGAGGTTTTAGTAAATCATGGTTTTTCTCATGTTATTTTCATGTAATATAATCCATTAAGGGAATCATGAATCTATTGTAAGATTCCTTAGGTTCAAATAATAATATATCTATTATTAGGATATACTTTTCCTACAACATTTTATAAGAAATTTATGTTGTTCATATATTGTTTCCTTTGTGTGTTTCTATTATGTTTGCATCTATCTCTTTTTTCATAGCAAAATTCACTTTCAAAATGCCTTCTAGATAAGTTCACTGACAAAACTAGCAATAGATCATATGGAAGAGATCTTTTCTTTTACCATGGAGTAAAATGTAAAGGTGAAGTATTTAAATAAACATTTCAAAATAGTGATAAAAAAATTTCAACTCAACATAGCTCTCATGCAAGACTTAAAAAATTATATTTATGCCAATTCCCTACACACTTTTCTTTCTATGTTCATAAAGAGAGTTGAAAAGGATTCATTACCTGTCAAATTCAAGGAATTTGAGAAGATATAGTTCGTGATGAAAAGTTATAGAGAGTAAAAACACCCTAGTAAATAAGGATCCCGAACAGTATAAGAGAGTTATGTTAGAAACAAAGTTATAACCAAAATACCACCTAAAGGGAGGTGACAAGAAAAATAGTAATATGGAAACTATACAAAGATAAAGAAGCTACCAAATGATATCATTTATATGAAAAGAAGTGCAGAAGAAAGTATATCTAATCAAATATTGTTCATACATTTATTTAGCACCACCTCCTAAGAAATCCTTAGAACCTCCTCCTTCAAATGTCAACATTGACTTAGGAAAAGTAGTGTTTGTTAACTTTTTTAACTACCACCAAGCTCAACATTTTAGAAAATACATGTCCTTAATGGATTAATTCGATGAATTCAAAAGAAAATAAAATTTTGAAAGGTTTCTCTTTAGAAAACCAGACCTTAGAACAATCTCAAAGTGATGTGCGTGGAAAAAAATAGGGTATAGAAGAGACAACAATGTTCTTGTGATATGTACTTAAAGGAATTAATATGAAAGATGATGAAGATGTCCCAAGTGAAGTATTTTCAGTTCAAACTAGGAGAAAATACCCAATTACCTAATTTGAAATCCCTACACCTTAGGCCATCAAGAAAACAATAGGACCTTCAATAGTGATCAAGGAGGTTGTTCTTATGTTACCTATAATTACATATCCATGAGAGGTCACCCTATAAAATAATTTAGTGCATAGCCTAAATATAATTAATGAAAACATTTCAATTATGGACCTTGTCACAACCCCTTTAGCTATTCGTTATTTATATATATATATAAATTCTAATTATGAAAATAATGTGGAAATTTAAACACATTGAATGGCTAAGGAAATGGACATGGATTTAGTGATTAAGGAGGAGGAGTGGCTTATAAACCCAAGCCTTGCACTTATTTCATCACATATTTCCTCGTGGGTTGAAGGGCATTGTTGTACAAACATTTAATTGGGAGAATGGGTCTCTTGAGTGGAGGACAAGCCTATAAGTATCAATTCTTGTAGAGATATGGGCATGGTAAACAAATTTGACATACATGTGAATAAGAAATAATCCCATGGAAGGGAATACTATTGGGGATTATGAATTATGCATAATTTAGTAAGGGAGACAAAAGAGAATGGAACCAATATAGTAGAGTAAAACATAGAGTTAAATTTTATAGTGGTGTGGATCTTCTTGGTAGATTCAACTTCTACTGAATTCTATGTTATATCACCATGGGATAGATTCCATATGTTCTGTTGAGGTCTAAACTAGTGCCTACATGTTTATTTTCTTAGGCCTGAACTATTACCTGTCTTGTTTTATTTATGCTTATGCTTGTGCTTGTGTTACTTTACAGAGAGAGTTCATTGGGGATTTGGGAATCATGTGCTTGCTAGGCTAGGAGGCCTGTAAGGATTTCTCCCTTATTAACACCTGAGTAGTGGCTAGCCTCAGGATTGACAATGTTTCTTTTCTAAATTTTCTATATGGATAATTACTCCTAATGAGTTTATCCATTATCTTATCTCATATGCACCATTAAGAAATTACACATAGAAAATGTTCAATAATCTACAATAATTCCAATCAGATCAAGAAGAGACTACCAAAGAAGAGGAAACAAAAATTTACCCTTGGAAAACCCACATAGGGGAGAAACCCAAAAGCCTTTTCCCTTAGAGAATTTTTTCCATTTAACAAGGAATGGACATTAGAGGAAATTTTCGCCTAAAAGTGCCCATGAGATTTTCATGTAATTTCTATGTTATAATGTGTAAACCAATCAAAATCATTTAAATTTAAAAAGAGGTACATGTAAATATTTTGCAGGGAAAAAAAGAAAGACCACATTTTTTAATTGTATTTTTGGCATATCTCCTTACAAGCTTACTCAAATTTCAAGTGTAGACACTCATTGGATATGAAATTAAATTCCACATCCAACGAATACCCATTATGCATACTTTTGATAAGACCCACATTGATAAAAATTGAAAATACCTTAAAAACTCATGTTGAACATGCTCTTTTAATCTATCTTCATTTTTTTATCAATGTGGGTCTTGTCAAAAGTATGCATAATGTGTACTCATTGGATGTGGAATTTAATTTTTCATCCAATGAGCTTCTACACTTGAAATTTGAGTAAACATATAAGGAGATAAGCCAAAAATACAATTAAAAAGTAGTTTTTTCCTTTCCCTTCAAAATTCATAATATTACTTTATTATTTTAACTATTATTTTATTATTTTTCCTTAGGAGGCCACTTTTAGACTAAAATTTCCTCTAATTTTTATCTTTCCAGTAAAAATAAGAAGCAACAATAGTCAAAATCAAACCCACACCAAACCTGGTCTACTAGCATAAGAGTAACTTCAGAAAAGTCATCATCCTTTCTAGTCCTAGATTAAGCCCCAGGTTAGCCAAAAAAATTTCCTCATATTAGTCTAAATTTTATCTCAAAAGTAATGTAAATTTATGCTCTTGTTGAGGAGTACGAATGACATATATATAGTATTTTCAAGAGCGTAAATGGGTGTGACCCTTCACTGGGGCCGTCTTGAAAATGGAGATAACTTTACATTTTAGAGGCAAAACTCCTATTTTTGAAATTCAAAATTTCTTCTTATGAAGAAGAATTGAAGTACAATTAATATTTCTCAATTTTGGAGGGCTAATTCAAACTATGAATACTGAATAAACCTACAAAAACACCCAATACTCCCGCTTAGCTAGGGAGGTATTCATATTGACTTCCACAAATGTTCTCTTGTTGAAATTTTTCTCTAAATAAAGTTTGAATGGGCTAGTTATGTTGATGTGTCAATCGACTACCTGTGGAAAGCATCCTGCATCAATGTCATGCTCAATAATTTTTCACTTGGATCCATTCATTAATAATACAAGTTGTCACTTCGAACCTGATCAACACCCGTGACCTATGGTGAAACCTTAGGCTATTACCATTATTGCATGCTAATTGAATGGTAACTCTCCTACTAAATGTTAGAGGCACTAACTGCCTTCATGGGGAGCACCTCTGGCCTTGATTCTCTCTGGGTTATTCTCCGTAGCCACATTTTGTGACCACTCGTCAATATTTTGACTTGTCTATATCCTGAGCTAAGGAGAATGTTTTCCCCTTGATGGAACAACATAAACACTGTCTAACCAATGAAACTTGAAAAATGGGATTAATTTGTAAATTTAACAATAGATGTATCTTAGATGGAAAAAAAAAATCCTAAATATGCTCCTTCAACTCCTACTCTTAATCAAAATACATAGCAATGGGTAGAACATCATTAGTTAGATATTCATCCTAATAGTCTTGATGCTTATAGTGAAACATGTTTAGATACTTTTGAATTCCTAATAAAAATCCTATTAGTTTTATACCTATTAACAATGCACATATAAAAGTATTGAAAAGCTCCTTATTTCCAATTGAAATGGAATATATTCCTCCATTTGAAGTCTTTTATAGTCCTAAGTCAAAGGTTGTTTCAAGAAAAAATAGAAGTGTAAAAGTGAAGATGAAAAAGAAGTAGCAAAAGTATCTTTATAAATAGTTTAGGATGGCTCCCAACTTAGGGAAGATTGAACAACTGAAGATTTAGCTTCTTCTTTTTGTGCTTATTCAAATTCCAACATTGGTCATGTTAATAGATATAAAGGATTAAATATAAAATAGGAAGATGATAACATTCAATAGTTGGAACATCTTTTAGCGGCTACAACCCCCTCCAAATGTTTTCCTATCTTTAAATTTTGGAGCCTCCTTATGATCATTTCATCCTTCATTTGAACCCATTAATGTAATGCTTGGTCATGTTGTCTAATATTTCAAGTCTTTCTTAAGAAAACCTAAGTGTTGAACTACTTGTTTTAACATGCCCAACTCTTAATGTATTGACAAACGCACTTTCAAGATAGGCTAAGCACACATCATAGTGATAATGTTGTGCAACTGTTTCTCACAATCAATATGCAATCCTTTCTCACAGTCACTAGACAATCCATTCTCAGAGTGACTTCACAATCCTTGCAAACAGTGATTACACTGTTGCCATTGATAGTCACTACGAAATCCTTACTCACAGCCATTACTCAATCCTTGCTCACCGTCACTATGCAGTCCTTGAAATAGTGATTACAAAGTTCCAAGTGATAGTATAATGGCATCCTTTACAAATAGTTATTTTTCACTCTTTGTTTATAGTGATAATGTACTCTTCAAGTCAATATTGTCACACCTCTTAAGTGGCAATCAAGTCAGTCTCAGCTACTAGTTTCCTGACATGCACTAAGTTCACTTATAAATATTAAACCTAATTGCATGTACGCTCTCCCTATATGAAGAATCTAGTCCATAGCTCATTTTGACATTCATCTTTGAGCTCTACACACTTTTTGAGTACAAGGAGAATTCTCTCATTCATGGTTGTGAATTCCCCATATTACTGGTGAGTTTCTCAACTATCACTTTTTATTTTGTAAGTGTTTATTTTGCTTACTTACACTCTTGCATGTGTTTCTTGTGTTTTCTTTGGTTTTCACATGTCTCGCTTTCACTCTTTCATGTGTCACTTTAGGTTGTCTTCACATATCCTAAGAGCTCCCTGGAACACCTTTTAGAGGCAACTCCAATACACTCTCCTACACTAGTTAATTTTATTTATCATTAGAACATGTGTTGGGCATACTCTTATGGAATATAGCACCTTTTTGTTGTATTTGACACTTGTTTTGTAAAGGTACATATTAAGTGTTGCAATTGGAGATAAGCGTCATTTTACTCTCATTTCATTTTATGCTTGTTATTTTATACTCTGTATCTTATTTCTATGTTGATGGTTGTATATATGTGTGTAATCATGATCAATACTTGTTATATTCTCTTACTCTCTTATATCATTGATCTCACATTTAGTCAATTTTGGAGTTTTCCTAGTCTTGACATCTTGCACAACTCATGAGCACATTCAAATTATATAGTAGTAATGAGTGCATTGTGAATTCTTAAGCTTTAGTGATGAGACCCTTACCTTCTACACCAATGCATTGCACCCATATAGAGTAAAACCTCTTTCACTTCGCATTGAGAAACCCCAAAGTAAAACCACTCTAACTTACTGCTTACACTTTCCCATTGTCCAAGCTTAGATAAACCCTACCTTCACTTATGCATTGTGCATTCTTAGTGGATAGTAGGGCCATTTCCATACCATTGCAATGGAGACCTATGCAATTCCTTGAGCATCTTCCTTAACAATTGTGTGCTACACAGTAACAATTCCCAAGATTTCCTACCTTGTCTCTTTAAATTTCCTTTTCCTTAATGCCTTGGCTAGCCTTGCCTCCACTGCACACTCCATACTTTCAATGGACAACAAGACCATCCTTTAGCCCTTGCGGTGATCACATGCATAATACATGAATCCTCCTCCTTAAGAATTGTACACTACATATTTCTAGTGCCCATTCCATCCACTCCATGTCTCTTTACCCTACGCACTATGGCTACGAAGGCCTCTCCCTCAACCCTTGCGCATTTTCCCTTCACAGAAATCATTTTCACAAGAGAGAATAGGTGATTATGGAACCAATGTTGTCTTTCTATAAGTGAAATTCATTTTCAGGTCCTATTATCCTATCATGGAAAGATGATGATGGAGGAGCTCAGCAAGAATAGGTTACAAAAGGGACATGTGTGGAGATGAGACACAAAGACCTATCATGTAGGAGTAAAGGAATATTGGACCAAGACAGAGAGATGGAAACTCATGCTGACCTAGAAGGTTCCAATAATTATCCAAACCAATTAGAGGATTAAGATAAATTACAATTCCATAATATCATGAAGAAGTGAAGACATAGAAGTAAAGAAAGAAACTTGGCATCGATACATTACAAAGAACCCTTATGTCATAGTCGTCAAATCATGGAGTTTAAAAGTATCAACACAAGAGTCTTATTTTATCGATTATATTTATCCACATTACTAGAATGTTATTTTGTATTTTCCAAAACAAAAAATGTAAAAAATGTGTGGAAGCCCAAGGGTCACAGTCATGGAATGTGGAAAGACACTGGGAATTCCTAGAGTCATGTAGGAGATCAAAGATCACATAGAAGCTCCAAAGTCCTCTGGGAGCTCAAGAGTCATGAGGGAGATCAAGAATTACAAGCGAGGTGAAAGGTCACCTCATTTTTTATAAATAAACCCTCATAGCTCAAGCTAAGGAATTTTCCACCTTGGCTTGTCTAGCTTAGCATAGGAGACAAGATCATTATTTGGAGGAGCACGTATTGGATTAATGTTACACTATTGGAGCTAGTGTTGCATCATTGTAATTGTGTATCATGGAACTTTCACTTAATATTTGAAGCTCTCAGAGCTAATATAATTTCCTGCATGTATCGTGGATGTTGTAAGACTACTCTTTTAATTTTTTCAGTATATGTTTTGTTCATAGATACTAAATAAAATGAACTATTTCATTGGCTTTGGTATATATATTGTTGAATGTGCATTGTTATTTTCTTTCATGATCATTTTTATATTATGAAATATTTTTTAGGTTAACTAATGACTTTATAATTTCTCGTGTGTGTCTTTATTAGGATACTACTATTAATTTTATTCTAAAGACTCGCTTTCTTTCTTCCTGTATGTGAAAATACCTTATATACATCGCAATTATATCCTTCACAGTGCCAAATTACTTTCTGATTTCAAAGGTTATGTGCATAATCCCTTATGTTGTTTATTGCAGCAAAGGAAAAAATTTAGTTTATGGCAGGCAAGCCTATTTTCTAGATGGGGCTCCTACTCCAAACAGTGTGAGTTCTAGTTGGTACTTCATTAGGGGGAGACCCCCTTCTGTTGGAGCACTTCTAGCACTGTCAACAAGTGGCACTAGCGGAGGACCAGATGATAAGTTGAGCCTCCGAAGTATATTTTGAACCTTTTATATTGAATGGATTCTTCCCAAATCATAATTTCGGGATGCTTTTCTAATAGATAGAACCTTACAATCACTACAAAAATTATTTACAAATTGTCTCAATTAGAGTTTGATGGTGAAGATGAAACATCCATACCTAAACATACACTTCAATTTATTAAGTTTCATGATTTTTATGAAGTGAATTGTGAAGATGTTTCTTGTAAATTATTTACCCTCACACTTGAATGTCGAGCTAATAAATGGTGTCATACTTTACAAACTACTTCTATTCATTCATATGAATAACTCTTCAAGGATCTTCATCAAGCCTTTAATAGGTATGCTTATAGAAATGTATATAAGATGATCAATCAAGTTAGAATGAAATCAATATGTCTAATCAAATAAAATTTTCACATGATCATCATATTGTCACCAATGATTCCTCTAATTTAGGTAGTGATGAGTATATGTGTACATCTATCAATCTCTTGATTTCTCAAGAAGGCTTGGATTTTCAAATCTCATCTCAAGAATTTGACCTCACCAAGGAAGAATCTCTTACTGAAGTTCCTTACTCAGCTCACTACCCTTTGTGTCCCAATGCATTTAATGAATCAGTTGATGATGAAAATATCATTTGTTCCCCAAACCCACAATCTGATGAATCAGATTCAAAGTTGACACAAGGCGGTAAGGTCACCTATAATGAAGAATGATATAATGGAATCATTGAACATATTTCTTACAATTTGAAATTTGTAATTTTGGAGGGCCTTAATTCATAGGTTCAGGTTTTTAAAGAAACCCTCCTAATATGTGCATCTTCAGTTATGAATCTTGAAGAATCTTATGACTTGGGTGATTAATTTGATGACGTTGAAACATATGACTAAACTATTGATTCCAAAAATTTCCATATGATTTACAATGATCCTACTAAAATAGTTAATGATAGTTGTCTTCACACAAATGCTGACATGACCATGATTTCAAAATTCAATCACCCACATTTAAAAGTTCAGGGACTTTCTAGGAACTTGAGGAACTTCAGCATCAGTTGATGGTTATGTTAGGTTATCTCAATCATAATGATATCTATGAACTAATTCAAATTAAAATATTCTCATGTCATTATTTTCTCAATATTGTTTCACTGGATGTAAGCTCACTCTTGAAGGATTTTCAACATTTTCAAGTTAATTCTCTTAATCCTCAAGACAGATTTCCTCATCAGATAGAATATTATTCATTGTCATTCAAATATATTGTATTATACCAAGGGTTGGAGTATATATATCCCATTGACGTACACAAATTTGAAACTTTCCTTTCAAATTATCACGAGCTAAAATATTTCCCCCTATCAAACTATTCTACGTATGATCTCTTTCATATCTCTGATGTGTATGTTTTGAAGCTAATCATTCTTTTTGACACAATAAATACTTTTGAGAATTATTCAATTCTTCAATCATTCAGAAAGTAAGGACCCTCATGCTGATATTAATATTGGGTTTGATTTGACACATGGTTTTAATCATTTGTCAGCATGTTATCCTAATTGGATTCTCGGATTTACAATTCCAACAATTATTTTTAATTCCCCAAGCTATTATATATATGGTCTAGTATGTAATTGGATACAAAAGGAACCAATTTATAATTTATAATCCTATGTGCCAATCCATCAATTTGATCATGACATTGGTACTAGCAGTTGTCACTCAATTAATCATTTTTCCGTTCATACATCTGATGAAATTTTTTTTACATCAGCTGGTCTTGTCGATCCCACTGATCTTTATGATTCATCATTTCACTATTCATAAAGGTGTTGTATAGTGTAGGCACTTCAAATATTTTTGATGGTCATGCCAGGTCGTCAAGATATTGACAAAGTTTTTGAAAAAGATCATGTTATCATTTATTTGCAAGATTCTCTACGTTATTTGATTGCATTGATTAAAAGTTCATTCTCCCGAAAGTGTCATGATTTTCAAAATGGTTGTTTTTGATAATATGATAAAATCTATGATTGGCTAGAGGAATTTTATCTGGTAAGTTTTGTTGCTAATAATAAGTTCCATTCTTACCTAATGTTTGCTAAGAATGAAAATGCATATGAATGTACATGCGTGGGATGCCTTCAAAGTTTGTATGATCATTTTTCTAATCAACAAGGTAATGTTGTATATTGGTTAAAAAAATTGTTACATTATACTTTTCTTCATGCAGATGTTACCTTCATCTTTATGTGTAAGTGATTCAAGCAATTATATTTATTCTTTCACATTATTTTATATTTTTGTTGATCATTTATATATTTTTTCTTGTAGTTCGGGAACAAATTAAATGGTTTCATTGGAAATTTGATTTCACATGGTCCATACCTTATAGCTTAGATAGATTATGATTTAGATTTAGTTCTATTCTTTTGCGTGTTTGCATTCTATTTATGTTTACATTTCATTACAATTCTCCTTTCTCTTTCGATATTTGTTCTTTACATGCCCTTTACTAGTCTTTACTTTTCTTTAGTATTTTTTGTCTTTATGTTATGTCCCTTTCTTGTGCATATTTGATCATGTTTTGTTTTAATAATACCATCTTTGAAATCCATCCTATTTGGATTTATGGTAATGTGGAAAAAGTTGAAAGGCCAACTATGAAAATTAGAAATGATTGGCTTACCTTTGGTCTGCTTTTTTGGTTGGGCCTAACTATCTTTTAAGGTCAATGATGCATGTACAGAAAGAATGATTCATCCTAAGTGAAAGCAAAAGCATATTTATGATGCGCGTATCTATAATGAGATCTTATTTCCTTGAATTGGCTTTTACATGGATTGGTTTTATTGTGTCAACTTAATCGAGTAGAAAAGGGAAGGAGGAAAAACTTAAGCGAGCATGCCAATTTCAAAGGTACATATATAAGGGTCTCTGTAAAATGAGGAAAAAACTTTATTGCTCATAAAATAAGTCAGGATCCCTCTTTCACCCTTGGAGAAATAAACATAAATAAAACTCCAATGAGTGTAAAGTATAAAATAGATCAGGGTGAAAGAAGAGAAAGGCTTCCTGCTTAGAGAGGTGGAGAAAGCAACTTTGTCAGGGTACTGAACAGGCTCAATGGAAGTGAAGTAATGCCTGTGTTTCCTTGAAGTGACTCTACTAGGGTATTGAAAATGCTTGTTGGAAGTAGAGCAACATTAGACATGAAAATGTTGAACATATTAGACTCATGTAACTCATATACTCCTACCCCCTAATCAAAACAAATGAAGTTTGACTAGTTTTGCTAAATGTGTTAAGCCAAGAAGAGGAATGCAAGTGACTAGGTATTTAACCGAGAAAAGTAATGAAGCTAGGGTGATCAATTGGATGAGACAATACTTCCCAAAGGCTAGATATTGTGCATAAATTTAGACCTAAATAGGGAAGGTGGGGTTCTTCTAGTGTGTCACCAAGTGTTGTAGCTACTATAACCCCCTCCAAAGTTTTTCCTATATTTAAATTTTGGAGTCTCCATATGATCATGTCATCCTTCATTTCAAGCCATTAATGTCATTCTCAATCATGTTGTCTAAATGTTCAAGTCTTCCTTAAGAAAACCTAAGTTTCAAACTACTTGTTTCACATTCCCAACTCTTGATGTCTTCATAAACACACTTTCAAGATAGGCTAAGTGCACTTCATAGTGACAATGTTGTGCTAACCTTGCTCATATTCACTATGAAACCCTTGATTATAGTGACTATGCAATCCTTGCTCATATTTAGTGTGAAATCCATGCTCACAGTGGCTACACAATACTTTCCAACAATGGTTGTCTACTTTCTAGTGATAGTCACTACACAATCCTTTCTCACAATCATTATAAAATTCTTGCTCATTGTGACTGCATATTCCTTGCTAACAGTGATTGTGTAGTTCCCAGTGACATTATAAGGGCATCCTTTGTAGATAGTGATTATGCACTCTTTGTTGAAAGTGGGAGTGAACTTATTCAATTCAATACTGTCACACCTCTTAAGTGGCAGTCAATTCCATCTTGACTCCGAGTTTCCTTACATGCTTTAAGTGCACTCACAAATATTAACCCTAATTGCATGCTTCTTTTCCCTATATGAAGAGTCTAGTTCAGAGCTCATTTTCACATTCATATTTGAGCTTTGCACAGTTTTGGAGTACAATGAAAATTCTCTCACTTGTGGTTGTGAATGAAACATCTTCCAAATGAGTTTATCAACTGTCTATTTTTCTTTTACAAGTGTTAGATTGATTTCCTTTTATCTTACATGTGTTTTTTTATCTTGCTCTGTCTTTTGTAAGTTTTTATTTTTCTTACTTACACTTGCATGTGTTTCTTGTTTTTCTTTTAATTTTGCATGTGTCACCTTCACTCTTCCATGTGTCACTTTCACTTATTTTAACACATCTTATTATCACCTTGGAACACCTTTTAGAGGTAGAGCCAACACAACCTCTTGCACTGTTTGATCTTATTTATTGTTAGAACACATGGTAGACACATTCTTATGGCATAGCTCACCTTTTGGTTGCAATCGATACTTTTGTCGTAAAGGTACATCTTAAGTGTCACACTTAGAGGTAAGTGTCATTTTAATATCATTTTACCATATGCTTGTCGGATTTGGGTATTGTGTATCATATTTCTATGTGCATGGATACACTTATGTATGTGATCATGCTCAAGACCTATTATATGCTCTTACTCTCTTGTCTCATTGATCTCACACTTAGTCAATTTTCAAGTTCTCCCTTGTCCTCACATCTTGAACAACTCATGAGAACATTCAACTTATAGCTAAGTAATGAGAACATTACACATTCCTAAGCTTCAGTTATGGGACCCTTACCTCCTAGACCTATGCATTGTGCCCCTCTAAAGGACAACCTCCTTCATTGGGGATTGAGAAACCCTATAGAACAGCCACTCAACTTTGTCGCTTACACTTTACCACTGCACAAGCTTGGATCAACCTTGCCTTGAATAGTGCACTACACATTCTCAGTGGATAGTAGGGCCACTTTTGGATCCTTGTAGAGGCATCATGTTCAATTCCTTGAGCCTCTTCCTCAACCATTGCACATTACATAGTCAAAGTGCCCATGCTTTCCACCTTTGTCTCCTAAATATTCCCCCTGCACAATTCCTTCACCAATATTACCTCCACCAGGCATTACACACTTTCAGTGGATAGCAGGACCATCCTTAAACCCTTGCAATTATCACCTATGCAATACCTAGGCCGTCCTCGTTAATCATTATGCAATGCACATTCCTAATTAGAAATCCTATCATCTCTGCCTCTAGAACTTGTGCTCTACAAACAAGCATATCTCTTCCTCCTTTCCATTATGTACTACACATTCCTAGTTCCAAGTCCTCCACTCCTTTTCTCTTGACCCTGTGCATTGTGCCCAACAAGACCGCTCCCTCAACCATTGTGCACTGTCCCATAACATTCAACCTTTGCACAAGTTAAAATAGGTGATTATGGGATTGATGTTTTCTTATCATGAGTGAAATTCATTTGTAGGTTATATAAGGTTTTATAAGACCTATTATATTCTCTTACTCTCTTGTCTCATTGATCTCGCACTTAGTCAATTTTGGACTCACATCTTGCACAACTCTTGAGCACATTCAACTTCTAGCTAAGTAATGAGAATCTTACACATTCATAAGCTTCAGTTATGATACCCTTACCTCCTATACCTATGAATTTTTCCCATCTAAAGGAAAACCTCCTTCATTGGGCATTGAGAAACCCTAGAGAAAAACCACTCAACCTTGTTGCTTACACTTTATCACTACACAAACTTGGATCAACCCTACATTGAATAGTGCACTACACATTCTCAATGGATAGTACGGAAACTTTTGGACCCCTATAGAGGTATCATGTTAAATTCCTTGAGCCTATTCCTCAACCATTGTGCATTACGTAGTCATAGTGCCCAAAATTTCCACCTTTGTATCCTAAAATTGTCCTTTGCATAATTCCTTGACCAACCTTGCCTCTACTAGGCACTACACACTTTCAGTGGACAGAAAGACCATCCTTTAACCCATGTAATTATCACCTATGCAATACCTAGATCGTCCTCCTTAATCATTATGCACTGCACATTCCTAGTTAGCAAGCCTATCATATATGTCTCCCAAAATTCACACTGCAAACAAACATATCTCTTCATCCTTTCCATTATGCACTACACCTTCCTAGTTCCAAGTCCTCCACTCCTTATCTCTTGACTCTATGCATTGTTCCCAAGAAGGCCTCTCCCTCAACCATTGTGCATTGTCCCATAACAGTCAACATTTGCACAAGTTAAAATAGGTGATTATGAAATTGATGTTGTCTTGTCATGAGTGAAATTCAACAGTAGGTGTTGTAATGTGTTATAAGACCTATTATATGCTCAAGACCTATTATATTCTCTTACTCTCTTGTCTCATTGATCTCACACTTCGTTAATTTTGGAGTTCTCGCATGTCCTCCCATCTTGCACAACTCATGAGAACATTAAAATTCTAACTAAGTAATGAGAACATTACACATTCCTACCCTTTAGTTATGAGACTCTACCTCCTAAACCTATGCATTGTGCCCATCTAAAGAACAACCTCCTTCATTTGGCATTGAGAAACCCTTGAGAACAGCCACTCAACCTTGTTGCTTACACTTTACCACTGCACAAGCTTGGATCAACCCTGTCTTGAATAGTGAACTACACATTCTCAATGGATATTAGGGACACTTTTGGACCTATGTAGAGGCATCATGTTCAATTCTTTGATCCTCTTCCTCAACCATTGGGAATTATGTAGTCAACGTGCCCAAGCTTTCCACATTTGTCTCCTAAACTTTCCCTCTGCATAATTCTTTGACCAACCCTACCTCCATTAGGCACTCCACACTTTCAATGGACAACATGACCATCCTTCAACCCTTGCAATTATCACCTATGCAATACCTGGATCATCCTCCTTAATAATTATGCAATGTGCATTCCTAGTTCGCAATCCTATCATTTCTATCTCTAAAAATTATGCACTGCAAACAAACATATCTTCCTCCTTTCCATTCTGCACTACACATTCCTATTTCCAAGACCTCCTCTCCTTGTCACTTGGACCTAAGCATTGTGCCCAAGAAGGCCTCTCCCTAAACCATTGTGCACTCTCCCATAACAATCATCATTTTAACAAGTTAAAATAGGTGATTATGGGATTGATGTTGTTTTTTCATGAGTGAAATTCATTTGTAGGTCTTGTAAGGTGTTATAAGACATATTATAATCTCTTACTCACTTATCTCATTGATATCACACTTAGTCCATTTTGGATTCCCCCCCATCCTCACATCTTGCACAACTCATGACCACATTCAACTCTTGACCATGACAAAGAGATGGCAACAAATGTTGACCTAGAAGGTTCCAATAATTATCTAGACCCTTTGGAGGATTAAAATGAAGTACAAGTAAAATCTATCATGAAAAACTAAATACATAGTAGGAAAGAGAGGAAATTGACATTGATATGTTACAATGAATCCTTATGTCATAGTCTCAAAATTATGTCTTTTCAATGTATCAACACGAGAGCGCTGTTTTTTTCATTGTATTTTTCTACATTAATGGAATGTGATTTTGTATTTTCAAAAAACAAGAAAATGTTAAAATTGTCGAAGCCTAAGCATTGCACATGGAATGTAGAAAGTCACTAGGAAGTCATAGAGTCATGTATGATCTCAAAGGTCACATAGAATCTCAAAAGTCATAGGGAGCTCAAGAATCATGAGGGAGATCATGAATTTTATGGGAGGTGAGAGGTCACCTCATTTTTTATAAATAAAGCCTCATAGCTCAAGCTAAGGACTTTTCCACTTTGGATTCTCAAGCTTAGAATAGGAGAGAAGATCATTCTTTGGAGGAGAGAGTAGTGGCTTAATGTTCCATTATTGGAGCTAGTGTTGCATCATTGTAATTTTGTATCTTGGAAATTTCACTTAATATTTGAATCTCTCCAAGCTAGTGCACTTTCATGCATGTATCATGGATGTTTTAAGACTATTATTTTAATGTTTGTAGTATATGTTTATGTTCATACATAATAAGGAAAATGAACTATTTCGTTGGCTTTGGTTTATATCTTGTTTAATGTGCATTGTTATTTTCTTTCATGTGCTGATAAATCCTTAGGGAAAAATAAATAGCGTTTTTATTAATTTGATTTATCTTCCTTTGAAATTTTCTTGTGATATTTCTCATGATTTCTCCTTTAAAAATATTGTGTTTTATCATCGAGATAAATTTCAAACATTTAAGATCAAAAACACCAAAGAGGACACAAGATGTAAGCACTCAGCTAGGGAAAAACTCCTCTTCTTGGGGAAAACCCAAAAATTATTGTGACTCTTATTTATAATCGGATCAAATGAGACAACCTACACCCTTTGATGAAGACACAAAATTCATCCAATCCATAAAGTCAGATTCCAAGAAATTTTAGTCAATTTCTCCAAAAGTGAATCCTTCCACTTGACAAGTCAATGAGTCAACACTTCCAACATGCAATACTTCGAACCTATAATAACCCTAGTTTACTCACATTTGTGACAGAAATAGTGAATTTTTAGGTCTCCCTTGCTTGATAAATGAACCTTCCTTTCTTGTTATACTTTGTCTCCTTCTTTCTTTAACTTCACACTCTTTTTCTTCATAAAATAGAAGAATAAATTCATTGATTTCTTGCTTCACAAATAGGTCAAATTCATTCTTATTTGTAGTCTCTTCAAGGTGGTTGAATCCCTTCATGAGGCATACTTGTCTTCTCTTGAGGACGGCTTGATGAAGGAGTGGCAAATGACTATTTTTTCATAAAAATAATTTTCTTCTTTCATACAATGAACCCAAGAAGAGTCTAGAAAATGACAATGACTCAAAACATAGACCTAGAAGCCTTCAATGGAGGCTTGGCCTAGAAAAAAATACATAGAGCATGAAACCCACACTCACTAATATATTTTATTTTACAATAAATTTTATTTTTCTTTTTTTTTTTACAAATACATTACATCATGACTCATATGCAATTATGAATACTGATACTAGTTAGGTTTCTCAAACCTCTCTCTTAACAAGGGATGTATTCGTAAATTTTAAATTGGTAGCAGATTGACCTCAATTTTAAATGTTCTTAAGAAGAGTAGAACAACATACACAATTCTTGGGATACCCTCACTTCCAAGGTATCCTCCAACACGGACTAAGGTGTCATCGAGGAATTTTCCACTTTAGGTACCATCAGGAAACAACCATGGTATCAATTCAATAGGATATATATACTATCTAGTCCTTTATGCCTTGAGACGAACCCTTATGGGGATCCTGGTATTAACACTAAAGCAAAGCTCCAACCAATACCCTCCCTCTAGGATCTAGACATCAACTGAGATATCAATACTAACCAGGCCACGATGTCCTCCCAAGTACCATCATATAGGCAATTTTATGGTACTTCATCTCTCCCTCTCAACCAAATCAGAGAAATTTATCAATATACCAACTTTTCAAGAAGAGATCAACACATCCATGAATATGAACATGCTCCTTAAACTAACTTCTTGTTGGGAAGATTTTTTGTCAAAACATCAACTACTTATTCATCTATTAGCACATATTGTAGCTTTATGACCCCAACCAGTATCAAACTTCCAATGTATATGTTCTTGTATGCTAGTATGAAACTTTAGGGTCCTCAACTACTCTGATGTTTCTTACATTATCACATTATTCAAACACATCTTTATGGAAGCTTCCTTCTACAATTGTTTCCTAAAACATCAAATTCATCCTCGACTCTTTCCGAAATATCCAATTCTTATTCACAACTTTATCAATCACAAATAATCATCAATAGTTCTCTATCCTTTATTTGATATTTATTCTTTCTTCATAGTCTTCATTATAGTTGTCACAACATGTCGTCCCTCTTAGCTAGGGAGTTATGCACTTTCTTTATCTAAGCTTCTTCTTACTAGGGGAGAAATTCATCAACAACTCAGTAACACAAGTTTTATCGGGGAACTACAACTTTCAAGAACATAATTAACTTGGAAACAAGGTCATCAACAATATATACTTCAATGTTACCAAGATTATTACAAATCCCTCTTTCCATTATGTTCAACATCGTCATTAACTCATCATCAAGTATGAGGTAGGAAAGAATCTTCAACATCTTGAAGACTATGTACTTGCAAATCTTCAACAAATTCAACCAAACACAAATATAGAGCATGAAGTCAAATTTATCAATATAGGGTTAGCATGTTGACACAATGGGAGAATAAGCATAATATATCATAATTTAGATATCAAAACCTAAACCTAGTTAGGTTTACAATCATCAAGGGTTACACTTATCATACCCTAGACTTCCACAAAAATCTATGTTAGGGTTTTGTTACAAGCCCTAGATTCCTCTACCAAAACTAAACTTTAGATATGGCAACTAAATTCAATGATAGTGAAAAGGTTTTACATATAGGGTTTCATTGTCATACCATAGAGCCTCATATCAATCTCTACTATGTTTTTCTCGTAAACCTTAGATACAAACTTCAATGTTATATATTCAACAATTTTGACCCAAATAGGGTTTCAATCATATGAAATCATATACCTCTAGGGTTTCATTCCTAGTATATTTCACTAACTACTACAAGGGTTTCGTCATAAACCCTAATTCATCAAACCCTAAAAATCCGATGTTTCATCATATAACCTAGACATCAATAACAAACCCTAAAATGTTGGGGTTTTTGTAGCAAAGCATAAAGGTTAGGGTTTTACCAAAGTGAACATAAAATAGAGAGTATGAAAAAGGTTGATTTAATTTAAAGATTAATCACTCTAAAGAAGAATCTTGTTGATTCAAAAACCTAAACGTGAGAGATTTATTAATATAAATCAAATTTCAAAAATGATCGTATCATCTTATCTACTATGAATCTTGTAATTTCACATATGATGAGTTTCTATCACAAAAAACATTGTACGGTTTCTCATTGAAGGACTTTCTCTGCAACAAAGCTTATTATAAGTATCCATTTGAAGACTTCCTCTAGATATAGTCACAATCCTTATGCATGTAAGCTTAGTCCTTCCAAGGAAAGGGTAATAATCAAGTAACAAAGATAAAACTAAATATATAAGAAATCATAAATAATACTTATCTTTTGTGAAAATGTGGAATCTTCTTATTGAAAAACTCCTTTCTTGCATAAGATCAATATTTCTATGTGTACCTACAAAATTTACTTGACAAGTACCACCAAAAGTATACAAGTACAATAGTGTGACGATTATCCTTTTAGAGAATGAATTCCTAGGGTTTTGAGTACAAACCCAAATTAGCTCTAAAGAGAAATATGTCAAAACCTAGATATCATTTTAATTCTATTTTTGAAAAGGATTATAATATACCTATAAACCATAGATATCATGAGTTAAGTCTTCTATATGATCTATCTAGGATCTATAGTCCCAAAATCCATTATAATGAAAACTTGCCAACAGTAGAATCATGTAGAAAACTAAACCTTAATACATTTGGTAATAGATTATATAAATACCTTAAGACTACAAACCTTTGTCTCTAATGTTCCGCTTGCACTTGGATGCCATGCAAAGAGAAAATATGTGTTCTCATACGAGGTCTATGGGTGATTTTTGGGAAAACCCTAAGCCCAAGGTCAAGCTCAATTTGATACAACAATTTTCCATTCTAACACCCCACCGAAAATTCAAATGGAAAATCAACAATTAGAAGCTTTCACTACTAATGAGTTCTAGGCCTATTCAAACTTTGAAATTGAAACATAAGTTACTAGTTTGATCCATGACCCTGTTTATGCTAAGGGGTGACAAATTGAATACTTTAATTATATCACCCTTAATTGGTAAATGAAGATGCTTTGAGGTCTCTTCCTCAAAGAGAAGCATGAGGACCACAACATGATAATAGCCAGTCTCAATGAAACCCCAAAGAGTTTAATGTCACCAACAATCTTGCTTAGCTAGACTTGATACCCACCTGACGCATACTAATGTACATCTTCATTGAGGACACCAACCCCTGGAAATCTCAATTGTATAGGACATGACCCTGATGACATCCTCTGATAAATGATGCTCACCTAGATCTCTTGTTGTATGCTTTGGATTAAGAAAATTTCCTTTTATTTCTTAGATAGATGGATGACCAATTATATCTAGTAGACGATATGTAACAATTTTGATAATTCTCCTAGACAGTTGTAGGAATGTGTGATAGCTCAAACTGAATGTACATTTTTAAGTATTTTTATTGGTAAGAAACTAGTAAGTTTCCTCCACTATCGAGTCTGGCTTCCCTTGTGGGGGATGAGGACCATGAGTAAGAAACATAATGAGCTTTGTATGCTAGTGGTTATGATATAATAGAATAATTATTTATTTTTTAACTGAAAGGAGTATTTATCTTATATAATTTTGTGCTTGGTTCTCAGAAAATACATTAAGCATTACAAAGCCAGTCCATTAGAACTTTTCATTTGTTTCTCCTATACAATAGGAATACATTATTTCCTTGAAAAGAATATATATAAGCAACAAAAAAGGGATTTTATAAGTGAATACCTTATAAAAATGCCCTTAAAAAACACAAAATATACAACACATAATGTACTAATTTTTTTTTAATAGAATTCATATGCCATTAGGAAATTATAGAAAGTTTTATTTGGCCATTAATTTTTAATTCATCTATCTTAAATTTACACGCTTCATTAACATAAATTTTTTCTTCTTTGTTAAAGTCTCTTAGGACATGGAAATATTCCTTGGATGGGATATCTTTGTTAGGTCCCTACAATACTAGTGATTCCCCCATTATTATTGTCATTGTAACCCTGTATTGTTATTGTTGTGCCCCTGTTGTCCCCATATTGTTATTATTGTGCCCCATAGAAGCCCACTATTGTTATTGTTGTGTCCTTATATTATTATTTTTATGTTAGCTTTGATTATATTGTGACCCCTCAGACTCCTATATATAGAAAGGAGGTTTTGTCATTTGAATCATCCAAGAATTGTTCATTTATGTAATTTAAAGGATTTTTTCCCTAAAAGAGCCTTATTTTAATGTCATTGATATATATTTTCTTCTATTTTGTAAACTAGTTGCATAACATTTGGTATCAGAACTTTGGATTCTAGCATTTTGCTACTTCAAATAGGTCATCGTGGAAGTTTCGCTATAACTTTTTTTCTACAAAGCTTCAGAAGCTGAAAATAAAACCCATTTGAGAAAAAGTCATGATGAACATTGTGGTTGAATTGTAGATCGTTTATTGCTATATTTTAGGAGATATGAACTGAGGAAGTTAGGGTTTTTTTAGGATCCCAAATTCCGTCACAAACAAGTGGCCTTGGGAAAATCATCGTAACTTTCTCTCTAAGCATCGGATTCAAATTTTGTAAAAATGACAGAAAGAGGACAGGTTGTAGTTTTTTGGCTCTCGTTTGTAGGGCCTAAAGTTGAAACAGTCACATGCGGTACTTTGTACAATTTCACTCTACTAAATCAATCTATAATCAGGTCATTGTGGATGATTAGGCATAACCCTTTCTTGGAAAATTCAATCTTGATCAAACTTCTGTCATTGGAAAGAGGACACAAAGGGATACAAAAATTTCAGAAACGTCAAAAGAAGAGGATATACACTAGGAATCAACCCTAGAGAAAGAAGAAATGAATCCACCCATATCCTGTAATGCATTGGCAAGAATTAACACTCTTCAAACTCTCATGATAGAAGGACATATCAAGAAGAAAAAGGTAATAATGTTTATTGATTCAAGTAGTACCCATAATTTTATTCATTGTAAGATAGCCAAGGAATTGAATTGCTTCTTGTATCCAGCACTAGAGTGTCAAGTGATGGTTGCAAATGGAGGAACCATAAATTTCTCTGGAAAGTGCCATAATACCAAGTTATTCATGGGATATTATGTATTGAATAGTCCTATGCTTTTTGTTCCAGTGGGTGGTGCTAATGTTGTACTAGGAGTCCAATGGCTACAAACTTTGGGTATGATAATTTTTAATTTTCAAGAATTTTTCTTGAATTTTTTTTGGGAAGGAAAGGAAGTTGAATTAAGAGTTATCACAGGGAAACAAGGAAAGATAATCATCTCTAACTACATGAAAAATCTTATAAAGAAAGAACAATGGGGCGTAATTGCATAATTATGTTCACCAAAAGTTCCCACGTTGAAATCATCTATTTCTCCAGATCTCCAAAAATCCTTGGAAGATCATTACAAGGTGTTTGAGACTCCCAAAGCCCTCCCACCTATTCGTGATCATGATCATGTTATTCATTTGATTCCTGGAAATGTTCCTCGAAACATCAAGACTTACAAATGTCCCTATCCCCAAAAGAGTGACATTGAATGTATGTTTTTAGAAATTCTAGAGGCTCGTATAATTCAACCTTGTCAAAGTTCTTTCTCTACTCCAGTGGTATTATGCACAATAAGGATGGATCATGGTGCATGTGTCTAGATTATAGGGAGCTCAACAAGCTCACTATTAAAGATAAATTTTCCATTCCTATCATTGATGAGTTAATGGATGAATTACATGGAATAATTTACTTCACCAAGTTGGATCTTCATTCAGGATATCATCAAATCATAATGAAGACTGAAGACATTCTGAATATAACATTCAGAACTCATGAGGGTCATTAAGAATTTTGGTCATGCCTTTTGGCCTTACCAATGCACCTTCCACATTTCAAGGTTTGATGAATTCAATTTTGAAACCCTTCCTTAGAAAATTTGTTTTAGTATTTTTTTATGATATACTAATCTACAACAAGTCTTGGAAGGATCATGTTCAACATGTTGACATGGTTCTCAAACTATTGGAGGAGAGACAATTATATGCAAAAACATCCAAATGTTTCTTTGGAGTAGAGGAGGTGGAATATCTGGGTCATATTATATCTCATGAAGGTGTTAAGGTGGACCCTAGAAAAATTAAAGCCATTAAGGAATGGAAAATCCCCACATCCATAAAGAATCTACGAGGATTTCTCGGGTTGACAGGGTATTATCACCAGTTTGTACGAATTATGGGAAAATAGCAACACCTCTAATAACATTACTGAAGAAAGATTCATTTTATTGGACTCTAGAAGCAACAAAGGCCTTTGAACATATTAAAGAGGCAATGTGCTAGAAATTGATCTTAGCTACACTAGACTTCACAAAAAACTTTATTGTGGAATGTGATCCCTTGGGAAATGGAATTGGTGTTGTTTTAATGCAAGAAGGAAGACCCATTATTTTGAAAATTGTCCAATCAAGGGAAAGTATTTACACAAAGCTATTTATCATAAGAAAATCTTGGCAATACTACATGGACTTAAGAAATGGACTTGCCTAATGGGAAGACACTTCAAGGTAAAAAAGTATCATGCTAGTCTTAAATACTTTTTAGAACAAAGATTATCTTCAGAAGAGCAATAAAAATTAGTCACAAAGATGTTAGGTTATGATTTTGAAATTGTCTACAAAAAATGAAGTAAAATGTTGTTGCAGATGCACTCTCAAGAAAGGATGAAGATGTGTAAGAATTGCTTTGTGCCATCTCTATAATCCAACCATATTCGATAAACGAAGCAAGGGATGAATGGAAGAATGGTGAAGAAGCGTGGGCATTCATTCAAAACTTGCAGCAAAATCTCAATATATCTGATACATTTAGTTGGAAAAATTATTCCTTATGGTACAAGGATCGCTTATACCTCTGTAATAATTCCCAACTCAAACAAAATATTCTTCTGGAATTGCACACCTCTCCCTTAGCAGGGCACTCAGGATTTTTAAAAACTTAGCATAGGGTTGAGAATGATTTTTTTTGGGATGGCCTTAAATCTGATATTCAAATGTTTGTGGCGGAATGTTTGGTTTGCCGACAAAATAAAGTTGAGACAATTAAGACCCCAAGTCTTTTACAACCTTTATCCATTCCAAGTCAACGTTGGGAGGAGGTTTCAATGGATTTATCACAGGTTTAACCAAGTTTGAAGGAAAGAGTGGCATCATGGTGGTAGTTGATAGATTTACCAAGTATGCACACTTTTGTGCATTATCTCATCCATTTAAATCTAGTATAGTTGCTATTGCATTTATGGAAACAATTCAAAAGCTACATGGAAACCCAGATATTATTGTAAGTGATAGAGATCCCATTTTCACTGGAAATTTTTGGACCGACTTATTTTCTTACCTCGGTACTCAGTTAGCTCATAGCTCATATTATCATCCTCAATCTGATGGGAAAATTGAGATAGTGAAGAAATGTTTGGAAGGATATCTTTGTTGCATTGTATATAATAAAAAAACACAATGGGTCAAGTGGTTGCCTCTAGATGAATCGTGGTGTAACACTTCCTTTCATACTACAACAAAAATGACCCCATTTATGGAACTTTATGGAGATCATCCACCAGCCATCACAACATCTTTAAGAGAAAATTCTAAGTTTCAAGGAGTGGAAGATCAGATCAAGTATCAACAACAGGTTCTCCAACTCTTAAAGGATAACCTCACTTTGGCACAGAATGGAATGAAACAACAAGTAGATCAATATCACAGTGGAAGAATTTTTGATGTAGGTGATTAGGTATTCCTATGACTACAACCATACAAACAAATGTCCCTCAAGCAAGCTAAGAAGGATGATAAATTATCACCAAAGTATTATGGTCTCTATAAGGTGTTGCAAAAGATTGGTACTATGGAAAACATAGTATAGCTTCTTGTATCTTCCCGAGTGCGCCCAATTTTCTATGTTTCATGCTTAAACAAGGTTAAAGGTGGCAAGCTCCCAGTTCAAACAACATTTCTAGAACTTGACGAGGAAGGAAAAATCATATTGGAACCTGGAGCAGTCACTGAAACAAGAACTATGCAGCTATGAAATCAATCAATTTCAAAGTATCTCATCAAGTGGAAGAACTTACTTGTTGAATATTCCATATGGGAGGATGAGAATTTTATACTGAAGCATCCAAAACTACTAAAGCATTGAGGACACTACTTTTTTGAAGGAGAAAGGAATGTTAGTTCCCTATAATACTAGTGGTTTCCCCTATTACTATTTTCATTGTAACCACTTATTGTTATTGTTGTGCCCCTGTTGTCCTCATATTGTTATTATTGTGCCCCATAGAAGCCCACTATTTTATTGATGTGCCCTTATATTATTATTGTTATGTTGGCTCTAATTATATTGTGACCCCTTAGACTCCTATATATAGAAAGGAAGTTTTTTCAATTGAATCATCCAAGAATTTTTCATTTGTGTAATGTAAAGGAGGTTCCCCCCTCAAATAGGCTTATTTTGAAGTCACTAATCTATCTTTTCTTCTATTTTGTGAGTTGGTTTCATAACAATCTTCTACAATATTCTTGTTTATTTTATGATGTTTTCCATAGATTTCCCATTTGGCATGGAGCCTTTGACTAGATGATGCAAGATTAGGAGAGAATATCCCATAACTATAAATGCACCCACTTGATTATCTTTGGCTAAAAAAAGTTTGTGGTATAGACCATATGTATTTTCTTCATAACCAAGATCATATGAGTACCTAAAAACTTTGTCTCCCTAGGGCCATTGTTATGCAACCATCTCACAAAATAGAAGAAAAGATAGATCAACGACTTCAAATTCAGCCTCTTCGAGGGGGTGACCTCCTTTACATTACACAAATGATCAATTCATGGATGATACAAATGAAAAAACCTCCTTTCTATATATAGGAGTCTAAGGGGTCACAATATTATTAAATCTGACATAACAATAATAATATAAAGGCACAACAATAACAATATTGGGCTTCTATGGGGCACAATAATAACAATATGGGAAAATAGGGGCATAACAATAACAATAAGGGTTACAATGATAATAGTATTGGGGAAATCACTAGTATTATAGTGACCTAACATGCCCCTCTCCTTGAAAAAAGTGTTGTCCTCAATGCTTGAGTAGTTCTTGATGCTTCTGTATAAAATTCTCATCCTCCCATGTGGCATATTCAGCAGATAAGTTCTTCCTCTTGATCTGATACTCTGAAATTGATCAATTTCGTAGTTGTCGAGTTCTTATTTATGTGACTGCTTCAAGTTCCAATATGATTTTTCCTTCCTCATCAAGTTCTAGCAATATTGTTTAAACTCAGAGCTTGTCACCTACAACCTTATTTAAGCATGAAACATGGAAAACTGGGTGCACTCAAGAAGCTGCAGGAAGCTCCAATTTGTATGCCATAGTACCAATCTTTTGCAACACCTTCTACAGACCATAAGACTTTAGTGATAATTTATTATCCTTCTTAGCTTCCTTGAGGGAAATTGGTTTATATGGTTGTATATGTAGAAATACCCAGTCACCTACATCAAAACTTATTTCACTGTGATGTTGATCCGCCTGTTGTTTCATTCTATTCTGAGCCAAAGTGAGGTTATCTTTTAAGAGTTAGAGAACTTGTTGTTGACGCTCTATGTGATCTTCCACTGCTTGAACCTTAGAATTTTCTCTTAAATATGATGTGATGGACGGTGGATGATATCCATAAAGTTCCATAAATGTGGTCATTTTTGTTGTAGTATGGAAGGAAGTATTATACCACCATTTAGTCAGAGGCACCCATTTACCCATTGTGTTTGTTTATCAAATGCAAAGCAATGAAGATATCCTTCCAAACGTTTGTTTACTATCTCAGTTTTCCCATCGGATTGAGGATGATAAGATGAGATATGAGCTAACTGAGTACCAAGACAAGAAAATAATTATGTCCAAAAATTTCCAATGAAAATGGGATCTCTGTCACTTACAATAATCTTTAGATTTCCATGTCACTTTTGAATTGTTTCCATAAGTGTTGTAGAAATTATACTGGCTTTAAATGGATGAGATAACGCATAAACATGTGCATACTTGGTAAGTTTTTCAAATAACATCATGATGAGACTCTTTCCTTCAGACTTTGGTAAACCTATGATAAAATTTATTCAAACCTCCTCCCAATGTTGGCTTGGAATGGATAAAGGTTGTAATAGACCCAGGGTCTTAATTGTTTCAACTTTATTTTTTTGGCAGCCCAAACATTCCGCCGCAAGCTTTTGAATATCATATTTAACACCATCCCAAACAAATTCCTTCTTAACCTTGTGGTAAGTTTTTTAAAATCCTTAGTGCCCTATGAAGGGATAGGTGTCCAATTCCATAAGAACCTTTTATTTGAGTTGGGAATTATTACATAGGTATAAGCAATCTTTGTACCATAACAAATCATTTTTCCAACTAAATGTATCAGACGTACTGGGATCTTGTTGTAACTTTTGAATGAGTGGCCACAATTCTTCGTCATTCTTCTATTCATCCATTGCTTCGTTTATCCAATTTGGTTGGATAATAGAAATGGTGCAAAGCAATGCTTCCACATATTCATCCTTTCTTGAGAGTGCATTTGCCGCAACATTTTTCTTCCCTTTTTGGTAGATAATTTCAAATTCATAACCCAACATCTTTGTGACCCATTTTTGTTGCTCTTATGTGTTAGCACTCAGGTTGTTCCTGAAAGTTGTAAGAAAGGGAATACGGCCGAGGTAACCACAGACCAATATTTTAGATACAGAATCTAGCCAATCTGTATCCAGAGAGGGCTCTCTCTTTATGATTTAGCTTTGTTTTGAAAAAGTGCTAGGCTAGCTATGAAGTTCAAGGGTTTTGTTTTGGGTTTGGATGGTGAGATTCAACAGAACAGTGAGGCAAATAAATAGTTCAGTTCATTGGGCATGATGGAGTCAAAGAAGGATGGCTTTCTGAATTTGGTTTCTTAACAGAGGATGACATCACAGAGCAAGGTAGTCAAACATGGAACAAATTAAGGCTAAAATCAGATAGAATGGACTCAAATGGGTGACTGAAAGTTAAGAATCCTTCAACATATTGAAAGAGGGAAAATGGATGATTATTGTTAAGGAGCAGTTAAGAATTACTTAGAAAATAGTTAATATGCGAGAATCAGGAAACAGGAGCAATTAAGAATTCATTGTTATACCAATTTTGAAGAAAACACGGAGAATAATAAAGATTGAAAACAGAGTGCAATTTAAGAAAATTCTGAATTAATCCTTTTCTTTACCATTTAGATTATGAAACACAGACAATATAGAAAACAATAAAACTGTAAAACATGAGATATAGGGGACTTATTGTTCTGGAGTTTGATTCAAGAATTCCGTGACAAGTCTTCTGCATCAATTCCTCATCCACTAGGCCAGACAACAGATGGTTCCAACAACTTTTTTATTCCAAAGGTTCAATGTTACAGCAAAATCTAGGAATGACCACCAACCCCAAATATTTCATTTGGGGGGGTATTTATACAAAATATCTTACAAAATATCTGATGGATATAATATCTAGTGATCACTAATCCCTTTTTTACAAAATATAGAGACAAACAATCTCGAAAACAAGGAAAAGATAAATTGATGTCATGTTGGATGTTCTGTCTTTATCGGATGTGCTAGAGGCAGGCTCTATGAGTCGATTTACAGCTGTCTTCCGCTGATACTCTGTGTTGGATGCTCCGTCTTTGTCAGATATTCTTCAATCCTGTTTCTATACACTTTGACCAATTTCACCGTCGTTCATCCCTATATATCTTATCATGGAAAAATATCCCGAAATCTATGTCTTACCAAAGAGAAATTTACAAAATCCCCAACATGTTTTCCCACCATTGTTGCTCTGGAAATTATGCTTCTAAAGTTTCCTCAAGGTTTCATCAGTTTCTATATATCTGAAAAATTAGGCTGGAGCTGAAACAGATGTTTTACTTCATGCTCAATATAAAATAAGTTCTCTAAGTTATCATAGAGAACTTGGCCTGTGGGGAGTGTGTTTACTTCTGAAGCACTTGTTGATGAACTAACTTGATCAACAACATATTTGTTCAATTTATGTACATAATATATGTGTTTCATAAGCCGGTAATTATCTGCTAAAGGACTTGGCAGACCTTTATTCTGCAAAACTGTGAAATTCTCTATGAAAGAATTAATCTCTACCTGCATATCCTGGCATATTCTTTCCAAATTTTGCATCAGAGTTCTCTTGGTTAGAACTCTCTTGATTTCCAGAATGGTGTTTGTCCTGTCTTTAATTTCCAGTGCTTCCAGTTGTTCGCTGGTCTTGGTGTTCAAAAAATGTATAAGTTGGTTGGCTTGTTCAGGCATATGTCCCAACAAAACTCTTGTCCTTTGGATTTCCACTTGGGCTGCTTTACTAAGTCAATCTGCTCATAAATAACTTAGATAGATGGCCAAACATTATTTAGGGATTGATTGATGTCGGTCCAAATAATTCCTTTGATTTCTACCAGAGGCTTATCCATAGTGAGATCCTTCTCTAATGTTCTCACTTTATTCTCTAATGCTTTAACCCCTCTTATTTTCTCTGTAACATTTATCTTGGATTTGTCATAATTATTTTCTACTTTTGCCAATTTTTCCTTTACTTGTTTCAACTCTGACATTTGGAGTCTCAATTCTTCTGTGGCTTTTATCAATTCTTCTGTGCTCATATTAGTACTGCTGCCTGGTGTTGTTGTTGTTGTTGTTTCTGTACCTGTAATTACTTCTGCTGTGGCTACTGGTACATTAGGAGCCAATGTTGTTCCAAGTGTTGAAGGGATTGTTGTTGAGAATATGGGAGTTACTTCGGGAGGCTGGGAGGGCGACTCTCCCTCCTTCTCTTTTATTGCTTTCTCCAGTGCCTGCTCTGTATCAGTTAGTCTTTCATTTAGTTTCATGAGCAAGTCCATCATGTCTTCTTCTGATTTCTGCAGTCTGAGGGTGCATGGAAGGAGGTAGTTTCAGCTATTTCCTTGGGGCAACAATGTCTTCTTCATTCTTCTTCATAAGGGCCTTTATGCCTTTAGCATCTTTGGGATCATGTCCCAATTCAATGATGATTTCTTCTAAACATTTGATCCGGTTATCCTTGGCCATAGAAGAGGCCTTCTCCAAATGTAATTGAGCAGAGGTATTGTCCAAGGAGTTCTGTAACTGATGGGCCAACATTGCTTTGTCAATCATTGTAGAATAAACCATTTCTCGAGTCTTCTTGTGAAGTTCAATCTGGTTCAATGGATATATGTCTTTGGCTAGGACCTTCAAGTTTTTTCTGATGTAATCTGCTGCCGATTGGGGTTGCTGTACCTTTGGCTTAAAATAACTCATTAAAATTTTGCCTTCTTTAATGTCATAGGAAGACATTAACCTTTGCTGGTTTGAGGGGGCCATCTTCAAGTATTGAATGTACATTTGAATCCCCACGGGATCATTTTTAGCCTTAATTTCTATGAAAGTCCATATAATGTCAGAGGGTTGTTTGCTTTGTAGCCTGGTAGATGATATTTCAACACTGTGTTGTCTTTCTAGCTCCTGCCTGTGTGAGCCAGTTGATGTTTCTACCACAGGGAAGTCTGCTAGCTGACTACCCTTTCTCTCCTTAAACTATCAGTAGTTTCTTCAATGATTTCCTCTTTTGAAATAGGATTCATTCTTTGCCTCTTTGCACCTGGCTTTTCAATAGGTCCACTGATAGGTGTGGGCTCTTCTCTGTCTCTCTTCTTGGTTCTTTCCTCATTTAATGGAGTTTGCAGTGCTGGACTTTTTGGTGTTCTAGTTTTGGCTGGAGGAATTTGCCCCTGATTCTGTTATTTTGACATTGCTGGCTGATCAGTCATTATTGGTTGCTCTGTAGTTTCTACCTCTTTACCCTTTGAAGTCCCTGTGACTGATGTGTTGGTTTTCTGTGCAAGTTGCTGAGAAGTTCCAACAAAGGATGTTTCAACTCCTAATTGTTGAGGCAGCTTGAAAGATACCTATCCAAAAGAGTCCAGATCAAGGGTTTTTTCAAGATCTTTCATAGCTTTTTCCATCGTTTCCTGTTCACTAATTTCTTCTGTTAAGGTCTCTTCTACCCATTCTTCCTGATTTGCATACTGTTCAATTTTTGGGATCCTATGATGTACATATACTGATAGCCTGTTTCTTACCCTTCTATCACTTATGAAACTACATGTGTCATATGGCACCCACAAAAAACTCTTCTTCAATCCAAGGTGTTCTTCTAATATCTTCTCAACATCTTTCCATGCATCTCTAGAATTGATGACATAAGGGCCTAACTGGTTTTTGACTCTCAGCTGAGCTTTCTTCTTTACATTACAAAAGTGGGTTAATTCTGCATTGATGATCTGCCTGAAATATTCTAATGCAAATAACCTCGTGGGCACATATCTAGGAAACTTGAAAGGGCAAAGTTCACATCTATACATTCAGATTTCTGTGTGATTCTAGTAGAGGTACCAGTCACCTATCCTGTACTTTTTGGAAAGCTGCAAAATCTTCTTCATGTCACTAGTGATCCTAGGAGGAGGAGCTCCTATCAACAGAGTGGAGGCTGGGTGTACAAATAAGTCAATGAATTCACTATAGGTATATGGGGAGTCACAGTTATGGAGGACTGAGCTCCAAAAGATCATAGACCTCCGATTTTCTTTTGAGTCTAATTTCCTGATGGGAAATGGAAAGTTGTCTGGCTGATAATATAACAACATATGGTATATAAAATATGTGTATTTGAAGACTCCTTATCTATCCAAATTTATAAATTGATCATGGATTTTGTTGGCAATAAAAGTGGCATAGTCATACTTGACAGTAGGGAGTTGTCCTGGAGTAAAGATGGATAATAGAAACAGGGTGATATCATCCACATATGCGCTGGACCTAAATCCCAAGATCAAGGATATCATGTCAAGAATGAGTTTTCCAGTCTCAGTGAACTACGTATGGAAATCGGGAGGTGGGCCTTGGGGCTGGTAGTTTGGTTTCATGAACATCTGAGCAATACAGGTTATCTCTGAGTTGGGCAGTTGAGAAGCTTTTTCAAGCAAAAATCCCATGGAAATATGAGCAAGGGGATTAGTGGAATGGAAATGTATCATCTCATTGATGGATTCAACAGTTATGGAAAAAAGGACAGTTTGGGAAGAAGACATAACTGCTCTATGGACAGGGTCATAGTTGGCACAGCATTAGTGAATGATGTTTGGGAAAACATGGACTGAGAGAAGAAAGTACATGGGAAGGTTTGATTCCCACAGTCCAAAAATATCAAAGTTGCTTAAATAGCTATCCCTAATTTGGCAGAAGGTCTGAAGAGGATTCCTATCACCAGATAAATATTTTATTTGGAAATCTCTATTGGCCAAGGGTAGATAATTTAAGTCTTTATGAGGTCCATTCATAGGTGCGACATTCAAGGCTATGGGAGCTTCCATGTTTGGTTCTTATGTATTCAAACTGGAATTTGGGCTTCTTGTGGAAATTGGACTAAACAAAAGGTTTAGGAGTCTTTTTATGAACTAAACAGACTATTTTCAACTCGAATTTGGGTTTCTCAAGTAGAATTTTCAGTGGAAAAGTGAAATTGCAGGTTTTCAGGGCAAAAACGGATAAATACCTGGATTACGGAGGTAAACTGTGTATTTACAGGTTGAATGGCAGACTGCAAAGCACGATGCTGGAGTTTCTTGGCCAGGTGACGGGCTAACTGCTCGAACAGTCGATTGAACGTATTTTGCATGGAGCACAGTTTGCAAAGAATCAGGGTGAAAATGACATTTCATTGTTTATTTAACGAAAATCGATTTGGCGGGCATTTTTTTGGGATTTATTGAATGGATGATGTCAGAGTGATGGGAAATCTCGTCGTGTAGTAGAGGGTGGTAAGCGGTTTACCTCGCACCGCTTATGGGCTTAAGTGGTTTTGGGAGGAGGGGTAGTAAACACGACAACAGAGTGACACGTGTCCCAGGTACGGGCACGAAACCACCAGTTTCCAGGGACTTAACGCGCAGTGGATAGGCAGGTTGTGAAATGATCCATAGTCGTCGGATGCAAGGGCCGAGATCGGATGATGGGCGCTCTCCTAAGATGGTGTGTACTTTAAGCGATGGGACCGATGTAATCAGCCACGATTTTAATGGTTTCAGGAGCGATTGTATTGGTGGTCGGGTTTTGACTATAATTAACCCGGAAGGTTAATTATTCCTTTATTTGCACGGTAAGGCTATTAAAGGTTTCAAATAAACCAATAATTCCCATTTGTACAGTAACATATGGTTTATAATAAAACCGGGGTGGGATATTTAACATTTGGGAATTTTATATATATATACATAATACGGGGATTGGGAAGAATTACAAGGGATTTATATAATAGAGTTAATCGTTAATATGGTTTCGAAGAATAGAAAAGCGCTAAGTTATAATGTTACAAAACTTAGGCAAAAAGGGAAAAATAGGGGTTTATAGAAGAAATAAGGCGACTTCTCCTAAGTAAAAACAGGGTTTTACTTTAGGCAATGCTTATGAAATGAGATAAGTGGTTTAGAGGATATCAAGCAGATCCTAATATCTCTGGGGGAATTTAGTAAATGATTAGGGAAAGTAAGAAGGGGAGTTAGTCATGCTTCACTTGATCTGCATCCAAACATCTGCCATGGTACTTGTGATAACAGTAAGATGAACATCTTGAGAGACAAAATCAACCACAAGTATGCTTCTGCAACACCAGTCTACCTACCCAGCTTACTTTTCCTAACATTTTTTCTTATTTTTATATGGGTGCATTTAGACTAGCAAACCCTTTTTAGCTTTTCTTTTCTTTACATGATAAGCCTACCTAAGTCTACACCTATTACATCCAAGGGTTCAGATTAAACAGTTGAGGTCCTTTGCTTCTCTACCTATCTACTTATCTTCCAAGATTAAACAGTTTGGATAGATTTTTATTCTCTATCTCTAAAATAGGAAATTCAATCATGAACTAGCCAAGATTAAGGTATTTGGCCATTCATCAATTGTGGTAAAAAGTTCAACAAGCTGTACATAATGCTTTATTTACAGAAAATGAAATAGTAGTGGCATTTGGACTTGCACACTTCCCTAGTCTATCCTATTTGGGGTTCATTTCTTTCACTTTTTTTACCATCTTATTCTTTTTTACTCTTTGATTTCTCTTTTAGGGTATACCCTCTTTACATTTTTTAAATTTTTTGATTTTTTACAACAGGGAAAACCTTTGCAACCAAAAAAGGTATGAACATATTACAGAGGTCATCAATGTCAATCATGAAATATGACACCTATTGCTATAGGAGAATAACACTGGCTCCACTTGGGGAAGGATTTTCCTGGTGGAAAGTCAAGTTCAACAGGTCAGGTGGCCTTCTCCATAGCTTTGACTGTGTTCTAAAAACTCCTTCTATTGGTTGCTTTATTTTATATGTGACAGTTATACTTTATGAGGTTGTTGGCCTTCTCTTCGGGCTTCACCTTTATCAAGAGGTTGGATCAAAGTAGTGTTTCAGCATCCGACCATTAACTGTCCCTTCTATTTCTGAACCATCCAGGTTCTTCAAAAAGTAAGTATTGTTCCCCTGTGACACCTGGATAATAGGTCCCTTCCATAGGAAGTCAAAATTCCAATGTTTTCCTTTGTCTTCTCTCCTAGAATCCCATTTAAAACTTTGTCTCCTAAGTAAAAAATTTCTTCCTTGGTACTATTATCAAATATTTTCTTGAGTTTTTCTTGTACCACTTGGGATCTTTGGTATACCTCTTCCCTAGTCTGCTATAAATGGATGGCCTGATTTATTCTTCTTTGAATGTCATTGGGCTCCACCTGAGCTTCTTGGAGTATTTTCATTACAGGGATTCCTAAAGATGAAGGAAATACAACTTCCATACCATAGACTAGTTCATAAGGACTATTCCCAATGGATCTCTTAGTAGTTAATCTATCTGCCCATAGTGCATTAGTAAGTTTCTTATACCAGTTTTTCTTGTTCTCATCCAACACTTTCTTAATAATATTAATCAGGATTTTATTGGAGGACTTAGCTAGACCATTACCTTGAGGGTAATAGGATGTGGAATGGCCTAAGGTGATGTGGTACTTGTTATAGAAACCTATCATTTTCTTGGATTTGAAAGCGGCAGCATTGTCAGTTATGATCTTTTCAAGACATCCAAATCTAGACAATATGTTGGTTTCTAAGAATTCTATAATCACTGTATCATTGGATTGTCTAGAAGGAATGGCTTATATCCATTTGGTGAATTTGGTGAAATAATCTGTAGCAATGAGGATCCATTTATGTTGGCCAGAAGAGGGAGGATGGATTTCCCCAATGAAGTCCAAACCCCATTGTTGAAATGGTCTTTCAGTGGAAAATGGTCTAAGGGGTAGAGGTAAAAGTTTCCACTTGCCTTCAAATATTTGGCATTTCTGGCAAGCAGTGACAGACTTCTTGACATCAGCGAACAAGGTTGGCCAGTAGAATCCAGCCCTTAGGATTTTGTCTGCAGTTTATTTCCAGTAAAGATGTCCACCATAGTCCCCTGCATGAAATTCTGTGAGAATTTGTCAGCTTCATTTTTTATTAAATAATTTAATAGAATACCTTCATGATTTTCCCAAAAAAGAGCATTATCTAAAATACAAAATTTTGAAGCTTTCATTTTTAAAAACCTTTTCTTTGTTCTGGATAACCATGGACGAGCCTGCAGGTGTAATAATACATGAGTTATATCATCATACCAAGGTGATTCTAAGAAGGCTTGGCTGATTTATGGAGTCGCCATCTCCTATTCATTATCCAGATCATTAATATCCAGGGCTTGAAAGTTGGTTTCAGTCATAAGTTTAGCCAATCCCTATCCTTTTATAAGCTTTGTGGGTTTTATTTCAATGTCATATGCTAATATAGTAGCAATCCATTTGCCTCTCTTGCCTTCAATCCCATCTTGGGTCATGATATCTTTGGCAACAACATTTGGTACATAGGCTATTATATGGGAGTATAATATGTAGACTCTGAAGTCTTTAATAGCTTTCACAAGTGAAAAAGCTTGTTTTTCCATGATTGGGTATTTTAGCGGTGCATCTCTAAGTGTTTTATTAAAAAAGGATATGGGTTTTTCACATTCTTGATCATCTTTTTGTAGTAAAACAGCTGCAATGGTGTGTTCTGATGCAAATGAAAATATTATGAAGTCTCTGTCAAACTTTGGACTTGTAAGGACTGGTGTTCTGGTCAAAGCCATTTTAATTTCTTCAAATGCTTGTTTAGCTTCTAATGTCCATTTAACCTTGGAATCTTTTTTCAACATATTGTTCAACAATCTAATAATTCAGCCAAATTAGGTATGAATCTTCTTAAAAAGTTAATCTTTCCTAGGAAAGCTTGAAGTTCTTTGATATTTCTAGGGTGGGGTATTTGTAGAATGGCTTCTATTCTATCAAGATCAATTTTGATGCCATCTTTGGAGATGATATGGCCTAACAATTTTCCTTCCTCTAGACCGAACAACGACTTCTTAGGATTTAATGAAATACCATACTTTCTGCATTTTAAAAACACTTGTCTCAAATGATCTAAATGTTGCTGATTTGATTTAGAAAATGCAGTAAGATCATCTAGATAAATGACCAGAAAATCGTGAATTTCTTTTGAAAAAGCTATGTCCATTGCTCGTTGGAAGGTTGCCCCTGCATTCTTGAGTCCAAATGGAATTTCAACATATTTAAAAGTTCCCCATGGTGTTCTAAAATTAGTCTTTTCCTGGTCATCAGGATGGACTAGAATCTGGTTAAAGCCTGAGAAAAATTCTAGAGGCACCTACTACCCTTTGTAAAATGTGCTCCATCTTAGGTAAGGGGTAATGGTATTTCAAAGAAACCTTATTTACATTACTTAAATCGACACACAATATGATTTCTCCTGTTTTCTTCCTAGTGGGTACTAAGTTAGACACCCACTCTGAAAACCTGATTGGAGAAATTATCCATGCTCATACATTCGCTTGATTTCCTTTTCAATTAAGGGGAGTAGTACAAGGTTAATTCTTTTGAGCTTTTGCTTGAATGATTTTTTATTTTCCTTGAGGGGTATTGTATGTTGAATTACAGAGGTGTCATAAGATTTCAGATCTTCATAGCTCCAGGCAAAAACATCCTGGAATTATTTGATCAATTCAACATATTTAAGTTTTTTATCAGGAGGCAAAGTTTTGGATAATTTTATCATTTTCGGATTTTCTTCAGTTCCTATGTTACAGTCTTCAATTTCTGCTTTTGGAGGTTGCATTTTTGGTTTCTTTGGGATATCATTAGAATCAAATAAATTTTCCAAAGGAGTTAATCCTGTGGGCAAATAATTTTGTTTTAAACTAATAACTTCAGATTCTCCTCCAATAATGTCATCGATGTATACTTCTTTAAGATCTTGAAACTTTTTATTGGTAAATTTTGTTGGGTGAAGTATTTTAGTTGCACTTTCTGTTGAAATTTCTGTTGCAATTTTATATATTTGATCAACCTCACTAACAGTGTTCGTGTTTATATTACTGCTAGAAAACTCTTGTTCTAGGGTTAAGAAATTGTTAATCTGAATATCATTGTCAAACACTTGCCAGTTCTTTACATTTTCAGGTATGGTTGGCCTATGTCTAATCTCAGCTGTAAAGTGATGATTGGGTTCAAATGGTAATTTACAAGTGCTAGCAAATGTTGCCAAGATGTGAGCATGCAAATTATGTTTTCTTGGAATTTTGGCAAGCTGTGTTTCCAGAAATGTATTGAGGATCTCAATAGCTATTCCTCTGTAACATCTTAATGTGGGATCATTTGTGAGGAAGTTCCCTCTTATCTGTTGAATGACTAAATCAGAGTCTCCCAAAACTAATACCCTAATTGCCCCTAATTTATTAACTGAACCATCAAATTCTAAGTACCATAGAATTTCATGTTCATAATTGGTATCAGGAGTTTCATCAATCTGCTTGATAGAAAGATATGTTTCTTTAGTTTCATCTAGTTTCTCCTGAGTGTCTGATATATCATTGTTCTCATAAATTTCTTGAATTTGAACACTAGACTTTTGGTTTATAATTTCTTCTTGTTCAAGTGCTAAAACCTTGACATCAGTTAAAGGATCAATTTCAGCATTGTAGAGAATGAAGGAGTCCATGTCAGAGTGCATGGAGTAGATGGGAAAATTCTGGGGTTTCTCCTGACTACTTACCACATATTTCATTAAAGTTTCTCGGTACAATCTCTTTGGTTGACCAAATACTGAAATAGTAGCATAGGACATGTCCAACTTTAAAGATCCTTGGAGCTTTGCACCTCAATATCTAGACAACAACATGCCATATTTTGGTGGAATATCAGCTACCACTATGTCCATTAAAATGGTCTTGGTGGGGTATTGAACTAATGATACACATAAATCTTTGATCAATCCTAGGCATCTAACCTGGCTTGAATCAAAAGAGAATGAGTCTTTGTATGGCCTGGTAATATCTAGGTCCAACTTCTCCATTACATATTTAGGAATTAGGTTATGAGAAGCACCAGAATCAAACATGGCATTATGAAGTATTTTATCATGTATGTTCAAACTCACATAGAAAGGAGGTATCCCTCCATCTACTAATTTTCTGTTTACCTCAGGGCCAAAAATTAATTCAAGCTGGCCATCAAAGAGATTTACTGAATCTTTGTTCACTGAAATTTGGAGTGATCTGCTAATTTGACCTCTGTAGACATCATGTTTAGCCAATTCTGACAATGGAATGGCTATCTTTAGTTTTCCTATTTCAGTCTCAAGATTGAAAGGTTTTTCAGTTTGAGTTTTTGTATTTCGGACAGTGAGATTCTATTTTTCTGTTGTATTTTCAGTGTTTTTCTCCTTTTTATGAGTGGTGTCATGGGCTGATGTTGCTTCCAAGTCAATTTCTAGAGGTTCTTCCACATTTCCTTTGGGAGGAGTGGAAGTGGAAGGTTGTTTGTTAGGTTTTTGATTGTCTGATACATCTTCAACTATTGGATTATTTGGGTTAGGAGCTGTTCTAAGAAGGGTTTGTACAGGTGTGTTATTGATCTTAGCTTTGTTAGGTTGCTTGGTTTCTTTCTATTTATTGGCCTCAAGGACATCTATTCTTCTACTCCTCAGATTTTATTGCTTGTGGACTTCATAAATTGTTGTATCATATCCCTCCCTAAAATCAAATGATTCACCTGACTGAGTTTGGAATTGTTTAAAAGTGTGAGCTTCTTGGTCCTCTTCGGTCAAGAAAACTTGTTGTTCATTATTGAGGCCCATTAAGTTAATTTTAGTGTCTTATGTTGGTTCATCAGAAGTCGAGGCTTCAGCATAATTTTCTTGGAATGGGGGCCTAATTTTTTGGTCAGGCCCAGTCTTTCCAGTATTAGGGTTTTGGTTTTCCTGAAATTTGGATTTCTCCCAGTATTACTCGGTTGACCATCCCAAGGGGATTTCCTCTCTTTTTTTCTACTCTATCACAAAGTCTATCCATTCCTTTAATAATAGCATCTAATTTATGTTCAAAGGCAGAAGGCTCTTGTTTGAAAGGTGTCCTCCTTTCATCTCTGGCTCGAGCTCGTTTAGAAATCAGGTTGACCTCAATGCTCACAGCTATACTCTGCATCTCTTCTAAGTCTCGAGGAGCTCTTTCCCTAAGTTGGTATGCCATATCTAAATCGAATGCATCAGGGAATTTGATCAAAGCCAAATCTGGAGGAGGTCTGAGATTTTGAGGAATAGCATTGTAGACATTATTGAATCTGGTACAATAATCTTGGACAGTTTCTTGGGTACCTCTCTTTAAGCCTTCATATTCTGATAAAATGTGGAGAGGATCTTTATTCTTCCCATTTTTTCAAGAAGGTCTAATAAAGATCTTGTGGGTAATTGATAGTGTTTGCAGGGAGGGCTCTAAACCATGTTCTAACATCTCCAGTTAAACTTTGCACAAATACCTTCATTCTGACATCATCGTCATCAATCTCATAGTTTTCAAAATAATTTGTCATTTTCTTGGTATGTTGTTGAGCTGTGTAAGTGCCAGTACCATCAAAATAGGTGATTTTACTTTGATAATCTTGAGGCATAGCCCCTGGATTTGCAGGTAGTTGTAGGGGAGTATATCGGTTTGCCATGATTGCATAAATAACTGTGACAACTGGAAGAGAAGGGACAACAATGGGAATGTGTGTTGAAGATGGAGGAGTGAAAATAGTAGTTGGAGGTACTGAGGGTGAACTAGGAGAAGCTACAGTAATCACGAAAATGTTTGGTGTTTTTCCAGAGATAAGCTCAGATTGGATAGGGTTCTACAAATGTTTGTCAAGGTGTGAACTAGAAGAATTTTCTTGGCTCTCCTGGCTTCTAAGGATCCTAGGAATCAGATTAGGATTTTCAAAGACAGGTGGGGGATTAGGATCCAGATTTTATCTAGTGTAACGGATCTTCTTTGGAGCCAGTTTCTAGGTGTATTTTTTGTTTTTTCTTGGAATAATTTAACAATACAACTTTGACAACCTCTTCTAGGAATTTTTTAGATATTAGAACTTTGAACTTTCCTAAAAGAATTTTTAAAAAAAAGGAACTGATCAAGAATTTGAAACAACTGTTCAAAACATAAACTAGACTGGAGATAGACTGAAGTAGTATTTATTTACTTCTACAAATGCAAAGCAAAAGCAGTTTCAAATGCTACTTGGCTAACTTTAGGCTCCATCTGCAGCTTATGAAGTAAATAGCAGTAACAAACAAATTATTCATTCCCCAGTGGAGTCGCCAATATGTTAGCACTCAGGTTGTTCCCAAAAGTTGTAAGAAAGGGAATACGGCCGAGGTAACCACAGACCAATATTTTAGATACAGAATCTAGCCAATCTGTATCCAGAGAGGGCTCTCTCTCTTTATGATTTCGCTTTGTTTTGAAAAAGTGTTAGGCTAGTTATGAAGTTGAAAGGTTTTGTTTTGGGTTTGGATGGTGAGAGTCAATAGAACAGTGAGGCAAATGAATAGTTCAGTCCATTGGGCATGATGGAGTCAAAGAAGGATGGCTTTCTAGATTTGGTTTCTTAACAGAGGATGACATCACAGAGCAAGGTAGTCAAACATGGAAAAAATTAAGGCTGAAATCAAATGGAATGGACTCAAATGGGTGAAGGGCAGGTAAGAATCCTTCAACATATTGAAAGAGGGAAAATGGATGATTACTGCTAAGGGGCAGTTAAGAATTCCTTAGCAAATAGTCAATATGCGAGAATCAGGAAACAGGAGCAATTAAGAATCCGTTGTTATACCAATTTTGAAGAAAACACAGAGAATAATAAAGACTGAAAAACAGAGTGCAATTTAAGCAAATTCTAAATTAATCCTTTTCTTTACCATTCAGATTACGAAACACAGACGATATAGCAAACAAGAAAACTATAAAACATGAGATATAGGGGACTTATTGTTCCAAATTTTGATTCAATAATTCTTTGACAAATCTTCTGCATCAATTCCTCATCCAGTATGCCAGACAACAAATGGTTCCAACAACTTTTTTTATTCCAAAGGTTCAATATTACAGCAAAATCTAGGAATGACCACCAACCCCAAATATTTCATTTGGGGGGGTATTTATACAAAATATATTACAAAATATCTAATGGATATAATATCTAGTGATGACTAATCCCTTTTTTACAAAAGATAGAGACAAATAGCCTCGAAAACAGGGAAAAGATAAATTGATACCGTGCTAGCTATTCTGTCTTTGTCGGATGTGCTGGAGACAGGATCTGCGAGACGGTTTAGAATTGTCTTCCACTGATACTCTGTGCTGGCTGCTCCGTCTTTGTCAGATATTCTTCAATCCTGTTTCGATACACTTTGACCTGTTTGACCCTCGTTCATCCCTGTATATCTTATCATGGAAAAATAACCCGAAATCTATGTTTTACCCAAGAGAAAATTACAAAATCCCTAAAATGTCTTCCCACCATTGTTGCTCTGGCAATTTATGCTTCTGAAGTTTCCTCAGGGTTTCATCAGTTTTTGTATATCTAAAAAAATTAGGCTAGAGCTAAAACAGATGTTTTACCTCATGCTCAATATAAATAAGTTCTCTAAGTTATCATAGAGAACTTGGCCTATGGGGAGTTCTTTTACTCCTGAAGCACTTGTTGATGAACTAACTTGATCAGAAGCATATTTTTTCAATTTATGTACATAATCTATGTGTTTCATAAGCCGGTCATTATTTGCTAAAGGACTTGGCAGACCTTTATTTTGCAAAACTGTGAACTTCTCTGTGAAAGAATTAATCTCTACCTGCATATCCTGGCATCTTCTTTCCAAATTTTGCATCAAAGTTCTCTTGGTTAGAAATCTCTTGATTTCCAGAATGGTGCCTATCCTATCTGTGATTTCCAGTGCTTCCAGTTGTTCGCTGGTCTTGGTGTTCAAAAAATGTATAAGTCGGTTGGCTTGTTCAGGCATCTGTCCCAACAAAACTCTTGTCCTTTGGATTTCCACTTGGGCTGCTCTTACTAAGTCAATCTCCTCATAAATAACTTGGATAGATGGCCAAACATTATTTAGGAATTGATTGATGTTGGTCCAAAGAATTCCTTTGATTTCTACCAGAGGCTTATCCATATTGAGATCCTTCTCTAATGTTCTCACTTTATTCTCTAATGCTTTAACCTCTCTTATTTTCTCTGCAAAATTTATCTTGGATTTGTCATATTTCTTTTCTACTTTTGCCAATTTTTCCTTTACTTGTTTTAGCTCTGACACTTTGAGTCTCAATTCTTCCATGGCTTTTATCAATTCTTTTGTGCTCATATTAGTACTGTTGCCTGGTGCTGTTGTTGTTGTTGTTTCTGTACCTATAATTACTTCTGTTGTGGCTGCTAGGACATTAGGAGCCAATGTTGTTCCAAGTGTTGAAGGGACTATTGTTGAGACTATGGGGGTTACTTCGGGAGGCTGGGAGGTCGACTCTCCCTGCTTCTCTTTTAGTGCTTTTTCCAGTGCCTGCTATGTATCAGTTAGTCTTTCATTGAGTTTCATGATTAGGTCCATCATGTCTTCTTCTGATTTCTGCTCTACAATTTCCGCAATCTGAGGGTGCATGGAAGGAGGTAGTTTCAGTTGTTTCCTTAGGGCAGCAATGTCTTCTTCTTTCTTCTTCATAAGTGCCTTTATGCCTTTAGCATCTTTGGGATCATGTCCCAATTCAGTGATGATTTCTTCTCAACATTTGATCCTGTTGTCTTAGGCCAGAGAAGAGGCTTTCTCCGAATGTAATTGAGCAGAGGTATTGTCCAAGGAGTTCTGTAACTGATGGGCCAACATTGCTTTGTCAGCTAGTGTAGAATAAACCATTTCTCCAGTCTGCTTATGAAGTTCAATCTGGTCCAATGGATGAATGTCTCTGGCTAGGACCTCCAAGTTTGTTCTGATGTAATCTGCTGCCGACTTGGGTTGCTGTATCTTTGGCTTAAAATAACTCATTAAAATTTTTCCTTCTTTAATGTCATAGGCAGACATTAACCTTTGCTGGTTTGAGGGGGCCATCTTCAAGTATTGAATGTACATTTGAATCCTCACAGGATCATTTTTAGCCTTAATTTCTATGAAATTTCATTTAATGTCAGAGGGTTGTTTTCTTTGTGGCCTGGTAGATGATACTTCAACACTGTGATGTCTTTCTAGCTCTTGCCTATGTGAGCCAGTTGATGTTTCTACCACGGGGGAAGTCTGCTGGCTGACTACCCTTTCTCTCCTTAAACTATCAGTAGTTTCTTCAATGATTTCCTCTTCTGAAAGAGGATTCAATCTTTGCCTCTTTGCACCTATTTGTTCAGTAGGTCCATTGATAGGTGTGGGCTCTTCTCTATCTCTCTTCTTGCTTCTTTCCTCATTTAGAGGAGTTTGCAGTGCTAGACTTTCTGGTGTTCTAGTTTGGGCTGGAGGAATTTGCCCCTGATTCTGTTCTTTTGACATTGCTGGTCGATCAGTCATTATTGGCTGCTCTCTAGTTTCTACCTCTTTACCCTTTGAAGTCCTTGTCACTGATGTGCTGGTTTTTTGTGCAGGATATTGAGAAGTTCCAACAGAGGATGTTCCAACTCCTGATTGTTGAGGCAGCTTGAAAGATACCTGTCCAAAAGAGTCCAGGTCAAGGGTTTTTTCAAGATCTTTCATAGCTTTTTCCATCTTTTCTTGTTCACTAATTTCTTCTATTAAGGTCCCTTCTACCCATTCTTCCTGATTTGCATACTGTTCAATTTCTGGGATCCTATGATGTACATATACTGATAGCCTGTTTCTTACCCTTCTATCACTTATGAAACTACATGGGTGATATGGCACCCACAAAAAACTCTTATTCAATCCAAGGTGTTCTTCTAATATCTTCTCAGCATCTTTCCATGCATCCCTAGAATTAATGACATAAGGGCCTAACTGGTTTTTGACTCTCAGCTAAGCCTTCTTCTTTACATTACAAAAGTGGGTTAAGTCTACATTGATGATCTGCCTGAAATATTCTAATGCAAATAACCTCATGCGCACATATCTAGGCAACATGAAAGGGAAAAGTTCACATCCACACATTCTGATTTCTGTGTGATTCTGGTAGAGGTACTAGCCACCTATCCTGTACCATTTGGAAAGCTGCAAAATCTTCTTCATGTCACTAGTGATCCTAGAAGGAAGAGCTCCTATCAACAGAGTGGAGGCTAGGTGTACAAATAAGTCAATGAATTCACTATAGGTATAAGGAGAGTCATAGTTATGGAAGACTGAGCTTCAAAAGATCACAGACCTCCTATTTCTTTTTGAGTCTAATTTCCTGATGGGAAATGGAAAGTTCTCTGGCTAATAATATAACAACAGATGGTATATAAAAGATGTTTATTTGAAGACTCCTTCCCTATCCAAATTTATAAATTGATCATGGATTTTGTTGGAAATAAAAGTGGCATAGTCATACTTGATAGCAGGGGGTTGTCCTGGAGTAAAGATCGATAATAGAACCAGGGTGATATCATCCACATATTCACTGGACCTAAATCCCAAGATCAAAGATATCATGTCAAGAATGAGTTTTCCAGTCTCAGTGAACCAGGTATGCAAATAAGGAGGTGGGCCTTGGGGCTGGCAGTTTGGTTTCATGAACATCTGAGCAATACGGGTTATCTCTGAGTTGGGCAATTGAGAAGCTTTTTCAAGCAAAAATCCCATGGAAAGACGAGAAAGGGGCTCAGTGGAATGGAAATGTATCATCTCATTGATGGATTCAGCAGTTATGAAAAAAAGGATAGTTTGGGAAGGAGACATAACTACTCTATTGATAGGGTCATAGTTGGCACCGCATTGGTGAATGATGTCTAGGAAAAGATGGACTGAGGGAATAATGTACATGGGAAGGTTTGACTCCCATAATCCAAAAATATCAGAGTTGCTTAAATAACTATCCCTAATTTGGCAAAAGGTTTGAAGATGATTCCTGTCACCAGATAAATCTTTTATTTGGAAATCTTTGTTGGCCAAGGGTAGATAATTTAAGTCTTTATGAGGTGCATTCATAGGCGCGAAATTTAGGGCTATGGGGGCTTCCATGTTTGTTTCTTATGTATTCAAACTGGAATTTGGGGTTTCTGTGGAAAATTGGACTAAACAGCAAGTTTAGGAGTCTTTTTATGGACTAAACAGACTGTTTTCAACTCGAATTTGGCTTTCTCAAGTGGAATTTTCAGTGGAAAAGAAAAATTGCAGGTTTGCAGGGAAAAAACAGATAAATACCTAGATTACGAAGGTAAATTGTGTATCTGCAGGTCAAATGGCGAACTACAGAGCACGACGCTAGAGTTTCTTAGTCGGGTGACGGGCCAACTACTCGGACAATCGACTGGACGTATTTTGCATGGAGCACAGTTTGCAAAGAATTAAGGTGAAAATGACATTTTATCATTTATTTAACGAAAATCGATTTTGTGGGCATTTTTTTGGCATTTATTGAATGGATGACATCAGAGCGATGGGACATCTTATCATGTAATGGAGGGTGGTAAGTGGTTTACGCCGCATCGCTTATGGGCTTAAGTGGTTTTGGGTGGAGGGGCAGCAAACACGGCGACAGAGTGACGCGTGTCCCAGGTACGGGCGTGAAACCACCAAATTCCCGGGACTTAATGCGCAATAGATAGGCGGGTTGCGAAATGATCCACAGCCGTCGGATGCGAGGGCCGAGATCGGACGATGGGTGCTCTCCTAAGATGGCATGTACTTTAAGCGGTGGGACTGATGTAATTAACCATAGTTTTAATGGTTTCGGGAGCGATTGTATTGGTTGTTGAGTTTTGGCTATAATTAACCTGGAAGGTTAATTATTCCTTTATTTGCATGGTAAGGCTATTAAAGGTTTCAAATAAACCAATAATTCCCATTTGTACAGTAACATATGGTTTATAATAAAACTGGGGCGGGATATTTAACATTTGGGAATTATATATATATATATATATATATATATATATATATATATATATATATATATATATATATATATATATATATATATATATATATATATATATATATATATATATATATATATATATATATATACATAATACGGGGATTGGGAAGAATTACAAGGGATTTATATAATAGAGTTAATCGTTAATATGGTTTCGAAGAATATAAAAGCGCTAAGTTATAATGTTACAAAACTTAGGCAAAAAGGGAAAAATAGGGGTTTATAGAAGAAATAAGGCAACTTCTCCTAAGTAAAAACAGGTTTTTATTTTAGGCAATGCTTATGAAATTGGATAAGTGGTTTAGAGGATATCAAGCAGTTCCTAATATCTCTGGGGGGATTTAGTAAATGATTAGGGAAATTAAGAAGGGGAGTTAGTCATGCATCGCTTGATCTGCATCCAAACATCTGACATGGTAGTTGTGATAACAGTAAGATGAACATCTTGAGAGACAAAATCAACCACAAGTATGTTTCTGCAACACCAGTCTACCTACCCAGCTTACTTTGCCTAACATTTTTTCTTCTTTTTCTATGGGTGCATTTAGACTAGCAAACCCTTTTCACCTTTTCTTTTCTTTACATGATAAGCCTACCTAAGTCTGCACTTATTACATCCAAGGGCTCAGATTAAACAGTTGAGCTCCTTTGCTTCTCTACCTCTCTACTTATCTGCCAAGATTAAATAGTTTGGACAGATTTTTATTCTCTATCTCTATAACAGGAAATTCAAACATGAACTAGCCAAGATTAAGCTATTTGGCCATTCATCAATTGTGGTAAAAAGTTCAGCAAGCTATACATAATGCTTTATTTACAGAAAATGGAATAATAGTGGCATTTGGACTTGCACACTTTCCTGGTCTATTCTATTTGGGGTTCATTTCTTTCACTTTTTTGACCAACTTATTCTTTTTTATCCTTTGATTTTTCTTTTAGGGTATACCCTCTTTACATTTTTTAAATTTTTTGATTTTTTTACAATAGGGAAAACCTTTGCAACCAGAAAAGGTATGAACATATTACAGAGCTCATCAATGTCAATCATGAAATATGACACCTATTGGTATAGGAGAATAACACTATGAAAATAATCTTTGTTCTAAAAATCATTTAAGACTAGCATGATCCATTTTTACCTTGAAGTGTTTTCCCATTAGGTAGGGTCACCATTTCTTAAGTGCATTTAGTATTTCCAACATTTCTTTCTCATAAATAACTCTGTGTAAATACTTTCCTTTGATTGGATGACTTTCGAAAGCAATGGGTCTTTCTTCCAGCATTAAAAAAACATCAATTCCATTTCCTGAAGCATCACATTCCACAATAAAGGTTTTCTGAAGTTCGACGTAGCTAAGACCGGTGCTTGGCACATTGCCTCTTTAAGATGTTCAAACGCCTTCGTTGCTTCTCGAGTCCATGAAAATGCATCTTTATTCAATAATGTTGTTAGAGGTGATGCTATTCTCCCATAATACTTAACAAACTTATGATAATACCCTAACAACCGGAGAAATCCTTGCAGATCCTTTATTGATGTGGGGATTTTCTATTCCTTAATGGCTTTAATTTTGCTAGGGTCTACCTTAACACCTTCATGAGATACAATATGACCCAGATATTATACCTCCTGTACTCCAAAGGAATATTTGGGGCTTTTTCCATATAATTATTTCTCCTCCAATAGTTTCAACACCATGTCAACATGTTGAACATGATCCTTCCAAGACTTGTTGTAGATTAGTATATCATCAAAAAATACTAACACAAAATTTCTAAGGAAGGGTGTGAAAATGGAATTCATCAAACCTTTAAATGTAGAAGGTGCATTGGTAAGGAAATAAGGCATGACAAAAATTCCTAATGACATTCACGAGTTCTAAATGTTGTTTTCGAAATGTCTTCAGTCTTCATTATAATTTGAGGATATCGTGAATGAATATCCAACTTGGTGTAGTAAATTGAGCCATGCAATTCATCCAATAATTCATCATTGACAAGAATGGGAAATTTATCTTTAATAGTGAGCCTGTTGAACTCCCTATAATCTAGACACATGCACCATGATCCATCCTTCTTGTGCACCAATACTACTAGAGGAGATAAAGAGCTTTGGCTAGGTTGAATTATACCAGCCTCTAGCATTTCTGCAACCATACATTCAATTTCACTCTTTTGGCCATAGGGATATTTGTAAGGCCTGATGTTTTGAGGAACACTTCCTAGAATCAAATGAATAGCATGATCATGATCACAGATAGGTGGGAGGCCTTTAGGAGTTTCAAGTACCTTGGAATTATTGTTTAAGACTTTTTGGAGATCTGGAGAAATAGATGACTTCGATGTGGGAACCTCTAGAGAACATAATTGTGAAATTACGCCTCATTTCTCTTTCTTTAGAACATTTGTCTTTCCATTAGAGATGATTATCTTTCCCTGATTCCCTATGATACCCCTTAATTCAACTTCCTTTCCTTTTGAAAATGAAATTCATGAAAAATTCTTGAAAATTAAAAGTTATCATACCCAAAGTTTGTAGCCATTGGACTCGTAGTACAACATCAACACCACCCATTGTAATGGAAAGCATTGGGATATTCAATACATATTCTCCCATGGATATCCTTATATTATGGCACTTTCTAGAGCAATTTATGGTTCCTCCACTTGCAACCATCACTTGACACTATGGTGCTGGATATAGGAAGTAATCCAATTCCTTGGCTATCTTACAATGAATAGAATTTTGGGTACTTCCCAAATCAATCAACACTATTACCTTTTTCTTCTTGATATGTCGTTCTATATTGATAGTTTGAGGAGTGGTAGTTTTGGCCAATGCATTACAAGTTATCGTTGGATTCATTTCTTCTTTCTCTAGGGTTTGTTCCTAGTGTATATCCTCTTCTTTTGACATTTCTTGTTCCTTTTCTTCCTCCTTTTCATAATCTATGTAAAATAATTTATTCTCAACACACTCATGACCTTTAGTGTATTTTCTATCACAACTGTAACAAAGCCCTTTCGATCTTTTTTCTTCCAATTGTTGTGGTGTCAACCTTGTAGGTTGTGGAAGACTAAGGGCAACAACACTTCCATCTTTATAGTTGTGAGTGGTAGGCTTCCTTATTTCCATAATTTTGCTTTCAATTTTTTTTGCCAACCTGAACACCTTCTCCAATGAATCAGGTCCCCAAACACAAACCTCATGTTGGATGTTATCCTTTAAAGTGCTTATGAACACATCAATCTATGATCCTCTAGAATATATTTTACCCTTATATTCAATTTTTGGAAGTCCTCAATGTGCTCCATCATTGAATCCTTTTGTTTGATATTTATCAATTGTCTAAAAAAGATATTACTTTTTGTATCCTCATAATGTGCTATCATTTCTTCCATAAAAATTGCCCAAGTGACAATTTGTTTATGAGAGAAAAGCCATTGATACCATACAAACTAATTTGGCTCGAAATATAAAGTTTCAATTCTTACCATTTGTGTGTTTTACACATTATGGAGATCGAAATATTGTTCCATCTGTAGTATCCATGTTACGGGATCCTTGCCATCAAACTTCCTCATATCAATCTTTGAGATATGGTGTCTCTTCAATCCAATGTTAGAGACTATGTAATCATGATTAACATTTCTTTTGTTCTCATTATGAGTTTCCTCTACTACCTTTTCGTCATTAGGAAACATTTCTTGTAGCAAATTTTCCAAACCTCCTTTCAAAACTTCCACGTCTTTCTTCAAATATTCAATGTTTACTTCTAAGCCATCCATCTTAGCTTCCACACCATCCGTCTTAGCTTCCATGCCATCCATATTTTCTTCCATGATTTTCTTTAAACCATCCATATTAGCTTCTGTTAGATTTTGTGAGAGTGAATTTTGTTGCACTTGGTCTCGTAATTTTGATATATCATGTTGCATTTCTTCCTCTTCTTCATGATTCATGCTAGAGCTTTCAAGTTGCTTATTGGGTGTTTCCATTTTCTTTCTTCAGAGAATCGGTTAATGGTAATTATGCTTCACTATGCCCTTTGAATTCCTTCAAACTAATTTTTCAAACCAAATTTATGCAAAATTAAAAAAGAAAACTACACACCTTTTTTTAATATGTAGGATCTCGATATTGAATATGTTTTATCTTTGTAATTTCGGGTCTCCAAGGTCTGAAATTTTGTCCTGCACTAGCCCTCTGAGTCCTCTTTCCAACCCTACAATTCTGATCAACATTGGATTCTTGAAGGAAGAGTTATGTCAAATCTCTCACGATTACCTGATTATAGGCTAGTTCAGTAGAGGGAAATTGTATGAAGTGCCACGTCTCACTATTTCGACCTTAGATCCTAAAACTGATACAACGAAAACTAAAGGCCATCCTATTTTTGTAGCTTGTTATGAAATTTCAATCTGATGCTTAGCGAGAAAGTTAGGATGATTTTCCTTAGGTCACCTGTTTGACATATAATTCAAGAGCTTGCAAAAACCCTAACTTCTTTGGATCATATCTCCTAAAATATAGCGAGACAAGATCTGAAATTTGTATTGGAGGTTCATCAAAATTTCAGGTCAAATGGTTTTTAATTTTAGCTTCTAAAACGTCACATAAAAAAAGTTATAGCGAAAATTCCATGATGACCTATTTGAAGCAGCAAAACCCTAGAATCCAAAGCCTCTCATACCAATTGTTATGCAACCAACTCAAAAAATAGAAGAAAATATATATCAACGACTTCAAAGTCAACCTCTTCGAGGGGGAAACCTACTTTACATTACACAAATGGACAATTCATGGATGATACAGATGACAAAACCTCCTTTATATATATAGGAGTCTAAGGGGTCACAATATAATCAAAGTTGACATAACAATAATAATATAAAGGCACAATAATAACAATAGTGGGCTTCTACGAGGCACAATAATAACAATATGGGGAAAATAGGGGCACAACAATAACAATATGGGCTACAATGAAAATAGTAATGGGGGAATCATTAGTATCATAGGGACCTAACAGCCATATAGTAGCCTTGCCTGTCATGTCATCCCATAATAGAAAAACTTAATTCACTAAACAAAAAATGAATGAACTTATAATCATTAGAGGAATTTTGAGGTATGAAAATGTGCCTCAAAACAAAATATTACAACCAAAAACAAATTTATAAGAACCAATAGGATTGAATATGATGATGTCAACCATGGTAGATGATTCACCATTTTTGGAGTAAAAAACTAAAAAGATTAAAAAAATAAGAATATTTTTTCAACTCATATTTTTTATTTTTATCTTCACAATTTTACTCGAATTTTGAGTGGGAGCACTCGTTCGATGTAGAATTTAACTTCTCCTCCAAGGAGTACCCATGTTGCATGCTTTTGATGGACCCCGCTACATGAAAAATGAGAAATACATGAAAAAACATTATTGAAATCACATTTTTTCATGTATTTCTCATTTTCGGTGTAGCACGGTCCATCGAAAGTATGAAATATGTGTACTCCTTGGATTAGGAATTAAATTTTGCATTCAACAAATTCCCATGCTAAAAATTTGGGTAAAACCATAGGGGGATAAGTTGAAAAAGTAGTTTTATTTTTTCCTCTAAAATTTGATGACATAATCTAATCTTATTTTATTATTTCCACTATTATTTTATAATATTCCTTAGGAGACCCATTTTATACCTCAAAATTTAGTTAATTTTATAATTTTTAAATTTCAGTAACTTGAAATGTATGATTCAGCAAGTATTTTGGTGCTTATCATAGATCGATGTCTATCTGAAGTTGCCAACCATTTAATTTATGTTGGCTAATTTATACTAAATATTAAAATAAAATGTTACGGAAAGGACCATCCATCAAAATTTAAATCTAAATATTGACTATTAATATTTTAGTATTAATGCTAAATTCAAAATATCAACTACTATATTATCACTTTCACATTTTATACATTTTTTTGTTATAATATTTTAAATTAGTAATTTCCTTATTTCTTATTATTACTATTTTCGATATCCTCTCTTATTTATTGTTCTTCTACAGAATTTCCACTTATATAAAATTGTATAAAATATGTTTCATGTCTCTAATATAAAAATAAATATTATTTATTAATGACCATTGCATTAAACATTAAACCCTATTTTTTAACCCAACTAATGCATATTCAACAGTTTTTATTTAATTATCCTTTAGTTGTATTACTATCATAATTATGGACAAGTTGAGGTCACAACCAAAGAAATAGAAAGCATACTCACAAAAGTAATCACCATGAGTACAATAGATTGGGTTAATAGGATAATTTAATGAACATGGGCCTACAACACTACCTTGAATATCACTTCAGGGTTCACCCCTTATCATTCAGTCCTTGGTAAGGAAGCCATGATGCCCATCGCGCTTTAGCTTAACACATTAAGGATGGTTGCATAGCTACAAGTTGATATGATAGATGCTTCAAAAGAAAGACTACAATAGTTGAATGTATAAGAGGAATGTAGGATGTAGTCTCTCTTCAAATCAAGATGGTGCAAATACAAAGGAAAATATAACATGAATTTTTTTTCAAAACCAAGGACTTTAAGGAAGGTGATTAAACCTTGATGTATGGCTCCAAATTTAAATATTTTAAGTAAAACATCATGACCAAATGTCTAAGATCATACCTACTTGATAAATTCCATAAAAATGGCTCTTTGCAAATCAAGACTATCTATAAAGAGAAAAAGCCTCTACTAGTTAATGGTTTTAGTTTTAAGTACTATAAGAAACATTTTTCAAAAGAGGAATTCATCCACACAACCATGAAATATGATTTGAATGTATTTGAGAGTGGGATAACTCCCAACCTATCCAATGACTAAGGGAAAAATGGAGGAAGACAAAACGTAAAAACCTACTTTGAGGCCCTTAAGATGAACTCTAGAATTGAAAACCTCTATGAGATATTTTTTGAGTCTTAAAAATAGATCCCCCTGCTAGGAAAACATTTATAGGCATGGTAGGGAGGGGTAATGGTGAAAACCAAACATGGCACCATTTCCTTGTGTGTATGAGAAAAAGTATAGAAAAAAGGAAAAAAGAAAGAAAAAGAAGAAGGAAAAGGAGGAAGAAAAAATAATAAGAGGTTCTTAGATTAATACTTTTTAGCTTTATGTACAAATGTGTAGGTCCCACTGATAACTTAACAAAACACCATATCATATCATTAAGTTATAGGATGGGATCAATAGAATTTCTTATAGACGCATAGTACTATTTTCCTTATGAACAATATTTTTTCTTTTGGTTGTAACTACTTTTTGATAAAAACATTTTGTTCCAGGACTCACCTTTCAATCCTTCCCTCACAAAGTCCACACCCAACAATAAGTATCACTTTCCACTTCTAAATATTCACCCCAACAACCACCTTTCTCAACATTTATGATTTTATAGAAAACATATATGAAATCTTATATGAACTACAAGACTTCCCAACCTTCATCAAAAAGCCATAACTTAACAAATACTTATAATTTTGACCTGAAAATATGAAGGTCGAATTTATCAAGGAAATATCAAATCATTAGCAAGAAAATAAAACAAAACTATAGCTTCTACATGATACTATATTCATGTAAAGGATCCTTTATGCACATTATTTCACAACACCACCTTCAAAGAACGATCCATGGCATCAAAAATTAGTATAGAGGCATTTTATAATGCTTAGGTATGAGTCCCTAAGCCACATTTCCCATATCATTTACATGTAAATTAAAATTTTCATAATAACGAGTTAAGAACACCAAAATCCTATTTGAATGAAGGATAACTATAAAAAACTGCAAAATGCATCACACATGTGAAGGTAGTGGCAATCCCACTAGGAGGAAGTCATTAACATGATATCCCATGCATGTGAGGTATGACATATTAACTCATATAGAAATGTCGTCACATGTGAAATCAATGGGATGTTGTCTAATTGATTGTGAAATCCTCATCACTATACACAAACTTCACCCCACACCTAGAGTAAATTGATGAAAATGCATTATCATCTCCATGCAATGAGAAAACTCAAAAAAAAATTATCTCCACCACTTATTACAAGGTATCTACCACCATAATTATGCTACATGGTTTCGATTGGAGTTGCACCCAAGTTTCAATAGGATCTACACCCAAATGCTCTAGAAGTTTCTCCAAAATCCTATTAGAGTAGTGCCTGTAGAATTAATAGTTAGAATTGGATAAGGTTAGTCACCCTAAGAATTGTTTCACTCTTCTTTCTTCTAATCACCTAGTGTCCTCTACATTTCAATCATAAATTTATATGGGATAAAATTTCAACTTTTCATTCACTTTATTTGTCATCAACAACTTCTACATAAAAAATAGACATATACAAGGAAAAATTAGTTCAATCTATGGACCCCAATGATACTAATCAGATTCATAAAAATCTTGTGGTGGAAAATATCTTGCACATGAGCAAGTAGCTGGCATAATTTTGATAGATTAAGATGATATGATTATGAGATGGCCTTATAATTTTATACGAAAGGATTATGTGAAAATAATCAAGGGTTTGTAGATATATATCAATGAAGTTATCCTTAGTAGAGATATAGGAATTCTTATAGGCCTTCCATAAGATAAGGAGGAGAGGCAAGAGGCCACTAATGCCAAGGAAATCTTCTTTTTCTAAGATGAACAATTTATTTAATAAAAAAATGGGATTAAAATGGAAATACTACCATCTCCATAGAATGACATTGCTTACCATATTTTGAAATATACATTCTATGTATCTGGAATTAGTCTGGTTTATTCCTACTACTTTAGTCTACTTTTACATCTTAGCCAACATGCTTACTTGTTACTATCTTGATCATTAAGAATCATGTACATTCTACTATAATCAATGAGTGAAATGACTAGGAGAGTTAAAGAAGTGAATCGAGAATTCTTGGTCCATCATGGGCTCATTATATTGATAGTCTCTAATGCATTAGAAAAGCTATATCATCATATTCAATGGGATGATCTCATAGACATGGACAAGAAATCCTTCATAGAGATTCAAAGGGCCTTGATAGAGTATAGGTCCCCCACAATGGAAATAGATAAAGGGAAGTTCATTACAATCTATATATCCTCTAAAAACAAAATCCTAGATTTTAAGTGATAGATAAGGAAATTGTAGCTACATTTGTTGAGATGGGAACCCCTCCAAAATAGATAATACCTTTCAAAACAAAAGACTACCATGGAAAAGAAGACCAATAATATGATAGGAGATCCAAATTTTCAAATGACATAGGACAAGGTGAAAGTTACTTTCTTAGAAGAATGAAACTTATCAAATAGTAATTCATATAGAAGAAACACCTATTACTAAGAAACAATATGAGATATCCCTTGGAAAGTAAGTAGATTCACAAGAAGAGTAGTATAAGGAAAAACTACAAGAGGAAAAATAATTTGAAGAATAATTTTAGAAGGAAGAAGGAGATACATTTCAAGGAGAAGTAAAGAAACTATAAGAAACTATGTCGAACACAGAGCCACTATAGGAAACAATGTAGAAAATAGAGGAACTATATTTTATAACACATAAATCAATAGTCTAGGTAGGATTATAGGAAGGGATACCACAAACATTCAAGGTTCCTCATGCCCAACAAGAAAAAAGTGATTCCTCGCCCACATCCTCAACAATCTGAGGAGATGAATGCCTTCATAGAGGCACAAAACCCCTAACCTATAGAAAGGGTTGGACCTTCTATAAGAAGGTATATTCTACTAGAATCCTTGAGACTCCCTCCTTGTAGAAAATAATGACTAGATCACCTCCTACCCCATGCCATGTTGGAGATTGAGAAGGAAAATATAGATGTGCATAGCTAGAAGAGGATAGCAATAGAAAAATGGTTTGAAAATGTGGAAAAGTAGTGGATGAGGTTTTCCAAATCAAAGAAGAAATTACACTCCTCAAACACTCAGAGGCCTATGGAAGAGAACACTTAGAGAAATAAAAAATTGAGACATCAACTCCGCCCAATTGCATAAAAATAAAACAAATGGGTGTGACAAATTAACAAGAATTAAGACTAATATAGTGATCATGGCCCACCTATCCTTATAGATGGCTAGTTATAGATAAGTATCCAAGACATACAATATATTATTAAAGGAGAAATGGTCCAAATTCACTATATTTTATTCACCACAACAAAGAGGATTTCAGTTATAAAAACCCAACAACTTCATTAGGATATGAAAAAATAATATCATCAAGGATAAATCCATACTATCTAAATTCTACTTACATAGTGTGACACTTCCTGACTCACCATCATGGGACCCAAACACCCATTTGGGGGATTTCTAGATTCAATCTCTTGTCTCCTGGATAAGGCATGAAGAGATGTTGGATGAGGAGGTGAAGAAAAAATTAGGGGAGGAGGTAACCAAAAAACTCTTTGTAAGAGCTGAGGTACCTAACTTGCTAACCATTATTAGATTCCACAACATCCTCATCGAGGACTAGCAAGTGGCCCCCAATTAAGAAACATAGATAGCAAGAAGTTATCCTCCATTTTGAGGGCATTGTCAAACTTCTAGGTGATGAATCCATATAGGAATTCCTAATAATATAGAAGGATACACCATATATGTAGTAGTTGGTGTAAGTCCACATATCCATGAAAATTTTCAATGCCTTATATAAGACCCCACTCTTCAAGGGTACAATCCAAAGAATGGGTATATAATGGATTGGACCAAGTTTTAGTACACAATTTTTGTTGAGGATGAAAAAACACATTAGTCAAGAAGAAGAATCAAAAGAGTGGAAGGAAACTGGAATGCAACTATATTTTATTTATTAAGAGAACCGTGTGGGTATGTCACATGGGATGCTCAAAAATAGCACATAAAGGTAAGAGAATGATATCTCAAGGATTAAGAAAATTGAAAAGACAAATTTTCCAAAGGATGGGAAAATATCTAAGTAGGAGTGTATGATGGGCCCTTGAATTTTAAATTTAAATGCCTACCTATAATCTTTGTCACTTAGGAATACATGTCTTTCCAACCATGATTATTGCTGATTTTACTAGTTTACATGCCATTCTTATGTGGAAGTGTCTTTCTAAGATATTTAACAATACTAATGACTTTTGCGACCTTTGGTATATTTATCATCCTAATTTTGACAAGATTTTGAAGGCCAACAAGCTCCTTCAACATCCCTCTAACATTCTACCATGACGATAGGTGACATGTCCCTTCAACTGACAATATATGCCTATAAGATCACTAAAAAATTAAAGCTATCAGCAATTAAAGACAATGTGGTTTCATAGAAAACCCTATGGGAATAATTAGCATTATTTAAAGGATTTTTTTAGGGAAAATAACCCTTGTATAAAGAATTTTTCTACCTCACATTATATATAAGAAGAGGAACTTAATCGTGTGAAGCAGAACTTTAATTCTGTAGTTTCAATTCTTACACTTAGGTTCATGAATATTCACATCTTGCAAGGATAGGTTGATTAAATAGGTCATTGACTACGATTTCCACTTTATTCACTTGATCAAGAAAGGGAACAAAAGAAATTCAAGGTTCCTCATGCCCAACAAGAACAAATGACTCCTCAGCCACATCCTCTATAATTTGAGGTTACCATGACCTTCATATATTAACAACAACCATAAGCTACTAATGGATTTATACTTTTTACAAGAATGTGGATTTATCCAAAATCCTTGAGACTCCATCTTACGGGATAATGATGATCACGCCACCTCCTTCCCTGTGCCATGCTAGAGATTAAGGAGGAAAAGATAGACGGTGGAAGAAGATAGTAGCATAAAAATTGGTCGTAGATGTGGGCAAGCTAAAACATGAGGTCAACCAAATAAAATAAAAAATGGTGCTCCTCAAACACCGAGAGGCCTACAAAAAGGAAAAATTAGAGAAAAAACAAATAGTTGAGACATAAAATGCAAAAAATTGAAAAAAAATAGGTATTTAGTATTTAATAGTTAACAAGAATATAATCTAATCTAGGGGTCGTGACCCATTTACCCTTCGAGATGGCTAGCTAGAGACAACCAACCAAGACTTATAATTTTTTTTAAAGGTGTAATGGTGCAAATTATAGATTTCCTATTTACGAGAAAAATGAATATTTCAACTATACGTGCCCAAAGACGTCATTGTAGTACGCCAAAATTGTATCATGGAGGAAAACTCTAGAATATGTGTATTCTACTTATATAATATGGTACTTCTTGACTCATCATCATGGGAAGCAAATTCCTATGCGCTGTATGTACAAATTCTAGCCTTTTCTTATTGTCTAAGCCATGAAGAGATGAGGGTTGAGGAGTTCAATAAAATATTAGAGGAGAAGATGACCACAACACTATTTATAAGAGAAGAGGTACCTAACCACTACACCATTATTTGATCCCACAAAATCCTCATGGAGGACTAGTAAGTGGCCCCAATTTTGAAATAGAGATAGGAGGATGTAATTGTCCACTTTGACAACATTGTCAAACTACTAGGTGATGAAGCCATATAGGAATGTTAGACAAGATGGTAGTCTCTTACATATAACCTGCAATAAAGGGAATTCTACACACCCACCAAGTTATGTAACGCCTTAGCTAGGACCCCACTCTAAAAGAGGATAATACAAAGGATAGGTATATGATAAATTTGGCTAAGATTCAATCCACCATTGTTGTAGAGGATGATAGAATGAACCAACTAGGAAGAACAATCAAGATAAAAATAAAAAATAAAAATAAAAAAAGGAAATAGAAAATGCAATAGGGTTTTATCTCCTAGGAGAATGCCTAAATATGTATCATGGAATATGAAACAAGCTACCAATGGGTTAAGGGAACAAGAAATCAAGGATCAATAATTGTGAAAAGGTAAACTTTCCCAAGAATGGGAAAACATATAAGTAGGGGGTATGATGGGCCCTAGAATTTTACATTTATAGGCCCATCTATGAATTTTATTCCATAGGAACACATGTATTTTTTACCTTGACTATTGTTCATTTTTTAAGTTTACGTGGAATTCCTTATGTCAAAGTGTGTCCCTAAGATATTTAACCATCCATACTAATCACTTTTATGACCTTTGGTAGCCTTAGCATCCAAATTTGGATTGGTTTTCAATGCCAATGAGCTCCTCCAGTAGCCCCACAACACCCCACAATGAAGATAGGGTCCATTTCCCCTTGCCTATCAATGTACACCTAAAATATCACTAAAAATTTGGGGTTATTAATAGTTAAATACAAGGTGGCTACTTAACAAGTCCTAGGGGAATAATTACCAAGATTTAGGAGATTTTCAAGAGAAAAGTAGGCTGTGAAGTGGAATTCTAGCCAGTGAAGGGGAAGTTTTATTCTACAATTTCAATTCATGCACTTAGGTTCATGTATCTTCACATCATACGAGGTTAGACTTCTTAAATTGACTATTGATTAGCATTACCACCATTTTCACTTGATTAAGAAATTAATAGTTATCATAGATTAGTGTGCACTAAAAGAAAGGAAAAACTATAGATTGCAAACATAATGTGTGTTACCTATCAAGCTCATATGATGCATACGTTGGCATATTAAAGTTTATAAGTTATGGGCTACAATATTGTTGCTACAATATTGAGGGTCATGAAGAACCTCCATGTACGATCTAAGGACCTTATTTTCCTTCCATGTTGAAACATAATGGCATGAAACCTAAGCTTACTATCCAATTCACTATAGAGCAACAACATTCTTCTTGAAGGTCAAATACCCCTTTAAAGAGCTTATATGGTGCAACAACATTCTTCTTGAAGGTCAAATACCCCTTTAAAGAGCTTATATGGTGCATTAGGATATTGTTCATGGCCCATAGGCCTAGAAGCTTCTTTGGGAGCTTATTTCCTTATTTCGCTCCCCTTATATTGGAAAAGTCTCAAAAACATATCCTTGATACACAAAACTTCCTAAAAGAACTTATATTATGATTAGAAGTCCAATGTTAATGATATAAAGTGATGATTTGAAATATCAATCTTAATCTTAGCCTAAACATTTAATTTATTTTCCTTTCAAATAAATAATTACTTATGTAAAAAATAAAACAATATAAAATAAAAATGTAAAGGGATTCAAGACTTTTGCAATGAATTATAAAACTTCAAACAAACATATACTAATATAAAGTTACGGAAAAAATTATTAAAACTTTTTTTGTGTATTAAAAATGATATCCACATGTTTTAGAATAAGCGTGCACTCTTATATGCACGGCTAAAGAAAATTTCGTGATCCCTCATATAAGAGTTTGGAAAACACCAAAACATTGTAAAATGGATTATTAAAATTGCAATATGAAATTGGTAAAATAATTATATTAATATAAAATATTTTTTATATATAAATTTATCTATTTAAAATAATTACGATGGTAGGCTTGTTAATTTTAGAATATGGTTTCCAATTTTTAATTAATAAATAATTATTAAGTGGATGGTAAGGATTTAATCTCCATAAATTTTCTAGAATATTTTTAGTAGTACACACAAATCAAAGGTTGATATTTGTCTCCAACATAGTTGTGTCATTTTTATCTTTTTAATTAAATTTATTATTTTGAATAAGTTCATATTGGAAAGTGTTATATGAAATGAGTTATGGATTTTTGGGCATGTTGTATTGATAAGCTATGGTATTGGCCCATGGTATTGTAAAAAATCCTCTTTGTAGATTAATATTCCCATAATAAAGTGGAGGTGAATCTTTATGGCTAATAATCTTGTCACATGTTTTTTTTTAATGTATGTATTTTTTTTTTCTTTCTCGACAAAGACTAATATCTATTAAATTTTTACATGTAAGCGAGGCCTCAGAAGAATCATGAGGCATCTGTACACAGCAAGTTCGCCTCAGAATGGAAGGATTTTGAGCATAGGTGCTACAAAAAACTTCATAACAGAAAAACATGTCAGATAAGGACCAGTAAATAAGAGAGATTGTGGACGAGAGCATAGAAGCGAGTAGCCATTGCAGGTCTGTCTGTAAAACATTGCTCCTGCCCTAAAACTGAGCAAAAACTTCAAGCTGACGGAATTGAGCCATGTGTGTTATCAATGAAACCTGGAAACAGTCGTCTGCTTGACAGACAAAAAGAAAAATGAACCAGAACAATGCCATGTGGCCTTAGTCTTCCTTGTCCCCGCCAGAGGTCTTCTCTTCTGTTGGACAGTCACTAGCCAAACACAGAACTTCATTGCCGACCTTATCGTCCTCAGGGATTGAAATTGGGCGATTGGAGTCATTCAGAGCTTCATCCCCCTCAGCAGGGAAAATATCTACATGGGGCAGAGTAATTCTCGGGCTATCAATATGGCCTGTCTGTTCCACCAGAGCTTTCTCTGGGCTACCCATGGTCAACTGTTGCTCGCTGCTCTGAGAGGGTTCCGGAGCGATGCAGGCCAGAGGATGAATCTGGTTTTCTTCTTCAGAGATAATTAAGGTGATGTGGGCAGAGATCAGAGGTCTATTGAGGTTGCTCTGGAATTTAAAATGGGTGGTCTGAAAAGCATTGTTTGGGATAGGCCTACGAACAGAGCTAGAGGGCTGCACATTCGCCTGAGATGGAGGGAGATTAGCAGGTGAGTGATCAGGGTTATCAGAGCTACTGGCAGAAGGCCGAGAGCCATCATCGAGAGTTCCTCTGGGTCTCTTCCTGCCCCCTTGTCGAACCATATTGAAGAGCAAAAGAAGGGCTACGGAAACAACAGAAACAGCAGAGAGCACAATTGAAAAACAAAAATTGTGAGCTAGAGAAGGATGAGTGAGCTACTTACCCCTGAGACGTGCCTGAAGCATGCGAGGCGCGCCTCTGAGAAGGAGGACCCTCTTGCTTCCCGGAGCTTTCGCAGACCAGAACTCAGAGCCAGAATAATTGAAACACACCATGAGAGGGAAGAGTCGGGTGGTAATGAATATAACCATCCTTGCCATGCTTTGAACCAAGTAAACCATAAATGCGCAGACACCACCGTTTCTGTCAAATTGTTAATCATCCATTTTACTTAAGGTGAAGGTCTGGGGAGCCCCGCTGCTCTGCAGCATGCAATACGCGGTATTAACAGTTGGCATCAGAGCCATTTATGACAGCAGTAACACCCGCATCTGGGGTGTATGTATGTTTAACTTATATATTGATTATTTTTTATCAATAATAATAATAATAATTTTAAGTAAAATTACCTTATGGGGGCATGGAAAAATGAGCCAACGAAGGGGGAGAAATCCCTCCACCGTGCCACCTCTCCCAACATTAAAAAGTAGGGAATGACATGACCATTTCCCCCTGTGCACTCGCATGGCACAAGCCTTGATCTACAAGCACATTAAGGTGTTATACACCACATCCTCCACCCTTTTTCACTTTTCCCACTTTCAATATGAGCCTTTTTTCTACACCTGCATCAATTCCCTGTTGTGGGTGGGTTATTTCCATTATATTTCCTAGTTTTTTGGTAAATGGGCGAATGAAGGCCGACACTCCCTACCCCTGTATTTTTCATTCTTCTACAAAGACTAGAACATGTCGCATTGGTGTCGTTTCAGGGGAGGACATGTTGAGAAAAGGAACCACCTAGTGGTGGGGAGAGTTATAAACACATATATCCAAATCTTTAAGGGCTACTGACATGTTGGAAGACTCTTATATGAACAACTCCTTCAATTATTATAGCATGGTTCCTTTGGCATTATACCACCTCTCCAAAATACTAGGGGAAATTCAATATTTGGAATATTTCACCACTAATGAGCACGAGGTATATTAAAACATTGAAATCCAAACATAAGATACTAGTTGGGTTGCTTTAAGATGACAAAGTAAACACTTTAATTGCATTAACCTTTATTGGAAAATGAAGATTCTTATAGGTCATTTCCCCAAAGATAAACATGAGGACCATAATGAGATGATAGCATGTCTCAAAGAAATCCAAAAGGTAAAATGTCACCAATTCTCTTGCTTGCTTATCCTTCATGCCTACCTCAAACATATTGAATGGAATATTGAATACGGACACCAACATCCTATAGGCTCAAGTGCACATGACCCAACCCTCGTAACGTGCTATGATAAATGATTCTCGCCTAGGTGTATTATTTTATGCCTTGGATTAAGAAACATTCCTTTTCTTTCATAAATAAATGGATAATGATCTACACCTACCATATGATATGTAACAATTTTGACAATGCTCCTAGATAACTTCGTGAACTTAGAATAATGCAAACTTAATATACGATTTTTAATAGTTTGATGGATATGAAATTAGTGAGCCACCTCCACTATCATTGGTTTATTTTCCCTTATAGCATATCACAATGGTGGCTAGGAAATGTAATGAGATTTGCATACCATTTATTATGATATAATAGAAGAACTTAATTTATTTATGTTTAAAAAAAGTGTAAAATGTTTTTTAAGAACTGTTTCTTCAAAAACACCTGGAAAATACTGCCACTTAACTTATAAAAAATAGAATATAACTCTGACGAGTCATTTGGTGTGCAGGGAATAGTTTCAGGCCTTTTCCTAATTAGTCATGTGGTGTCTTCTCAAATTGGCAGCACTGTAGGTTCCCATGCTATCTCCAATCCTCTTACAGGGATGTCGTTAGAAAACCCTAGGATTAAAGATGGAGAGATTAGGGAACATGAAATGAAAACAACAAAATACTAATACTTAAATATATTTGAGACATGAAATGAAAACTATAAATTATATTATTTTTAAAACCATTATAGATTCATTCTAATTCTTTATCTACCAACAAGGATCAAATCTCTTGAGATATCAACATTTTCTTAAGTTAAAAGAGATTTGATCCCTCTTAACGCTTGGTAGTTCCAAAGTTTAGATGGATCTAGGCTGGTTGAGGGGAACAATGTTCATTATATTGCCACTTAAAATATATGGGGTTAATAATTTGTTAGTTGGGTGTGTTTTCAATGAAGTTATGTAGTCAAAATTTTTTGTCTATGTAATTTTGTTACATATGGATTGTTTAGGGGGAGAAAAATTAAGCCATAGTCACAAAAATTGTATTGTCGGTATCAATGGAAATGAATAATTCCGCAAAAAAAAAAAAGATAACTTATTGGTGTGAATAGTTAATCTCACATTGGGATATGGGTGGAATTAGGTGTGTTTGAGCACTAACTATAGGTCTCTAGTGCATGGTCATGGTAGAGGGAGGAAACTAAAAATTACTTCCTAAACATATCTACATAGAACTTGTTGATGTGATTCCTAAAGGTATCTTCTTAATACATGATTAGTTTAAATTTAAAATAAATTTAAGTTAATTTAATTAATAATACACTAATATATCTAAATTTTAATTAACATAATCAATACAATCTTATCTCTTATGGTTAATGACTTCCTTTATTTAGTATAGAATATCCTATAAAATGACTTTTAAAATAAAAGACGATATTATCATTAATTACTCTCTCATTAAAATTTAAGTTTACATTATTGATTTAATTTCATCCTAATTTTTAGGCCAATTTATAAATATTTTTCTTTATTTTATTAAAACCAGCCTATATCCATCATAACTCCAGATCTAATAAGAATTCAGAGGGATCAAATCTACTAAGATGTAAACTTATTTTAGAGTGAAAAGAGATTTTATCCCTCTATTTTCTTGGTAGATTCGTAGTTAAGATGGATCTAGGTTGGTGTTTTTTAACAGAGTCAAAATGTTAAATAGGGTATTACAATATCTCTATCATGCTTTACTAAAGAGTTCCTATAGACACAATTATCATTAAAAATTTACACAATTTATGGAGCTGAATATAATTCACATAATCCCTTAGATTGAATCGTGGTTCTTCCACCTACATTTCTCACTTCTCACTGCAGAGAAAGGGATGGAGCTTAAATCCACTATATGTGAAATCCTTCTTAATTTTCACTTAGATGAATTTTACTTCAAACAAAAATGTTTTTAACAATAATATCAATTTACTTCATTTATATATTTTAAATGGTAATTATTTTTGTACTTTCATAAATTTTACCTCAAACAACCAAGTCTTAACTATTGTAATCATTTTTTTCCTCAATTTAGTTTTGTAAGTATTCCAATTTCATGTCAAAATTTACACATAATAAGAGTTGAGTTGACAAATGTTTAATCAATTTCAAGTTTTGAAAAATATTTTATCTGACTTTTTACATATTTTATATTCTTAGTGAGGACCAAAGCAAATCCAAATGAGGAATAAGGTGTTGGTAAGTTCTACATCCGAGTGAGTTTGTTGTCCCAATATGCCAAGACAAACAATTTTATTTCATTACTATAGGTTAGAGATTATATACTTTAATTTTTTAAGAAAAATCATAGACTAACTGAAGTTTTCCAGACCAATACTCCTTGTAGTCTACTCTTTATGTTTTCTTGAATTTTGTAACTCTTAATTTTTTTTTGTGATCAATAACATTATTGTATATATGTTTTTCTTTTTTTAGCTCACATATTTAGTATTATTCTTTACTTTTTATTAATTAGCCCACATATGTTTTTTTTATTTTTCTAATTTAACTATATGTGACAACATCTCTGGTTGTAGAGAGCCTCTTAACCCAAAAACGTTTCCTTTTTTTTTAATCAATTCTGGTCATTTTTTGTACCTATAGTCCCTCTACAACCCAATATGGGGGATATGTGTAGACTTAAATGTAAAATTGTACGTCAATAGTTTTAAAAATTAACTAGATTTTATTTACATGTTGGATTATAAAACGATTAAAATTTAACAAAAACTTAAACTAAAATTAAAAAGTAAAAGGTATAAGACTTTATTATTATAAGTTTGAATTTCTTCTATTGTTTTAATGTGGATAAAAAATGTTGAGACATGTAAAGAAGTGATATATGACAATAAATTGATAAAAATGCTTGCATTATGATAAAGAGGACATATTATGAAAAGTTTTATTAACTTTCAATTGAAAAAATCAAACAATTTGCATTTCAAATTTGACTAGTAGTTTTTTATGTTAATTTTGATTTGCATGGGAAACAATTTTATGCCCTTCTATGACGAGCCAGAGAGCTTTTGAGGGAAATGGTGACTACAAATTTGAACCCGTTTTAAAATTTAAAAAATATTTCAAACCTTTTTTTAATTTATATTTATTTGTTTAAAGCTAAATTAATTTAAAATTTAAAGACAAATATATTTCTCCATGACAAAATAGAAATAAAAATTTAAAATATGGATTCAATTTATTGAAACCAAAATCTATGATTCATTTCGGACCAAAAGTTTAATTTCTAGTTTGAGTTGATTCAATTAAATCCAAAAAAAATTAAATAATTTGAAAATTTTGCGCATACTTGATTTGGAAGATGTTTGATGAAGATAAGTTTCCGCACCACTATTTTTGGTCTCGTGCTCCTCTTTGTTAGGTTAGTGATGTAATGAATTTCTTCCATGTAATCGTATAGAAAGAAAATTGTTGACTACTTCTATGTGATTATTGTTGAAAAATGCAGCAAAAAATTCTCAATTTGATTTTGCAATGATTAAATTGAGAAAAATTGATTTTCCACATCAACAGACAATTTGAATGCACTTAACTTGTGTGACATGGCTTGTGTCACCTAGTTTACTCAATAAATTTAAGTTGGAGGAGTTAGAGTCATGGGGGTAAAGGGTTTTTAAATTGGCAAATATAAAAAATGGAGTTCAAAGTTAATGAAAAAATATAAAGGGGTATAAAAAAACGTTAATGAAAAAATGGATACCTACAATATCTAGTAGAAGTGGGGGTTTCTAAATTGGGGAGGTGTATTGGGTTCGTATTGGTTGAGGGTTAAATAATGTGATTTTTAGGGATATTTTCCAACATGTAGTCAAACTAAGTGTAATTTTTAATATGCCACGAACGCACATGATAGGTCAGAGGTTCATTGAGTGAAGCCCCTGTGGTTAGAGTTCAATTAAGCATGTGTTATTTCTAATTTATAGAAATGAAGGTTAGTTATCTCAAGTTGTTTTCACTTACACTAGTTCTAATTGTTCAAGGAACTAGTGGAGGGTTAGTTGTGCAGTGGGACTTTAGTCAAACTCAGTGGTAATCCAATTAATTGATCAACAAACCCAAAATAGCTAGTGCATGTAGAGAATTCGAGTTCCCAAATCTTGGTGGAGATTCCAAGGAAATGTAACAATAGTTGTAGACTAGTCTTACGTGTACAAGTGTTGCATGCAATCAGATGATCATCATAAGGAATTTCGAATTCCGTTTTGGAGAAATTCATAAATAATAGGGGCCTGATGTGTCAAGGAGCCTCACAAGGAAATAGGAGCTTATGAAGAGGAGAAATTTTACTAATTCCAGGTTAGGTCTTCTCAGTGAGAGAAGAGATAGATCATGCACTTCTAGGTTATGATCAATTGAGAAAATAAATTGTAATACATCTATATTCATCATATTAAGGAAAGCAGGCATTGGGGGTTTTTATCATATTTCTTTCCCCAGGGAAAATATTGTTTGCATATCTGTGATTTCTTATTGCATGTTTGAGATTTTTGTTCTAAATTGTGAATTAATGTCCGTGAAGTAGTAGAGTAGGTTTGTGTCTTGTGATTTTGATTAAATATCCATGAGCAGTTGTAAATCTACATCATCATTTCTACATTGTATCAGAGCAAGATTCACATTAGAGAAGAAATTTTGAAGTTGTTTCTCAAGAGGTTCGAATTTGAATATTAGTGCAGGAGGATCTCTTCAGAGCTAAGAAGATGGCCTTCAATGGACTAAGGCTAGAGTATGCCTTGGAAGGCACCTCTAATTTTTTCATTTGGAAGGATTTTCTGTAGGCAGTATTGGATGGAAATGGATTGGTATAATACGTCAAGACAAATGTTGCAAAACCATCGGAATCGAATGCCCAAAACCTTGCTTAGTGGAATAAAGATGTAGGCAAGGCGAGGAGAATAACCTTGGAGGAACTATAGGATCACATTGACTCAAATCTCCATGGAAAATAAACTTTTTTTCACAATGTGGAATGAACTGACAAAATTGTTAAAGAATAATAGTGACCACAGGAAGCTGGTGCTCAAGGATAAACTTTGAATTATCAAGATGAAGAAGAATGACACTTTTTTGCAATATCTGAGAAATTTCACACAATTTCATGATAAACTTGGCGGGGTTGGTGTAAATTTTTTTGAAGAATACTTGGTAATCCTATCCCTTATGGGCCTTCACAAGACCTAGCATAACTATTAAGATTTAATTAATGGGAGGGATAAACTATCGAATTGGGAGAACTAATGGTTTGATTTGGTACAGGAGAAAATAAGGTAGAATACCAGTGATGGGACTTCATCCAAGGGTGAGGATGAAGAAAAATTTACATTGGTTGGAAAGGGGAAAGGGGAAGAAATCTCAATCCAAACCAGAATCTAGCCAAGGGGATAAGATCCAAAATAAGATGATTCCATTATCATGAATTTAGGCACTATGCCATGAAGTGTCCACAAAAAAATACAAGAAAGAAGACTTCAAGAGGAGCAGCAGGTCAAATAGTGTTTGAGCTTGAATCTACATTCATTGCATGCATGGCTAGCATAGCGATGGGGAGCAAGTGGTACTTGGATTCAAGTGCATCATTCCACATGACAAGGTGTAGAGAGTTTTTCAATTACCTAGAAGAAAACGATTTGTAGACGCACATTGAGATGGGGGGTGATGGAAGGTACAGCATGACTAGGGTTGGTATAGTCACCTTTCAAAGGGATTTGGTATCCCCTCTCAGCCTCAAGGATTTCATGCTCATTCTAGGCCTATAGAAAAATATCATCTCTATTTTAGTTTTGGAAGATCATGGTTATGATGTGATCTTTAGCAAAGGAAAGGCATTCCTGAGAGACATAGCCATGGGACAGGTGAAGCAGATCAGGGTTCGTGTCAAGAACCTGTATAAGCTAGTTGTGGAAGATTTTTTTGCATTAATCACTAAGGAAGAGAAGGTTCATAGTCGCGATGTCGGTGAAATTTTTTATAGAAGACTTCGTCATTTGCATCTTGGCGCCCTAAAGATTATGCAACAAATAACCATAGGCCTCCCACAAGGAGCACTAGAGCAACAGAATGTATGCAAAGGATGTACTTTGGAGAAGTACACAAAATCCATATTCCATGATTGAGATATTAAAGCACATGCAATCCTTGAAAGGATCCACTCTTATGTTTGTGGACCTTTCTCGACAGCCTCCACTACCAGACACAAATATTTTTTCATTTTTATTGATGAATTCTCTCAGATGTGTTGGATCTTCTTTATGCAGAAGAAAGATGAGACATTCTCCAAGTTTTTATAATTCAAGGCACTAGTGGAGAAAGAAACCGACAAGAAGGTGAAGGCTCTTAGGAGCGATAATGGAGGTTAGTAGGTGTCAAATTAATTTATAATTTTTTGTGCAAAATAAGGCATTCGACGAGAGTTGACAGCAGCCCACAACCCACAACAGAATGGGGTGGATGAGAGAAAGACCCTTAGCATTGTGGGAGAAGTGAGGGAGATGTTGCATGACCAAGGCCTACCTCTGCATTTGTGGGCTGAGGCATGTAACGCAACAGTCTATTTGTAGAAATGGAGTCCTTATCAGATTTTGGGCATGATATACTAGAGGAGGCTTTCTCCGAGAGAAATTCGGATGTGTTGCACTTCAAGATTTTTGGAACCTTTGTTTACTACCATGTATCCAAATAACCAAGGAAGAAGCTTAAGTTGATAGCATAATTGGGGTTATTTGTGGGTTACACAGAAACTCCCCAAAACTACCGTGTGTACTTGTCATCCCTCAAAATGACAGTTTTGTGCAAAGGGATCTAAAGTTTAATGAGGATTAAGTGATGTGGTGCCCTATTAAGAGGGAGCTTCAAATCCCACCAGACGATGATCTTTTAGCTACAAAGGAGGAGCCTCAAGAAGTTGTGGAGTGGCCAAAATTTGAGGAGCAGGTATTGGAGACCACCACTTAAGCAGAACCATCGAGAGAAGGAAGGAAAATAACCAGGGAAGCTGAGAGACTTGTGTAGGATGTGAGGGAGAATGTGGGTGCTCATTCAAATTTGCACAAGTAGAGGAGGGCACCAGATCAGTACACTAGCTACATGGATCTAATGATTGAGCTTGTAGATGATGAACCATCCTCTTTCAAGGAAGCATTAGAGAAACTTGTATGGGTTGATGCAATGGTGGAGGAATACGAATCCATGGTAAAGAAAATTATTTGAGAAGTGGTCCCAAGACTAGCAAATAAATCAGTTGTGGGTTCGTGATGGATCTTCGAGGTAAATATGGCAGTAGATGGAAGCATAAAGAAGTACAAGGCCAAATTTGTGGTCAAGGGGTATTTTCAAGTTGAAGGGATTAACTATGAGGAGACCTTTGCTCCTATAGAAAGTTACTCATCCATTAGATCAATTCTTTCTTTGGTTGCACAGATGGGGTGGAAGATCCACTGGATGGATGTAAAAAAGACATTCCTAAATGGAGTTATTGAGGAGGAGGTGTACACGTAGTAGCCAAAAGGCTTTGAAACTTTTCATCGAGAGTATCATGTCTATAGACTTAAGCAAGCATTATACGGCCTCAAATAAGCACCTTGTGGTTAGTACACCAGGATCGATAGCTATCGCACCGCTTTGGACTTCACGAAAGTGAGGTGGATGAAGACCTCTATAATATCTTAGTAGAAGGTAAATTTTTTATTATTTTCTTATATGTTGACTTGATTTTAACTAGTGATGAACAATTGATCAGATCTTGCAAGGAGGACCTTGCAAGATAATTTTAAATGAAGGACATGTGTCTCATGCACTACTTCCTTGGGTTGGAAGTATGGAAAGGAGATGGGGAACTATTTGTCTCTTAAGGAAAGTATGCAAATGAGATACTGCATATATTCTGCATGGAGAGTTTCAAACCCATGGAGACACCTCTAACGAACAACTAGAGGAACCAGGATGCCACTTTAGGTGAAGAAGTGGATGCCACCATTTATGAGCAGCTAGTGGGTACACTGATGTACCTTGTGAACACACAACCAAATATGTGCTATGCAGTCAACAAGTTGAACCAAGCTATGGTTAGGCTAGCAAAATTATTTTGGAAGGCAGTTAATCATGTTTTACGGTACTTGAAAGGAACTACCCATTTTGTACTATGGTACAGACGAAAAGAGGAACTGAAATTTTGTGGCGTCACAGATGAAGACTGAGTGGGGAGACCATTGGACCAAAAGAGTACATTAGGTGGAAGTTTTAGTGTTGGGTCCACAATGGTTTCCTGGTACAACAGGAAGCCAATATTTGTGGTGCTCATATAGGAAAAATCAGAATACATGGCTACAAGTCAAGCAACATGTGAGGAAACTCTGATGAGAAAGATACTTCTTGGATTGATTAGTCAAATGATGAATTCAACTGTGATCTACTGTGATAATTAAAGTTGCATCAAGCTCTCACAAAATCATGTTTTTCATGATCGATCCAAGCATACAAATATTTGTTATAACCATTTGTGTGACTCAGTGCAGAGGCGGATAAAGTTGTTGAAATACATTCTCACAAAGGAACAAGATGCTGACATTTTGAAAATTTCCTTTGTCAAGAGTGAACTTTGATCTCCACAGGTGTAGGATAGGGGGGGTTGATAATACCTTTCTTGTTGAGAGGGAGTGTTGAAAAATGCAACAAGAAATTCTCAATTTGATCTTGCCTTGATTAAATTGAGAAAACTAGAATTTCCACATCAGCAGACAACTTGGATGCAGTTAACTTGTGTAACATGGCTTGTGTCACCAAATTTACTTAGTAAATTCAAATTGGAGGAGTTAGAGTTAAATTAAGCATATGCGATTTCTAATTTGTAGCAGTCAAATTCAGTTATCTCAGGTTGTTTTCAGTTAAACTGATCTAGGTGGATATTGGTGGCCACCTGCCAAGTCCACTTGGACCCCCACCATTGTTTCTCTCTTTCTCTCAGCATTTTCAGTTTCCTTAATTGTAGCACAACTTACTATTTTTAGCAGATTTTCGGGTCCTGAACTTCCGGAGCCGTTCTGAGGCCCTAAACGACGTTTTTTGGGAAATCTGGGGCAACATGGGTGACCCATGAACCATGTTTCCTCCCAAAGTGGTAGTGCTCGGATAGATCTTTCTAACGAGCTATTGTACACGTCAAACGGAGATTGTATGCCAAAGTTACGACCCCGGGAAGTTGGTGTACAAATTTACCCAAACGGGGCCCACAATTTGGCATTTCATCTTCTAGGGTTAGGTTTTGGAATGTTAAGGGTTTTCCATTATTTCTCAATAATAAATAGGCCTTCGAGCCTCATTGTAACATAGTTCAGAGGCATGTAGCCACCACATATCTTCTCAGAGATAAGCTACCATCGCCCTAGCTAGTTTATTTCCATTACTGTTTGTAAGCATATTTCAGTATTTTACATTAATGGAATGAAGTATTATTTCCACTGCATATCTATGTTTATGGTTATCTCTGTAATTTGTTGCGTTCATGTTTAAGTCTGGATCAGTGGTATCAGAGCGGTCTGCTTTTTCTCTGTTTTTCTTTGCATGTCCCCAACAAGGTCGGGATATAAGGAGTTAGGGCTTGAACTGGTCGAACCTTTGCAAGACCAGCCTCGCAAATCCCAACGGCCACCCATGGCGGATGAGAAGAAAGACGAGGGGGCAGGAGATCCTATCAAAATCTTTCTCGAAGAAGCCCTCGAGCGACAACGGAACACAATGATGGACAACTTTGCCCAGATCCTTCAGCAGCTACCCAGAAGCGACGCATCGGCTTCCAGCAGCTACTCTGGAAACGTCACGCCCTTTAAGGTATAAGTTAATTTTGAAATCCTCATATTCGAGGGTTAGATAGACGCAAATGTCATAGATAAATGGTTAAATCTACTAGAGGGTTATTTTTATTTTCATGAATTTTCGAGTCGGGAAAAGATTGTTTTCGCTCTTCTCAAAGCAGCCCCCACGTCAAGGATTGGTGGGAAACCTACTGCGAGCAGAAGGATGAAAGTACTGGCTCACTATTTTCAGCCACACCCACCTGGTATTCATTCCGGGATGCCATCAAGTAGTAGTACTACCCTGTCAGAATCTATAAGGATGAATACATAAAGTGGACCATGCTGCAGCAGGGAAGGGACCAAGACGTGCCGGAGTTCACCAATATTTTACATACCTTTCGCACAAAGTTGGGTATCAAGGATTCAGAGTAGCATTTGATACTCAAATACCATGGCTGCCTGCACAAGTACATCCAGGAAGAAATACAATTCCTAAACATTTCCTCGCTCGACACAGCATACCGATATGCCGGCAAGGTCGAGCAGAAGTTTAAACAAAAGAAGGGAGACTTTGGATCTGCGAATCCAAAGCAGGGGAAAGGTTACCCTAAACCACAAAACAAAGGACAAAGCTAAGGCGAGGCAGCCCAAGACAACCCGCCGAAGCTGCAAGCAAAGAATAGCGCCGCAAAGCCGAAAAAGGACACGGGAAAATGGTGTGAGTTCCACAAGAGCTCCACTCACAACACAAGTGAGTGTCGGGCCAAGCAGTCACTAGTGGCTGAGCTAAAGGTTTCAGAATCAGATGCATTTTCCGACTCTGAGTCAGAACTCGATAAGGGGAATGACAAAGGGAAGCAGATCATTGATGTGGATCCCAACGCCACTGTTGCTACCGCCAAGATCCAGAAAAATGAACCCGAAGATCCAGAGGAGGAGGAGCGTCTCTTCCACTCCCAGATGTGGGTAAATGGCTCCCCGATACAATTTAATGTTGATAGTGGGAGCCAAAAGAACCTCATTTCGACAGAGGTCGTGAAGCGGTTGGGCTTATTGACCACAGCACATCCACAACTGTACACCATTGGGTGGCTTCACCAATGACGAGATCTTCGCGTGAGCCAGCAATTTCGCCTTCCATACAACATCAAGCCCTTCACGGATGAGGTATTGTGTGACATTGCTCCCCTTGAAGTTTGTGATGTATTATTAGGACATCCATACTTGTGGAAGCAACATGTTGTGTATGAATCAAGGCCCTGTGCTGTTATTATTACATTGGAAATAAGTTTTACAGGATACCAGAGGTAGTACCACCTACCGCCATCTCTTTGATTACTGCAAAACAATGCAGTAAGACCATTTCCAAAACCAGGAAATTTGTTTTCCTGATGATACGTCCTCAAGGAAAGAAGAAGACTGTGGTCGCGGCCTCCAGACAAGGCCCCTCTGCACAACAACTAAAGATGGACAAGGTCGTGGAGGAGTACGAGGACATCTTCACCTCCCCCGCAGGGGTTCCTCTGCACTGTCAGGTCAAGCACTCCATCAATCTGACCCCAGGTGCGCTGCTACCCAATGGACCAATTTATCGGCGCTCTGTTCTAGAGAACGATGAAATCAAGAGGCAGATTCAGGAGCTCCTGTAGAAAGGTCACATCCGTCTGAGTTCATCGCCTTGTGGGAGCCTGATCGTGTTGGTACAGAAGAAGGATGGGACATGGAGACTCTGTATTGACTATCGGGCGCTGAACAAGATCACTGCCCGTAATAGGTACCCGATCCCGCGGATTGATGACCTCCTGGACCAACTAAAGGGGGCGAAATATTTCAGCAAGATCGATCTGAAGTCACGATATCACAAGGTACCAATCGAACCCTCTAATGTGTGGAAGACTGCCTTCAAATCCAAGGATGGCCTTTTCGAATGGTTGGTTATGCCTTTTGGATTGACGAATGCTGCTGCAACCTTTATGAGGATAATGGATGACATCTTGCGGCCATTCACCAACTCATTTGTAGTAGTATACTTGGATGACAGTCTGATCTCTAGCCAGAGTTGGGAAGAGCACCTCCATCACATCCGACAGGTTCTCCAAACATTGCGGCAACACAAGCTATGTGCCAATTTGGAGAAATGCACTTTTGGCATGACCCAAGCTCAGTATCTGGGATACATCATTGATGAACAGGGGGTGCATGTGGATCCAGCCAAGATCCAAGTCATTCGGGATTGGCCATCTCCAACCACTCTAATAGAGCTTCGCAGCTTTCTAGGTCTTGCCAACTTCTACCGCAGGTTCGTGTTGGGGTTTTCTCAATTACTTGGCCCTTGAGTCAAGTCACCAAAGGAGGGGTGAAAGAAAAATTCTTTTGGTCTGAATCTCAACAGAAGGCATTCATAGAGTTGAAGGATCGCCTCTGCATGGCACCAGTGCTCACGTTACCAGATTTACAACAACGATTTGAGGTCGAGACAGATGCCTCTGACTATGCTATTGGGGCAGTCCTTACTCAACATGGACATCCAGTGGCATATCATAGTGAAACACTTTCAGACATAGTCTGAAAGTACCCCACTTATGATAAAGAGATGTATTCCATTGTGCAGGCCTGTCGATAATGGAAGCATTACATTTTGGGGAAGGAAACGATCATCCACATAGACCACCGACCCCTCCATTTCATACAAACCCAAGGGAAATTGCAGAATGATCGCCATCATAAGTGGTCTACATACCTGCAACAGTTCCACTTGAATATCAAGTATAAGAAGGGCAGCACCAATAATGTTGCAGATTGCCTCAGCTGACCACCGATCATGGCGTTAATCACCGTGCTCAACTCTTGTGGGCACGAGACTTCTGATTGACCACTTCTCTACAAAAGCGACCCAGAATTCGGCCACACATACCAGAAACTCTTGGAGGGTCGGCATGTTCCAGATTTTCACCTCCAAGATGCCCTGTTATGCCACCTAGGTCACCTTTGTGTTCCTTCAAGCGAGCGTGCCAAGATTATTTGGGAAGCACACTACAGTCGGGCTGCTGGGCATTTTGGGGTTGAGAAAACAGTGGCAGTACTGCAAAATTATTTCTATTGGCCGAATCTTGGACAAGATGTTGGGAAGTACATCAGATCATGTACTGTCTGTGCCATTGCCAAATCGACCATCAAGAAGCACGGCTTCTATACCCCGTTGCCTACCCCCAGTCGAACTTGGGAATCCATCTCCATGGATTACATGTTAGGCCTTCCTTCCACTAAGCATGGAAATGACGGTGTTTTTGTGGTCGTTGACAGGTTCTCGAAGATGGCCATTATGGCGGCATGCAAGAAGAATATCACAGCAAAAGCCACTGCTAAACTCTTCTTTGAACGAGTGTGGGTGCACTTTGGGATCCAACAGTCTATCATCTCAGATCGGGACAGTCGGTTCCTCAGTACATTTTTGTCCAGTCTTTGGTCAATGCTGGACACCAAACTCACAAAGTCCACAGCCTTCCATCCTCAAACTGATGGCTAGACAGAGGTTGTCAATAGGATGATTGTGCATATTCTGCGCATGTATAACTCAAAGCATCCACGCACATGGGACAAGAGCCTCCCCTATGTTCAGCACAGCTACAACCGAGCTCTTCACAGCTCCACTCGCCATAGCCCTTTTCAGGTGGGTTTGGGATTCCAGCCACTATGCCCCATTGATGTGGCCATGCCACTTGCAGCTACTCACATAAATTCAGCTCATGTCCAATCCGAAACAGATAAGGCCACCTGCTTCATTGAGCACATCCAACATATTCACCAGCAGGTCCATGAAATTTTGAAGAAATCAAATGCCAAGTACAAGCAGCGACATGATCAACATCGGGTGCCACACAAGTTTCAGGTGGGCAACAAAGTCTGGTTGCATTTGCAAAAAGAACGCCTTACTAGAGCCTATCGGAAACTGAGACCACTTCGATATGGTCCTTACGCCATTACTAAGGCTATGGGAGACAATGCATTTGAGCTCAGCATTCCCCCATTCCTTGGCCTGCACCCAGTGTTCAATGTGGACCGCCTTCGGCCATACTTTCCACCATTGCTAGACACATCTGACATTGCAGAACAGCTCACACCCACAGAATTAAATCCAGATTGCATGGAACCAGTTGCAACTGATCGAATCATGGACACACAGAGCAAGAACACTCGCCAATAGAATATCCAACTGTATCGAGTTGTCAAAGCAAGCCAACTCCTTCACCAGGGCAAGTGGCTCACCAGGGAACAAGATCAGCAAAATTTTCCTCATCTCATGGAGGAACTCAACGCAATGGGGACCATTGCTTCCTAAGGGGGGAGGAATGATCCAGGTGGATATTGGTGGCCACCTGCCAAGTCCACCTAGACCCCCACCATTGTTTCTCTCTTTCTCTTAGCATTTTCAGTTTCCTTAATTGTAGCACAACTTACTATTTTTAGCAACTTTTCGAGTCCTGAAATTCCAGAGCCATTTTGAGGCCCTAAACGACGTTTTGGGAAATCTGGGGCAACATGGGTCCATGGACCGATGTTGCCTCCCAAATTGGTAGTGCTCGGATAGATATTTCTAACAAGCTATTGTACACGTCAAACGGAGATCGTATGCCAAAGTTACGACCCCGGGAAGTTGGTGTACCAATTTACCCAAATGGGGCCCACAGTTTGGCGTTTCATCTTCTAGGGTTAGGTTTTGGAATGTTAAGGGTTTTCCATTATTTTTCAACAATAAATAGGCCTTCGAGCCTCATTGTAACACAGTTCAGAGGCATGTAGCCACCACATCTCTTCTCAGAGATAAGCTACCATCGCCCTAGCTAGTTTATTTCCATTACTGTTTGTAAGCATATTTCAGTATTTTACATTAATGAAATGAAGTATTATTTCCGCTGCATATCCGTGTTTATGGTTATCTCTGTAATTTGTTGCGTTCCTGTTTAAGTCCAGATCATAAACTAGTTATAATTGTTAAAGGAAATAGTGGAGGCTTTGTTGTACATTGGGACTTTAGTCAAACTTAGTGATCATCCAGTTAACTGATCAATCAACCCAAAATAGCTAATGCATGCAAATAATTCGAGTTCCCAAGGCTTGGTGGAGATTCCAAGGTATTGTAATATTAGTTGTAAACTAGTCTTGAGTGTACATGTGTTGCATGCAGTGAGATGATCATCTTAAGGAATTGCACAATCCATTTTGGAGAAATTCCTAAATAATAAGGGCCTAATTTCTCAAAGAACAACACAAGGAAATAGGAGCTCAAGTAGACGTAGAATTTGACTAAGTTTGGGTCAGAGCTTCTCAATGAGCAGAGAGATAGGTTATGCACTTGCAGGTTGTACTCAGTTGATCAAAGAAATTGTAATACATCTTTATTCAACATCTTAATGCAAGCAGGCATTGGATTTTTTTAGCAGATTTATTTCCCCAGTAAAAATACTATTTGTATTGTGTGGTTTCTTATTGTGTGTCTTAGATTTTTGTTCTAAATTGTGAATTAATGTTTGTAAAGTAGTAGAGTAGGTTTGTGTCCTGTGATTTTAATTAAAACCTCATGAGCAGTTGAAAATCTACATCATAATTTCTACAATAATATGGAAAGAAAATCATGACCCAAAACACAAAACAAACTCTCTTTCCAAGGGGATTAAATCTTATATTTGTAACTTAACTAGATTTAAAAAAAAAAAAAACATTAAAATAATTGCATCAACGAAATATGATATTGAGAATAAAGAACACTAAATAATGACAAAGACAAGATATTTTAGAAAGTTATATACTACAGAGCAATGGAACACATAAAATATTGCATAAATATAAACACAGAAAATGCATAAAACAAGAGAGACACAGATATAAGTGGTTCACCCAATTTGGGCTACGTCCATAGAGAAACAACCAATCCTTCCTTTTATATTATCTAGAAAAATGAAGAGATACAACCTACGGTAGATCCGTTGTAATTCCCTCTTCACTCTCACACGATATCCTCTCTCTTTCTCGCTCAGAATACACATCTACATAGCCACAATACAATTCCCTCATATATAGCGAGGGGTTTCCTTCTACAACAAAAAACCCTAAATTAAACATAACTTCCACCATCAAATTTCCGCCTAATGAATAGCCTAGATTGACTACGAAATTACAACATTTTACAAGGAAGTTTAACATCTCTTTTTAGCTTCAGGGGCATTGCACCTGATCCCCTACTATGGGGGAGCTCTAAAAAGCCTCCCCTAGACCCACCTGGCGGTGTACAAAAACGGCAATCGTTGCCACCCCATTACGAACTAGGGTCTAATGCAGCGATACCTTTGAAAAAAGAAGATAATCAGGCTCCACACCCAACAAGAGCCATGTTAGCACACTAGAAAAATGAAATTGTATTATCTCTCAAACTTGTTAAATGAGGTAGAATTCCCTTTTTTATATACAACAAGGAGGCCTTTAACTGACTAGTCACAAATTCATGTGCTTCTAAAAACCATGGGAGAATAACATGTGATTTTTGGTCAAAAATTAATATTTGGATTCACATTTATTCACCCATAGTATTTGGGAGCATATATATTTGTAACTGATGGGTTAGTGGTCTTTTTGTTCTAAATGAGGGCATTCTACCTCCTTTGATAGGATCGAGAGATCATAGGATTACATTTTTCCATATATTCAATTTGGTTGGCTCTCATTCTACCTATTGTAATAAATGATTGAAATGAGTGGGAAAGTGAAATAAGCGAATCAAGAATCCTTGGTCCAACATGGGATAATTATATTGATAGTTTCTAATGCATTAGACAAGCTAGATCATCCTATTCAATGTGTTGATTTCATAGACATGGACATGAAATCCTTAATTGGGATTCAAAGGTCCTTGATAGAGAAGGGGTCCCCCATAATGGAAAAATATATAGGGAAGGACATTTCTAGCCCAAGATACTCTAAAAACAAAAGCCTATATTTGATACGAGAGATAGGGAAATTGAAACTAGTTTGGTTGAGATGTGAACCCTCCAAAATAGGTAACACCTCCCAAACAAAAATGATCACCAAGGAAAATAAGGCCAATAATATGATGGGATCTCCAAATTTTCAAAGGACAAGGAACAAGGACAAAGACACTTGTTCAAAAGAAGGAAACTTCTCAAATATTAATTCATATAGAAGAAACGCCTTATCACAAGAAATAATATGAGACCTCCCTTGTAAAGTAAATAGATTCACAAGAAGAAGAATATGAGGAAGAACTACAAGAGGAAAAATAATTTGAAGAAGAATTATAGATGGTAGAAGGAGATACTTTGAAAGTAGAAGTAGAGGCACTATAGGAAACTTTGTAGAAAGAAAAGCCACTATAGGTAATAATACAAAAATTAGAGAAAGCATAATTCATAACACATAAAATAGTAGTCTAGGTAGAATTATAGGAAACATTCAAGGTTCCTCGTGCCCAATAAGAAAAATGTGACTCCTCACCCACATCCTCAGAGGAGATGAATACCTTCATAAGGACAAAACCCACAACCTACAGAAAGAGTTGTACCTTCTACAAGAAGGTGGATGCAACTACAATCCTTGACACTCCCTCCTTCTAGATAATGATAACTAGATCACCTCCTACCCCATGCCATGTTGGAGATTGAGAAGGAAAATATAGATGTACATAGATGAAAGAGGATGGAAATAGAAAAAGGGGTTTTGGATGTGGGAAAGCTAGAGGTAAAGGTTTTCCAAATCAAATAATAAATGGCACTCCTTAAACACTGAGGCCTATGGAAGGGAACACTTAGAGAAAGAAAATAAACAATTGAGGCACCAACTCCAACCAATTGAATAAAAATAAAGTATTAGATAGTGACCAATTAACAAGAATGGATACTAATCTAGGTGGCATGCACCATTTATCCTTAGATATAGCCATTTAAAGACTAGTATCCAAGAGATACTATATATTATTAAAGGAGTAATGGTGAAAATTCTAGATCCTTTATTTAACACTAAAAAAGAGGATTTTAGTTATAGACACCCAAGAAACTCATTAGGATATGCCAAAACTATAGCATCGAGGAGAAATCCATACTATGTGAATTCTAGTTAAATAGTATGCTTCTTACTAATTCACCATCATGGGATCCAAACGCTTTTGTGGGGGATGTCTAGATTCTATCCATTGCCTCCTAGATAAGGCATGAAGAGATTTGGGTCAAGGAGGTGAAGAAACAATTATGGGAGGATGTAACCACAAAACTCTAGGTAAATGTTAAGGTACCTAACCCCCTAACCATTAATATATCCCAGAGAATCCTCGAGGAAGACTAGAAAGTGACACCCAATTATGAAACAGAGATAGCAGGAAGCTATCTTCCACTTTTAGGACATTCCCAAACTATTAGGTGATGAAGCCATATAAGAATTCCAAAGAAGATAGTAGGCTATACTATATAGGTTGTAGTTGAGGGAATGTAACAACCCCTAGTTGATTTCCTATTTAAATAAAAATAGAAACCAAGGTCACGAGACACGCATTCCACACTAAATGTTGGGCAAAGCATAGTTATGGGTATCACATGTGATTAATTAACGGTTGTGGAATTTGGCAAAGGAAAAGTGGCAATAATTGGAATTTTATATATGAAATAAATGAAAATAGGAGAAAAGGAAGGTGAAGAGACACATACTTGCATGAGAGTGAAATTGAAGGAAAATTAGGGAAAATGAAGAAAATAGAAGCCTCAATCATAAAAGGATTCTGAGGATCAGTTCACAACTTGTGTTGGTTTAGCTTTTGTCAGTGCGGTGTTTGGCTCTCTCATTCATTCTCTCATTCTCTCATACATTTTCACACTTAGAGTATCCTTGGAGCATTTTTGGAGCTCTTTGGCATACATTGGATTTGGAGAAAGAAGGCAAAGGAAAGTAGGAAAGTGCAAGGGAACAGGTGGCTCAGAAGCTATAGATGGATTACTTTACAAGTAATAGGTTACATGTGTGATTTCGTTGTTGATTTATGGATGCATGGCACATTCATGTTATTTTATGGTTGTGTGTTTTCAATGACATGGAGATCTGTCTAGATTGACATTGGCTTTAACCTTGCCTTGTCATTTCCTAGATAGCCATGGCATTATGGACTTTTTCACTTGATTTATTTCTTATTGATGCTCATAATTCCTTATGGTTGTTGATTGGAACAAACGCTCTAGAAGCCCTGGAATAACTTGGGTTGAGTTACTAGTTTTGGAGCCTAGGTTGGGACAAACGCTCTAGATCCCATGGTGGGTTGAGTTACTAGTACCTAGAGTCAATTTGGACAAATGATATGGATCCCTAGAAGGATGTGGGTTGAGTTACTTGTACCTGGAGCCCTTGGCAGCTTGGGTAGAGACCAATCTGGTTGGTGTTAATTATGTCTGACCATGAGGTGGAATCGCTAGTTGAGGGTTGAGGTGGTTCGGCCTCTGGAAGCCCTAATTCTTTTTTTTCATTCCATGGGATTCCAAATCTATGCTTGGAATATGGCACAGGGATGATTGGCTAAAAGAGAGATTTGGTTTAGCCCAACCTATGGTCGGGTGGTACGTGGAAGTCTTTGACTTGGTCGACATTTTCATATGTTAATATGAGACATTTATTTATGGTGACATATGAGAAATTGTAGCAATTATATTGGTGATATTATGGTTGGTTTTCCATGGTTTATATGTTAGTTATTTTCTAATTATATGTTGTTTATATGATCTGTATATTCTATGGGTCTTATCATGAATTGTTTACCTAATGGTTGGTTGATTAATGTACTCACTTATACGTGTTGTTGCAGTTATGTGGAGAGGGAATAGGTCCTTCTCGGTGATTCTCATATGAATCTTAGACTTTTATGATTATATATCCATGCATTACCTGTATCTCACATGTTCTCCATGTGTTTGACGAATTGTATATTATGTTCGAGTCAGTCTAGGTCAATTTCTACCTTCAAGTTGGAATGTTTAGCCTTGTTTTCAAGTCATTTATAATTTTGAGAGGTCTCATGTAGTTCTAAGCGGTGGTCTAGAGGCGAACCTGGAATTGTGTCTCAAATCTCAGGATTGCACCCTTTGAACTAGACAATTTGGGTCATAACCGCACTCAGGTAGTGTTGTGCATGTCATTAGAGGCCTTCAACCAAACTCATGCCTTGTCATGCATGCGCTTGGGATCCTAGGTTAGTGAAAAGGAGCCCAAGCTCAGGGTTTAGTCACCTAGGGTGGTTCTTTGGCCCCTAAGTGTCCTGTAGCCCTAAGGGATGTTGTGAGTTGTTAGTTTGTGGTCATTTTGCAAGCCCTACTTCCTTAAATAGAACTAGGAGGTCGGTTCATGTCATAATAACTCTTTGTATCATGTTTTCCTTGGCAGGCTACTAAAATTTGGTAAATTTGGGAGGGGTGTTTACAAATTGGTATCAGGGCTCTCAAGTTCAAAACTTAAACTGGATGGGAAGAATGTGTTTTCCATGTGTGCATGTCAGTTTTCTATGTGTTCATTAAGCATGCACTGTGATAGTCATTGTTGCAGTCGTGTCATCGTGTAGAGGTTGATGATGTTGATGTTGAGAGATTAATATGTTGATTTCATTATATATACATATTTTGTGCTAATCCGGATTGATTTTACAAACGAGATAGCCTCTCGTGAACTTTACTAAGGTATGAGAATTATGTTTATATTTGATTTATCCAACATGGTATGTTTTCAGGAAGTAGAAGATCAAGATGACTATCAAAATGGTGGACTATAATTCATGTGATTCTTCCTACAAATTAGATGAACAACATGGTGATGAGTACTCCCCTGACATAGCCGATACATTCAAAAGTTTGAAATTCTAGATTAGAAATTGTAAGGAAGATAATGACAGGATCATTCAGTCATAAGAAATTCTTTCCAAGTCAAATGAAAATAAAGTGGAAGTTAATGTAGTCATCCATCCAAGTATATCATATTTGCAGAGACAAGGACCAGTTCGAATCAATTATGGATAGGAGGAAAGGACCAATGGGGCATAGGAAGTAGGTCTCAATTAGGATATAGTTTTGACAGGATGACACAGTCAAAGATGGTAGTTTCCTGGATACACCTAACGAAAGAGGTAATGATTGTGGGTTTTATTCTAGTTCCGGTTTAGAGAGACATACTCATCATCACCACCACCATCTGTATAGGAGGAGTGAGAAGCAATACTTGCCATAGGAGTTAAAGAAATGAATTCCTCCTACATTTGATGCCAAAATGAAGAAGTCACAAGATGAAAAAGCTTCGTTTCTTGGGATGAATAAATTTTTCAGATTGCATGATTATTCAGAGAATATGAAATCAAAGATAGCTACTTTCAGTATTAAAGGAAAAATAGACGTTTAGTGGGAAGATGTGAAGAATGTTAGAAGAATTCAAGAAAAGGATTTGACTTGGAGTGAGTTTGAGAGACTTTTTAGGAAGAATTATATATCTAAAAGATATTATAATGATAGGGCAAAGGAGTTCTATGAGTTGAGGATGGGATCTATGACCAATGAGGAGTATACTATCATATTCTTGGAGTTGTTGAGATATGTGTCTTATCTTAAGGAGGAGAAATAAAAGATTCATAGATTCATGAGTGGGTTGCAGGTATCATTCAAAGACATGATTGAGTTTGATGAGTCTAGATTGTTGTAGGAAGACATCATAAAATTTGAAGCACTATTATGAGCAATCGAAGCACAAGACTGAGTCTAAGCAATATTGGAAAGGTAATGAGAAGAATAAAGGAAAGTGGGCCATGAAGAGAGAAAAACCTCAAGATACGGATGACAAGGAGAATGCAATGTCGTATAAGAAATTAAATGCAGTTGACATAGGACAAGGATTTCAGTTTGAGGAGTAGAACAAGGGCTATGGATGGAAACATTTATAGTGTTTGACTTGTGGAAAGGATCATCATAAGAGATATTGTCTGCAACATCAAAGTATCAAACTGTAGATTTACAGTTCTCAGGAGGCAGAGGCAGTCGAGGATGGTGGATAGAGTATTCCTTAGATTTATGTAGTAATGGATAATAGGTAGGTTGATCATTAAGCATCTATTATCGAGTTGGAAGGTAAGATTTCTGATTAAATTATTTGTATTTTGATTGACCTTGGATAAGTGTTGCTTGAATAAAGAAGTTCATGCAGAGTCTTGGTTGGTGAAGCAGGCTACATGTACTAAGAAAAGAGTTCATCATTATTTAAGATCTTGTACATTTGATTTAAATGATATGTCTACATCAGCGCATCTAAATGTTCTTCCATTGGGAGCATACAATATGCTATTTAGTATGGATTGGTTGTACATTCACAAGACTACGATAGATTTCTATGATAAATCGATTGAGTGCTTGGATGGTGAGGAGAGAAGGGAATCTTACAAGGTAAGAAGACTACATCAGTGAGAATGATTACATCTATGCATGCAAGGCATAGTAGAAGGAAAGGATGTGTATTGTTTGCAGTTCATATTTCTAGTGACAAAGAGAGGTTGCATGTTTGAAACCCTCCCCCCCTGGAGATGGTTCGGAGGAAACACCCACAAAGCTAAAAATAGATGAAAATTTTCCTTTTAAATTATTTTGATTCTGTATTCAATTTGGGTTGTTCATTAGGTGAATGATTTTATAGTAGAAATTATGTTTAATTTAGGTTTTTTTCCCTATAAGGCAACCCATTGGTTTATACAAGGGAATTGTATTACGAATGTGTATTGTTAGTTTGAGAGAGAAAGAGAGATTAGACTACGTGAGAGAAAATAACAAATGACAACAGATCTGTTGTAGGTTTTATCTCTTCATTTTGTTGGATAATATGAAAGGAAGGGCTAGTTCATTCTCCGTGGACATAGCCTAAATTAGGTGAACCATGTATATTTGTGTCTCTCTTGTTCTATGCATTTTTGTATTTGTGTTTCCACAATATTTTGTGTATATAATTGCTCTGTTAATTCATTTATAACAACTGGTATCAAATTTTAAGGTTTATTTGGTTGATGAACTCGTAGTAGAGAATGTTTCTTGGTTCGAGTGGGAGAAATAGTAGAAGATGGTAAGTATAGGGTCAAGAAATTTAATGGCCAAAACTACCAGCTATCAAAGATGAAAATGGAAGATTATCTGTATCAAAAATATATGTACCTACCATTGAGTAGAAAGATAGACAAGTCAACAAGTATGTCAGACAAAGAATGGGAGATTATTGACAAAAAAACATTAGGAACAATATGGCTTTGCTTGGCAGCATCAGTAGCTTCCTTCGATATTTTCAAGGAAACAATAATAGAAGTTCTAATGAGGGCCTTTTCAAAACTATATGAAAAACCCTCAGCCTTGAATAAGATATTTCTTTTGAAGCATTTGTTTAATATGAATATGTCGAGAGGTGGATTTGTTGTTGATCATTTAAATGAGTTTAATACAGTTACCGGTTAATTAACTTATGTATGTTATGAAACCAGGTCACAAAAAAATAGAAAAGATAGATAAAGGACTTATAAATAAGCATTTTTGAGAGGGAAACCTCCATTACATTACACAAATGAACAATTCTTGGATGATACAAATGGAAAGACCTCCTTTATATATATAGGAGTCTAAGGGGTCATAATATAATCAGAGTCGACATAACAATAATAATGTAAGGGCACAATAATAACAATAGTTGGCTTCTATGGGGCACACTAATAACAATACGTGAACTACATGGACACAAAAATATAATAAGGGGGTTGTACTAATAACAATAAGGGGTTAAACTAGTAGCATAGGGACCTAACATGCCCCTCTCCTTCAAAAGGTGTTTTCCTCAATGCTTGAGTAGTTCTTGATGCTTCTGTATAAAATTCTTGTCCTCCCATGTGGAATATTTAGTGGGTAAGTTCTTCCACTTGATGAAATACTTTGAAATCGATTGATTTTGTAACTGTCAAGTTCTTGTTTCTATGACTGCTCTAGGTTCCAATATGATTTTTCCTTCCTCATCAAGTTCTGGCAATATTTTGAACTGGGATCATCTGCAACTTTTAAATGAGTGACCACACTTCTTCATCCTTCTTCCATTCATCCCTTTCTTTGTTTATCCAATCTGGTTGGATGATAGAAATAACACAAAACAATGCTTCCACATCGTCATCCTTTCTTGAGAGTGAATCTACAACAACATTTTGCTTTTCTTTTCTGTAGATGATTTCAAAGTAATAACGCAACATATTTGTGACCCATTTTTGTTGCTCTTCAGAGGATAATATTTGTTCTAAAAAGTATTTAAGACTATCATGATCTGTTTTTACCTTAAAGTGTCTTCCCATTAGGTAGGGCCTCCATTTCTTAAGTGCATGTAGTATTGCCAACATTTCCTTCTCATAAATAGATTTTTGTGAATACTTTCCTTTGATTAGATGACTTTTGAAAGAAATGGGTCTTTCATCTTGTATTAAAATAGCACCAATTTCATTTCCTGAAGCATCACATTCCACAATAAAGGTTTTTGTGAAGTCCGGCATAGCTAAGACCGGTACCTAGCACATTGCCTCCTTAATCTGTTCGAAGGCCTTTGTTGCTTCTGGAATCCATGAAAATGCATATTTATTCAATAATGTTGTTAGATATGCTATTATTCTCCCATAATTCTTAACAAGCTTGCGATAATACCCTGTCAACCCGAGAAATCCTCGCAGATGCTTTATGGATGTGGGGATTTTCCATTCCTTAACGGCTTTAATTTTTCTAGGGTCTACCTTAAAACCTTCATGAGATACAATATGGGCCAGATATTCCACCTCTTGTACTCCAAATAAACATTTGGAGCTTTTTGCATATAATTATTTCTCCTCCAATAGTTTGAGCACCCTGTCAACATGTTGAACATGATCCTTCCAAGAATTGTTGCAGATTAGTATATCATAAAAAAATACTAACAAAAATTTTCTAAGGGTTTGAAAATGGAATTCATCAAACCTTGAAATGTAGAAGGTGCATGGGTAAGGCCAAAAGGCGTGACCAAAAATTCATAATTACCCTCATGAGTTCTAAATGTTATTTTCGGAATGTCTTCAGTCTTCATTCTGATTTGATGATATCCTGAACGAAGATCCAACTTGGTGAAGTAAATTGATCCATGAAATTCATCCAATAATTCATCAATGATAGGAATGGGAAATTTGTCTTTAATAGTGAGCTTGTTGAGCTCCCTATAATCTAAACACATGCACCATGGTCCATCTTTCTTCTGCACCAATATTACTGGAGTAGAGAAAGAACTTTGACTAGGTTGAATTATACTAGCCTCTATTATTTCTGCAACCATACGTTTAATTTCACTCTCTTAGGCATAGGGATATCTGTACGGTCTGATGTTTGGAGGAACACTTCCTGGAATCAAATGAATAGCATGATCATGATCACGAATAGGTGGGAGGCCTTTAGGAGTCTCAAATACCTTGTAATGATTGTCCAAGGCTTTTTGGAGATATGGAGAAATAGATGATTTCGATGTGGGAACCTCTAGAGAACATAATTGTGCAATTACACCTTGTTTTTCCTTCTTTAGAAGCTTTGTCATACAGTGAGAGTTGATTATCTTTCCTAGTTTCCCTGCAATACCCCTTAATTCAACTTCCTTTCCTTCTGCACAAAATTTCATGAATTTTTTTTTTAAATTAAAAGCTATTGTACCCAAGGGTTGTAGCCATTGGACTCCTAGTACAACATCAGCACCACCCATTGGAATGGAAAGAATTAGGCTATTCAATACATATTCTCCCATGGATAGCTTGATATTATGGAACTTTCCAGAGAAATTTATGGTTCCTCCACTTGCAACCATCACTTGACACTCTGGTGTTGGATATAGGAAGCAATTCAATTCCTTGGCTATCTTACAATGAATAAAATTATGGGCACTTCCTGAATCAATCAACACTATTACCTTTTTCTTCTTGATATGTCCTTCTATCTTGACAGTTTGAGGACTAGTAATTCCAGCCAATGCATTACAAGGTATGGTCGGATTCATTTCTTCTTTATCTAGGGTTTTTTCCTAAGGTAGATCCTCTTCTTTTGACATTTCTTGTTCCTTTTCTTCCTCCTCTTCATAGTCTATGTAGAATAATTTCTTCTTGTATAAATTCTCACTGTAGATCACCTGATAATGCAATGTAACTAAAGAAAAATACTTGATCTACTTCTACAAACAAACTTGTGGAAGCTTAATCGATTTTGAGCAAGATCAAATAGAACACATATAACAGATCAAGAAGAAATCAATCACACATGAACACAAAAGAATAATCTGGGGAAAGCCTCAGCTAAAAACCTCGATCTCTATATTATCATACAAGTGGAAATATCTCAGGATTACACAAAGCTTTAGCTCACAAGCTATCCAGCTCTTAGAACAATCCCTCACTACTACTCATAGACAAAATAGACAACACATATGCCTTCCTTCGGTCCTCCAAGCCTCCTATTTCCTTGTGCAGTTTCTCCTGGGTCCTCAAGCTACCACCTGTTTGTAATGACCTCAAGCATTGCTCACTAACCTCTGAAATAACTATGGAATCCTCAAGGAAAGAATTCCTTCTGCATGCAAGAGATATCCTCATGGAAAAATTCCCACAATTGATAGTACATTGTCCCGTCCTTTGATCTAAACTGGGTCTCTGTCTGAACTGACATGCATAATTTATTTATGAGAGAATACTCAGTTATCTGAAGTACACTAGTTGCATGCATGCATGTATTGACTAACTGAACTCACAATCAGTTCCACAAACTGTTGGAACTAATCTAACTGAACTCAACTTAGTTAACTGAGCTAACTAATTACAACTCAAAGTACAACTCATCATGATCTCCTTAATTAAGGGATAACTTCCTCAAGCAAAGGAATAATTGTTGCATGTATTCACATAGACTTCATGTTTGATTTTCTCCAACTAATTAAGTCAAGGTGAATTAATTAATTATTTTACAAATAGGGGCTGAGATCAAATTCGAATTTTAATTTAGGGTCTAATTAAAATTGGAATGTATCCCGAAATGCTATCTATAGAAATTCCATTTTTAGCATTTCTTGTTGCTATTTTCAACAATCCCTCTCAATAAGAAATGGATTATTTGTCACCCCGATCCTGTCTCTATGGAACTCGAATTTGCATTTTGACAATGCCTCAGTCAAAATGTCTGCATCCTGCTCCTTAGTCAAAACATACTGCAACAACATGGTCCTCTTCACCACACAGTCTCGAAGATGATGATACTGGATATCAATGTGCTTGGACCTGTCATGAAATACTTGATTCTCATAGAGTTTGATACAACTCTGATTATCGCAATAGGTCACGGTTGGATCCATCCTCTGATCAAACAACCCAACTAGAATTCTCCACATCCAAATGGCCTCACATGTTGCCTTACTTGCAGCCATGTATTCAGGCTCTGCTGAGCTAAGTGCAACTGATCTCTGTTTCCTGTTGTACCAAGAAACTATAGTTGAACCAAGGTTGAAAATTCCTCCTGAAGTGCTCTTCCGATCTGATGGAATCCCTACACAATCTGCATCTGTGAAGTCCTAAAGCTTCACTCCCTCTGTCTGTCTGTACCATAATCCATACTGAGATGTGCCTCTGAGGTATCTCAACACATGCTTAGTTGCATTCCAAAACATATTGGTAGGCTGAACCATAGCTTGACTCAGTTGGTTCACCACAAAGCACAAATCTGGTTGTGTGTTCACTAAATACATCAATGAACCCACAAGCTGTCGATACACAGTAGCAACTACTACCTCACCTGAAGTAGCATCCTCCTTCCTCCAGTTACCTGCTAGAGGAGTCTACATGGGCTTGCACTTCTCATGGGAATCTCCTGAGTATCTCATTGGCATACTTGCCTTGAGACACAAACACTTCCCCATCCTTCTGCCACACTTCCATGCCTAGAATGTAGTGCATGAGACCCATGTCTTTCATCTCAAACTCTCTTGCAATATCCTCCTTGCAAGACTTGATCAATTGATCATCACCTGTTAATATTAGATCATCAACATAAATAACAATGATCAATGGCTTACCTTCTATCATGATGTGGTACAGGTTTGCATCTACTTCCCTCTTTGTGAAGCCCAACCCGGTGAAGTAGTTGCCGATCCTAGTGTACCAAGCACGATGTGCTTGCTTCAGCCCGTACAAATATCTCTTGAGTCGGCACACATGTGACTCACGATCGAAAGTCTCAAATCCTTCTGGCTGCTTTATGTACACCTCTTCCTCAATCTTGCCATTGAGGAATGTAGTCTTCACATCCATCTAATGGATCTTCCAACCCATCTATGCTGATAGTGCCAACATCGATCTGATAGATGAGTATCTTGCTACTGGATCAAAAGTCTCATCATAGTCGATCCCCTCGACCTGTGAGAAACCACAAGCAACAAATCTTTCCTTATGTTTCTCCACACTACCATCAACAACTTGCTTTACCTTGTAAAGCCAACAAGAACTCACAACTAACTTGTTCTATGGTCTTGGAGCCACATCCCAAACACTGTTGCAAACCATGGAGTCATACTCCTCCACCATAACATCAACCCAAACTGGCTGCTGCACTACTTCCTCAAAGGAAGATAGTTCGGTCTCTACACACTCCCCAACAAGGGCCATGTAATGAGTGTATTGCTCAGGTGACCTCCTCTGTCTGCACTGAGAAGATGGATCTCCCACATTCTCTCTCACATCCATCAACAATATGTCAGCTTCCCTTGTGCATTTCCACCCCTCTCTAGAAGACTCGACATGAGTGGATGTCTCTACTCCTGGAACCTGTGCATGCGGTTGCTCCACATCAGTCTGAGGCTCCTCCTCCTTAGGAACCAAAAGTTCCTCCTCTACATGCAACTAGAGCTCCCTCTCAAGAGAAAATCACATGGCCTTCTACTCGTCAAACTTTAGATCTTTGTGTACCACTATCTTTTGACTAGTAGGCAAGAACACCCGATAGTTGTGGGGTGTATCAGTGTACCCCACAAGTATCCCCAACTTAGTTGTTGGCTCAACTTTCTTCCAGGCATATTTGGTCACATGGAAAAATATCAATGAGCCAAAGATCCTAAAGTGACTCACATCTGTTCTCTTCCCGGAGAAATCTTCCTCTGGTGTCTTCATCCCAAGTATGCGTTGCAGGCTTCTATTCTGCAATTATACTACTGTATTGAATGCCTAAACCCACAAATGAAGTGGTACGCCTTGGTCATGTAGCATCACCCGAGCTGCTCCCACAATATTTATGTTCTTCCTCTCGAGCACCCCATTTTGTTGTGGGTTATGGGGTGCCGTCAACTCCCGTTTGATTACTTCTGCTGCACAGAAACCCTTAAACTCTTGAGAGACATACTCTCCACCATTGTCACTTCTCAGGGCCATTATCTTCTTCCATGGTTCCTTCTCAACCAAAGCTTTGAACTCACAAAACTTGGAGAAGGTATGATCCTTCTTCTACATGAAATAGATCCAGCATTTACAAGAAAAATCATCAATGAAAATAACATAGTACCTTTGTTTCACGGTGGATGCTATCGAGAATGGTCCACACACATCTATATGAACTCACTGCAAGATCGCCTCAGCTCGACTGTCTCAATCATGAAAGGAAGATTTTGCATACTTACCCAAGGTACAACCTTTGCATGTATCTACTTGCTCAAGTTTACCTTTGGGAAGTCCGGTAGAGATCTACTGCATGATCTTCAAGGCCCCATGATGCAAGTGGCCCAATCTTCTATGCCATAACTCATAAATATCTTGGATTTTCACCAACTCTGCTTTGGAACTCAATGCAACACAGTCATCTACCTCCAGCTTGTAGACATTATTTACTCAAATCCCAATCCTCTTAGTCTGACCTGTGGCGATGTGTCTCAGGAATGCCTTTCCTTTACTGAAGACTACATCATAGCCTTTGTCTTCCAACATTGCAACGGATACCAGGTTCTTCTTCAGTCTAGGAACATACTTTACATCAGTCAGGGTGAGAGGAGCTCCATGCTCCCTCTGAAACACAACTATGCCTTCACCTGAAACACGGTACTTTCCATCATCACCCATCTCTATGCGCATTTGGAGGTCCTTCTCCTCCAAGGTACTGAATAAACTCTTGTCGTCAGTCATGTGGAATGAGGCTCCACTGTCCAGGTACCAAACACAACCCACCATCGATGAAACCATGCATGCGATGAGGGTAAAATCCAATTCGAACTGTGAGGCCAATGCCTCACCATCTGATCCTTTTGAGGATCCCTTCTTGGATTTATTCTGTGGACAATTTGTTGCATAATGGCCCACCTCATGACAATTAAAGCATCGCACTTTAGATTTGTCAATCTTCTTCCCACCATGGGAAGAACTCGATTTGGAATGGGAAGCCTTCCCTTTCCCTTTCCTCGCCTTACTTGCTAAGGCTAGATTTTCTTCATCATCATGCTTTGATGAAGAACCATCTCTGGTGCTTCTCCTGATCTCCTCCTGCATCAAATCCGACCGTAGTCGTTCCCAATCTGGAAATTTATCTCTTCCATTTACTAAGTTTTGGTAGCTATGCTAGCTCTTAGGAAGATGGAGGAGAGCAAGACTCACCATTTCATCATCGGCTGTCGTGATTCCTACACTTCCAAGCTCATCTCTGCAGGTGGTGAGCTTGTTCAGATATGTAGAGACCATGTCACCCTTTTCACACTTGGTTTTCCGAAGCTCGTCTTTCAGCACCAGCTTCCTCTTATCACTATTGTTCTAATATAGATCCTTCAATGTCTTCCACATTGAAAACAATGTCTCCTTCCCATGGAAACTTGAGACAATATGGTCTCGAACTCCCTACAGAAGAATCCTCCTCGCTCTCGCCACACATTTCTTCCATTCCACCAATTCTTGGGCATTAACTGTTACTGGTTTGGGGACTTCTTGATCAATGAAGTCCTTCAACCGTTGTTCTCTAATACCACTTCCATGTGATCCTTCTAGGCTATGTAATTTGAGCTTCCATCCAGGGCATACTCGAGTCTCAAGCCATTGAATGCCATTGGTGAATTTTGAGATGTGATAAGAAATCGATTCTGTACCTACAATCAAGAACTTCAAAACTTCGAACTTATCCCTTCTTTGTATACTATTCTCCACTTTGATCACCTTTGCTCTGATACCATGTAGAAATTCTCATTGTAGATCACCTGATAATGCAATTTAACTAAAGAAAAATACTTGATCTACTTCTACAAACAAACTTGCGGAAGTTTAATCGATTTTGAGCAAGATCAAGTAAAACAAATATAACAGATGAAAAAGAAATAAATCACACATGAACACAGAAAAATAATCTGGGGAAAGCCTTAGCTAAAAACCCCAATCTTTGTATTATCGTACAAGTGGAAATATCTCAGGATTACATAAATCTTTAGCTCACAAGTTGACCAGCTCTCAGTACAATCCCTCATTGTTTCTCATAGACATAATAGACAACACATATGCCTTCATTCAATCCTCCAAGCCTCCTATTTCCTTCCGCAGTTTCTCCTGGGTCCTCAAGCTACCACCTGTGTGTAATTACCTCACACACTACTCACTAACCTCTGAAATAAATGCGCTATCCTCAAGGAAAGAATTCCTTCTGTATGCAAGAGATATCCTCATGGGAATATTCCTACAAATGATAGTACACTGTCACATCCTTTGATATCAACTAGGTCTCTGTTTGAAATGACATGCATGAGTTATTTATGAGAGAATACTCAGTTATCTGAAGTACACTAGTTCCATGCATGCATGCATTGACTAACTGAACTCACAATCAGTGCCACAAACTATTGGAACTAATCTAACTAGACTTAACTTAGTTAAATGAGCTAACTGATTACAACTCAAAGTACAATTCATCCTAATCTCTTTAATTAAGGGATAAATTCCTCAATCAAAGGGATCAATGTTGCATGTCTTCACATAGACTTCATGTTTGATTTTCTCCAACTAAATAAATCAAGATGAATTAGTTAATTATTTTACAAACAGCTGCTGAGATCAAATTCAAATTTTGATTCTCAATTTTAGTTTAGGAACTAATTAAAATTGGAATGTATCTCGAAATGCTATCTATAGCAATGTTATTTTTAGCATTTCTTGTTGCTATTTTCAACACTTCTTAGCACACTTATGACCTTTATTGTATTTTCTATCACAACTGTAACAAAGCCCTTTTGTTCTTTTTTCTTCCAATTGTTGTGGTGTCAACCTTGTAGGTTGTGGAAGGCTAGGGGAAACAACACTTCCATCCTTATAGTTGTGAGTGGTAGGCTTCCTGGTTTCCATAATTTTTCTTTCCATTTTTCTTACTCTATCAAAGTTACCTTTTGTCAGAGTAATTTGGATATATCATGTTGTATTTCTTCCTCTTCTTCATGAGTCATGCTAGAGATTTCGGGTTGCTTACTAGGTTTTTCCATTTTCTTTCTTTGAGGAATCAACTAATGCTAATAATTGTTCACTATTCCCTTTGAATTACTTCAAACTAATTTTTCAAACCAACCTTATGCAAAATTTTGGAAAAACTACACACCTTTTTCTTCACTTTGTAAGAGCTCGATATTGAATCTGTTGTATCTCTATAACTGCAGATCTTGAATATTTGAAATCATGTCCTAGAATAGCCCTTTGATTCCTCTTTCTAACCCTGCAAGTCTGATCAAGATTGGATTCTCCAAGGAAGAGTTATGCCAAATATTCCATGGTGACCTGATTATAGACTAGTTCAGCAAAGTGAACTTGTATGAAGTGCCACGTGTCACTGTTTCAGCCATAGTAGCTGAAACTGATATACAGAAAATTATAGGCTATCCTCTTTCTGAAAATTCTTACGAAATTTCAATCTGATGCTCAGAACAAAAGTTACAACAATTTTCCCTGGGTCACCTATTTGTAATGTAATTCTGGAGTCTGCAAAAACCCTAACTTACTCATATCATATCTCCAAAAATGTAGCGAGACAAGCTCTGAAATTTGGACCCAAAGTTCATAACGATTTCGACTCAAATGGGCTTTTTTCAGCTTTTGAAACGTTGTAGAAAAAAATTTATAGCGAAAATGCCACGATGAGCTATCTGGAGCAGTGAAACCCTAGAATCCAAAGCTCTGATACCAAATATTATGAAACTAGCTCACCAAAAGATAGAAAAGATAGATAAATTCCTTAGAAATAAGCCTCTTCAAGGGGGAAACCTCCTTTACATTACACAAATGAACAATTCTTGGATGATACAAATGACAAGACCTCATTTCTATATATAGGAGTCTAAGGGGTCATAATATAATTAGAGTCGACATAACAATAATAATGTAAGGGCACAATAATAACAATAGTGGGATTCTATAGGGCACAATAATAACAATATGGGGACTACATGGGCACAAAAATATAATAAGGGGGTTGTACTAATAACAATAAGGGGTTACACTAGTAGTATAAGGACCTAACAATGTAGGGGTAAATTTTGATGATGAAGTTAGGGCTATATTGTTTTTGTGCTCATTACAAGAAATTTGGAATGGTTTAGTTATGGCCATTAGTAACTTTGTCTCTAGATCTAGCACTTTAAAGTTTGATGATGTTTTTGGTTCCATCCTGTTGAAGGCTCGAAAATATCGGCCTCAACATCAGGGAAAACCACCTGGTCGGGAACTTAGAGCAGCTCCTTTTCTGTTTGAGATGGTGGCACTGACTAGGTTGATGAGACGAGTTTCCCTTAAAATATATATATGAAAGAAAATAAAAGATATATAGGTGTGAAGGTTGATGGATGTAGATAAAACAAAAATGAATATAAGTAAAGGACTTACAATATTGATCTTGGGACAATATATCTTCTATATATGTGACTTGAAGATTTCACTCATAATATGACAATATAGATCATCAAACTATTCATGAATATAAAATGACTAATGATAACTAATTTAATTAAATAGTCAATTAAATTAGTTTATATAATTCACTGTGCATATAAGATATCATTTTTTTCCTATACACTTAGAAGATTTCAATTAACACACATCAATAGTGATAATTGTTCAATCGTATGCAATAAACATATATGACAAACTTGAAAAGAAATAGTAATTCAACTCATAAACATAGCATCAGTATGTAGATAATAGTACCTGATACATATTAACTCTGCTCATAAGTAAAATCAGAGTGGTTCTTCTTTCTATTAAGACTTTTTTTCAGCTACAATAGTGAAAATCGAAAGCTTTCTTCCGAAAATTCAGAACCCCTTCTTGTGTTTTAATTGAAATCTTCTAAGTGGACTAAAACAAATCCAGGTTTGTTGTTATAACGAATTTTCCATTTTTTGTCGAAGCTCGCATATGTTTGTCATGGACTTCAATTGAGGTGGATAGTGAGGATCAATGCGCATTCGAACAGTGAATAATGTGTTTTTGAATCCTAGAAGAAGATGATTGGTGGTATTTGCAATAGACCTCAACATCAACCACTGACTATGAGGTTTGACTAGGAAATGCCAATGGAGTTCCAAGTCAATCTTTGATAGGGACATTATTCCCTTGGCCTTATTCTTTGATGATTCTTGCCGAGTCTTTGTTAGAAATTTTACATCGGGCAAGGTATATTCAGGGCAGTCTGAAATGAGAATAGCTTGCAGTAGGCTATCGTTGATTGATCAGTGATGTTATTTTATATGTCCCTGGCACTATAAATCACCATCTCTATATGCCTAAGCTTAATCTCCTATTCTTGAAAGACAATGTCTTTATGAGATTCTTCTATATGGGGAGATTGGTCGATCGACCCTTAGAGTTGTCTTGTCAATCAATGAAGTTGGAAATATTTTCCTCTACTTGTCTATAATATGTCCTCACATTGGACAATTGATCTACAGTTGGAACACTTGATTGGAATAGATCTTGGATAATGGCCAACTTTTAAAAAAATAAAACTGGTTGTTGAGCAAGTAGGTTGTTTAGCTTTGTTGCTTCTTTCTTGAATTCTATTATTTCTGGATTGTCCTTTAGTTGCTCAATTATGTGTTGCATCTCTTGTATTTGGGAATCTCATCTCTTCATGTGAGATTCATATTGAATCTTCAGGTTATTGAAACTAGTTTTCGACGATGAAATTTGAACTTGACATTGCAGAGCGAATCCTGTTTTTCACCTTCCAAACTTTGTTCAAGTTGCCTTTTTTTCTCATCCTTCTCCCTTAGGAGCTATTTCACTTCTGAGGCCTTATCAATTGTTTCACTAGCATAAGCTCCTGCATATTGTGATAGTCTTCCTAGGTCTTCAACTAGGGCAACTTGGGAATCTTTCAATTCTTGTTCTTTTCCTCTATTTGTTGACCATTTCCTTATGCTTAGGACTATATAATACGTCAAGAGGAGGAATCTCTATTTTCATAATGACCTCAGAGGTTGAAAAAACTAGGATGACCAACAAATCATTAGTGTCCATAGGTTCCTTTGAAGCCTCAACAGTGAACGAGGTATTCTGTATGTTTTTAGGAGTTTGCAGATTTTTGGGGTCAAATTGTTTGGAAAATTGTTCCCAAATTTCTTCCATATTCTTATCTACTAGAAATTCCTCTACCAATGAATAAGAAGAAGCCTTTGTCTCTTTAGTATGAGCTAAAACTGACACTTCTGATGTGATCACTCCTTTTTCCTGCTCTGTGCTCTACTGATTGAGTTTTAAAACTCAATGGGAAAGTGGGAAATCCTTTTAGTCCTGTATTGATTGAACCGAATTAATTCTTTAGGACTGAACTATGTTGTTGCCTCTTTCTCAACCTTTTCATAGTCGAAGGCCGACTCAAAAAGCTCATTAAACTTATCAGGCTCATTTGTGAACTGCCTGAGTTTTTCCTGGGTTTTAACATTCTTGGCAGTATCAATGGCGTCAAACTGCCAGTTCGGAATGGTTGGAAAGTTCATAAGTTGGATTTCCTCCATTTCCTGAGTAGCATGCTTGAAATTTTGAAGGGAATAGACACAACAACAAAATGGAAAGACATTTCACATCTTCTTTTTATTATTTTTCATGACGTTAGATAAGCCATTTCCCATAGTCTGATAGGATATTTCCCGGGCTATGATCTTGTCCAGAATATATAGGGGTAACACATGTGGGCATGCAAGGCTACCGAAAACCTGAACATAGGTAAAGGACTCTTCTCCAAACCATCTGCTAACTGATAAGAGGAGGTTGTTGGCTTCAGATGAGATTCTAGGGAATTTCTCATTAAAGAAAAACAGGTGGATGTGAATCACAACTCCATGGAAAATGCTGGTAGAAATGCAGCTGATATTTTGATTCCAAAAGAATATTATGATAGATGTGGATAGGAATAGGGTCTTGTATGGTCCATTTCCATCCCATGGATGGTAAATCGAAAGTCAAGAAAATAACATCATTTACATAGGCACTCATGTAAAATGGGGGAACAATGTTTTCAGAAAAAATCTATGTTTCTTCCTATGATTTAGGATTTTGATATTTAAATTATTAGATAGAATAGTCCCCTAGTCCATAACATAGCTATCGAAAGTGGCATCAATTAGGGGTACCCATTAGTCTGAAAACTGTTGGGTATTGGCATAACCAAATAATCTACATATCATGGCGACAACATAACAATAGGGACCGACAAGATAAGCTATAGATTACATACCCTCATCCTCTCACTTGTGCTTGTTAGCCACGGGGACTTCACTCAATGCCCCTATGAAATATCACGTGTGTTTGTGGCATATTAAACAATACCCTTAATTTGACTACATATTGGAAAATACCTTTAAAAATCACATTATTTAACCCCCTACCAATACGAACCCAATACACCTTCCCAATTTAAAAAAACCCCACTTTCACTAGATATTGTAGGTATCCATCTTTTCATTAACTTTGAGCTCCATTTTTTATAACTTCCAATATAAAAACCTTTTACCCCCAATATATCATGTCATTTTTTTCTCTATAAATATTGCCCATTATGAACCCACGTGCTATAGTATTTCTCCCCTAGTGAAGCCCCCGTGTTGCTAGCATCTCTTCTCCATCCTTTGATGACTTTAGATTTATCTTGATTTTCCTTCATGAATTTCTTACTGAAATCCTTATCATGTTTCTATTGAGCTGCTGACAGCGGGTACATTTGAGTCAAATATTTACTACTGAAAGAGTCAATGACCATGTTCCTCTTTGTCATAAAGTTTTTTTTCTGTAATGTTTAGATGGTCGATGACCCATCTGATCATATCCATGTAAATCAGGATGTTCGAATAAGCAACAGTTTTGTGGAGGAATGAATTGGCCAGATCAATATATGTAGTATGAGAAACCAAGTATGAATCCTCAGTTCTGGTTACTCTTTCTATGACCCTCAGCTCTTCATCTTCGAAAAGCTGATACATGGCCTCCCAGGTAGAGGTTTTGGCATCCATGGTGCATGTGGTATCGATAAATAATGCAGGAAATTCTCTGACCTCAGGGGACAAAGCGACTGATTTTTGTTGAACAATAGGTTTCTTCCTAGGTTTGGTCGACTCAGACATTTATGCTGAATTATGTTTATCAGGATTGGCCTTTCAAGAGAAAGACAAGAGTGAGGAGAAACTAACTTTAGAGCAAATAACTTAAAATAAATAACCAAATAACAACATAATCCAAGACTTTTATGAGCGAAATCTTAAGAAATCGTTAGTAATAATGAAGGCGTTTATTATATGAAAACCATTAATTCTCCACATTTGGCCATTTATTGATAAAACATGAATTCAAATGGGTCAAATTACGTGTCAACATATTGGGGAGCTTTGTCGGAAAAAATTCATTGTCGCAACATTAAAACTTGTGACATCGTTTACCTCCGATAGGCTTACAGCGCATACAATCTCAGCATTACAGGCAGGAAGAATTATCAGAGGTTTCACATCGTCATTTTCATATCGGGGATTTGAAAGGATAACTGCCAATTATAAAACCCTGATATGACAATTTTGACATAAGAGGTGGGTAGTATATCGAAGATCGGAGGTCGGAGGTGAGACAAATATTGAAGATTAGAGGATGTGGGACTAGCGGGGTCAGATATCAAAGAATGTAGTGAAAAGGGATATCGGAGATCGGAGGATCATAGATGGCCATCAAAATGAAAACACCAATATGGAAACCCCGATATGATACGTGACATTATTGCAGGGTCGGACCTTTATTGCTACAACATAAAACATAGTGCTTTATTATTTTAAGGATTTAAGACTTAGGAAACCCGATTGGGAGATGTTTTAATTGGATTTTTTGTTAAGGGGACATGTTGGAAAGCTCCGATATTATATTTCTTAAGAGATTTTTTTAAGGTTAAAACCAATGTTTAAAGGTTTAAGCTCTGATATTTAAGTTCTGATAAGGGAAATCTTTAGATTCAATCAAGCTTTTGAAACAATAAAGCTAATATTACCTTGTTTTATTGAATTTTTTTGGGTTTTATCCTAAATTTTAAAAGGGTCCCCATTATTTATTAGTTCTACTATTAATTATAATGGGGGTTTGTTGAGTAGTACAACAATTGGTGACACACTGGGTGAAAACGTTATCTCTATTAAAAATAAATGAGGGTTTAATAAATTAAACAAAAAGAGTTAGAAAGATAAAAAATTTTGAATTTTAGTTTAATAACAGATACTCTGGATAAAAGAACTCATCATTTTGTAAATTATCTCATAACCTATTTATTGATGAAAACCTTTGTTATCCATGTTTTTCATCTAATCAGTTATAAAGATAAAGTTAAAAACTACAAAAGTTTAGCTTTTAAGATAGACATATTTGTCACTAGTAGAGCCACTGCTGCTAGAAGGCATTCATAGCCTTGACAAGGTTACCATTTAACCACGGATATGCCAGTATCCCATCCACTTATAGTAAAACTTTTAGGTGTTTTTAATATTTTTCTTTTAAATTTTTGTTTTAAAGTTTTCTTGAGAACCATTTCCCTGGTTTGGTGACCAGATTATGACAATTAAATTCATAGGTTATAACGATACTGAACAAGTCGGCTCATGATGATACCTCTTGTCTTATGGTTATATAACTGTAAGCCATTATCCTTGTTTGGTGGCAAGTTTGATAATGTCAATATCATTGGTTTCCCATGATCATAGTAAGTCAGCTCATGATGAGACCTCTTACCTTTCAAGTTCAATATATTTTTGAATTACACTCTAAAAAATTTAAAAATCAATGGATGGGGAGGCATATTCACTCCTTAAGAGTAATGGATAACAATTGAAGTCAAAATATGCTAAAATTTCATAATAGCCTTTATTTAAAGGAAAACCTTTTGTATGATCAATCAAGGGATAACTATATTTTATAAAGTTTTCAAGCTATGAAACATTCACATCTTAATGGATATAAAGATTTCAAAGTTTTGTTATAATTTGCAAAACTAAACCTTAATGTTATGATTTGCTTTCTAAAAATCTCTCGCTCAATCAATAAAATCTCATTTTAATGATGAGAGACCCCAATATGAGGACAAAAGTGTATTACCTAATAATGCTAGGGCTAAGACACTAGTATATACATATGATTATTTACATATTTACAAAAGGATAGGTATCCTTAATAAAAATATTTCTTCAAAACTAGCCCATTAACAGGAAGAACATCCCTCTTTCCTTGTAGATCTTGTAGAATAAAAGTTGATGGGCCTATTTTTTGAACAATATGAAATGGGCTTAGCCATAGTATTTGGAAATTTGAATTTTTTTCTTTCTCCTCATGGGCTTTGTCCCATTTCAGAACTAGATCGCCAATTTCAAAACATTTATTTTGAATTGAACTTGCATCAAATGCAAACTTAACTAATTTTTGGTGATGGGCATGGACCTGTCTAGCTTTATCTCTTTCTTCCTCTAGCTTAAGGATTTGAGACATTCTTAGTTGAAGAGCAGAGCAAGGGTCTTCTTCAATGGATTGCACTAGGGCTAGTGATGGTATAGATAGATTAGTTGGTAAAATAACTTATTTACCATATACTAATTGAAAAGGAGAAGTTCCTATAGAGGCCTTCTGGGTAATTTTGTCAACCCATAATGCAAAGACTAGAGCTTTATGCCAATTTTTCTGATTTTGGTCAATGGTCTGTTTGATTATTCTAATAAGGTTTTTGTTAGTATATTCTACTAAGCCATTTCCTTGTGGATAATAATTTGCACAATACTTCAATTTAAAACCTTTTCTAAGGGAAAATTTAGTAATGGTGTTACCTGAAAAATATGATGCATTATGAAAACTTAAATCATAAGGAAGACCAAACCTCGTAATAATAAATTGATCAATGAATTCAATAATGTTCTCAGAATTGACCACCTTCAAGGGTATAACTTCCACCCACTTGGTGAAGTAATCAGTAGCAGTCAAGATGCATTTATGCTTCTTAGAAGAGTTAGGAACAATCTCACGTAATATATTGAGTCCCCATTATTGAAATGGTTGTTCAATGTTAGCTGGTTGTAAAGGTAAGGTTGGTTTCTTTTGTCTTCCAGAAGCATTTTGGTGGACTTTACACTTTCTAACATAAATATGAGTGTCCCTGAATAAATTCAGCCAATAATAACTAGCATGTAGGATCTTGTGAGTAGTGGTGTCTCCACCATAGTGTCCTCTATCTGGTCCATCATGTAGCTCCTGCAAGACCTTTTCATCTTCATAGTTTTCTAGACATCTTATGAAATCAGAATCATAATTTATTCTAAATAAGACATCATTAACAAGATGATATTGATTATCCTATAGTCTGGCAACTCGTTTCTTCTTGTAATTGAGTTCTGGTGGAGCATAACCATTTTTTAAATAGAAAATGAGATCACCATATTGGGATTCAGTGTCAATGGGAAATACCTTTGTGATCTGAACATTATTACATGAATCTTCATTATCTGAGTTGTCATCAACTCTTGTATTCAACCTGCAAAAACCTTGACCTCTGACAATTTTTGTTGGTTTAATATCTAGGCATATTCCTGCATGGCATTATCTCAATTGGCTCTTTTCTCTCCTAATTCATTTTGTACAAGTAATTGCCTAACAACGGGGAAAGGAACAATTACTTTAGTGTTTGTCTTAAGGAGGAAAGGCCTAAAATGCTTTATGGATTTAAATACTGTGAAGACTTGCTTCTCAAACTCTATGTAATTGAGCTAAGGTCCTTGTACATTTGAACTAAAGAATGAGATTGGAGCCTCAATTTGTTGTTCATTAGGTTAAGTTAAGACTGATACATAAGATTGTTGGGAAGAAAAAGTATAAAGAATAAAAATTTTAGTAAAATCAGCGGTTGATAACGAAGGGGCATCAATGATTGCATGTTTTATTGCCTCAAATTCTTTTCTTTCAGTGAGTCCCCACTTAAAAATTGACCTCTTCTTGAGCATAGCTTGTCAGGGAAGTATAATTTGAGAGAAATATTGGGCAAACCTTTTGACAAAATTAATTTTCCCAAGGAAGGATTGCATACCCTTTTATTTATGAGGCAAAGAGATCTCAGATATTGCCTTGATTCTATTAGGGTCTATACATATCCCTTCTTTACAGACAATAAAACCTAGAAGTTTTCCTTTGTCAAGAGCAATAAATGACTTTTTGGGATTCAAGGAGATTCCAAATTTCCTACATCTTTCGAATATTTGCTTCAAATAATGCAAATTCTAATGTCATTAAGATACACTACAACTAATTTGTTAATCAAACCTATGAAAGCAATATCCATAGCTCTATGGAAATTAGGTCTAGAGTTAATTAATCCAAAAGTCATTTTTTGATAAGCATATGTCCCCCACTTGATCCTGAATATGGTCTTCAATCTATCATCTGGATGTAAAAGTATTTGATTATATCCTGAAAAACCATATAAGAAGAACATCAATTCAGAACCATCAATAGATCGTAAAATTTTCTCCAATGGGGGTATAGGAAGATTGTCATTTTCACAAGATTTATTCAAATTCCTAAAGTCAATACAAATGCAAATGTCTCCATTATTATTTTTGACAAGCACAAGATTTTAGACCCACTTGGAATGTCTGACTAGAAAAATGATTTTAGCTTTAAAAATCTTGTGCAATTCAGTCCTAATTTGAGCTTCCAAGTTAGGGTGGATCTTCCTTAACTTCTGTTGAATATTCTTGACATCTGGAAGCATAGTAATAGTGTGTTGGATGATGGATGTATCATATGTTTTCAGCTCATCATAATCCCATGCAAAAACATCCTTGTATTTTTTCAACAAATGAATGAAAGAAAAGCTTTCATCTAGTGAGAGTGCAAGGCCCAAGTTAATTTTCTGAGGTTTATGATCAGGTCATATGTTAACTAACTCATATCTCAAGGTAGAAATATGAGTTTTGAAATTGGTGGTTCTTTTGAATCTATCCTTTAAGCCATATAATTCTTCCAATTTAACTACAAGTTTGGGTAAATTATTTTCATCGGAGGACCTATTTTGCATATTGTCATGCTCATCTTCATTAATTACTTGATCGGAGTAAGAACCTTCTGATGTTAAGAAACTCATAATATCATCATCATCATCAAAACACACCAATTTGTTACATTATCTGGAATGGAGGGGCGAAAAATCAATTCAATTGAAAATTTGTCAGGGCTAAAATCCTCGAGTGGAATGAGTTTAGAAGCAACATTTGCTACGAGGTCAACACTAGAATTTTGTATCCTTAAGATAGGAGCTATGTCAAATGTAGTAAAATGAGTAGTGAGGTCTTGAATCAAAGACTAATAATGTCTAAGGTGACTAGAAACACAGTGGATGGTGTTTCTAACTTGTTTAATGGCAACCTCTGGATCACCAAACACTTTTAGGTATTTGATGTCAAGACTAATGGAAATTTTTAAACCCTTCACCAATGCTTCATACTCAACAATATTATTGGTACAATAAAATTCTAATCTACATACAAGCATAGATTTCTCACCTTCGAGACTTACCAAGATGCAACCAGCTCATGCACCTCGTTGAATTTTGAACCATCAAAATAAGGAATCCAAAATAAATTATCATACTTATTTACAATGTTGTCAACAATATTAATACATTTAGATGAATTTGTTTGTGAATAATTTTCAATTTGAGATGATACATAATCAACTAAAAATGAAGAAGTGTATGCAAGAAAATTTCCAAAGAAAGATTCAAAAGAATAGTTTCCAAGGATCTTATTTGAAAATACCACTGGTTTCTTTTCTTCATCAAAATCGGTGACTAAATGTTTCATATGATTCTCTCTATAGACACAAATTTGATTTGGTTTTCCATTATAGGGAAGCCACATATGTGACCAATTAGTTGAAAAATAATCATGTAGCTTTTTGAACCAGTCTCTGCTCAAAATAAGACCATAAAACTCAGGAATGTCAACTACTAATATATCAATTATCTGATAAACTTTAGAGTTTGAAGGTAGTCTAACCAAGATAGAATTAATTTCCCCTAAAACTCTAACCTTTGATTGATCTAATTAAAGAATTTGTACAGCAGATTTCTGGGGTGATATATTCAGCTTAAGGTAAACTGCATAAGGCATGATATTAGATGATGCACACAAATCTACGAAAAAACTATGAACATTTTTGTTACAAATTTCAAAAGTCTGGAGAAAAGGGGGAGTATGAGAGTTTGGTCTATCTCTGATTAGAACAGGATTTTAAGGGTCAACTTTATTTTGAAAGACATTAGGACTCTTACTTTTTCCTTTTGAAGCTCTTGAAGTAACAACAATAGGTAATAGAGATGCAAGAATTGTATTTAACTCCTTGAGTAAGAATTTATGTTGTTGTTTCAACTTTCTCACTTCATATAGGGAGATGTGGGATTTAACTTTCTTCATGTCCTCCACAATGTTATACATAATAGTATCAAAGACTACAAGGGTTTTAGATGAAGAAGGAGGCTTAGAAGTAGTAGGATCAGAATTTGAGGGAGGAGTAGAAGTCTTTTTTACTATGCTTTTTTCTTTAGTAGGAGGAGAAAGAGACTTTTGCTTTTGATTTGCTAGAGGAGTATCAACAGGTCCTTTACTTCTTGTACTAATAGGTAGGGCTTCTTCTTCTTCCTCATTTTCTGATGAAGTTAAAATAAAATCCCACAATCCATGAGCTTCTTCTAATTCTTCTTCTTGGGACTCTTCAGCGGATAGGCCTAATTCTTCCTCATCATCATCCTGGTCAGATTCTACATTGGAAATGATGGCAGGTGGTTGTGATTGGGATGGATGATTTTTTCTAAAAGGTTGAAAAGGATTTTTGGATGATTCAACAACTTGTTTCTTGATCTCTACCATTTTGTTTGACATAGTCTTGAGAACCTTTTGTAATATTTCTAGATTGAAAGGATATTTTGGAGCTTCTTCTTTGGTTCATCCTTGAAAGTGACATTTTTAGTTTGTTTCCTTTCCTCAAGAGTTGTTTTCTTCTTGAGGGAAAGGATTCTCTTTTCTACAGACAAGGCCTCTTTCATATTATCAGATAATGACATTTTGTTTTCCCTATCTACAAATATTGCAATGTTTGAAGGAAGGGCACTAATGTACCATTCAACTTGTACATCTACTCCAAGTCTAGAAGTTTCTAGGATTTTGTTCAGTAGCTTGTTAAACCTTGAATTGAAATCCTTAATATTCTCACTTGGATTAGATTTAAGATTTGACAAATTGTTAATCAAAGTGGCAGTGGTTCGGTCATCTCCAAATTTGAGTAAGAATTGTTCTTCAAACATATCCCAGTTAGTTATAGACCCAGATGGAAGAGAAAAATACCATGATCCTACTGATCCTTCAAAAGTATAAGGAAAAAGTCTAACAACACAATCTTCTTGATTGACTCCATTTAAATTTATGGCCAACATAAAATTATGAAGATGTTCCTCTGCAGGGAGGCCATCATCAGGATTGTATTTAGGAAGCCATCTTTCTGGGTGTTTAGGTAGAGGGTGTAGTGGTGGAGCCATCTGAACTTCCCCAATATTGTTCCATGGTCTATTAGTCATCCTGGGATTTATTACAACAGAGGATGTTGTAGAAGAAGTGGAAGATGAAGAGGATTGGCAAGTGGAAGATGATGAGGATTGGGAAGTGGATCAAGATGTAGTAGTGCTACTTATTACATGAATAGAGGATGTTGTAGAAGATGATCAAGATGAAGAGGAAGGGACACTGGAAGATTTTTCCTGTGGTGCTACTCATTACAACTGCACTAGACGATTGTGTTTGAGAAAAGAATGGGATAAGAGGTTGATAAGAAGAAGATAAAGAGGTAAAAGAAGAACTAGGACCAAGAGAAGGAGTAAGAGGAGGAGATGATGATGTAATCTCACTAGCAGAAGAGTGAGTTTCTGGTGTGCTTTTATTTCTCCAATGAGTGACCAATGGAAATTCAAAAGGTTTGACTCCAATATTTTCACTCTTGGATCTAGTTAGTACACCAGAAGACTATAAAGAGGATGTAACACTTCCTTCCAATATGTTTGATTGAATATTTTTCTCTCCAGAAATAGAGATTTCCTGTAATTTATGGATTAAAGACTAAACTTTAGGGGACTCTGAAAGGGGAATTTTCTAGGATCATTTGAGTTTGTTTGAGAAAATTTAGATCATGGATTTGGAGATTTAGAATGTGATCTAGAAGTTGGTCATGATTTTGATGGGGATTGACTCTTTGAATGACCTTTTAATTTAAGAGTGGATCCTCTTTCCATTCACAGTCTGGAGACCCTCCTTCTAGTGCCACAAATATTGAAAGCTCTAAAATATTGGCCTCAACATAGGGGAAAACCACCCAATCAAGAACTTAGAGCATCTCCTTTTTTGTTTGAGATAGTGTCTCCAACTGGGTTGATGGGAATATTTTCCCATAAAAAAAAATATGAAAGCAGATAAAAGATATACAGGTGTGAAGGTTGATGGATGTATATAAAACCAAAATGAATATTAGTAAATGCCTTACAATATTGATCTCGAGACAATATATCTTTTATATATGTGACTTGAAGATTTCACTCATAATATGACAATATAGATCATCAAACTATTCATGAATATAAAACGAGTAATGACAACTAATTAATTAAATATTTAGTTAAATTAGTTGATATAATTCACTTCACATATAAGATATCATTGTTTTCCTATACACTTAGAAGATTTTGATTAAAACACATCAATAGTGATAATTGTTTAATCATATGCAATAACATATATGACAAACTTGAAAAGAAATAGTAATTCAACTCATAAACATAGCATCAGCATATAAATAATAGTACTAGAACACATTAACTCTACTCACAAGTAAAATCAGAGTGGTTCTTCTTTCTATTAATACTTCTTTTCAGCTATAGTAGTGAAAACCAAAACCTTTCTTGCAAAAATTTAGAACTCCTTCTTCATAATGTTGAAGGGGATTTATAGTTTAAAATCAAAACTTAAATATAGAAAAGTTCCACAAAATGTTGGGTGCTCTAAACAAACCATACTTAAAATAAAATACAAGATAATAATAACTTGTTGTTATACCAACTTTGATCATGAATAGGAGGAGGACTTATTTTCCATTCATTGTCGAAGCTCACATATGTATGCCATCAACTTCAATTGAGGTGGATGGTGAGGATCAATGCGCATCTGAGTAGTGAATAACGCATTGTTGAGTGTTGGAAGAAGATGACTAGTGGTATTTGCAAGACACCTCAGCATCAACCACTGACTATGAGGTTTGACTAGGAAATGCCAATGGCATTCCAAGTCAATATTTGATAGGGCCTTTATTCCCTCAGCCTTCTTCTTTGATGATTCTTGCCAAGTCTTTCCTAGCACTTTTACTTCAGGAAAGGTATCTTCAGGTCAGTCTGAAATGAGATTAGCTTGCAATAGGCTATCATCGATTGATTCAGTCGTGTTATTTGATATGGCCCTGACAATATAGATTTCCATATCTACATGCATAAGCTTAATATCCCATTCTTGAAAGAAAATGTATTTTTGAGATTCTTGTATTTTGGGGAGATCGGTTGATCGACCCTTAGAGTTGTCCTGCAAATCAATCAAGTTGAAAATATTTTCCTCTACTTCTCTATAAAATGTCTTCATATAAGATAGCTAATCTACAAATGAATCATTCAATTGGCATAGGTCTTGGATAATGGGCAACTTTTGACAAAATAAAACATGTTGTTGAGCAAGTAGGTTTTTTATTTCTATTGCTTCTTTCTTGAATTCTGCTATTTTGGATTAGCCTTTAGTTGCTCAATTCTGTGTTGTAGCTCTTGTATTTGGGAATCTCAGCTCTTCATGTCAGATTCATATTGAATCTTTAGGTTATCAAAACTAGTTTTCAATTGTGCAAGTTGAGCTTTCCATTGTTGAGAGACTCACTGTTTTTCAATTTCCAAACTTTGTTCAAGCTACCTTATTTTCTCATCCTTCTCCCTAAGGAGTGGTTGCACTTTTGAGGCCTTATATTATTACAATAGCACAAGATCATGCATATTATGATAGTCTTCCTAGGTCTTCACATGGGGTGACTTGGGCATCCTTCTAGAGTACTTGAAAGGAGGCATTGCCAAGGACCAAATTCTAGCTTTGTTCAGTTTTTCTTCTTTTCCTCTATTTGTTGACCACTACCTTATGATTAGGACTATAGAATACATTAGTAGGAGGGATATACTCTATTTTTAGAACAACCTCAGAGGTCAAAAAAATAGGGATGATATCCAAATCATCAGTGTCCATAGGTTCCTTTGAAGCCTAGACAGTGAACGAGGTATTCTCTGTGTTTTTAGGAGGTGGTAGATTTTTGGGGTTGGAATTTTTAGAAAACTATTCCCAAATTTCTTCCAGATTCTTATGGAACTTCCTCTTCCAGTGAAGAAGAAGAAGAATTTGTCTCTTTAGTATGAGCTACATCTAAGACCAGTGATGTGCTCACTCCTCTTTCCTGCTCTATGCTTTTTTGATTGAGTTTTAACAACTTTGCGGGCAAGTGGGAAATCTTTCTAGCCCTGTATTGATTGAACTAAATTAATTCTTCAAGGTTGAACTACGGTGCTACCTCTTTCTCAACCTTTTCATAGTCGGAGGCTAACTCAAATAGGTCATCAAACTTATCAAGCTCATTTGTGAACTACCTAAGTTTTGACTTGGTTGTAACATTCTTGACAGTATCAATGGGATCAAACTGCCAAATCAAAATGGTTGGAAAGTTCATAAGCTAGATTTCCTCCATTTCTTTAGTAGCATGCTTGAAATTATCAAGGGAATAGACACCACACAAAAAAGGGAAAGACATGCCACATTGTATTTTTATTATCTTTCATGACCTTAGGCCGTTTCTCATAGTTTGATGGGTTATTTCACGGGCTAGGATCTTGTCGGGAATATATAAGGGTAACACATGTGAGTGTGCAAGGCTGCCAAAAACCTGAACATAGTTAAAGGACTCTTCTCCAAACCATCTGCCAACTGATAAGAGGTGGTTGTTGGCTTTAGGTGAGATTCTAGGGCATTTCTCATTAAAGACAAACTAGTGGATCAGAAGCATAACTCCATGGAAAATTTTGTAGAAATGGGGCTGATATTTTGATTCCCAGAGAATACTATGATATATGTGGATAGGCATAGGGTCCTATATGGTCCATTTCCATCCCATGGATGTGAAATTAGAAGTGAAGCAAATAGCATCCATTACATAGGCACTCATGTAAAATGGGGGAACAATATTTTCAGAAAACTATGTTTCTTCCTATAATCTAGGATTTGGATACTTAAATTATTAGATAGAATAGTCCCCCAGTCCATAACATAGCTATCAGAGGCTACATCAATCAAGGGTACCCATTCGTCTGAAAACTTTTGGGTATTGGCATAACTAAATAATCTACATATCATGGCGGCAACAATAGGGACCGACAAGAGAAGCTATAGAGTACATACCCTTATCCTCTCACTTTTGCTTGCTAGAATATCTTCTCCATCCTTTGATGACTTCAGATTCATCCTGATTTTCCTTCATGAATTTCACAATGAAATCCTTATCATATTTCTTTTGAGGTGCTAAAAAGTGGTACATATGAGTCAAATATTTACTGGTGAAAGAGTCGATTACCGTGTTCCTCTTGGTCATAAAGTTTCTTTTTGCAATGTTTAAATGGTCAATGACCCATCTGAGTATATCAATGTAAGGTAGGATGTTCATCTGAGAAGCAATTCAAAGGAGGAATGAATTGGCCAGATCACTATATGTTGTATCAGAAACAGAGTATGAATATTCTGTTGTGGCTACTCTTTCTAAGACCCTTGGCTCTTCATCTTCAAAAATATGATACATGGCCTCCGACATAGAGGTTCTGGCATCTGGGGTGCATGTGGTACCGGTAAAATAATGCAAGAAATTCTACGACATCAGGGGGAGGAGCAACAGATTTTGTTGAACAACAAAATTCTTCCTAGGTTTGGTCGACCAAGACATTTCTGTTGAATTATGTTTATTGGAATTTGCCTATCAAGAGAAACACAAGAGTGAGGAGCAACTAACTTCAGAGTGAATAACTTATAGCGAATAATTGAATACCCCATAATCTAATACTTTCATGAGCAGAATTGTTAGTAATAATGAAGGCATTTATAATTTATATCAAAAACATTAATTCTCCACATTTGGCCATTTATTTATAAAAATTGAATTCACATGGGCTACATTACATGTCACCATATCGAAGAACTTTATCGAAAAAAATTCATTATCCCAGCATTAAAACTTGTGATATCATTTACCACCAATAGGCTTATAGCGCATAGAAGCTTAAAATTATAGGCATGAAGAATTATCAGAGGTTTCGCATCGTCAGTTTCATTTTGGGGATTTCAAAGGATCATTGCCAATTAGAAAACCCTGATATGACAATTGTGATATAAGAGGCAAGTAGTATATCGGAGATCGGAGGTTGAAGGTGAGACAAATATTGAATATCAAAGGGTGTGGGACTGGTGAGGTCAGATATCGAGGAATGTAGTGAGAAGGGATATTGAAGATCAAAGGATCGGAGGATCAGATATGGTCATCAAAATGAAAACATTGATATGGAAACCTCGATATGATACATGGTAGTCTTGTGGGGTTGAACCGTTATTCTACAACATAAAACAAAGCGCTTTATTATTTTAAGGCTTTAAGACTTAGGAAACACAATCAGGAAATGTTTTAAGCTCCGATATTTAAGTTTCGATAATGGAAATCTTTAGATTCAATCAATATTTTAAAACAACAAAGCTAAGATTACCTTATTTTTTTGGATTTCAACCTAAATTTTAAAACAGTCCACATTATTTATTAGTTCTACTATTAATTATAATGGCGGGTTGTTGAGTAGTACAACACATCCTTAGTGAGGAAATGTGACGTAAAATATCTGTTTTAAGACATCAGGTAATGTGTTAATTGAATAAACTAAGGGGAAGAAAAATGGAAAGAGGAAGGAGCCCAAAAAGTCATAACAAGTCAAGAAATGGAAGATCTAAATCCATATCAGGGATAGTGTGCTAGAAATGTGGGAAGAAAGGACACCTAAAGAAAGACTATAAATATCATAAGGGAAAAGAAGGAGATGGACAACAAGAGAAAAATCATGAAGTGAATGCGATAGGTATTGTGTTGCAATATGCTTTGATTCTTTCATTAGAGAATATTAGTTATACCTCAATGGTAGATTCAGGTGCCTCATTCCATGCCACACATGATAGGAAACATTTTCATGACTCTGTTCAAGGAGATTTTGGACATGTTCGTCTGGGTGATGGTAAACCCTATAAAATCGTTTAAATGGGTAACGTTTTTATAAAGAAAAAAATGGAAACCAGTGGATATTGAAGGAGGAAAGGCATGTTATAGATCTCAAGAAAAATATAATTTCAATAGGGCAACTGGGAGGTGAAGCTTGTGTAACTACTTTTACAAACAAAACCTGGAATGTCACTAAAGAAGCCCTAGTAATAGCAAAGGGAGAAAAGGTTGGTACATTATATTTATGCAATAGTATTTCTAATTTCGTTAATCATTTAACCACCATAGAAGAAGCTACAACAATATATCATCATAGGCTCGGGCACATGAGTGAGAAGGGGATGCAAATTCTTTACTCAAGAAATTTGTTGCCATGTCTGAAGCATGTTGATTTGGATTTCTGTGAAAATTGTGTTTATGGAAAATAGAAGAGAGTCATATTTATCAAAGTTAGCAAGGAAAAGAAGAGAAAAAATTTAGAGTTTGTGCATACATATATATAGGGACCTACTCAGGTATCATCTCTCTGTGGCTATCTCTATTATGTTACCTTTATTGATTATGCAACTAGGAAAACCTAGATTTATTGTATTCGAAATAAATCAAATGTATTTGATACTTTCAAGAAATGGAAACATTTGGTTGAGAATGAGATGGGAAAGAAGTTGAAGTGCCTCAGATAAGAGAATGGAGGCAAATATTGCAGCAACGAGTTTGATAACTATTGCTCAGAGCATGGAATTCATAGAGGGAATATAGTTCCAGTAACACCATAGGAAAATGGTGTGTCATAAAGGATGAACAAGACAATCATGGAGCGTGCAAGGTGCATGAGATTCCATGCAAGATTGCCCTTACAATTTTGGGCACATGTTGTATATATTGTTGTTTGTATAATAACCAAAGGGCCTTCAAATTCCTTGGATTATGGTATTTCAGAGGAGGCATGGATAGGTAAAAAGGTAAACTACTCATTTTTAAAGACTTTCAGTTGTGAAGCCTTTATCCACATCAATAAAGAAAACAGAAAAAAGCTTGAGGAAACATAAAAGAAATGTACCTTTATTGGATATGGTGTAAATGATTTTGGTTATCACTTATATGATTATGATAATCACAAAATAATTAGGTGTAGAGATGTATTATTCAATGAAAAGGTCATTTATAAGGATCGGATGTAGGGAAAGAAATAGGAAAATGAAAACAAATAATACACAGTGCTTGATGATATCACATAAAAAGTAAAGGTGTCTGAAAATCAAAATGATCAACGACCACAACAACAACGACATGCACCTCAAATGCCTAAAACTGGTGTTAGAAGATCTACTAGGATAAGTCGACCCCATGAAAGATACTCTCCTTCATTGTATTATGTATTGTTGACTAATTCTAGTGAACCAAAAAGATATGAAGAAGAAATGTAGGTAGAAACTAGGAAGAAGTGGGAGCAATCCATGGAAGAAGAGATGGACTCATTGATGTAGAACCAAACTTGGGACTTAGTCAAGTTTCCTGCTGGTAAAACTACATTGTAGAATAAATGGGTTTATAGGTTGAAGGAAAAAGATGGAGGTAAACAGAGGTATAAGGATAGAATTGCAGTGAAGGGATTTGCACAAAATAAAGGTATAGAATTTGATGAAATGTTTTCTCTTGTTGTTAAAATGACTTCGATCAGAACTATTTTAATTCTAGTGGTAGCAAAAGATTTGAATCTTGAGTAGTTAGATGTAAATACATCCTTTCTCCATGGGGATTTGGAGAAAGAAATATGTTAGGTCCCTATAATATTAGTGATCCCCCCATTACTATTGTCGTTGTATCCCTTATTATTATTATTATTGTGCCCCTATTGTCCCCATATTGTTGTTATTGTGTCCCATAGAATCCCTCTATTGTTATTTTTGTGCCTTTATATTATTATTGTTAGGTCGGCTTGGTTATATTGTGACCCCGTAAACTCTTATATATAGAAAGGAGGTTTTGTCATTTGAATCATATAAGAATTGTTCATTTTTGTAATGTAAAGGAGGTTGCCCCCTCAAAGAGGCTTATTTATAAGGTATTGATCTATCTTTTTTATCTTTTTGTGAGCTGGTTTCATAAAATTTGGTATCAGAGCTTTGGATTCTAGGGTTTCGCTGCTCCAAACAAGCCATCGTGCCATTTTCGCTATAGCTATTTTTCTGCGACGTTTCAAAAGCTAAAAAAAAATCCATTTGGGCTGAAATAGTTTTGAACATCGGATCCAAATTTCAGAGCTTTTCTCGCTATATTTGTGGAGATATGATCTGAGGAAGTTGGCATTTTTGTAGACTTCCAAATCACATTCCAAATAGGAGACCTGGAGAAAATTGTCATAAATTTTGTTTTGAGCATTAGATTGAAATCTCGTAAGAAGTTTAAGAAAGAGGACAACCTCTAGTTTTCTGTGTATCAGTTTCAGGTACTAAGGTCAAAACAGTGACACGTGGCACATCGTACAAGTTTTCTCTACTGAACTAGTCTATAATTAGGTCGCCGTGGGAGATTTGGCATAACTCTTCCTGGGAGAATCCAATTTTGATCAAACTAGTGGCATTGGAAAGAGGATGCAGAGCAATACTGCAGGGCACGATATCATAACTGGGAGATCCAAAATTACAGAGGTACATCAGATTCAATATCGAGCTCCTACAAGTGAAAAAATGTGTGTATTTTTTAAATTTTTGCATAAGCTTGGTTTGAGAAATTAGTTTGAAGGAATTCAAAGGGCATAGTGAAGTGTTATTATCGATAATTGATACCCCAAAGAAAGAAAATGGAAACACCTAGTAAGCAACCTGAAAGCTCTAGCATGACTCATGAAGGAGAGGAAGAAATCCAACATGATATATCAATATTACGAAACTAAGTGCAACAAATTTCACTCGCACAAAAGGTAACAAAAAATAGGATGGATGGTTTAAATAAAGACGTAGAAGCTAAGATGGATGGTTTAATGAAAGGCGTAGAAGCTAAGATGAATGAATTGGAAGCTAAGATGGACGGCGTGGAAACTAATATGGATGGCATAGAAGCTAAGATGGATGGCATGGACACTAAGATGGAAGCTAAGATGAATGGCATCGACGCTAAGATGAATGGCATGGACGATAAGATGGAAGAATTGAAGATAAATTTGAATAAGTTGCTACAAGAAATGGTCACTAATGGTGAAAGGGTAGTAAAGGAAACTCATGACGAGAACAAAATAAATGTTAATCATGATTTCATAGACTCTAATGTTGGATTGAAGACCCACCATGTTCCAAAAATCGATATAAGGAAGTTTGATGGCAAAGATCCCAGAACATGGATACTACAAATGGAGCAATTTTTCGATCTCCATAATGTGCAAAGCACACAAAAGGTATGTATTGCAACTTTATATTTGGAACCAAATTAGTTTGTATGGTATCAATGGCTTTGATCTCGTAAACAAATTGTCACTTGGGAAATTTTTACGGAAGAAATGATAGCACATTATGAGGATACATAAAGCAACACCTTTTTTAGCCAATTGATAAATCTCAAACAAAATGGTTCAATGATGGAGCACATTGAGGACTTCAAAAAATTGAACATAAGGGTAAAGATATTCCAGAGGAGCATAGGATTGATGTGTTCATAGGGACTTTAAAGGATAATATCCAACATGAGGTTCACCTTTGGGAACCTGATTCATTGGAAAAGGCATTCAGGTTAGCAAGAAAAATGGCAAGAAAAATTATGGCAACCAGGAAGCCTACCACTCACAACTATAAAAATGGAAGTATTTATGCCCCTAGACTTCCACAACCTACAAGGTTGTCACCACAACAATTGGAAGAAAAAATAGAAAAATGGCTTTGTTACAATTGTGATAGCAAATACACTAAAGGTCATAAGTGTGCTGAGAATAAATTATTCGACATAGACTGTGAAGAGAAGGAAGAAAGGAACAAGAAATTTCAAAAGAAGAGGATATTCTCCAGGAACAAACTATAGATAAAGAAGAAATGAATCCGACCATATCTTGTAATGCATTGGTTGGAATTACCACTCCTCTAACTATCAAGATAGAAGGACATATCAAGAAGAAAAAGGTAATAGTGTAGATTGATTCGGGAAGTACCTATAATTTTATTCATTGTAAGATAGCAAAGGAATTGAATTGCTCCCTATATCCAGCACCAGAGTGTCAAGTGATGGTCGCAAGTGGAGGAACCATAAATTGCTCTAGAAAGTGCCATAATATCAAGTTATCCATGGGAGAATATGTATTGAATAGCCCAATTCTTTCCATTCCAATGGGTGGTGTTGATGTTGTACTAGGAGTCCAATGGCTACAATCCTTGGGTACAATAGCTTTTAATTTTCAAGAACTTTTCATGAAATTTTCTATGGAAGGAAAGGAAGTTGAATTAAGGGGTAATGCAAGGAAACCAGGAAAGATAATCAGTTCTAACAGTATGACAAAGCTTCTAAAGAAGAAACAATGAGGTGTAATTGCACAATTATGTTCGCTAGAGGTTCCCACATTGAAATCTTCTATTTCTCCAGATCTCCAAAAAGTCTTGGACAATCATTCCAAGGTATTTGAGACTCCCAAAGGTCTCACACCTATTCACGATCATGATCATGCTATTCATTTGATTCCAGGAAGTGTTCCTCCAAACATCAGGCTATAAAGATATCCCTATGCCCAAAAGAGTGAAATTGAATGTATGGTTGCAGAAATGCTAGAGGCTGGTATAATTCAACCTAGTCAAAGTTCTTTCTCTGCTCTAGTAGTATTAGTTCACAAGAAGGATGGATCATAGCGCATGTGTCCAGATTATAGGGAGCTCAACAAGATCACTATTAAAAATAAATTTCCCATTCCTGTCATTGATGAATCATTCGATGAATTGCATGGATCAATTTACTTCACCAAGTTGGATCTTTGTTTAGAATATCATCAAATTAGAATGAAGACTAAAGACATTCCAAAAACAGCATTTAGAACTCATGAGGGTCATTATGAATTTTTGGTCATGTCTTTTGGCCTTACTAATGCACCTTCTACATTTCAAGGTTTGATGAATCCCATTTTCAAACCCTTCCTTAGAAATTTTTTGTTAGTATTTTTTGATGATATACTAATCTACAACAAGTCTTGGAAGGATCATGTCCAACATGTTGACATGGTACTCAAACTATTGGAGGAGAAACAATTATATGCAAAAATCTCCAAATGTTCCTTTGGAGTACAAGAGGTGGAATATCTGGGTCATATTGTATCTCATGAAGGTGTTAAGGTAGACCCTAGCAAAATTAAAACCATTAAGGAATGGAAAATTCCCACATCCATAAAGAATCTACGAGGATTTCTCGGGTTGACAGGGTATTATCGCAAGTTTTTTAAGAATTATGGGAGAATAGAAGCACCTCTAACAACATTATTGAAGAAAGATGCATTTTCATGGACTCCAGAAGCAACAAAGGCATTTGAACATCTTAAAGAGGCAATGTGCCAAGCACCAGCCTTAGCTACACCGACTTCACAAAAACCTTTATTGTGGAATGTGATGCCTCAGGAAATGGGATCGATGTTGTTTTAATGCAAGAAGAAAGACCCATAGCTTTCGAAAGTTTTCCAATCAAAGGAAAATATTTACACAAAGCTATTTATGAGAAGGAAATGTTAGCAATACTACATGCACTTAAGAAATGGCAACCCTACCTAATGGGAAGACACTTCAAGGTAAAAACAGATCATGATAGTCTTAAATACTTTTTAGAATAAAGATTATCTTCAGAAGAGAAGAAAAAATGGGTCACAAAGATGTTGGGTTATAACTTTGAAATCATTTACAAAAAAGGGAAGCAAAATGTTGTGGCAGATGCACTCTCAAAAAGGATGAGGATGTGGAAGCATTTCTTTGTGCCATTTCTATTATCCAACCAAATTAGATAAATGAAGCAAGGGATGAATGGAAGAATGACGAGGAAGTGGGGCACTCATTCAAAAGATACAACAAGATCCCAATACATCTGATACATTTATCTAGAAGAATGATTCGTTATGGTACAAGGATCAGGTATATATATGTAAGAATTCCCAACTCAAACAAAATATTCTTAGGGAATTGCACACCTCTCCCTTAGGAGGGCACTACGGATTTCTAAAAACCTGCCACAATGTTAAGAGGATTTTTTTGGGATGGACTTAAATCAGATATTCAAAAGCTTGTGGCGGAATGTTTGGTTTGCCAACAAAATAAAGTTGAAACAATTAAAACTCCAGGACTATTACAACCTTTATCCATTCCAAGCCAATGTTGGGAGGAGGTTTCAATGGATTTTATCACAGGTTTACCCAAGTCCAAAGGAAAGAGTGTTATCATGGTGGTAGTGGACAAACTTACCAAGTATGCACACTTTTTTGCAGTATCTCATCCATTTAAAGAAAGTACTTTTTCTACTGCATTTATGGAAACAATTCAAAAGCTACATGGAAACCCAAATATTATTCTAAGTGATAGAGATCCCATTTTCACTGGAAATTTTTAGACAAAATTATTTTCTTTTCTTGGTACTTAGTTAGCTCATAGCTCATCTTATCATCCTCAATCTGATGGGAAAATTGAGATAGTAAGCAAATGTTTGGAAGGATATCTTTGTTGCTTTGTATCTTATAAACAAACACAATGGGTCAAATGGTTGCCTCTGGCTGAATGGTGGTATAACACTTCCTTCCATACTGCAACAAAAATGACTCCATTTATGGCACTTTATGGATATCATCCACCATCCATCACATCATATTTAAGAGAAAATTCTAAGGTTCAAGCGGTGGAAGATCACATCGAGCATCAGCAACAAGTTCTCCAACTCTTAAAGGATAACCTCACTTTGGCATAGAATAGAATGAAACAACAAGCATATCAACATTGCAGTGAAAGAAGTTTTGATGTAGGTGATTTGGTATTCCTACAGCTACATCCATATAAACAAATTTCCCTCGAGCAAGCTAAGAAGGATAAAAAATTATCATCAAAGTATTATGGTCCGTACAAGGTGTTGCAAAAGATAGGTACTATGGCATACAAATTGGAGCTTCCTGCAACTTCTCAAGTGCACCCAGTTTTCCATGTTTAATGCTTAAAGAAGGTTATAGGTGACAAGCTTCCAGTTCAGACAATATTACTAGTACTTGATGAGGAAGGAAAAATCATATTGAAACCTGAAGCAGCCAAAGAAATAAGAACTCAACAGCTACGAAATAGATCAATTTCATAGTATCTCATCAAGTGGAAGAACTTACCCGTTGAAGATTCCACATGGGAGGATGAGAATTTTATACAAAATCATCCAGAACTACTCAAGCATTGAGGAAAATAAATTTTTGAAGGAGAGGGGCATGTTAGGTCCTTATAATATTAGTGATCCCCCCATTACTATTATTGTTGTATCCCTTATTGTTATTATTGTGCCCCATAGAATCCCTCTATTGTTATTTTCGTGCCTTTATATTATTATTGTTAGGTCGGCTTGGTTATATTGTGACCTCATAGACTCCTATATGTATAAAGGAGGTTTTTTCATTTAAATCATTTAAGAATTGTTCATTTGTGTAATGTCAAGGAGGTTGCCCCCTCGAAGAGGCTTATTTCTAAGGCGTTGATCTATCTTTTCTATCTTTTTTTGAGTTGGTTTCATAACAAAATATATATGCAGCAGCCACAAGGATATAAGGTCAAAGGGAAGGAGAAATTATTGTGAAAATCGAAAAAGAGCATGTCTCACTTAAAACAAACTACAAGGCAGTGGTATCTAAAATTTGACAGGTTTATATCTGAACAAGGTTATACTAGATGTCACTCTGACCATTGTGTTTATTTTAAAAGGAAAAATGATGGTAGATATAATATATTTCTATTGTATGTAGATTCCTTGCTTGTTGCAGGGTCTAACATGCACGAAATAAATTTGCTAAAACGAAAATTGGAAAACTCATTTGCAATGAAGGATTTGGGTGTTGCAAAATAAATCCTTGGTATGAGAATAACTAGAGACAGAAAGAATCGCAAATTAACATTGTCCAAAGTGAGTACATAGAAAAGGTATGTTGGAATTTTTTTAATATACATAATGCAAAACTAGTTAGTAAACCTTTGACTAGTCATTTCAAATTAAGGATATGTGTCCCAAGACCCTAGAAGCAATGGATCATATGTGTAAAGCTCCATATGCATCAATTGTTGAAAGCTTAATGTATGCAACGGTCTGCAAAATACCTAATATTGCACATGTAGTGGGAGTTGTAAGTAGGAATATGAACAATCTGAAGAAAGAGAATTGGATAGAAGTGAAGTGGATTCTCAGGTATTTAAGAGGTACCACAAATAAAGCATTATGTTTTGAAGGTTAAAACATTTCTATACAGAGATATGTTGATGCAAATATAACAGGTGACAGAGATAATAGGAGGAGCACCACAGGGTATGTGTTTACTATAGGTGGAATAGCTATCAGTTGGGTTCAGAAATTGTAAAACATTGTTGCACTTTTAATAATGGAAGCACAGTATGTTGCTACTATAGAGGCTAGTAAAGAAATTATTTGGATACAAAGGTTTATGGGTAAGTTGGGAAAGAAGAAGGAGATAAGAAAGTTATATAGTGACATTCATATTGCAAATAATTCATCCTTTCATTCTAAGACTAAATATATACAACTCATGTTTCATTTCATACAATCAATTTTGGATGATGGACGGTTGAAAAAATTGTTACCGATCAAATGAGAAAATGACCTAGTCCCGTTTTTTTGAGGTAGCAAAAAATCACTCGATTTCGAAAAATGGTGATTCAAAATACACCTTTTTTAGCATATTTTTTCCACTTTAAATTTTTTTATGTATCAAGTATGAATATCTTTTTTAAATGTTAGTGATTTTCATGTTGATTTTGAAAAGTGTTGATGCAGCATCAACACATTTTTTTAAGGGCTTATTTTTCACACTTTAAATTTTTTATGTATCAAGTGTGAATATTTTTTTTATAGTGATTTTCATCTTGATTTTGAAAAGTGCTAATGAGCATCAACCCTTTTTGTTTAATGGGCTTAGTTTTTACACTTTAATTTTACTAATGAATTAGGTGTGGATAATTTTTTTAAGTGTTGGTGATTTTCATGTTAGTAATAAAAGATAAAAATAAAAATAAAAAAATTGAATAAAAAATTAATGGAAAAATACAAAAAGTAAATAAAAAAAAAATATCAACAAATAAATTTAAGAAATGATTTTTTTTCAAAAAACAAAATATAATTTAAATAAAAACTAATTAAACCAACAAAACTATATATATATATATATATATATATATATATATATATATATACATACATTATTTTTAAGTAAAAAAAGGACTCATTAGAAAGAAAAAAAAAAAAAAAAAAAACTTAAAATAATTACCAAAAAAATTAAAATAAAATAAAAAAAGAAAAGAAAAAAATTAAAAATAAAAAATATTTAAATTAAATAATTTAAATAAACAAAATAAAATAAAAATTTAAGACTTATTTTTTAAAATTATAAAAATAAAGAAACAACATAAAAAAAAATTCCCCTACCACGCCCCCTCTATTAATGACTTGAACCAATTTTTTTCCCTTAATTATCCTGTAGTGAAGCTTCTAACTAACCTGTTTTCTTTCTCCTTAATTCTTATTTGAGTTTTTGGTCCTCTTTGGAAATCTCCCTCATTTTCTTTTCCTTATATTTATGAGATTGTCCTTGTCATGACAAACTGAATGGGTTAAAATTATCCATTATAAGATAATTATTTAGATTTAAGTAGTAAGTTTAAGTTCTCTTTAGATAGCTTAACTAATAAATTTATATTAAGAAGTTTCCCAAACCATTAATGATAAGAATAATACTATTATTATAATAATAATAATAATAATAATAATAATATTTAATATTATTATTTTAGTTATTAAGGATAATATTAAATCCATACTATTACTAATAGTTATAATCCCTAGATCTATTAATATATGTTAACATTTTACTCATTATTATAGTCCCCAGATTTATTATTTTTTAACTCAAATATGGTTAACATTTTACTTAAAATAACACTCAATACCAACCAAAAAGTATTAAAATAATATTCGTATTTAGCATTCTAGACTTTAATGACATTCAGAACATTATAAAATATATTGATATTAAACACTAATACATTGAATAACTATTTATCTAATAATATTATTACAATTAAATAATCTAACTAGTCAAATCTAGTCGTTTATTGGTCAATTATAGTCGTTTGTCTAGTCTAGTCTAATATAGTTGTTTTCCAATCAAACCTAGCCATTGGAAGATCTAATATCCCTATTTAACATGTAGCCATGATCTAATTCCTCAACTCTTGTGACAATGAACCACACTCGTTGGTTCGAAACACATCGAAAAAATTTTTCTGATGTGATTTTTCCGAAAATATTTCTATAATACTCAGATTATGGATCACAGAAGCTTAAATTCAAATATTTATTTTTTATTTAAATTTTTCATTTTTACATGTTAATTCTATTTTTTTTTTACATGTTTAATTGGTTTTGTTTTGTCTTTTTCTTATATGTTTTATGAAATTTAATTTATTTTTTGTCATGAATCGTCCCCTTGCCACCCGTGGCCGGTTGGGCCTCGGGGGGGTGACCACAGATTTATTTATTTATTTATTTACCAAAGGAAAAATCATAATCTTTCATTTATGTTGAAAATTTACATATAGTAGATGCCCATGGCATATGCATAAATGTTGGCCCATGGTCAGTACTAGATACATATCAGTAGATAAGTTTTGGCGATCGCCATTTCTAGAAAAATAGTAAATAACTATACAAAAATCACCTCACATGGTGTTTCGAAGCTAGTTCAGTCTGATGAGCCATATATATATGTACATATATATTTTCAAAAAAGATAGCTGAAATAAATAGACATGTAGTAAAAAAAAAAATTAGGGCTTGTCCACCCTATGATATGCTTGATCTATATATTGGCAATGATAATATTTGTATTGTTCAACACCGTCCTACTCTTGGATCATCCACAGGCCTAGGCGTAATATCATGGCCTCCTTGGAAAGCTTGTCATAACTTTCGTTATATTCCCTGTAAATGTGTTGACATGAAATTGAGTTAAAATTTTCTTTGAAGGTGGTAACTTCATCCAATATGTTTCTAAGTGTATGAGCATGACAAAGATTTGTGTTGTTGAACCAATTTATAGTGAGTTTAGAGTCCCAAAAAATCTGTAAGGTTGTGCATGCATGTGCTAAGGCAAAATGCAAAAGGTGTTTGAGGGTGATTAATCCATCAAAGTTGTTTGTCCCCTCCCCCAAACCAAGCTGGACTTTATGTTTGGTCTAAAATGTGGAAGCAAATTAGAGTTTCTTTTACTATCAATCCGAGTAAGTAAACTTCGAGGATCATCCAATATATATGGACTTAGAGACAAACTAAACTAATCTAGGTGAAGAAATGCCAAAGCTCCCTCATAGGAGGTCTTTCATTGGGATCTCCAATACTTATTTAGTCATTTAATCGAAACGAAATGTAAAGACAATGTGACAAGTGTAAGAAATATTAAAGCTCCCTTACAGGAAACTGTTCATTAATATTTCTAATCATCTTAATCAACAAACTATTTAAACTAATGAAATCAAACAAATCATATTCATTGAAAGAAACATTAATACTTTCTTACGAAAGGTCATTCGTTAATATTTAAAACATATGAACCTAGTGAAATTTACAAACAAACATAAAATGAAAGCTTACCAAAACAAAAGTGTACTTCCTAAACAATGGGGGCCCTTCCAAGGATTCACAAGCACATCAAAAGAGAAGTCAAATGTAGAAGATCAAAGAAGCTCCATTTGATTTATCATTAATTGCAAATTTCAATTACAAGTTCTACATCCCAAGAGGTTCTAAAATCTCCATTATAATGATTCTAAATTCTAACTTCTCATTACAAACTTATAAGGTCCTAAGGTTATAAATTCTAACTTTTCAATTCTAAATTCTAAATTCCAAAGTTACAAATGAAGGAGATAACACTCTTATTTATACCAAAGTTATGATAACAAACTCATAAATGTGGATCCACTATTCCCTCTTCAAATCCACATATCTCTCAACCAATGGTGACACATAACCCTATCCTCCATGATCTTCTCCATGAGGTCCATGATCTTATCCATGAGGTTCATGATCTCCTCAAATTCGAATTTGAATATAGAGTGCCACATAAGGGTGCCTTAGAAGCTTCCTTTGTACCTACACATGTCAAAAAACTCATTCTAATTGTTAGGTATAAGTATATGGATATTATTTTCTAAAGTTTAACCACAAATTCTCTTAAAAATACTAAGAATTAATAATATTTTGGAAAACACAAAGGTAACCCATATAATGATGAAAGTGAAGTAGATGTGATGACATGGTGGTGGAATAGAGGTGAGAAAATGTGTGAATGGAGAGAAAGTGGATGTTGAATGGAGTGAAAGTAGATGAATTTTAAGTATAATTCTTAGGCCCAACACTTTATATGAATGTTGTTCTGATATATGCAAAATGAAACCACCTCCACAGCCGTGAGATTGGGCAGCGCCATCGAAAAATGACCATGGGCAGGATTTGTCGATTGGTCCTGGGGAGAGAGTGCACCGAGTGGGGGGGTGGACAACCTCTGGGATTTCATGGTATGTTGCCACTGCCTTTGCGATGATAAGAGGCCAACGAGACACAACTCCATTGAAAATTATATTATATCGGGTAAGCCAAATGGTCCAACACATGAGAAGGGTAAGCATAATTTTTTAGTGCCATGGTGAGAAACAAACTAGGAGTTCCAAGATTGTTTGATAGAGGGTCCCTACCACCTTCCCTGAATGGATAGCAAGTGAACAGTTGGTTGCCACAGAAGATCAATAGTAGGATAGTGAAGGAACAAATGCTCATTTGCTTCAGATTCCTATTTACACATTACACACCAGTGCGGCCACTATATAGATCTATGGGTGAGGTATTCTCCCATGGGTTTTTTATTGCTAATTACACTTCACATAAACAGACGAGCCCAAGGATGTTCTTTCATCTTCCAAAGATGGCGCCACCATTCTTGTACTTCCTTTGGTTTGTGATTCAATAGGAGAGAGAGATAGTCGATATTTGGGGTGTATTTGTCATGTTCTGCTGGGGTCCAAACAAGTTCATCTGGTCCATCTTTAATATGAACATGTGCTTCAGTCAAAGCATTTAAATATCCTCCCCAAGATTGTTGCCACTATACAGGGATGCCAATATTGTGAGATGATAACCATGCTTGCTTGAATAAAGATTTGTGTTCCCTATCTACTATATGTACGACCACCTTGATGTCATTTTGATGTAGATAGTGTATCAGGTTAGGAGGGAGCTGATCATGGAAAAATTTAGGGGCAAATTTTCGCCCTTGGGCTAAATTAAGGGGTTTTATATTTTTATTGGGCGAATATTTTGTATCATAGTACATTATTACAAATCGCCTCAAATTTATTTTATAAAAGAATTAGGTATGGAGGTTAACCCACCTTATTTTAAGGGAGAGGGTAAAAAAAGTAAAATTAGCACTTGAAATTAGGAGTTACAATCTTCCATTCACCCTCATTTTCAAGAAAATGTATTTATTATAGTTATAAATAAAAATATAAATACAGTGGAGGTATGGTAAATGAATAAAATCTCTATTTATAATTACTCCAAAGGTATGGTAAATAAATAAAACCTCTTTTTATATTTATTCCATAACCCTCTTTCTATTTAAGAAGGCTCAAAAACGAGATTTTATTTAAGTGAATCCCATGGGGCAAATACCATATTTATAAAAGATGTATGGTAAATTAATAAAAATATAAATAAACGAGAGGTGTGGTAAATAAATAAAACATTTTTTTATATTTACTCCATTTGTCACCTTATATTTATGAACACGCAAGCGTGTAAATAAATAAAAATATAAATAAAGTGGAGGTATGGTAAATAAATAAAGCCTCTTTCTATATTTAATCCATAACCCTCTTTCTATTTAAAAAGGCTCAAAAAAAAAGTTTTATTTAATTGAATCCTATGGGCCAAATACCATATTTATAAAAGAGGTATGATAAATTAATAAAAATATAAATAAACGAGAGGTATGGTAAATAAATAAAACATTTTTTATATTTACTCCATAAGCCACCTTATATTTACGAACACTCAAGAAATGTGTTATATTTAGGTGAAGCCTATGGGCAAAATTATTATCAATACCAAGCAAAAAAACATTATTAACCCTAATATTAGTATTATTAAAAATTAAAATGGCACATGGTATTGACCCATGGTATTCACATGGAATGCAACCTATTTAAAGGGGGGAATTAAACTAGCATAGATCCATCTATACTCTAGATCAAATATCATGATATGCAAACTAACAAAGAGTGAAAAAACATTTGATCCCTCTCAGGGCTTGGTAGATCAAGAGTAAAAATGGATCTTGTAATTTAATGTCACTTAAACATTTAACTTGGTTAAAATAACAAAATAAAATAAAAATAAATTATTAATTTTATTAGTTTTTATAAATTACTAATAGTAGTTTTTAAGCTCCAAGTTTATGATAACCCATGGTAATACCATGGTATTCATGTGAGCATAGACTATTTAAAGGGGAAATTATATCAACTTAGATCCATCTTAATTCCGGGTCTACCAAGTGTTGAGAGGGATAAATAGATTTCATCCCTCTAAGAGTGGTAGATGTGGAGTTAAGATGGATATAGGTTGGTTTTTATGATAATGAAGATATTAAATAGACTTCGGAAATTATATTGTAAAAAAAATCTTAAGGTGAATGGTTAAAGCTACATTTAGTCACTTCACAAAATTTAGTAAAAAATACCGATATCTCCATTAATATTGGTTTTTCTGATTTAACAAAAAAAAAATCAAAACAATGAAATCTTAACTCTTTCCGCATCACCCTCGCAGAAGAGAGATAGTCGCTACCCAGATTTCCTGCCATTTTTCAAACATTCTCAATATGATATCTTCATGAAAAAGTTAAGGTATTGATCTTGGATTAGTTGTTTGAAAAATATGTTGGTTAGTACAACCTTTCATCTTCTCTGCTATTCTTAGTTTGTCATAATGATCTATAGGGGTTGGGTCACTACACCATATTGTCCTCAAAGCCGGAGATTGTGCACCAAAAAGGAAATTAATCCACATGTTACAACACTGTTAAAAATGGTATGAAGGTAGTGAATTATGCTAATAAGAAATTTAGAATGGGAGAGACGTAATAAAATTTTATTATTTAATTGAATATTTCCAATTAAAATAATAATAAATCTACATTTATATATTTATATATTGATTGGCAGGCTTCTGACAACAGTCTCTTCTTTGCATTAGATCCCCTTCGGGCCTTTGGTATACCTACTACTTCATTATATTATACAGTTGGGGCTTGCTACTTGTTGGCGTGTTGGGGTAAACAAACTTGATGTGTTTTTTTTTTTTTATCTCGCAGTTGGAGTCTATGGAATAAGAAATAAATTTGATAGCTTGGAAAAAGTGGTAGCTTCACAAAAGTGGTAGAGAAAACATTAATCTCTCTTACCATGACAAACATGGCCACTAAAACTTGAAAAATTGTTTGTAGGAAGTGAAAATTATGTTTCTTTTTTCCAAACATGTATGTTAGTATATTACAGTTTAATGAATATGTTTTATTATTATCATATATGGTTTCATACTTTAACAAAACATTCGCCAAGACTTCACATTGTTTTATTATTCAGTGAAAGATTTTCCAAGATCTTACAAGATTTTATAATTCAGTGAAAGATTAGCCATGACTTTACAAGATAATATAATCTGATGAGAGATTTGCCATATATATATATATATCATATATATATATATATATATATATATATATATATATATATATATATATATATATATATATATTGCCTCCCATTTTTCCTATGTATCATGGGAATTCACCTATTTATTATACATATAAATTTAGGGTGGTTCTTAAAATTTTCCCTGGAGCTGATATCTATTGCATACCCCGATCCATGGATCCATACTAATGCGCACTTGATTGCCATCATTTATTCTCCATGCCAAGCCTGCTCTGATAAAAGGCATAGTTTGCAAAATTTCCTTCCAAACAATAGAAATTCCAGTGCGCGACTAGGCTAGAATTTGGACCCAATCCATTAGCTGTTATGGCCAGACACATTTGTGGTATGTGACAGTGGTCTAGAGGTTCTGTGTAATGAGGAGATTCCATCCCATGTTTTCTGCTAGTGCTTGTGCAAAGATATCCAAATCCTTTAAACCCCAATTGCCCCATCTTTTTGGTTAAGCAATTTTTTTCCAACCAACCCAAGAAAAAATTTCCTTCCTTTTTCCGTTCCAGAGGTATCTGCAACATATCCTCTTGATACAAGTAAGAATTCCCCGAGGGATCCAAGCCAGCGACATCAACTACACCGATGTGGCCTCCAGAAAAATTTGATGATGACAAGGCGTCCAACTCTAGATAGGAACCTATGGTTCCAAATTGTCAATCTCTTTTCTATTTTGATCACTAGCCAGATCCAGACTGCAATCCTATAGCTATGTGGTTTGATCCAAAACCCCAAATATTTTAGGCCATTTGCTAGAGGATGCAATTGGTATGGGAAAAACTGAAGGGTGACTTCGTCTTCCTGAGGGGTGTTGTGAGACAGAGTCATAGTGGACTTGGCTTGATTTTCTTCCATACCTATGGCATGTGTGAAAAGTGATAAGATTTCATGGAATGTGGTGGAGTCCTGGATGCTGCCATCAAGAAAGATAAGGACATTGTCAAAAAATAAGAGGTGAGTGAGATAACAGAGATCGCTCATTTTTAGCCCTTTTAGCCTACCATCCCTTTTTGTTGTTACAATGAGCCTGCTGAGGCCCTCCATCACAATCAGAAACAGAAGGGGAGAGAGAGGGCATCCTTGTCGGAGGCCCCGCTCCGCATGAAAGAAATGTGAGGCTGATCCATTTATGAGAACATTGAAGGATGTCAAGGTGATACAACACATGATCCAATACGTGAATGATGATGGGAAACCCAAGTGGATAATTATCATTTTTATATAGAGCCAGCTAACCCAGTCGAAGGCCTTTGCAAGATCAATCTTTACGAGAATGCCTTTCAAATTTTTAACTTTGATAGAGTGTAATGCTTCTTGAGCCGTGCCTATGGCCTCGTGGATCTGTCGATCCTCTAAGAAATAAAATTTCTCAGGAGATATATGGTGTGAGAGAATGGGGCAGAGCCTATTTGCAATGATCTTGACAATGATTTTATGCATAGAATTGCATAGAGAGATAGGGTGGAAATCATTGAAAGATGTTGGGGAGTCTGATTTAGGGATCAAGGCAATAAAAGTGGAGTTTATGGCCTCATACATTTTACCTGTGATCCTGCATTCTTCAACCACTTTGAGGAGATCTTGTCCTATAAGCTCATAAAAGGCCAGATAGAATTCAATAGACCATTTGTTTAGTCCAGGGATTTTATCCTTTTTAAACCATTTCAGAGTCCCTTCGAGTTCTGTAGAGGAGACTGGAGTAGTAATCTCTTCTGCAATGTCCATATCGACGAAACCAGTAAAATGTCTCGCCAAACGAAGAATTTCCACAAGATTAGTAGCAGGTGGTGCTTTGTAGAGGTGTTGGAAGTGAGAGTTCCCCAAATGTGAAAGATGGTAGAAAGTATTTGCAATACCTCCATCATGCGTGGGCATATTCCAGACGGTGTTGGAGAATTTTTGCCCCTTGGCGTAATTCAAGAACTTTGTATTCTCATCTCCATCTTGTAGCTAGGTTGCTCTACTCTTGAGGTGCCATGTTTCCTCCCTTTCCTTTAGGATTTTGGATCTTTGATTCTCCAATTCTATAACATGGGACTTTGCATCTGCAGATATGAAACACCTATTCTGGTCATCCAACAGAGTAGCCAGTGATGACTCAATATTGGCAAGGGTGTTGTCATCCTTCAATGTTTTTTCCTTTTCCCATTTGATAGATAATTGCTTGAGTTGAGACAGGTTGTAGCAGAAACCTTCAGCCAAGGTGCGTCCCCTAGTGGGAGGGTTTGCCAACCAAAAATTTGTGACTAATTTGGAATAGGATGGATGTTGTAGCCAGGTCGAATTAAATTTTTATGGTGCCTTGGGCTTTTTTGGAGGACCAGTGATTTCCAAGAATATGGAGCAATGATCTGAGATGCCTCCAGAGCCAATCCATTATCTGTAGAGAGATGATTTCTGTAACAGCGGGATCTTGATCGAGAATTTGTCCAATCTCCTGGCTAAAGCTGCCTCTCCCACTCTCCTATTTCTCCATGTGGGCAACGGTTTATTCATGGGGATAACAGTCATATGGGCAAGTTCCAACAGAGCTCCCATGGATTTAGAGAGCGGTTCTACCTGTGCAAAAGAGCCCTAGGACTCACCATATCCTAAGGAGAAATTTAGATCTCCTCCAATGACAAGATTTCCCAATGAGGTGATAGAGAGGCTTAAGAGACGATTACAGAAGGCCTCTCACCCTTGGCAGGGCCCATATACATTTATGACCTGGAGGTCCATACCAAGATCAGCAGAGAAAAAGTCTATCCCAATGAAACCCATGCCTCCCCAAGTAGACTTCAGGTTAATGGAATGAGGGTTATAACCCATAGCCAAACCCCCAGATCTCTCGGATGCATCGAGGGAGAGGAAGGTCCAACCAGGTTTCAGAGATCCCATGATCCGGGTAATGTGATCCACCTCGCCAAGGGTTTCTTGTAGGAATACGATGTCAACAGACTCATAATCAAAGAGTCTATGGAAGGAAAGTTTTTTGGGCAAGCTAGCCATGCCTCTACAGTTGAACGAAAGCCACTTCATGGAGGTAACTGGTCATGGGTGTTCAAAGCTCTAAGAACTCGATTGAAGGTTGATTGTCTGCCAGAGACCACCTCAGCCCCTACCTGAAGGATGGCTTTCAAGAGGAAGGATTTGTGGCCGCGAGGGGGTTTGAGGTGTAGCAAATGGGTGGAGAGGCCCAATCCAGAGTGGGAGGGGGAGGATTCAGATGAGAGAGAGCGGGGACGAAGATTGTATGAGTGGGGGGGGGTCAAATGGTGCAGAGGGTGGAGGGGGAGGAGCAGAGGGGGTTTCGAGAGGGAAGGATGGGGAGGTTGTAGAGAAAATAGGTTGGTGGGAGGTCAGGGGGCAAGGGATGGGAGGTAGGATGCCAGACTGATCCAAAACTGATGCATTGTGTAGATGGAGTGTAGTACTTGCAATAGAAGAAGAAAAATAGGGTGGGAAAAGAGTGGAATACCCGAGGAGCGTGCAACCTCTACTACTGCCCTTCATTGAGTCATCAGTAGAGATGGTTGATGAGGGTAGTTGACAGGAGCCTGCTGAGCCTATTGAGTTGTGGTATCCTTCCCAGTCGAAGGAACTACTACTGATGGAGTCTTCTTATGGGAGGCTATAGTAGTCTTGCCCATCCCCCCTTAGTGCCCAGTGGCAGATCGGGAGACTTCCGAATTAGGGGGCATTCTTTGAATAGATTCCCTACTTTGTGGCACTGGCGGCATCTGAATGGAACACCCTCATATTCAATGATTTGGATCCTTGTGAAGTTCTGCCACTGCAAGGTTATTTTCTCCTCCATACCTTCTCGAGTATCCAAGTGCACCAGGATATGAGCAAGAGTGTGGTTCTTTGACTATATGAAGGAATTTTCATAGCCCAGGTAGGTGCCTGGGGTATTCCCGCTACACACAAAAAACTCTTCAAACCAGTATTGAAGGGGTAAGCTAGGAATTCTTACCCAAAGGGGTCCTGCCCAAATCTGCTCTCTTTCTGGATCGAAGAGTGGACTCCATCATTTTAGCAGGATCGGGGCCATTTCTATGTGCCAATACCTGGAAAGCACCATGTTTGTGTACTCTTCCGGGGCGAAATGGAGCGTGAACCATCCTCGACGCAGGATCTGCACCTCAGTTAACTATTTAAAGATTTTCCCCATATCTCTTTTACCCAAAGTCCAAGTCGCTCCATAGAATAGGTTCTCCCGCAAACCCTACCCACTAGTACTTTGCCTATCGTGTCTGCTACTTCCCCCATGGTAAGTCCTTCCCCAAATTTGATAGTGAAGTCTTTCCTGGAGACCTTTACGCACTTGATTTTCCTTTTCCCAGTTCTAGGCGCGATTGGATGGTCCTCCAAAGAATCCAAAGGACTCAAATTCTCTTGCTAAGTTTGTTGTGTCGTAGTCCTTACTTTGATGACCAGGTTTTCAAAGCACCTGGATGGAGGAGTTGAAGAGGTCACTATTGCGAAGCCGATGGGAGAATCGTAACCCTGGGACTGTGGTACTAGCTCCACAGGAATGTCGAGACCCAGGGGAGGGGAAGGGTTTGCCAAGAAGAGGTGGTCCACTGGAGGCGCAGGGTCGAAAGATGGGGATGAGAGAAAGCAGGTGGCTAGAAGTTTTAGGGCCCCAGGAGAGAGCGAGGGGGAATCGAGGCTCGAGGAATCGATGGGTAGGGTTGCTATATGGAGGGTGGATGTAGACAGCCCAGGGAGGGAGACAACCAGAGATGGCTTCGATAGTGACGGAGTAGCAAAAGAGTGCTGAGAAACTAGGGTTAGCTTAGGGTTAGGGCACGAGAAAATAGCTTGATTAGGGTAAGGGTCCAATGAGTAGTCAAAAATTTAGAGGTCCATGTCTTCCATCCTGTAGCTGGGAACGGAGACCATAATCATCGGATCGCGGAGGCAGGAGTGCAGGCGAAGGGTAGCTGGTAGCAAAGGGAGCTAGTGATGGTCAGCGGGGGGTTGTGGACATCTGCAGTTAACCATAATCGCGGCTAGGGTAAAATGCCTGGAGCTCCGCCATCTTTTTCCCCCAAAGCTTTGAACTTAGTTTTAATTTTTTTTAATGTTGTATTTTTTTGTATTTTTTTATTTTTGTAATTTTTTGTTTTTTGTATTTTTTATTTTTTATTTGTTTTTTATTCTATTTTACCTTTTTTTTCTTTTTTGTTTTAATTTTACATGGTATGGTTAATTTTTTTTACATTTTATAATTTTTTTAATATTTTCTTTTATTTTATGTTGGGGGTTTTCGCAGTGCATTATATTAGATATCATTTTTTGGGATTCAAATGTGTTAAGTAAGTCATTCATCTATGACCATTTCCATGAGAGATGGTTGTCACTGACTAATTTCTCATGATTTTGGAATAGTCCACTTAGCACTCATTGTATCAGGTGATGCTCATAGGGGTGAAGAAGTGGGAATGAAACTAGTGAAATAAATCACATAGCGTCAATCATCACTTCCAGGGCTTGAACCCGATAACCAGGACTTCCCAGGGGGTCACCCATCCCAGATCACCTCTAGTTCAAGCACGCTTAACTGTGGAGTTTTCCCCACAATCAAGCCCACTTAGCTTGCTACCCCATTTGCAAAACCTTAGCAAGTATTGTGCCTCATGAACCATTCAAGTAGAGTTCTCTTCACTCTTTTTAATTATATTGGGGGTTTTCACAGTGCATTATATTAGATATCATTTTTTGGGATTCAACTGCGTTAAGTAAGTCATTCATCTATGACCATTTCCATGAGAGGTAGTCGTAACTAAGTAATTTCTCATGATTGTTGAATAGTCCACTTAGCACTCATTGCATTGGGTGATTCTCACGGGGGTGAAGAAGTGGGATTGAAACTAGTGAAATAAATCACATTGCATCAATCATCACTTCCAGGGCTTTCACCCAATAACCAGCACTTCCCGGGAGGTCACCCAGTCCAGATCACCTCTAGTTCAAGCACACTTAACTGTGGAGTTTTCCCCACAATCAAGCCCACTTAGCCTGCTACCGCATTTGCAAAACCCTAGCAAGTATTGTGCCTCATGAACCATTTAAGTAGAGTTCCCTTCACTCTTTAAATGGTTCATGAGGCACAATACTTGAAGGGAACTCTACTTGAATGGTTCATGAGGCACAATACTTGCTAAGGCTTTGCAAATGGGGTAGCAAGCTAAGTGGACTTGATTGTGGAGAAAACTCCACAGTTAAGCATGCTTGAACTAGAGGCAATCTGGGATGGGTGACCTCTTGGGAAGTCTTTGTTACCAGGTGCAAGCCCCAGAAGTGATGATTGAGGCTATGTGATTTATTTCACTAGTTTCAATCCCACTTCTTCACTCCTATGAGAATCGCCCGATGCAATGAATGCTAAGTGGACTATTCAAAAATCATGAGAAATTAGTTAGTTATGAATACCTCTCATGGAAATGGTCATAGATGAATGACTTACTTAATGCAATTGAATCCCAAAAAATGATATCTAATATAATGCACTGCGAAAAATGATATCTAATATAATGCACTGTGAAGGGAACTCTACCTGAATGGTTCATGAGGCACAATACTTGCTAAGGTTTTGCAAATGGGGTAGCAAGATAAGTGGGCTTGATTGTGGGGAAAACTCCACAGTTAAGCACGCTTGAACTAGAGGCGATCTGGGAGGGGTGACCTCCCAGAAGTCCTGGTTACCGGGTGCAAGCCCCAGAAGTGATGATTGACGCTATGTGATTTATTTCACTAGTTTCAATCCCACTTCTTCACCCCTGTGAGCATCACCCGATGCAATGAGTGCTAAGTGGACTATTCAAAAATCATGAGAAGTCAGTTACAACTACCTCTCATGGAAATGGTCATAGATGAATGACTTACTTAACGTAGTTGAATCCCAAAAAATGATATCTAATATTTTTTTACGTTTTTTTTTTTTTAACTTCTTTTTACATTTAATTTTTTTTTTTAATTTTAATTTTATAATATAATTTTTTTATTTAAATAAATTTATTTTTATTATTTTTAATTTTAATTTTAAATCTTTTTTTAATTGTTTTGAATTTTTTTTTTTTTTAATTTGTTTTTATTTGTTTTTATTTTATTTTATTTTATTCTATTCTATTCTATTCTATTTTTTGATAATTATTTAACCCTTTTTTAAATGATGTTTTTATTTTTAACTTGAAAGAATGGTTTTTATTTATTTAATTATATATATTTTTCTAATTTTTTGTTTTTTTGTTTTATATTTATTTATTTATTTAAATTTTTCATTTTCACAAGTTAATTTTGTTTGTTTGTTTTTTTTTTTTTTAATATATTTTATGAAATTTAATATATTTTTTATCAGCAATTGTCCCCTCGCCACCCCTCCGATTGGGCCTCGGTGTGGCAAGGGAATTTTTTTTTTAAGTTTATAATTTTTTTAATGTTATATTTTATTTTTGTAATTTATTTTTTTTTGGTTTTTTATTTTATTTTACTCTTTTTTTTTTCTTTTTTAATTTTACATGGTATGGTTAATTTTTTACATTTTATAGTTTTTTTTATGTCATTACTATATAATTTTTATATTTGATTTTTTTTCATGTTTTTTATGTTTTATTACTTGTTATTTTTTTTTTTTCAATATTTGGATTTTTGTTTTCTTATGTATCTTTCATATATATATAGGGTCTGTGTTGATGATTTTCTAGCAACCCGATCCCATTATGTGCAATTTGATAGTTGATTTTAAATTTTTCGTTATAATGAATCGAGTCTGCACCACAGTGTGTTAATTTTATGGTTGCTCTTTAAGTTTTCATGGGTTGAGCTCACCTACACTGCGTGTCAATTTGATAGTTCATTTTTAAATTTTTTTGCAATGTATCAAGTTGTCTTAGGCTAAGATTTTAAAATCGCTATACATTTAGCATTTAAAAAAAATTACTCTTGGTATAATAACTCTTTCATTTAGCCATTCATTTTTTATGTTTTTTTAGTCATAAATTTTTTCCATAATGTCATGCTTAAAATATTTTGAAAATCTAAGATTGTTTTGTAATTATAATCTTTGGTTTTAATTCCATGGTTGAAAAATTGTCAAGATTTTAATGTTTTTCTAAGTCGTGATATTTTATCTTTAACATTATTGTTGAAAATAGTTATAAATATTTTGTCTTAGCACCATGCTTGAAAATTGTTGGAATTTTAAGGTTTTTCAAAGAAGTCATATTTTAAATTTAATGTCATTCTTAAAAATCGTTTTAAATTTTAAGGCTTTTCAAAGATGTGATATTTTATCGTTAATATCATGATCGAAAATTGTTGGAAATTTAAAGTTTTCAGAGTCATGATATTTTGTTTTTAACGTCATTATTAAACAATGTTGAAAATGTACCCTAAAATATGACGTTATTCCGGCATCAACACTTTTCGATTTCAAGGTGTTTTTTGCACCAAACAAAATGGCTTTTATTGTTTTTTACTATAATTTTTAAAAAATATTGAAAACTTACTCTTAAAAAAAATGGTGATGTAGAATCAACACTTTTTTTTTGAGTTGTTTTTTCATGTTTTTTTGGGACTTTTGGGCTCGAGTACCCGTTTTGATGTAATAGTTCCCGTTTGATCGGTAACTATGTTTGAAGTTGAAAAGCATACACACTAACCAGAATCCTGCAGATATGTTGACAAAGGTTCTAATGAGGGAGAAATTGATCTACTGCTTAGTTTCAATAAACCTTTAAGAAAGATGATGAAGATGAGAAACATTCAGGTCCAAAGTGGAAGCATTTTCTAGCAAGTGAAGAAGTAATGGAGTTGATATAATCAGTCTCCAAGTGGGAGATTGTTGGATGTGGAGCCTGATTATCTTCTTGATTTATAGGTCTTGTTTTAGTCATTTTTGGATCCCAATCCCTGACAAGGGGTTGTGGGGGGGCTTCTCCCCCCCTGCTATTTCTACCTAGGGGATCCAGGGGTGGGCGATTACATGTTCTATGCATTTATGTATTTGTGTTTCCACAATATTTTGTGTATTTCATTGCTCCCTTAATTAATTTCTAACACTACCTTCAAACTTCTCAATGTATATGCCAAACTAGGAGAATATCCATCTCTCTGCTACTCAACTGATCTCCCCCAACCCACTAATGTCTCTTCCAGCCTGTATGGAGAGTCATACAAATTGTACTCAACTACTCTACTCTTCATCTCATAGCCTTATATTTCCTACAATGTGTCATTGTTATCTAAGTAAAAACATAATCAAAATCATACCTCAATGTATCTAAGGGGAGGCTATTGCATGTACATAAGCCAATCCAGATTTTCACAATACAACATCACAAGCATATCGACTCATACATGGATATCATAACTATAACAATAAATATCTATTAAACAAAGTCTTTTGGTAGAAATCACATGAGAGAATTTTTTTTGGCCGATGCGTTTCGAACCAACAAGTGTGGTTCATCTGGTCCTGATGATGAACCACACTTGTTGTTTCGAAACGCGTCAGCGAAAAAAAAATCTCTCATGTGATTTCTACTAAAAGACTTTGTTTAATTCATTATGGATCATAGAAGCTTGAATAAAAAAAAATTAATTAATTAATTAATTAATATAAAAAATAAATAAATAAATAACAAAAAAAATCTATTATGTATCCATGATAAACATGTATACAGTTTCCATGCATCCATAATGTTCTGCATTTACCCTGATGTCTAATGTTGCAACCTTGCTCGAATAACACCCTATAACAACCCACCCCACATTTAACCTATTTTACAAGTTCACCATGGTAAACATCAGATGAGAGTTATTATGCATGACCTAACATCTAAGTTTCAGTTATGGAAGTGGGGTTTGCCATCTTCAAACTTAATTCAACCTCCCAAGTATACGACATCACCCAAATGTTAGACAACATCCAATGATGACCTTACCTTGAGCTGGAACTATCTTTTTCCCTAACCATATAGCCCAGTCGCACACATGGAAAGTTGTTCATGTAGTTAGAATTCTCCAACGACATTCACAAGCCTTCCTCCATGCAACTATGACCGATATGTATCAGTGAAGAGACTACGACCAAAAGCGCTATTCTAGATATTGATGGTTAGTTACAGAAAAACAACCGAGAACAACTTAGAATTGTCTAGAATCCAATCTCTGATAATGATAAGCCTATATAATCAATACTAAAGATAAGATCTTACCCAAAATTTCCAAGAACATGATAACCATTCCATAAAACACATGGTAAACATAGTAACTACAGGTCATGAATGCATATTTGTTCATTTTCTCCGTAGCTTCATAAGAGAATCATTAAGAAGGCTCAATTCCCTCTCAAGCTAGCTACTTAAAACACTAGGTATACCATGCATTCACATAATCATTCAATAAACTATCAAGCCATAATAAATATCCATTACAAGAGAACATTATACAACAAGAACATGGCATGCTTATAACCATCATTTAACTAGAATGAATTTGAGAGAGACCAATTATGAATTCAAAACAATAACCAATACATGTGCTTATTGATCTCAATAAGAAATAACACATAATAACATATGCATAATCCCAACCAATTCAGAGATTTCCATATACCATCCGACCATATATTGGACTAAACCAAAAATTTCTTTTAGCCAATCACCCCCATGCCATATTCCAAGCATGAATGTGGGATCACATGGAATAAACCAAAGCAAAACCAATGAGGGAATCTAGAGGCTAAACCACCTCTACCCTCAACCATAGTGATTTCACCTCAAGTAGCCTATAAATCACTAACATCAAAAAAAGTTTAGATGTCTTCTAACTTTCTTCACCATACCTAGAGGTATTTTTGTGTCTCCACCCATCCATCAATAGTTCTTGGAGAAACATCGTCTCCATCATCAACCCTTAGGAGTTTTCCTGAGACCACCTCAACCAGGAAACAAAGTCTATCGGTCATCCAATCACTAATCAAAAAGGTAAACCCACTACATAATGGCTATCTAAGAAATTGAAAGGTGAGGTTGAAACCACTGTCAATCTAGGAAAATCCCATGAAAATGATAGAAAAGTTACTAAATAACCAAATGCATGTACCATGCATTCAAATCTCGGCAAGGAAATCACACATGTAACCTATTACCTACAATGTTCTCCTAATATAGCTTATTTTCCAACCTTCTTCTTTGTTTCCCACAAATTCCTTTACCTGCTTGTTTCTATCCAAGTGAGAATGCCTCAATGTCCAAGTGAACTCTAGAATGTTCCCAAGGTAACCAAGAAGTGATTAAGAGTGACTAAGAGTAGCTAAGAGAGACATAGAATGCTCTCCCTCTCTTCTTCTTTTTTCCTTTTTCCTTTTTATTTCCTTCATTTTCCTTGCATGCATATTCTTCTCTCTTCATCTTCCTTTTCTCCTTTTTCCTTTATTTCTTAAATTATTTTCCATTTATTTCCTTTTTCCTTTTGCAATTCTAATTCCAATTTCCATAGCCGATAATAAACCACAAGTGATGCCAACTATAACATTTTTCGCTCCATTCAGCTTGGAATACGTGTCTTGTGACCTTGGTTTAATTTATATACATGGAAAATAAACTCGATGTTGTTACATTCATTAGGAAGCATTAAAGAATAAACTATCTCCATAAGATTAGCTTATCGTTGTAGTGGTGAAGTGTGCGATTCTCATGTAAGTGAAATAATCCAAAGGGATTTTACAATAATAAGATATTTTTCAAAGGCTTCAACATCAATGATTGGTATGAAGCCCTTGCTACTTGACATGAGTGTGCACCACATTGTAAGTTCCATAACTAAGAAGGGTAATTTTGTTGGATTATGAAAACATGATAGGGGACATCATTATGCTAAGGCTTTCTGGAGCATTTAAGATGAGGTAGTGGAAGCCAAATTAGACCTATTTCTTTTTTTGATAAAAATATTGTGTAGGCAAACATATATTTTATTTAAATCCTCTTGGGATTGAAGCGAAGGAACAATGTAACATAATTAATTGCAAAGGAAGTGTAGTCCATTGTCAAGGGGAATATTTTCAAAGTTTGTCAAATGGTTGTCATGGGAAGTGAAGAATTATTTCTATCTGAAGGAATTATTTCATTTCTTACCATTTACAAGGAAAGACAAATATGTCAAGGAGTTCAAGCAAGCCCACCAAAGGGATAATTACAATGCACTTGTAAATGTAGTTCATCACAGTAATATGCATAGTTAAACTATGAAACTACATGGGTACACATGACCTAATTGTCAGGGATGTTCGGGAAGTATTTTGAGCATACCTAGAACTACATCGAATGATTTGGCATAAGACAAGAGACGAGAAGACAAAATTTGAGTCATATAAGTCTCGTGTGGTATTTTCCCAATCTTAGGGATTTAGTAGAGCAACAGACTTATGTCAAATAACTAAAAATAAGATGGAAGTGAGCCCTATTTGAGGAAGGATTATTGATGCTTCTTGGATTAGCTTGTAGAAGGTTTTTATATAGCCTTAGGAGGCTCTTGGGTGCAACCGTTTACATGTGTTCTAAATTATGGATGTTTTATGTGTTTTGAAAGTTACTGTTTGAATCTATATTTCTTAAGTTGTGAAATTAGTCAATTCTTGTATTAAAAAAAATATAATGCTACAATTGGATGTATGTACGATAATTTTTTATTGGATGAACTGAGTGGGTTAAACATTGCAAGGCATCTATATTCTTCTATTCTAAGTGATATAACCTTTCACTGAATAAGGATATTATAATTAATCCACCATTTAATCCCAATACTACCCATTTAATCACATATTTTGTTATTCAAAGCTAATAACAAATACCTATAAATTCATGTGCTTTCTTTCCAACCATGTTACATTTGTGGGTGACAATTTTGAAGAGTAAGAATACCTGCAACACACATAAATTTTGTTAAAGGTATATAAAGAATCAACACAATAATAAATAAATTAAGAAACATTTTTATGAATAAATAAAAATTAGAATCAACACAATAATAAATAAATTAAGAAACATTTTTATGAATAAATAAAAATTAGAAAGACTAAAGCAAATGAATAACTTAATAAGCTCCTCTTGCTTTCAAGAATAATTTATTGGAGTAGTATAATCTTAGAGCAAATGTTCCTTAATTTGACGAAGCAACAATGAAGTCAACATTGACTTTGTTGTTCTTTTGTTGGAACGGGGGAGGCTTGCTCCAAGAGTATCCATATCCTAAATTATTTTCTACTGAAGAGGGCCAACCATGTAAAGGTGGAAGTTCTTATGGCCTTGCCAACCACCCCCCCCCCCCCCCCCAACACGTCTCTCTCCATTACCCAGGGCCCAATCTATCTACTATAAAAAATTGATAGCAACATAATAAGATTCGTGCATACACACTTGCAAAATAGAAAATTGATAAACATATTTGTTCACATTCATCCTTTGCCCAACTCTGTACAGGTAGAAGAATCAATTTTTTTTTACTTTGGTAGATATAATTCATGGTATTAATCTCTCTTCTTAAAATGGGCTTCTATTGTTTTCTTTCAGAGAAATGGTCTAGAGAGAGGTTCACTTGACATATATAGACCAACAAGAGACAAAATCAAGATGTTGAATTAGAATTATAACCTAGAGCTACCAACATCACTAATGAGATATGAAGAGTGATATGGAATCAACTCTCTTCTAGTTTTCCTATCAGGATTAATCTTAATGTCCGAGAAATGATCAAACTGAAGATCTCCTTGCAAAATATAGTCTTGTAAATCCTATTTCTATTATTCTAGAGACTCTTATATTTACTCAATTAACATACTCCTGTTGCATATTTTATTGTCCTAGTTCTTGTTTGAAAATAGGTGGAGCATTTTATTATGACCCAAATAAATTTAAATTGGTGTTGATCATGTCAGTTTTGGTGGAACGAAAAGTTTGTTTATTTCCATGCTCTTTGCTCTGCTAATGGATTCAATAAGATCATTGGGGTCAATTGTCCTAGTAATGACAAACTTGGTGTAGTTGGATCATCCTCCCATTTTGAAATTCTTACTTGAGAATGTTTTTTTAAGGAGAGACTAATCTATAATATAACAACATAGTTGTTTCTTAACTATGAATATAGGCATTAAACATAAAGGTAATTCAATATATTGATCGGTTGCAATAAAAAAAGCATCTGATGACATTTTTTAAACTTATATCTATTGAAATTTTCTTATTATGATACAATAACATTAAAAACCTTAAAGCTAGTGGCTGTTCATATTGATGATTTGCGTTTAACGATTACTCAAACCACCGAAGTTTAACATTGTAATTGTTATACTTTACAAATAGAGAAAAGGAAAATTGTGTTGATAAGTTATTCAACTAGTGACTATTTATTAAAAATCAAAACATTTGTTGAGATAGTTACATCAAATGGATAGGGGAAAGTGAGAATGATTTTTCAGGTTGTGCTGGATAGGGGAAAGTGAGAATGATTTTTCAGGTTGTGCTGGATAGGGGAAAGTGAGAATGATTTTTCAAGTTGTGCTCACCTTCCCCACCTTAGCCGACGACTAAATATTATATGAAGGCCTACTTTTCGATGATAAACAAGTAGGAAAAAATTTTATTCTAACTTGATTAAGTGTTTTTGAGAAGTTTGACTACATGGTTTTTGATTCATTGATGATGAGTGAATTGAACCTATAAACATTTCATGGAATGTTATGGGGTCGACATCTTGGATTCTAAACATGACATGAAACAAGAAGGATAAAGGTGAAATTATGGTAGAAATGGTAGTTGAAGCAATTGAAGTGAAGCAACATAGTGATGCATGGAGGATTATGGTAAAAATCATAATTGAAGCAAATGAAGTGAACCAACATGGTTTGGAGCTAAAAAAAACCCCTTGCATACATTGCATCCTATAGAAGGATTTCAACATTTTGTGTAAGGTTGAATCATGTTGAATATCTTGGAATACATTGTTGTGGGTGGTATTCCTTTTTTGTGGATTTTTAAGGGATCCAAGGTTGGTCTAAATCCTCTACGAAGGACAAAAACTGGATGGAGTACCTAGAAGCCCTCGCTGTAGGTGGGGATAGGGTTTGGGAAGGTGGATGAAGTGCCAAAAACCTCACTAAAGGTGGAGACAAGGTTTGAGGAGTTTCAACTAGTAATTATGGTTAGAACACCCACATCCTCACTCTTGAATTGAATCGGATCCTGGAGAGATTTGTAGCAGAGTATAAGAGAGTTCATTATGTAGTTAGATCCTAATTTTATGGTCACGTTTGAATTCCACATTATAGTTTGGAATTATAGAATTCTCAAATCATGTTGAACTCTAATGTTTTAAAACAATTGAAATTAATATTAGACTGGTTGGATTATGTGGATAGTGAACTCAATTAGCATTGAAATTGTTTGGTTGAACTATAATGTTATGTTGTATTACTGGCTATGGATACTAAATGATATATTTTGTACTGGAGTTGTTATATTTTTAATTGCAAAGAAAATTATGGAATAAAACCTAGCTATGCAAGAAATCACAGGGAAAAAGTACCCTAGTTTGTTTACAACCATGGGAAAACCTCGAAGAGGATTTTTTTTAGGGTATTTTTGAGCAAGTATGATTCAAAGTAAGGTTAGTGGATAAAAGTAATATATGATTGTAGAAATTATTATGAAATAAAAAGTTTTGAATCCAAACTGAATAGTTTTGAAGAATGAAGAAAACACATTACCATTTTGTTGATTTTTTACTCAACCTTTTGTTGTGCCCCTAACGAATCAATTATCTCCTCAAATCAACCCTATAATATCAATGTCTTGGCATTCAAACCAATTTGAAGATAATGAAGTTTAAGCCAATCTTTTTGGTGCTCAAGAACATATATTGTTGGAATTATGATACAAGTATTGTCGTTGATGTCAACTCTACAGGTCAACTCAATTTTGATAAGAGGCTAACAAGAACATTCAGAGGCAATAAGGTAGTGGTATAGAGGATCAGGAAGATGGAACTAAGGTCTATTGATCAAAATAAAGAAGTTGAAGGAAGAAGATGATGTAAGAGCAGTTTAAGAGATACAAGACGGTTCACTTAGTCCAAGCAGCGTATACACGCAGGTATTCAGAACAGAAAAAGTGTATAATGTACACATGCACTCCCACAGAAGGAAAAGCGTGTACATGTTGAAAAACATGGTTTTGGTCCAAGGTATTTGGTCCAAGGTATCTTTGGACCATGGTATTGACCCTAGGTATTTATTCTGAGGTATTCGATCTGTGGTATTTGATCCAAAGCATTGGTCCTAAGTGGATTCGTTCCTTGGTATTGAGAAAGGCCAAAAACTATATAAAGAAGAGAGGATCATAAGGCCGATGTGAAATATAATAAGGTTCTAAGCAATACTTCGATCTGTAGTATATTTTATGTTGCAGGGTTATGTTTGGGACTAGATCTGAAATATTTATGTGCACCTCGAGTTCAATATTGAATCAAGATCATGGGACCTGAAATGACTTATTCTTGAATGATCTAATATTGGTTGAGGATAGGTCTAATGTTTTGTGCCTGCTTTATTCGTTATCTATCATGATTTGGGTTTGTCTAAAGTCTGGAATTGCAGCAAAGTTCTGAGTCAATATTTGCAGATCTGTATGCAAGTTTGTCTCAGCCAAAGAGCATATACACGCATCTTTTGTTCTTTCAAGTAGCGTATACAAAAGAAAGGCTTGATGTTCAAATGTGACTGATCTATCAGATCGGTATTGTTGATTTATTGTTGTTGCTATTTTACTGTTGTCTGTCAATGAAGTCTTCTTAGATCTGAATGTAAATCTGAATGCATAAGGAGGTTGATATTTGATTGATTGTATAAGTGATCAGAAGTGTTTTTCTATTGCCTGCTTGTGTAAAGTTCTGTAATTTGACAGTAGATGTTCAGTATACTGTTGGTTGGTACAGTTTGTGATTTAGAGATTTTATGATGTAGAATATTTAGAGGTATATGTAGGCTAGGCTGAAGGAAGTAGTGTATATACGCAGGTTTTCTTCATTGAAGTAGCGTATACAGTCTGACACATGAATTTTTGAGGTTTCAATTGGTTCTGAATGTTGATACAGGTTTCTCGGTAGCACAATGTTCTGATGACAGTGATCTGATTGTTTCAAATTAACTACAATTTGGTTGATGAAGTTTGAGTTTCTAAATTTCTTATGGGTTATTGATTAATCAAGTATTCATCTGTTTTGATATATGTCAAGAGCATCCAGTCTGAAAATTCATGAAACGTGGTCCCTAGTGGAAGAGTGGAGTTTTTCTGTAGGCTGGCACCTACGTACTAGTAAACATATTGGCTAATACAAGAGCTAGGGGGTTATAGCTCCCTTCCAATAGAAGCTGGAGAATGAGAGAAGGTTGTATCCTTCTGCAAGTAGAAGCCTGCGTACTGGTATGACTCTGCACTAGTACAAGATTTTAAACATATTTTCTTATTATTAAAAGAAGACAAAGACGACAGCAGCAGGTGTTTTTCACCCTGTTGTGGCTAGCAACAACCCCCCTTCTTATTTAGTGTTATCCCTAATACTAAATAAGTGGGGGCCCTTAGTCAAAAAATCTAAAAATCAATTAGTACTTGAACTTCCTTTTTCAATAAAACTTACCATCATAAACTTAGGAGAATACCAATTAAAAAATCAAAAAGCCTAAGTTTTATGATAAAGTAGAATTATTCCTTAGGAAATATCGCATCGCAAAAAGATAATGGATACCTCCTTACAAGCAAAAGTCTAAGATTGCGAGAATGCGATGCGAAACTACACATTAAGAAAACATTTATTGCATTGCATGTCTAAAAAATCACTTACGCTGAAAAACTTTAAACTGCCGATATGTGACGGCGCATATCACAAATCGTATTTCGCAAAAAATAGATTAACGAATGATTGACATATATTGTACTCCAACGATTTGCGATATAGCGATATAGCGATGTTGTGATTTTGCGATATAGCGATATAGCGATGTTGCGATTTTGTGATATTGTGAATTTGCGATATTGCGATATAGCGAGCTAGCAACCTTACGATGTTGTGATTCTGCAATGTTGCGATCTGCGATATTGCGAAGCAAATCGCAAAATCGCTTCATCACAGATCTTTCAGGCTCATTGTTCAAAAAAATATTTTCCATAAACTGAGACCTGGTTATGCGCTTTAATGCTAATTAATGAGTTAGCTTCCAATCATTAATGAAATAGGGTTTCGTGCTTATCGAAGAGCCATTTCACGTAAGGTGGTATATTTTATATGTCTTTGGCATTTAAAGCTTTCCCGTCACCTTTTCCTTATCATGACTCTCATCTCATTTGTAAACTGCAGGAACAAAGAACAGAGAACGATACAAAGTAGTATTCAAGATACTATGGGAAAGAAAGGCAAAGCTTCGAGTCTTGAAGATCAAGAAATGATGCCCTTGTATACAGACACTACTTGTAACAGAGACACTAGTGTTACTACTTGGGAAGGCATGTATAATCTACTTGAAGAAGAGAATCCCAAGGTGATGGAGGTTACGGCTACTGCAAGTTCACAAGTGTCTTCTAAGGCATCAGTTGCAGATTTAGCTTGTTCGTTTTTACACCGGATAGCGGCGAGGCCCAAAATTCTCCCATACACAAACATGGTTAAATGGGTATTGGATAGCGCTAACATCAAAAATAGACAGTTTAAGACTCAGGGTCAAGGACTCATTGGCTCATTCACTTCACAAGATTTGAGGCTCATGTATCATTTGTTGGAGCCACAGGCGACTTATAACAAATAGTTCATGGAGAAGTTTGCAAAAGAAAATCAAGACCTGGCATAATGCACCAAAGACTGGTCAAGGAGGGACAAACAGCTAAAAAAGGACAAACATGGTATGTATAGCACTGGTTCTCTCACCTCCCTGTATTGCTTTGCTGCTGCTATGCTCTGTAGACATTTTGGGAAGCCAGACATTAACAAATTTTCATCTAAATGGCTACCATTATTAGATGACACCACAATGCTACTGTAGTGGACTGGGCTAAAATATTGTCTGATAACTTAGCCACATCCATTGTAAATTACCGGTCTAAAAGAACCATTTCTCAGAGAATCTATCCCCCTTTCTACTTATCTGCATATGTGATGGATGCGATCTGTTATATTTTCAAGTTTCCTTTGATGGGTTGGAAATGGACAACTCAAGACCCCTTACCCATTCATGTTTATCATAAAGAATTTTGGGATTCTAAGTTCACTCTGTATTTCTACAAGATTTGTCATGGAATCATGCTGCCCATGTACAAAGTGTTGTATGATAAAGATGTTCCAAGGTTTTCTCCTGAAGCAGAGGTAGATATACTCCCTGTTGCGAGATGGTTTGGAGAAGAACTGTTTACATATGTTAGGGTATTCGGAAGTCTCGCTTCCCCTCACGTCTTACCTTTGTATGTTCCTGATAAACTCTTGGCACGAGAAATTGCTTATCAAACCTGCGGAGAAGGAGGTTTGACTAAAGATTTGAAAGACAAAAAGAAGGCTATTTGGCCACAATTTCCTGTGGCCTGTGGGGCCTTTTCACTATTTGATGTAGGCCATGCATTCAAAGAAGTAAACAACATAACATGTCTACAATTGTTCAAATTTCCAGGAAGACCATTCGACCCTTATGATATTGCTAAGAATTTCACTACTGCACTCAAAATAAAGGTATTTTCTGGAGAAGAAGATCTTTTTGATGACATGTTCCAACAGAAAAGTATGCTTGAAGAAGTTCTACATTCGGCTCAAATGTGATTCCCTCCAGTAGAATTTCAGCAGTTCAAGATACACAGGGAGAGGAGGTTAGCTAGTATTCCTTTGGAAAAACTATGCTTAGAACACGTAAGGGAACCAACTCCAAGTATTAGTCTTAGTTGAAGTTTAGGCACAGTTAGATCTAAATCTAAGTCCAGGAAAGAAACATCTGAACATTCCAAGAGATTAGAAAGTGACCATGGTAAAAGCGAGGAGTCAGTAAAGGATACTGCCCAATCAAGAGGGCTCCCACAACAACAGGCTTTTACCTCCCCACAAATAGATCCCCCCCCTCTCATCGTTTAACCACCATCAGTCAGAACCGAGCTAGATAAAGAATGGGAGACCTTCAATGATTTGATCAATCTTGAAGGACAAAGCACAAAGACACCTATGAGCAATGTACAGAAAACAAAAGATATAGTCACAGGAACAATTAGCAATGTCTCAAATATGGAACATATTCCTATTACCCCATCCTCTGAACTTATACTTAAGATAGACGAGATTCCTCCTCTTGATATATTTTATGGTCCACAACACAAGGCAGTAGTGAGAAGACAAAGGAAGAAAAGGAAATTTGAAAACGTGCTCTCTCATGATGCAGAGAAATTAGACGTCCTATGGCAAGATCCTACTACCGATCCCACTGAGAATCTCACCAAATTATCTTAGATCGCAGGAGCATATGCCTCGGCGACTATTGATAAAGCATCTGAGGTACAACAACTGCTAAAAGAAAAGGAAGACCAAATACAAGTTTTGCAACAAGCCAACGCCAAAAACGAAGCACAAAAACATCTTGAAAGGCTACAGCAGGACTTCCAACGAATGCAGATAGGCTACCAGAACAGTCTGGCTGAAAGATAAAAACAGTTACAGGATATGCAAGAGATGCACAAGGATGATCCTAAGCTTACAGAATTCATTAAAGAATCCATTTCCTTAAATGATCAACTATTGCAGCAACAGGAAGCATTGTGCCAAAGAATATCACAGTGGAACTCTTATAGTGAAATAAGCGATAAAATAACTAATCAAGTCATGGACTTATGACATGATTATGATTTAATTGATAAAAGAATTACTGAATATTTGGCTTGGAAAGAAATAGAGGAGGGGAAAGGGCAGGCGCACCAATAATCAATGAAAATCACAAAGAAATGCTCTTTAACAAATGGGATGCACAAATCAGGAAAGCAGAGCAAGTGACAGAAGAAGCAGCCACAGCAGAAAACAGTGTTATTGACTGCATATGGAAAATCTGAACTCAAAAACCACCCCAGGGTATCTACCAAAAGCTCAGCAAGTACAAACAGGCTGGAGACAGAAGGCTCAAGAAAAAGCAGAATCAATCAAAAGATTAACTAAGTTGAATTGGGATTCTTAATGGGCGTATTTAGTAAAACCACACAGCGAGTGTATGACTCTCAAATGCATCATCAATTCTGCCGAGAAGATGGCGCCATCTCTCGCTGATTCCGTTTTTGCGGGACAGTCAAAGTCTGAAGTCAGTCAGCTGACTCTTCTCAAGCAAATGTTGAATGCTTGCGATTTTAAGGATCAGATAGAGAAATAGTTAGTTGTTAGTTTTAGATTCAATATTAGTATTAATTTTGCTTTATTTTTTCCTGAAAAAAGGACAGTCATTTAAACCGTATCCTACATTTTTGTAATAAGTTATTTTTAGATTTAGTTATTATTATTTAAACCCTTCTCATGCATTTAGAGAAGGGTCCTGAAATTTATCAAAAACTTATCCCCAGAACATGCACTTTTGTACCCTCTGAGGAGGTTTTGATGAATGAATGGAACAGGATTTATTGATATCTGTATTTAATATCTACTACTGATGTTTCACTTCTGTACTCTTAGTGGCTGTTGGATTAAGAAGAGATAAATCATTATCGCTTGAAGCTCATGATTAGAACTAGTTATAAATGGTACTTCTATCTCTTAACTATTTCTCCCTTTGTGTTAAAAGTGATATTCATGTTCAGTTGTTTATATATTGATGCGTGAATGCTTGAGTTATCATTTGGCATTTCTGTATGGTGATAGTTATTTATTTATGCTTAATGTGTGAGTAACTTATTATGTGATATGTTTTTCACAACTGTTTCGTCTAACTTTTTATACGAAGTGGTTCATATTTATTGAATTCTTTTCTCATAACAGTTGAATGATCTTTATTATCAATTGTTATCTGAAATCATTTTAGATCGCATAACAGAAGGATTACACCCCAGGTTAGTGTAGACTTAGATATTTCTGCTTATTAGAATACAATTTGCATGTTATTAGATTAGAGTTAGAATTAGAGCATCTCACTTAGGAACTTTTAGAAAGGAAATATCAATTCGTCACACACACACATAAAATGGGAAACTGGTCCCATATCCCTAGTCGAACCCACTATACCAAACGGAAAAGGATCTACTAACCAAGGTTCGGACCGGGTGGGTATCCCCTTTGTTGTAGACCCGATTTTCGAGGCTTCAACACACCCACATTAGGTTTCCACCTTAAATCTTGGTGTTCATGTGGGTTTCTTATGTGTGTTGGTTTGTTTTGTTATTACTGCACATGGTTACTATTTATATGGTTAAATGAAGTGCTCATGCACTGATTAAAGATCAACATCTGATGAATTAACTGAATCATAAGTCTACTGGATATACATTGGTTGCTTAAATACAGTTGCGTGTAGACGTGAGTTACCTTCAATGAAGTAGCATATATAAATCTGACTATGGAAATGAAAAATTTAAAGATTTGATCGTACTGATTCACCCCCCCTCTCAGTATTATTTCCAACAATTGGTATCAGAGCAGGTCCTTCAAAAGAAGCTTAATCGCTTGAACGAAGATCCATCAAGATGAATAATCACGAAAGCATGGGATCCATCAGACCGCCAATCTTCGATGGGAGCAACTTTGTTTATTGGAAAATAAGAACCACAACCTATCTACAATCTCTTGGAACAGATGTCTGGGAAACTGTGGAAGGAGGATATAATTTTCCAACAAAAATTCCTACAAACATAGTAGGTAAAACACAATATGAAACCAATTCCAAAGTTATAAATTCTTTATTGGGAAGTTTGTCACAATCAGAGTTTTTCAAAGTCATGCATCTCAAATTAGCCAAAGAGATATGGGAAAAAATCATTCAGAGCTACGAAGGAGACTCTCAAGTAAAATGTGCTAAGCTTCAAACTCTCAGAATTTAGTATGAAACTCTTAAGATGCATAGTGATGAGAGTATAGCTAGTTACTTCTTATGTATAGATGAGGTTGTTAATTGTATGAAGAATCTGGGTGAAGAAATAAAGGAAGTTACCTTAGTTGAGAAAATTTTGAGATCCTTGTCTGCTAAAATTGAATCAAAAGTGTCTTTCATAGAAGAAAAACAGGATCTGCAGAATGTCACTATGACATAGCTTCACGAAATCCTAACTGCTTTTAAGATGAGAAAAGGAGGGCCATCAAATATGAGCAAAGCCGCATTTAAAGCAACAATAAAAGGAAAAGAAAAGGAAGAACACAATGAATCATGACACATTTTAGAAGAAGAAGATGAGGTAAAAATTTTCAAGAAGCTTCAACGAGGTTCTTGAAGGTTTAGAGGTAAGCTACCTTTCAAATGCTTTTCTTGTGGTAGAGTCGGTCATTATGCTGCCAGATGTCCTCATAAAAATAAATATGAAAAAGGAAAGGAATATGCAAAAGGGAATAGGAAACAAGTTGTGAATAGGAGTTACTATACTCATGAAGATAGCGATGGTTTATCTAATAGTGATGAAGATGAAACTGGACAATATTACAGACTTCTCATGGCTTATGATAGCCATGATTTTTGGGATAGTTTAGAAGAGGATAGTGATGGTTTATCTAATAGTGATGATTATAGACTTCTCATGCCTTATGACAATGATGATTTTTGGGATGCTTTAGAAGAGGAAAACTTTCATGAAGAAATCTCTAAAATCAAAATATGTTTATAAGAAAAGAATATGGTCATAGATACCTTAACATACCAACATGCTGAAAAAGAAAAACACAATGAAAAACTAGAATGTGAAATTGTGGGTCTAAAGATCTCGAGAAAACAAAATCTCTCAATCTTAGATTTGCTAAAGGATCATAAACTTTAAATGAAATTATCAAAGTTCAGTGTTCTCCTCTGATAAAGATAGGTCTTGGATATACCGAGGAAGCATCTCAATCATAGAAGCCATCAACCTCCACCAAAATCTATCTTGATGCAGCAAATACCAATGAACAGTATGGAAATCGTCAGCAAAGACATAAAAGTTGATCACCAAGTAAATCATACTCAATTTTATCCAAGGATGAATATCAATAGAAGCCACAACCAACCTCAGGAAAATCATACTCAATTTGCTCCAAAGATGAATATCAATAGAAACTACAATCAACAGGTAAATAGATTCGATAGTCGTAGAAACTTCTTTAATGGGCAATGTTTTCCATGTCATAATTTTGGGCACAAAGTTGCTCAATGTGTTGCTTACAAAACCATTATGACTAGAGAAGCATGAAATCAAAGGAATGTAACAGGGATCAAGAGAAGTTCCTATAATAACTTTTATCCTCTTGAAAATGAAATAGAATTCTCAACCTGTAACAACTTTGGCCATGAAGAATATAAATGCAGGAGAAAATTTTGGCAAACACCTCAAAAGAAGCAAATGCCATTAAACCCCAAGATATGGAGAAGGAAAGAATCTCAAACAGAAATATGTCGTATAGCCTTGTATGCAGAAGGACAAGAAAATCAGTGGTACATCAATAGTGGATGCTTCAAACACATGACAGGTGACAAAGAGAAACTTCACTCATATAATGCCTTAGAAAAGGAAAAGAATGTCTCATTTGGAAATGACACTCCAGCTGTCATAAAAGATAAAGGTTTTGTTTTCTTGAAAGAAAGTTTAAAGCTAGAAATGTTATGTATGTAGATGGTTTAAAGCATAACCTGTTGAGTGTCAGTCAAATGTGTGATCAAGGAAATGAAGTGGTGTTTCGATCAAACGGATGTGTTGTTCGTGAGCTTAATACAGGAGAGACCATGATCAAAGGTACAAGAACTCCAAACAACTTATACATACTCAAAGGAGGACAACAATAGTGTTATCTAAGCAAAAATGATGAAAACTGGCTATGGCATAGAAGATTGGGACATCTAAGATTTTCTCAAATAATAAAAACATGCAAACTCAAGGTTGTTCGTTATCTTCAAATATCAGCATCCCAAAAAATACAATATGAAAACCATGTCAAATCGGTAATCAAACCAGAGTTCACTTCATGGAAAAAGAAGGGTCAGCTAGTAAGCCTCTTGAACTTATCCATGTTCATTTATGTGGACCAATAAGGAAAAAGTCACCTCATGGAGAAGAATACTTTATTTTGTTCATTGATGATTTTTCCATAATGTGTTGGATAGGTCTTCTAAAGCATAAAGATGAAGCATTTGAAAAGTTCCAAGCCTTCAAAGCTTTGGTTGAAAATGAATCAAATCGAAAAATCAAATGCCTCAGATATTATTGGGGAGGGGAATTTATATCGGATGAATTCTTTGACTTTTGTGAACAACATGGAATAAAAAGGGAATTCTCCACTACAAGAACACCTCAACAAAATGGTGTAATAGAAAGGATGAACAGAACAATTCAACAAATGGCTCGAGCCAAGCTAGACAAATATGGAACTCCTACAACCTTCTAGGGTGAAGCTGCATTCGCTGTCGTGACTATTCTCAACAAAGTAAATGTTCGGGTAAATAGCACTCAAACTCCACATGAGTGTTGGTATGGTAAGACTCCTATTGTAAAATACTTTAAAGTTTTTGGAAGAAAATGTTTTATCAAAAGGACTGATGAAAAACTTGGTAAGTTTGAACCTAGAGCAAATGAAGGTATTCTTCTTGGTTATTCTTCCAGAAGGAAAGGATATAAATGTTATAATAAAAGACTTGTGAAAATTGTTGAAAGCATTGATGTTATAGTTGATGAAGCATGCAGAAATCCAAAATAGATAAAAGCAATAGAAGATTATGACAATGAGGAAGATGGTGATTACTTTCCCACATCAAATCAAAATTATATTGAAGAAGAAACCAATGAAGCACCAGAAGAAGATATAATGGTAGAAGAAAAGACTTCGTCCAGGTATGTTCAGAAAAATCATCCAGAAACTCAAATTTTAGGGGAAAAGGAGGTTGGTGTACAGACAAGAAGAACTATTACAGGGACCTCAAGCTATCTAGCATTACTATCCTCCACCAAACCTCAAAATGTAAATGAAGCATGCAAAGATGAATGTTGGGTCAAGGCCATGGATGAAGAACTTGAGCAAATTGAAAAGAATGATACTTGGGAATTAGTTCCTAGACCTCATGATAAAAATATTATAGGAACTAAATGGATATTCAAGAATAAGTTGAATGAAAATGGAGAAGTCATTAGAAACAAGGCCAGACTTCTTTGTAAAGGGTATGCTCAACAAGAAGGTATAGATTTTGAAGAAACTTTTGCACCTGTTGCCAAACTTGAAGCCATAAGGATGTTTCTTGCTCTTTCTAGCTTCCATAAATTCAAAATATACCAAATGGATGTAAAATCAGCCTTCGTTAATGGAGATTTAGAAGAAGAAGTTTATATTGAACAACCAGAAGGATTCATTCTTAGAAATGATGCAAAACTTGTATGCAGACTCAAAAAGGTTGTCTATGGTCTAAAACAAGCTCCAAGGGCCTAGTATTACCACCTTGACAAATATCTACACCAACAAGGTTTTACAAAAGGTTTTGCAAATAGAAATTTATATACAAAGATTGAAAATGATAAATTGTTACTTATTATTGTTTATGTTGATGATATCATTTTTGGTAGAAATGAAGAATCCATGAGTTAGAATTTTGCTTCAGTAATGCAACAAGAATTTGAAATGTCCTTGCTTGGTGAACTTACCTATTTTCTTGGTCTACAAGTTCACCAAACTAAAGATGATATTTTTCTTTCACAAACCAAATATCTCAAGCAGATCTTGAAAAAGTATGGAATAGAAGATTCTAAACCTATATGTACTCCAATGGTAACAGGATGCAGTCAACTCAAATGATGAATCAGCAGTAGTACATCAACCAACTTACAAATCGATGATTGGCAGTATGCTTTATCTAACAGGTACCCGACCTGACATCATGCATGCAGTAGGAATAGTTGGAAGATTCCAAGAAAATCCAAAGGAATCACACCTTCAAGAAGCCAAAATAATTTTCAAATATCTTCAAGGAACTCAGGATTTTGGACTATGGTATCCTAGAGATGCAGATCTTACTCTTCATGCATATACATATGCAGATTGGCAGGAAGTGTTGATGATAGAAAAAGCACTAGTGGTGGTGCATTCTATATGGGTTCCAGGTTAGTGTCTTAGTTCAGTAAGAAATAAAGTTCAATTGCTTTATCTACAGCTGAAGCAGAATATGTGGCTGTTGCATCTTGCTGCACACAACTACTTTAAATGATGCAAACTTTGCAAGACATTTAGATCACATGTACTCCACCCATATCCATTCTATGTGATAATACAAGTGCCATCAGTATTTCAAAGAATCCAGTCATGCACTCCAAGACCAAGCACATACCCATCAAGTACCATTTTCTACGAAAAGAAGTGCTTGAACAAAAGGTCAAATTGGAGTATGTCCCCTCCAAAGAACAAGTTAGTGATATATTCACTAAACCACTGCCCAGAGAAACATTTGAATATCTCAGACAAAAGATGGGAATATTTGTTGCATCATCCTATTGTTAAATCCAGTTTTTTTGAGGAAGGTTATTATACGCTAGTTTCATGAAGTATAGTCACGTATACACGCAAGTTTCTATGGCTGAAGAAGCGTATATGTTTTTCTGACAGGAAAAACAGTGGGTTAGACTCTGATATGGGTGCTCTATCTGATGTTGATGATTATAGTCTAACGATATTCTTTGCTCATTAAATTATTATCTATTGATAAAGATTCTTTGATGAATAAATTAATGGAAATGCACAGGTAGCACAGGGTCAAGCGGTGTGTTCACATTCCACATTGTTGGCATTATGGTTGTTGAACTCAGTTATTTCTTATTTGCATCAATCATGGTCTATATTTCAATGAGTTCTATTGGTCATATGATGTAATTTCCCCAATATCCTTGGGATGGATGATGTAATAATCATTGTATTTCTATCATGTATAAAATTTGGTATATCCCCACTTAGTTGGGAAGGTGAGTCAAATATGGTGTATCCCCACTTGGTTGGGTGATTGATGTATGTATGAGTTCGTGGTCATAGAGAGGTCATACTCACTTTGTTGAGTTATAGTGTCATGTTATTATATTGAATCATCTCTCTGCAGATGCGGCATGTACTCAGGGGGAGTATGGATAGCATCATGCAAAGGAGGAGAGTAGAGTGGTCCGCCCTTTACCCTTGATGTCAAAGGGGGAGAGTATGTTATTATTTTGGCATTGTATGGTATCTCTAATAGTATTTACAACTTGCAGTAGTCAACACCATCATGGTTTCCATCAAGTCCAAAGGGGGAGATTGTTGGCATTATGATACAAGTATTTTCCTTGATGGCAACTCTACAGGTAAACTTAGTTTTGATAAGAGGCTAACAGGAATATTCAGAGGCAATAGGGTAGTGGTATAGAGGATCAGGAAGATGGAAATAAGGTCTATTGATCAGAATAAAGAAGTTGAAAGAAGAATATTATGTAAGAGAAATTTAAGAGATACACGCAGGTTCACTTAGTCCAAGCAGTGTATACATGCAGGTATTCAGAACAGAAAAAGCGTATAACGTACACACGCACTCCCATAGAAGGCAAAGCGCATACATGTTGAAACCATGGTTTTGGTCCAAGGTATCTTTGGACCATGGTATTGACCCTAGGTATTTAGTTTGAGGTATTCAGTCCGTGGTATTTGATACAAGGCATTGGTGCTAAGTAGATTCGGTCCTTGGTATTGAGAAAGGCCAAAAACTATATAAAGAAGAGAGGATCATAAGTCCAGTGTGAAAGATAATAAGGTTCTAAGGAATACTTCAATCCGAAGTATATTTTATGTTGCACAGTTATGTTTGGGACTAGATCTAAAATATTTAGGTGCACCTTGAGTTCAATATTGAATCAGGATCATGAGACCTGAAATGACTTATTCTTGAATGATCTAATATTGGTTGAGGATAGATCTGATGTTTTACACCTAGTTTATTTGTTTTCTATCATGATTTGGGTTTTTCTAAAGTCTGGAATTGTAGCAAAGTTCTGAGTCAATATTTGTAGATCTGTACGTAGGTTCGTCTCGGCCAAAGAGCATATACACGTATGTTCTGTTCTTTCAAGTAGTGTATACAAAAGAAAGGCTTGATGTTCAGAAAAAATCGATTTATCACATCAGTATTGCTGATTTATTACTACTGCTATTTTATTGTTGTTTGTCAATGAAGTCTTCTTAGATCTGAATGTAAATCTGAATGCATGAGGTTGATATTTGATTGGTTGTATAAGTGAGAAGAAGTTTTTTCTGTTACCTGCCTATGTAAAGTTTCTTAAGTTGATAGTAGATGTTTAGTATACTGTTGGTTGGTACAGTTTGTGATTTAGAGATTTTATGATTCAAAATATTTAGAGGTATATGCAGGTTGGGTTGAAGGAAGTAGCATATATACGCAGGTTTTCTTCATTGAAGTAGCGTATACAGTCTGACAAATGAATTTTTGAGGTTTCAGTTGGTTCTAAATGTTGATGCAGGTTTCTGGGTTCAATACAGTGTTCTGATGACAGTGATCTGATTGTTTCAGATTAACTGCAATTTGGTTGATGAAGTTTTAGTTTCTAAATTTCTTATGGGTTATTGATGAATCAAGGTCTTCATATGTTTTGATATGTGCCAGGAGCATCCAATCTGAAAATTCATGAAACGTGATCCCTAGTGGAAGAGTGGAGTTTTTCTGTAGGCTGGCACCTACGTACTAGTAAACATATTGCCTAGTACAAGAGCTAGAGGGTTGTAGCTCCCTTCCGATAGAAGCTGGAGAATGAGAGAAGGTTGTAACCTTCTGCAGGTAGAAGCCTATGTACTGGTATGAGTCTGCACTAGTACAAGATTGTAAATAGATTTTCTTCTTATTAAAAGAAGACAAAGATGACAGCAGCAGGTGGTTTTCACCCACATTGGGTTTCCACCTTAAATCTTTGTGTTCATGTGTGTTTCTTATGTGTGATGGTTTTTCTTGTTATTACTACAAATGGCTACTGTTTATATGGTTAAATGAAGTACTCATGCACTGATTAAATATCAACATATGATTAATTAACTAAATCATAAGTCTGTTGAATATACGTTGTTTTCCTTAAATACAACTGTGTGTACACGCGAGTTACCTTCAATGAAGTAACGTATATAAATCTGATTATGGAAATGAAAAAGTTAAAGATTTGATAATACTGATTCACCCCCCCCCCCTCTCAGTATTATTTCCAACATATATGACACCTCATGTAGTGAAACAACATAAGAACCTACAAAGCGATAGAACAACCATTAGAATAACTAGTAGAAGAGATAATGAATGACTCGATTGAAAAGAAAATTTACAATAGATAAATTGAGAAGGCTTACCTAGTCCTTGTTGGTGGAAGGGTTGCTAAAGAAACACAATGCCCTAAATTCCCTCATGAAGCATTGATTGATTGAGCCATTGAGTGATTGTGTTTACTATTTTATGTTAGTGGAAAAACCTGTGAACAATTTATGAAACCAATTTTTCAGACTAGCTAGGTGAGTCCATCATCAGGGCAATTATGGAAGGGTCATCGAATAAATATAATGCCCTACATTCCATCATGAAGCATTGAGCAATTAGGCCTTTTGTACCCTAGATAATCCCTCTAGCTGTAGGAGGTTAGTTTCAAGGACATATAGAAAATTGATTTAAACTTTGAAAGAATATTTTATTAGAGACAAAACATCATTTAATATAATGTTAACTTAGTCTTGGGGATGAATTCATTCAACCAAACTAGGCTTTACTTAAATGATTACAAAATTATATTTAATAAGATGGAAATAAGGAATTTATCAGAACATGGTTTATTACTTCTAGGCAAAAAGGAATCCAAAACTTACACTCTAAGATTCCAATGTGAAATGAGACATGGAATAAAGGAAGGTAGTGGTGTGAGGTTACAAAGGACTGATTAAGACTTCTTTCAAAAATTAATACAGGTATTTTTTGTTATTTATCATAACATTAATAAATATGTATACTCTTCAAAATATGTCTATTGCATATTACGTTAACCTCGTAGGAAGGAAAACAATAATGAGATAAAATACATAAGAAGATAACACCACATATTGTAATTCATCACAAGATATGGAATCAATATGGTTTTCTTTATTAAAATCCAAGGAAGATTCAACATTACACAATTAATCAAATTGGGAGTCTCCAAACCCTTTTTCTGGGGTTCAATTGTCTTTAAATATTACACGAATTTTTTTGAGTTATAGGAGTACCTATAAAAACTTATTAACTCTCTTAAATACTTCTAATTAAAAGTATTTTTAGAAAAATATTTAGATACAAAATTTTCTCATAAAGAGAAATATGATCATTCTTATATTTAACATAACTAGAGAGAAAAATTCATTGATTTGTTTGATCAAGCACTTGCTCCATGACTTATACTACTAGAGGTGTGATCATCCTTTCACATGTTTTCCATATTGCTTCATCTGGAAACTACTATGCGAGCAAGCCTTGATAGGCCATCTGTAAGCTTGAGTGTTTGGAATAGTATAGTTTCATGGTGAACAAAGTTTTCACCTACCAGAGTAGGTGTAAGTCATGATGTAAATAATTAACAATAACTTGGCCTCTCAAAGCTCCAGATGCTTCAAGATATTTGTCAATTTAAGTTTTCATGTTTGATAACGGTTTTTTATATTCCTCCCAAGAAATCAATTTACCATTTTGGTCCTAGAAATTGGTCATTCTTGTTGTTGTTCTTTGACCAAACTTGTTATCAAACATTGAATTTTATTTTTTTACTTCTTATTATCTATTGGAAGTTTGGATATGAAGAAGGTTCTTTCTATAATATTTCTTATCCATGAAATAAAATATAATTGTTTGTTTCTACCAAACAATTATGTGTTTTTCTTAATTCAACTTATGAAAGCTTTAAATCTACAATCACTTTAGAAATTTATTCTATGGGATCTTGTGAATTTAGATAAATTGTAACAAGGGTTTCATAAACATGGTCTTGGATATATTTCTATAATTTTTGAACTTGCTTCTACAATTTAGTGACTTCATTGGATATATTTCTATAATTTTTGAACTTGCTTCTACAATTTAGTGACTTCATTGTTTCTATGTATCAGTTGTTCTAGTACCCACTCATTTTCCTTCTCAGCTTGGACAAGCTCTACTTTTTGAACTTGTTTTGTACTTGAAATTTTTAGATGCTTCCTCAAGATTTCATTTCAATTTCCATTTTTTGTAATAAATTTTCACTGACTTTCTATCTGTTGGATCTATCCTAAATTTAACTATCAACTTCTTGTACTCCTCTAACTGGTTTTGTTTAGCTCTATAATTTTCTTTTTCTTGTCTCAATTGCTCAGTAACATTTTTAAAAGTTATCTCTACCTTCTGACTATTAGTTAACTTTTAGTAATGTCATTCTCAATCATCTCACCAGTCTATATATGAAAATCATTTTTTTTAGGTAGAGGAATATCACTTATACCCAATAGATAAGTTGGTAGTTTTAAAATCTTGCACTGATGGGATTGGTTGATTTGTGGGATGAACCATAGCTAATTTTAGTTTATTTATCTCCAAACACAATGATGACAGTAGCCTTGTCTAATTGTCACAAGTTTACAATTGGCTAGTCATGTCTTTTGCTACATTTCTACTCTTTTTTGCAATCTATTGGTACTGTTCTTGCAAATCTTCTACTTGAGATGGAATATTATTAACAGGAGGTTCTATTATTTCTATAGAAGTTGAATAAAAAAAAATCCATTCAATGTTTTCTAAATTTATCTCAAAACCTAGTTGTTGTGATGGTTGATGCTTCAATTTAATTTCCAAACTCTCTATGTCTTATTTTCCTTGAATTTTGGCTCCTTTTTCTACATGTTGGTCTTCCATTTCAACATTTGTATGCTTTGTGATAAGAACTTTCAAAATTTTCTCATTCATGGAAGGGGTATTAATGGAAATATCTTATGTTCATGTAACTTCAGTTGAATGTTGACCTATTGAGTTACTAAAACAAAATTCTTGATTGGGCAATTTCTCTAATTCTGGCTTGTTTTCATGAACATAAGGCCCTACACCAGATTTTCATCTTGATTCTAAAATAATGTGATGAGGATCATACTTCCAAACCTAACTCTGTGAAAAATTGAATTCCTTCATCATATTTTCTATTTGTTCTAGGTCCTGCCTAGAATTTACAATGAAAGGTCCAACTGCTTCTTCAAATTTAAACATGTATTCCTTATATCTAGGAACAATATGTATTTGATCAACATATATACTTTTTATAATAAATTCCAAAGAGAAAACTCTCATTGGTAAGAACAATGGAAGATGATAACTTGGCATTATAACTCCTTATAACTAGATCTTTGTGTAATCTTGAAATGAAAACCAATCCCCAACCCTGGTATCCACATTGAGTTATCGAAATTCTCTTTCTTCAAGCAAGATTCTAGGAGGGACTTCATCATTCAAAATTTTAAACTAAACAAACATATAAGAATAGATCAATTGGGAAAAGCCCTCATTTTGTTTCTTTTTCCAATTAACATCTATCCAGTGCACCAATGGTTTCAACTATTTTGGTGGTTCCACCATAGTTAAATTCAAAGGATAGAACTTGACTACATGTAGGTATAAGAAAAAATGAGCCAAGTAATTTGGAATATCAAGAATTACTCTATGTTGTAGCATTAAACTAAGAAATACTAAAGCCTTTTCATCCATTAGCTCAATTTTCTCCTCTCCAAGTATGAACAAAACAGTAGCTAAAGTCTCCAAGGAAATTTCGAAGAAAAAAGTTAACAAATAATGAATTGTAGGTTGGGGAATTGAAGACTCTAAAGGTAATATCAGTTTGAACAAATTCTCTATCATATTTGGAGAAGGCTTGATAGCTCTGGATTGAAGGGAATTTCAAATTAATTCAAGGGGGGATTTTAAAAACAACTTCACCCTTTTTTGAAATTACATAGTCCTTCTAAGGAATGAAAGTAGCTCTTGGCCATGAAATAAATTCTATAAAAACATGGGTGGGATAAACAATTAAATGACTCAATTGTAAGTAAACAAGCTAAAGAAGGTCATTTGACTCCCCGTGGAAGTTGAAAGTTTGTTTTCGAATAATTGAAAGGTTAAATGGACACTAGGGATCATATATGTCTACTTCATTGTCAATTAAGTGATACATTCTAGGTTTTGGATTTAAAAACCTCCATTTCTTCATTTTTATCATTTTGTAAAGGAGTAGAAGGTTTCAAATGGATAGTACAGGTTCAATATTACCTAGTGAGATTAAAGATCACAACTAAACTCTGAAGGTTGATGCAATAATAGGCTGACAGGTTCAATTCTTCACTCACAAGCAAATGTACATCTGGTAAATGAATAAAATTCCTTCTACTATTTGAAAAGAAACTTTTATTGGAATAAAAAATTGAATGATTTGTAGTTTTCATTTTGGCGCGGGATGAAATAACATTGAGTGATTAATAAATTGAGTGATTGAGGATTTGAATGAATCCCTACCCTACACATTCCATCACAAACAACACATGATATTGAAAGAGGGTTTGACATATTTATTTATTCATGGATGGATGGGTGTGATGGAAGGATTGAGTGAGGCTTTTTTATTATATATATGCTATATAATGTATAAGTAAAGATTATGTGTGGAACCAGAAACTCGATTATGAAAGTGTCCTCTTCCGATGTCGATCCTGCTTTGAGACAGGCCATCTAGCCAAAAATTACCCAAAAGCCTCCCAGAAAAATCCTGGTAAAAAAAGCCACCACAGATCTACTTGGTGGGAAGGAGCACAAAAAGAACACTACACTGTCATTAAATAAGAATACTCTAGAGAAAACTCTGAATCACAAGAAATTGGGCAAGACAGAAACAACTCTCAAGACAAGCATGGAGAAAGCCCTGCCCAACAACAAAAAAGTGCACTCAACAACCCCTCAAGTGTCAACAGTTATGAGGATTCGATTATCATGCAAAATAAATCTTCATTTGACAACAAAGCAGATCTCCTAGACCAAACCTCTTCTCCGACTATCTTCAAAAGGACGAACACAATTGATCGTGAAGCTAAGACACCATTGTTTCAAGAACTAGAAGAGATGAAGGAGATGCAAGATAAAGGAAGTTGGAAGACCGTAGAGAAAAAAAAGAGAGCTACAACACCAATCTCGCCAAGAAAGACAAGGAGCCAGACAATTAAAAATTAAAAATATTATAGGTCCAATAGACCAATTTGGTCTCAGTGGATGGTAACCACCACCACCATCATCATCATCATCATTATATATAACATATAATATATATTATATATTATATATAACATATAATATATATTATATATTATATATAATAGAGCCTTTTGGAAGAGAATCATGTTGAACCCCTAGCCAAAAGGAAACACAATTGGAATCCTACATTATAGAGGAGTGCTAATTTGAACCGCTAGTTGTTAGTAATTGAGAGGAAAATATAAAAAATCTAGTTTAAAGCTTACTGAAGATGTAATAGTTGAAACCCCAAAATGACATCCTCAGTGACCCTTTTTGTCACTTTTTCTGTCTTTTACCTTATCCCTTTTTTCCCAGCGGAATCGCATTATACCAGACTCTAGATATTTCCAATAGACTAAGCATGTAGTCTATGCTTATTCCTTTAATTTCTATGTTTTAAATTATAATAATTAGTGTTTTTTAGTGTATTTTACTAATGAAGGAAATCTTAGGACAATAAATTAGCACTAAGGTATTATGGCCCCTATAAGGTGTTGTAGAGGATTATAATTTTGGGTTCCAAATTGGAGTTGTCTCCATCTTCAAATGTACATCCAATCTTCCATGTTTCTTTCTTAGGCAAGGCAATCGATGACAATATTGGTCCCTATAATACTAGTGTAGCCCCCACATTGTTATTTTTGTGCCCCATAAAAGCCCACTATTATCATTATTGTGCCCTTACATTATTATTTTTATGTAGGCCCTAATTATATTTTTACCCCTTAGACTCCTATATATACCAAGGAGGTCTTTTCATTTGAATCATCCAAGAATTTTTCAGTTATGTGATGTAAAATAAGCTTTCCCCCTTGAATAGGACTATTCTCATGTTGTTGAACTATATTTTCTTCTATTTATGTGATCTAGTTACATAACATTCGGTATCAAAGATTTGGATCACAGGGTTTTGTTGCTTCAAATATGTGATCCTAGAATTTTTTCTATAACCTTTTTCCTGCGAGGCTTCAAAAGCTCAAAAGTTTACCATATTAAGTTTAAATCTTGGTTAACCTCATGTAAAAATTTCAGATCTTGGATCTCTATATTTTCGGAGATATGATCCAAAGAATTCATGGTTTCTACATGCTCTAAAATTCAATCTCAAATAGGTGACCTAGCGAAAATCCTCGTGAATTTTCCTTCAAGCATTTCATTTGAATTTCATAAAATTTCACTAAAAATGCACGCACTATAGTTTGTGGGGATGAACTTCATTGACAAGGACCGAAATAGTGACACATGTAAGCTTGTACAAGTTCGTTATACTAAACCAATCCATAATTGAGCCATCGTGGGAGATTGGGTATAATGCTCGCTTGAAGAATCCAGTTTCAGACTAACTTGTAATGTTGGAAAGAAGGCATGGAAAGATACCTCATGACAATTTTTTATATTTTTAGAGGCTACAATTATAGAGATACAATAGTTTCAAGATAAAGCTTCAAAAGCAAGAAAAAATGTGTATATTTTTAAAATTTGCTTAACTTTTATTTGAAAAATTAGTTTGAAGTGATTCAAAGGGAACAATAAAGCATAGATATCGTTATTTTGTTCCAATATGCCTCATAATAATTAAAAATGGATACACCCTTCAAGCCAACAAAAAGCTCTACTATGATGCATGAATAACATGAAGAAATGCAACATGATATATCAAAATTATGGGACCAAGTGCAACAAATTTCGCTCTCACAAAGAGCAACCAAAATTGAATTAGATGGTTTAGAAGAAGGAATAAAAGGGGACATGGTAGTTTTGAAGGATGGTTTAAAATCAGACATGGAAGTGATGATAAATATCAAGATGGAAGGGTTGAAGGAAGGTTTCACAAAGTTGTTGCAAGAAATAATTCCTAGTGGTGACAAGGTATTCCATGAAAATAAGGATGAGGACAAAAGGAGTATGAATTATGATTTTAGAGACTCTAACAATGGGTTTAATACTAATGACATTCCAAAAATTGATATGAGGAATTGTTGACGCTACCAGAATCGCCAACATTCAGGGGATCTTCCCGGTAAGAAGTCCCAACTAAACCTCAAACCGTTTAGAGTAGGAGTCCCAACAGTGCGTGGTAATGTAATGCCTTGACCGCAGTAGCACATAAAGATAAATATGATAACTTTGGGTAAGAGAAAGTGTGTGACATTGCGAAGAGTCAAGTTTGATGCATGGGGATTCTAACAAATGGAGGGTGTTGTACCTCTTAAGATAATTTTAGGTCAGGAATTATGCCAGAGCATTTATAATGTCTTGTTGGTTTTTAAAGTTTTTGGATGACCAAAGCTCTAAATTTTTTAAACAAGTGTAATTTCTTAATTACTTATGACTTATTAGAAGGCTTGATTCTTCACCTCTAACAGTAATTTAGCTTTGATGAGATATGAAAGGTTGAAACTTTAGAAACTATATGATTTGTTAAACATCAAACAGATTATTTAACCAATCATATATAGTGGATGGTTGTAAAATAGTTTTACAACCAAAAAATATATGTTTGAAACTTAAGGGAATATGACAATTTAGTGACGTATAGGAGTTAAATCAAACATACAGTTTAATTAACATATCTCTAAAGAATTATAACTTCAAGGGGGATTTCAAATAAATTGAAAATCAATATTATCATACCCATAATTCCCACAAACTTCAAGTATATGAAGATTCAACAAAGTTAAAAATAATAATAAAGAAGAACTTACAATGACACAATTTGTTTTGAAATGAATCCAGAATCCTTTTATTATTTCAAAAATAACCTCGAAGGATACAAGTTTGCTCAAAGTATATCACAATGGTTCAACCCTTTCTAAGTTTCTATTCTAAGTATTTATAGAAACTTTTACATTCTAGATTGGATTTCAAAATAAATACATTTACAAAATAATATCTGTTTAAAAACACAGATATTTTAGATATGTAGGAAAAATAGGAAAATATGTTGAAAGTTTGCTGCTCTATTGAGGTTATGTAGGAGACTGGTGATAACTATTGCTACATTACTGGAAATGTTGTTCCTTTAATTATTCTTCACTCGATCAATTCCAGGAACCGATCCCACCTTTATTCACTTGGGATAGAAAAGCTAACCATATTTATAAACCTTTCATCCACCTTTATGTAAGTCTCAAAAGTTGGTTTATTTATAAAAAGGTGGTAAACCTCGTGCTAGATATTTAAATGAAACTGATATCCCTATATCAATTCTTCCCCACTCATAATTCCTCTGGATTTTGAAAATTTGGAAGTATCAGCACCTATATTGCACAGTTGTTCTTGATAATTTTCTAATGGGATCAATTGGCCGTTAGAATTCCTGAGAGTAGACAAGCCTTTCTCCTGCAGAAATTTATAGTTATTGTTGAACCTTTTGACTTGCAACTCAAGATCTTTGCATTTATTTTCCAACTATATCATCAAATTCTTCTTGGTCAAGATCCTCTTAACTTCCATGACTGTTGTTGTTCTGTCTGGAATGTTCAAGTCTTCTAGTTCCTCCTTGGTTTTGGAATTCAGCAGCTTGATGATCTTTTGTGCTTCTTTTGGCCTATGCTCCAAATCTACCTTTGTATTTTCTATTGTTTCCTTAACTCTGTGCACAAGTTCTTCCTGTTCAAAAATGATCTATATTGAAGGCCACATGTCTATTATGTTGGCATTTATATTTTTCCAAATGTTGTTCTTAGCCTCTACTAACATTTGAATAACAAAGGACTAGTCTTCATACTTTTGTAGATGTTGCATGAGTTTGTAGTTTTTCTGAAGTTCTGACAAATATGCATTGTTAGTTTTAAGTTTACTCTCTTCCGTCTTAGCCAATTTTGCTGACAATTTTCCTTTTTCTGACTGAACAGTTGATAATTCATCTAGAGCTCTTCTATAGATTCTAAAACTATAGGCCTTGCTAAAGTTTCTACCACTATGCATGTGCCTGATGTGGATACTCCTATTACTTCCCATTGTGATTTTTCTTTCAACAATGCTTCCATGCCCTCATCCATTTTTTGAATCTATGAATTTTTCTCCACCACTATAGTAAACAACTTTTCTTTCTCTATTTCTATATTGGCAACCTACTTAGCTTGAGGATGCTCTGTGGAGGGTAGCTTCAATTGCTTCCTCAAATCATGAATGCCTGCTTCCATATTTTTGATGAGATCTTATGATGCTTTGATATCCTTAGGATCATGTCCTAGTTTCATAATCAAATATTCCAGGGATTTGATTCTGTTATCCTTAACAAATGATGACATATTTTCAATTTTCAGTTGAGAATTCATGTTATTTAAAGATGATTGTAATTTGGAAACAATCATTGTTGAACTAGTTACTGATGAAAAGATCATCTCCCATGTTTGTTTATGTTAATAAATCTGATCGATTTCATGTATTTTCTTAGTATCAATTGAAATATGGAGGCTTTATAGTCTTTAGCACTCCTGGGGGCTAGCACTAGAGGTTCCATGAAGGCCATCTAGAAATGTCCCTTTTCTCAATCAAATGCAGAAAGTAGTATGTGTTGAGTCTTAGTTGTCTACTTCCAAAACTGAGAGTAAGTGGAATCCTTCAAAGCTTCATTCTTTAATTTTATATCTTGAAAAGATACTCTACTATGTAGAAACCTGTGAATTGGATGATACTGGAGATTGGACTGTTGCTTCTACAGTGGGTGATTGTACTATTTCTTCTACTTGAGTAGAAGGAATGATAGGAGTCCCTGGTAAAATCATTGTGGTTGGTTGCTCTGTGTCTCCTTCATCTACAATTTCATATTGAATGGTGGTCACTTGAGGATTGGCTTGAGAATCTGACTTCTAAGTATGATTATGGTCCTTGGACTTTTTCCTTTTTAAAACAAGAAATTGTGAAACTTCAGATTCAGTTGGGGGCATGTCTTCTCTATCCCTTTTGAATATCGTTTCTTTAGAGATAGGTGTCTATCTGGATGACTAACTGACCATTCATTCTTCGAATTCCTGTAAATTAAATTCTTTCCATTCTTCCTGATTAGCATATTTTTCAATCTCAGGCCTTGATGTGTGTGCATAAGTAGTACTTTTTTGTTCCAATCTAAGCTTGGAAATTATGCCCTGACAATCATAAGACCAAGAAAAATTGAGTTTGAATTTCATTTGACTCAAGATTGCATCTATTTCCTTTGCTCTAGCTCTGGTATTGATCATGTAGGTCCCTATCTAAGTTTTTAATTTGAATTATGATTTCTTCTTTTAAGAGACAAAATGCACTTCATTGGCATATTTAACATCTATCTAGAGTATTCCAATGCAAAGATCATAACAGGTACAAACCCTAGAAACCTGTATGGAGGCAATTATGATCCATAAACTCTAATCTCAATGTAGTTTTGGTATAGATACCAATATCAAACTTTGACTTGCCTTGTTAAGTGCAAAAAAAAAATATCTCTAAAGAGATTCTTGGGATTACATCACTTCTTAACAAACATAGTGAGGTATATAGAAATTTATCAACATAATCAGTGTAATAGTACTTCTGTGAGTTATTTCTAACCAGATAAGTCTAGTGAATGACTAACCAAGGGTTACCTTCGCTATCTATCTTCTGTAAAGGGAATTTAAATTTGTATGAGTCGTAAAATAACATAAGGTAAACTAGGACTGACTAATACTTAAAGACACCTTTCGATTTAAAATTGACAAAATGGTCATGAATTGGATTGGCCAAAAACTGACTATAATTGAAAAGAAGGGAGGGTTTCTTGCCAACTACCAAAGTAGATAGAAATCCTAGCACTACCTCATCTACCCATTGATCACTATGGTATTTGAGAAGTTGGGTTACCATAGAAATCACCTACTTGGACATTTAATGAAAATTGAAGCTAGATATGGGGGACTAGTACTAGGTAATTCAGCGTTTTCAGGAAGAAAATACTCAAAAATCTAGGCTCTTTGAGGAAATGTCAGTTTGTTATATAATTCTATTAGAGTATCAACAAAAAAAGGATGATGGGAGACCTAATATTCAATTTTCAAGGCTTTACAGATACTTTCAGAGGAGATAGGAAAAATGACTTCGTTGTTCTAAGAAATGATCGCCCTTTGACTCGGCAAGTATCTAAGGTGGCACCAGATAGAAAACACAGGAAATAAGTTAGTCTAGGGGAAGACGGATTGTGGGAGAAAGGATTTCGAGACACTTAACTCATCACTTTTATCCAAGTACTTCTATTTTTCCCAATTATGGAGCTCGTAGAGATCAAATTCAGATAGGGTTTCTGCAATTTTGTATAGGGTATCTGTTAAGGGAGCCTTATCAAAGTCTGGTACTGGGGGAATGAGTGGATTTGATTCTATAGCATTTTCCTTTTCCTTACAGTTTGACATCATGAAATTACATGAGGGTATATAGAAAAACAATACTAGAGAAAAGAACGATAGAAGAATTCCGAGGAACAGGATTACCCGTAGAAACTGTTGGTTGTGTGCAAGAAGATTGTTGTCAAAACCTGCAAGTTATGGCAGTTCACATTTTTCCTGTGGGATCAATGGCGAGCAAAAGGAAAAGAACTAGTGGAGTCAAAATGTTTTATAACAGTTGAATTGGTTTCATAATGGTTAGATTAAGGTCTATGGAGCAGGAAGTTTTACTGGATAACTGATATATAGATGCAATAATTTAATGAGATAACGTTCATAAGAGATTTCGCAGTGGATTTTTAACGTTAATGGATATGTGACGTGGTAGGGATGACGTGGTGAGATAGGTGAAAGAAGCGGAGTGGCGAGGGGTAATGGTTGTATGGTGGGGAAGGAGTGGTTAAGGAGTGGTGAAGGGGAAGACACGTGGCCGGAGGTGAGCGGCGGATGAACAAGTTGTTGGCGAGAGAGCAGAGGTGGTATTTTCGGGGGGGGGGTGCACGCAAAAATCGGATTTGGGAGGTGACCCCCCGAAATAACCCAACGACTACCACGCCTTTATTAGTAGTTTCAGGAGAAATTACTTCCCCCCCGCCCTTCAAGTTAATTGTCGGAAGCATAGGGGCTTGAAATGCTCTGTCTCCTGTAGATCTTGGCGGGAGGAATCATTGTCGTTGGTTCAAACATGGTGTTTATTTGCAAACGACATAATAAGTTTGTCGTATTATAACTTTATAAAATACATATAAAATGCTAATCAAAATAAATCATAATACTAAGGTTTTTAAACCTTAATATAATTTGATTTTTGGATTCAAAGAGGAATTTCAATTTTCTCACTAATTTATTTTTTTAGGGATTCATTTACTTATGATATATTTTTGTTTATAGCCCTTTTTATTTTTCATTTTCTTTTCTTTATACATAATTTTTTTTATTCTTTTTTTTTACATGTAAATGTAAAATACAAAACAAAGTTACAATACAGGGGAAAAGGAAGTGGGCACCTCAAAAACCTATAATGGTATGCATCTTGAAAGGAACATGTGAGCATAATGCATCTCAAACTAAACTTTGAAGTAGTCCACAAATTAAAGTGACAGGTTAATCCAACAACACGCATTCAACAAGATTCGTACAATTTCATACAAAGTAGTTCATAAGAAAATGTGTAAGTTAAACAACATACATTGTTAAAGAAACCAGGATAGTCCAACTACAATAACAACATATGCATGAAAGTGTGTTGGCTCTAATATTATTATTATAATTGAAAGTTTCATCCATACATACACCATTGACAACCACTAGCCCCAATAGTGGAACATTACATTCAAGAACACCTGCTCCTCTAAAGAAATATACTCACTCTATGTTGTAGAGAAGCCAAGGCTCGTCATAATACTCCCAGTCCTTTTCTAAGCCTAAGCCTAGTAAAAATCTTGGCTCCCAAAAGCCATTTCTATGAGTTATCAGGTTCTCTTTAAGATAAAGTGTGGGGTGACCCTTGACATTCCCCTTTGTGACTCTTTGACTACCCTCACGACTCTTCAAATTATGTAGAAGTAACTCATTGCATAACATGATGAATTTTCACATTCCACTAATGACACTTGGAATTTCACTTACAACATATTTACAAATAATAGTACATTTTCCACATGTACCCATGTGAGACAAAATAGGCTAGAGACAACCTAACAAGAAAAAACACTATGACTCCAAATTTTGGAGAAAGACCAAGTCGGAAACCTCCACTTGGTGCTTCTCGTTCACATATTGATGCCAAGCTTGGTACTGCATGATGGTGTCCCAAACTACTTGATGGTGTCTTTCTCAAAGCAGACCCTTACCTCCATGGCATTCAAATATATGGTCTTGAAACCTGTATCCAACTCATTCTAAAGCAATTGTAGCATGGTGTTAACCTTGAGAGGGTCAACGATGTATTTTTGCATGTTGTGTGTGTTTAGCTCCAAGTCTTCCATGGTGGCCTCTTGTCTTAGTTGCTCCATGTACTCATTGATCTCAAGCCGTACTTGGTTGTTGGGTTTAGCCTCGGTGAGGGAACCGATTGATGAGATCATGTGCATTCTCACCATGGCATCCAAACTATTTTATAATCATGTATATGAGGTATGTATGTTATTGATGAGTGGGGTGAGATACTCATAGTTTTGGATCAACATTCAGACCTTTTCCTTCTCTAGCTCTGTCTGTGGCTTTATGTTCTTTACTAAGTCAAGAGGGGCCCCTTTATACCGTGTTTTCCACTCTTGTACATGGGTGATGGAAACATTTATGTTCTTGAGAGTTTGAAAAAACTCTTTGCTTTGTTGTTGTAAGCCATGCACAAGGAAAACTACTTTATGCCCAGTGATAAATCTGTCATAGAGCTTCTACATGGTATCCTCAAGTGTTGATACTTTAGCAAGTATTGTTTTCATCATTTTCCCCAAGGTAGAAACTACATTTTTCTCTGATGCTCAGATTTGTTCTCCCTCTTTCCTAGAAGCCTGCAATTTCTTTGCTAGTTGTTCATTCTCAGCCATCAGGTACTTAACATTTGACCTTGTTGCTCTTGCATATGCAGTTGTCTTGGGCAATGGTAGTTGGATGTTTCTTGGTGTCCGACATTATCACCCTTTCTTTTATTAATGTCCTCCTTTGTTGCTGGTTGTTCCAACTCTTCGACATGTATGGCCATTGTTTTCATTGTCGTCACACCTTGCCTTTTTTCTTCTTCCTACTTATGCTTCTCTCTTTTTCTCTTCTCCTCAACTCTTGTTCTTCCTTTAACTTCTTCTCCATCTCCTGTAGCTTCAGTGTTACTTCCTACACCCTCTTCTTTTCTCTCTTTCTCTGCTCTGCTATCTGTGTGCTCTGCTTCCCTTTGCTTTTGCTGCGAAAGATCCCTGCATGAAGATTAAATCCTCTTTCACTCTGCATCTTTGTTCTTCCTATATTATGTTAGCAACTTCCTCTTTCCCTGATATTGTACTAGATTGTTTCCTTCTTCCATTGTTGTTGGAATTGCTGCCATGTTAATTTTGACTCCCTTTTTTATGAAAAATTGAGTGTCCACATATATTGGCAAGTTAACTGGTCCTTCCTCAACTGCTTCCCCAATACTTCTTTCAGTGATCTCTCTTGAAGCAGCTCTTCTTTGGTGCCATGGTAAAATTCCTGATGCAGATAAGTGCTTCATGAGTGTGGTACCTATGGGACAAAAAGAACACTCATTGAAAGCAAACATTAGCTCTTGAAAATCTAAATTCACCGCATAATCAATAAGAAATCAAGGCATCTGATGAGAGGGATTGCAAAATTTTGACTAAGAGGGGTAACTAACTAACTGTGGGAATTATGTACTATGCAGTCTCAGCAGTTAGCGTGGAATATTGATGAATGGAACTACACAATGCACAATTCGATCTGGGCCAGAGCCTGGGAGACACTACACATTGCGCAGTCTCAATGGACAAGTTGGGAGACTAGCTCCTAAAACTGTGAGTATGTGGTTGGATCCAACCCAAAACAGGCTCTGCGCAATTGTAGAAGTAAAGGCAAAGGCCCTGAGCTACCAGATTGCGTAGTGCATGCAGTAAAGTGTGAGATGCAGGCAAGGGGATCCTAGATCTTCCCATGGGGAGTGTGAAAATCAAGAATATCTGAAGGATGATGTGATTCTACGTGCAAATATAACTAAGTGTTGATGCATGCATTTGAAGCAAATGCAACAATTGATTAAACTGAAGGAAAACTAAGCATGTGAAGATAGTTGCCACAACAGCGATGATTGGTGCAAAATGGGAAAACTTATGCGACACTTGGGCAAGGAAATCTATAACTTGAAACAAAAATTCTACAATATAAAACAAGTTAAAACTAAAGTATTCATTCAAAGAAACAAGTGAAACAGCACTCTCATAAGCTAAACAACAAAAAGCAATAGAAAAATTGGCAAAAGACAATAAAAGCAAAACTCACTTAGAAAAGTGAAAATAATGCTCCAAATGCTCCTTGATCTCCTCACGAATGTTAGAGCTTGATGATCAAATGCATAAATGAGCTCTAGAGGCATCCATTACATAGAATTGAGCAAATTGGAATTTATGACGTGAATGCCTGAGATCAAGGAAAAAATCGACACTTGGCGAAAACTTCTAAACATAGCAATGTGCCACCTTCAGGAAACTAATAATAAATCCCTATTTTCTAGGGATTCTCTTTTATTTTTTTCTTTTTCAGGAAAACTACCATGCATTTCCTAGAAATATTGCACAGTTGTGGGACGAACTGAGTAACTCTCTGGTACATGCACTGAGCAGTTTCTAAGCACATTGAGTTCTACACAATTTCTAGGTTGAGTGCCTCTAGGCTACCTCCCATGTTATGCATAATTTCCGAGCTTAAGGTTGGTTTCCATCTAGTGTTGCAAAATTCCTAAGCTCGGGGCTCACTGTAAGCTTGGACTATGCAATTCCTAGGAGTAAGGCTAGTTTCCCTCAAGGATTGCGTAGTTATCTAAGGCAAGCCTAGAACTAGATCAAGACCAAGTCAAGAGATCATCTTGTGGGTTAGGTAGTAAACCATGTAAGAAAACACAAGCAAATATGCAAAGGATGAGGCTTAATCAAAGAACAAGTACCTGGATCAATGCAAGATGAGTTGTTGTTGTTTAGAAGGGAGTCTCCAAACGAAGCAAAGGAAACAAATTTGAGGGTGCTTGTAGCTGCTACAACAGAAAATTTAATGGCAAGGATCCAGTAACATGGATACTACAAATGGAGCAATTCTTTTATCTACACAATCTGCTACACACACAAAAGGTATGCATAGAATATCTATATTTTAAACCCAATCAATTTGTATGGTATCTATGACTTTGTTCTCAGAAATAATTAGTCACTTGAATAGTTTTAATGGAGGAATTGATAACACATTTTGAGGATACAAAGAGAAATACCTTCTTTAGCTGAAAGATAAATCTCAAACAAAAGGATTTATTTGGGTAGCATATTCAAGAATTTGAGAGATTGAATATCAAGGTAATTGATATTCTAGAGGAGCATTTGATTGATGTCTTCATAGTAACCCAAAGGATAAAATCCAACATGAGGCTTTCCTTTGGTAACCTAAGCCATTAGAGAATTCATTCAGGGTGGCCAAAAAAGTTGAAAGCAAATTTATGGAAACAAGGACTACCACTCATGGCTATAAAGATAGAAGTGTTGCCACTCTTAGCTTCCCATAACCTACAAGATTGACACCATAACAACTCAACAAAAAAAAGGAGAAAGAGCTTTGTTATAGTTGTGATAAAAAATACACTAAAGGTCATAAGTGTGTTGAGAAGAAATTATTTTACATAGATTGTGAAGAGAAGGAATAAAACGAAAAAAAAAAAAAAGAACAATATATATACTAGAAACCAACCTCAAGGGCTGAAAAAGAAGAAATGAATCTGACCATATCTTGTAATGAATTGGCAAGAATTAACACTCCTCAAACTCTCAAGGTAGAGGGATATACCAAGAAGAAAAAGGTAATAGTGTTGATTGATTCAGGTAATACCATAATTTTTTTCATTGTAAGATATCCAAGCATTTGAATTGTTTTTTATACCTAATACCAGAGTGTCAAGTGATGGTTGCAAATGGAGGAGCTATAAATTTCTAAGGGAAGTTCCATAATATCAATATAACCATGGGGGAATATGTATTGAATGGTCCAATGATTTTCATTCCAATGGGTGGTGTCGATGTTGTATTCAAAGTGCAATGGTTACAATCTTTGGGGATGATAACTTTTAATTTTCAAAAACAAATCACCCCCAAGCTAGATTTTAGAGGTTGAGGGATACTTTTCTTCATGGATCAAACATAACCATTAGTTGAATTGAAGACATTATAGATTCATCCACCTCCAACCTCCAACTGAGTTGAAATAAAAAGAAATGCATATAGATTCTATATACCAAATGTCTCCACCCTTTAGAACTCAACATTATGGATCCACCCAAATAAAGGATTCTAGAACTCAATAAAATCAAAATAAAACAAGGAAACATACAAAAAATCCTCCAGGAACTTTCTATTATTAATTCCTCCACCCCTTGCCTAGGTGATTTCATTATAAACACCATCTCCACTAACCTGGTCAAAAGGGTCTCGAGAGGGAATCAATTCCTCACCTGGTGATTTCTTCCTACACCCTTGCCAACTGAAAACTCATTCATTTTTATTGTGAAACCTTCTCTTAGCATTCAATTTTTTTTTATCTCCCCCTCCTACTTCCTACACTCCTATTTTCCAACCTTGTGTCTTCTTCTTTCCTCTACATTTGTCTTCCTCTTCTAGATCTCAAGTCTTGTCTAAAAATTTGACTTCCTCACTTTTGGTCCAATGTCCCCTGACCTTTCAAATTCCTTTTTGAGCTTCCTTAATTTCAAGCAGTTCAATTTTTCTCTTTCTCTTGTATCCTACTAACATTAACTCCTACTTGCAAGATATTATCATCCAATGTAAATTTTCCATTTGTCGATCTATTCCCCAAATTATTCAAATGAAAATTTCCTTTTATTGTAGTGAGTGTCTAGCACATATTTCCAAAAAGTATATTTTCATTCTTCATTTTAAATTTCTTGTACATTAATATTATTTCCATCGATAAGTCACCCCAACAAGTAATCATCCTAGAAAGTAATCACCCCATCCCTTTGGAATTGATGTCCCATTACTCAACCCATTTTTATATATTTAAAAACTAAACATTGCATACATAGTTATAACTAATTTGGGGTTGTCACATCAACTATTGAAGAGATGTGATATCTCAACACCATAATGATGGATATAATTGCATATGAAATGAGAAGCACAAGAGGCATATCTATATCAAGGGAAGTAGCCTTCAAATTTGATAAGGATACCAAATAAGATCAAGAAAACTCAAGCTATTGATCTAATGAAAAAGAATCCAACATTTTTAGAAGATAAATAAAGGATCTGACAAATACAAAGGTATGTTTACTTTCAAATGTGTCAATTTTGGAAAAGTTTGTCACTATGCATGTATATTCCCACATAAGAAAGAAAATAATGAATATGAAAATGAAGAAAAGGAAAGTTAAAGGAGAGTCCAGAAGGAAACAAACTTAAAGAGGAATATCTTCCATACTCATGAGGATAACATCCCCTCAAAGGATGAGGGTGGGAAGGATTTTTATAAGGGAGAAAAAATTATTTCATGCTCATGGCTATAAAAACCCAAGATAAAAGAAAATTTGATTATGAACTAAATGAGGGAGAATCTGTAGTACGTATGGAAGGAAAACTATCTATTTCCTTAGAAGAAATACATAACCTCAAGAAGGAAGACAATAAGCAAAAGGACATGTTGAAGAAATATGAAAAAGAAAGGGATCAAACTTAAGACTCATCATTTCTTCCTCTAAAGGTGGAGCAGCAAGAAGCTAAGAAGATTAAAGACACTCTTTTAGAAAATTTGAAAGAGAAAGGAAGGAATCTAAGAATTGTTAGTAAGAAATTCCCTCTATTACAAAATAATTAGAAAAAACCCTAGCTTAGCTCAACTAGAGTCTCAAACGTGTTAAAGGATCCAAGAAATTGGATGAAATCATATGTGTTCAAAGATCATTTCTCATTAAAAATGGTCTCGTTATTGAGAAGATATAAGTACCAAGAAATTTGAATGAAAAAAAGCTAACAATTATCTTAAAGCACTCAAAATATGTAATTGTCATGAAAATGTAAATAGTCAACTACAACAACAACAAAAAGGAAACAAGTAAAATGAGGAAAACATTGATAAAAAACAATAACAGCAAAGGAGGGAAACCTAAACAATTTGAACAACCATGAAAATGATATAAAAAGTCAACTAAGGAATAATCTTAATAACTAATAGTGAATGAGAATATATTTCCCTAAAAGGAGATCTAATTCCAAGTGTCAATATCTATTTTATGGGTATTGTTATTCATGCACGGATTTTGGTCACAAGGTTTTCCATCGAGATATTATATCAAACATAATTATTTTAGAAATGACTCTTATAAATCCTCAAAGAATAGCAGTAGAAGATATGAATATCCTCACAACAATATCTCAAGAAGTAACAATCATTTATCTACCTTATTAAATTGTGTCGAGTGTTATAATTGTAATTATTTTGGGAATAACATAGTTCAGTATAGAATAAACAAAATCAAATTAGACATTGAGAGAAATAAAGTGCAAGAAACCAGAACATGGAAAAAGAAAAGAGCTGAAAATAAGGAAGAATTTTACATTGTCTTTGTTGATTGGAACCAAGGAAGCCATTTGTATATGGATAGGAAATTTCCAAACATATGACTAATGATAAGATTCAATTCTTGTCATTACAATAAGTTAATATAGGTAGTGTTAGATTTGGTAATGATGCTCTAGAAAAAATCATGTGCAATGGCACAATTAACCTAAACAACAAAAGAGGTAAGGCTAAGAATGTTCATTTTTTTTATGGACTTAGTCACAATTTGTCAAGTGTGAGTCAGATATGTGATATGAAAGAACTCCAAGTAATTTGTATATATTTAGTGATGAAAATGAAAAGTGTAATTTGGGAAATATTAATATGATCTCATTGTGGTACAGAAGGTTGGAGACCTTAAACGTTGATAATTTAGTGAAACTCAATAAAAAGCAAGATATAAGGGACATTCCAAATATTTCAAAGATCTGGTAAACAAATTCAAGTGCCCTTTCAGATGAAGGAAAGGCCATCAATTAGGCCTTTAAAACCAGTTCATACAAACTTGTGTGGACCTTCAAGAAATGAAACCTAGGGTGGAGAACCATATTTTATGTTGATTATTGGTGATTATACGAGGATGAGTTCATTTCATTTTTGAAAGAAAAATATAAATCATTAGTTAGTTCAAAGTCTTCAAAGCCATTATTGAAAACTAAAATGATTATAAATTTAAATTCCAAAGATTTGATAGAGGTGGGGATTTTATGTCAAGGGATTTTGATGATTTTTGTGAAGAACATGGAATAATAAGAGAATTCTCAATTACAAACACCCCACAACAAAATGGTGTGGTGGAGAGGCAAAACATATCGATATAACAAATGGATAAAGAAATGTTAATTGAGATAAATCATCCAAAAACCTTTTGTGATGACGTTTTTTCATAGAAAAACTCATGTTCTAAATAAAGAACAACTCATGTCAAATAGTGGGAAAATCCCTTAAATTTTTGTTATGGAAAACCAACCTCAATCAAGAAATTCAATTTTTTGGAAGCAAGTGTTGCATCACAATAAAAGATGATAGTTTTGGTATATTTGGCTCCATATTAGATGAGTTTGCATTTCTAGGATATATAACTAAGAGAAAAGGTCGTAGATTTTATAACAAAATATTGTGCTAGATTGTTGACATTATTGATGTGAAGGTGAATAAAACTTTACCCCTCAAGGAGAAAAAGCCAAGATGTATCAGGCCAGCTCACCGAATCAACAACATATATGAGGATGAACAACATGAGGAAACAAAATAAAAAGAAGAATAATAGGAAATATGTTCTCATTTGAAACCTCCTTTAAGGTATGTACACAAGAATCACTAAAAATACCAAATTTTTGGTGATAACATAGGTATTTAAACTATAAGAAAGTTGGTAGATACTTCTAGTCAAGCATATATTTCCATGTTATCTATGATTGAATTTAAACATTTCTCTTAGGTAAGTCAAGATAAGTAGTTGGTAAATTCCATGAGTGAAGAATTAGATTAGATTTAGATATATCAAACTTGGGATATATTCCCAAGAAAAATAAATAAAAATGTCATTGGTACAAAATGGGTCTCTATGAATAAATTCAATGAGGATGGACAAGTTATATGCAACACAAATAGATTAGTGTGCAAAGGTATTCCTAGGCTGGAGTAGACTTTGAAGAAACTTTTTCTCTTATTGCTAAATTGAAGGTGATAAGAATGTGTTTATCATTTTTCTTTCTCAGGAAGTTCAATATCTATTGAATGGATGTAAAATTATCCTTTCTAAATGGAGAAATATAAGAGGAATTATATATAGAGTTTCTTGAAGGACTCTAATTTTCAAGTAAATTAGATAATGTATTAAAACTAAAAGAAGGCTTTATATGATTTTCGATCGGAGAGCAGATCTGGAGCAAAGGAAGCGATGAAGGCAGTCTAGTAGGGTTAGGGTTCTGGAACGAGCCATCCTGGCAGACCTATTCCCAGGACAGAGGGTAGGAGAACCTGAAGCCATTCACATTTGATCAGAGAGGCGAGGTGCGCAGAGACGAGAGGAGTACGGGGGTCTGAAGGAAGGTGGGACTGATAGAGGAATGGTAGAAGGAGACGGGAGGGGAGAGATCCCCTCCTATAAAAATGTAGTGGCAGGTGAGACAAGCTGAAATGGAGTATATGGATGTACCAACAAAAGTAACAAGGACATCCCAGTCATGGGAGCTCGTTGGCAAGCAGGGCTGGGAAGCAGATGCCTACCCAGAACAACGAAAAAACCCAGGTTCGTAATCCCTAACAATAAACTTGAAGAATATAGAGGATACATGAAAGATCATGCTCTGATTTGTAAGTTTGTGGGAACTTGGCCGTCTGAGAAGGATCTAGCCAAATGGATACAACAAAGATGGAAGTCCAAGGGACACATAGACCTAAAACTAGGGGCAAAAGGTTTTTTTATGGTTATTTTTGCTAACCTGGAAGACAAGGAGAGGATTTTTGAAGGGGGACCCTATTTCCTGAACAATACTGGTTTGTTCATGAGGCATTGGGAGGAATGATACAACCCAAATAAAGAAAAAATGCTAGCGGCGCCTATCTAGGTCAGACTATTTGGACTTCCAATCGAGTTCTAGGATCCAGAGATTCTAGAAGGAATAGGAAACATGATCAGGACATTTGTAAAAGTAGTTGAGGCCACCAAAAGAGGAAGATATACATCCTATGCCAGGATTTGTGTATACATGAATATCACAAAACTGCTTCTAGAGTATATTGAAGTAGAGTACCATGATGAAGTATGGCAACAACTAGTGGATTATGAGCATATTCCATTCCATTTTAGAAAATGCCACAAATATGGTCATCTCTTTAAACAATGCCCCCTGAATGCATCTAGAGTAACAGCAGAAAAGGGAGAAGAAGAGAAGAAGGAGACAGAGGCAAACAAGGAGGACGATGAAGGGTTCGTAGAATTGCCTACCAGAAGGAAATCTCAAAAAGGATCATTTCCTCTAAAACCATCTATCAAAACAACAACCAGAGAAAACCAAAACAAATTCGGGATACTACAGGAAGAGGAAATGGAAACGGAAAGGGAAGAGAGTGAAGAAGAATCAGGGGAACCTATAAAAGGGGATACAGGAAAAAACACAATGCAAATAATTTCAGAACTAGAGAAGGAAGGAGGAAATATGGGAACCCCCCAAGACCAAACCCGAATGGAGATAGATTGACAAAAGGACAAAGGAAGTGAAGAAGAACAAGTAATGAGGAGACTTCTGCATGAATGGAGGCATCTGGATGAAAGATTCATACCAGAAGAACAAAAGCAATTATACAAGGACATGTTCCAAAAATATAAGGAGAAAGGAGGGGCAGTCACAGTAAACCAACCAGAACAGCTAGGAGGGCAAGGAATCCAAGGCACAGAAATGGGTAATACTGGAAAAGCAAGGAGAAAAAGAGGAAGAAGACCAATGAGCGAAACCATCCAAATGGTCAGAGATATGCTAGTCAATTTAGGAAGAGTTATACCTCTTTCAGAGGTATTCCAACAACCCCTTAAATTGTTAAAATGATAATTACAACATGGAATATTAGAGGACTGAATAGTAAGGGGAAACAACAATATCTGAGAGACAGACTGAAAAAAGATAAACCTAGTATAATGATTATTCAAGAAACAAAAATTAGTGAACAGAAATTGAAGGAGATAATGAGTAAATTTCAGCCTCGTTATGAAATAATGGGTCAGGATGCCATAGGGAGTGCAAGGGGCCTGGAAATTCTTTGGAACCCAGAGGAAATTCAATTTGAAAATTGGGTAAGTGTGCCTCGAATTCTTTCAGGGAAAATTGAGGAATATAGTTTCTCAATAATGGGTCCTTTTCATTGGAGTATACGGACCCCATTTATCGGGAGAACGCAGGAGATTTCTCCAAAATGTGGGAACAATCCGAAGTGTATTCCTAGATTCACCATGGATTATAGGAGGCGAATTTAACATCATCACATCCCTTGAGGAAAACCGAGGAGGTCTGAGAAAAACTGATCCGGACATGGAAGCATTTGGCAATATGATATCGGAACAAAGATTGGTGGACATTCCCACTACAAATGGGATTCATACATGGAATAACAGAAGAGGAGGTAAAAACCAAATTGCTTCAAGACTGGACAGATTCTTAATATCTGAACAAGTCATAAACAGGGACATATATTTTGAAGTAATGATCCTACCAGGGATGGGCTCAAATCATTGGCCGATCAAACTAGAAATCGACATTAAGGCCAGTCCAAAAAAAGGCCTTTTAGGTTCGAGGCCTTCTGGCTCAGAGATCAAAAGTTCATGACAAAAGTGGAGGAGTGGTGGAACCAGAGCCAGCAAATAGGAAAAATCAGAATGCAGACCTTCCAATTAAAATTAAAAGAACTCAAGGAGAAGATTAAAAAATGGAATAGAGAAGAATTTGGGAACATATTCAAAGATCAACAGCTCTTAGAACGGAAAATGAAAATCTTGCGGCAAGAAATAATATCAGATGGCAGAAGTGAGGAGAGAATCTGAGAAGAAGGGATATTAATAAGCCAAATAGAAGAACGAAGAAGACAAGAGGAGATTCTATGGAGATAAAAATCAAGAGTGAAATGGCTTAGAGAAGGAGAAAGAAACACGAAATTTTTCCATCAAGCAATGATCCAGGAGAGACAAAGAAATTGAATTTTCTCCATCACAAATGATGAAAGTCTTTGCCTAACCCAACATGAAGAAATGGAGTAGAATCTAGTGGGTCACTTCAAAGACCTCCTTACGAAACCACAAGTGAATAGAGGAGCAACTATTGGAAGGATCTGCAATGAGATCCTAGAACTAATCACCAGAGATCAGAATCTAGCCCTTATGAGAGCTGCAACCCTAGAGGAAGTGGAAGAGATTATGAAAGGGATGAAGAAGAATAAAGCTCCATGACCTGACAGATTCACAGTGGAATTCTACCAAGAGGAATGGAAATTCTTGGGGTAAGACATATTGGAGGTGGTTGAAGAATCGCGACGACATCAGAAGGTATGTCCTGGTCTAAACTCAACTCTTTTATCCCTTATTCCCAAAACTGCTAACTCTGATACTGCCTAGGGTTTTCTACCCATTGCTTTATGTAATGTTATTTATAAGATTATTCCCACACTGATAGCCAAAAGATTGAAGCCAATTCTATCAAGCACTATCTCTCCGGAACAAACCGGGTTTGTGAAAGGAAGGCAAATCCTAGATGGCTTAGTAGTTTCCCAGGAGGTGGTGCATCCCCTGAAAATCAAAAAGGAAGCAGGTATGATGATCAAACTAGATCCCTCAAAGGCATATGACTGACTGAATTTGGATCATCTTAAATTGGTTTTAGCGGCTTTTGGTTTCTGCAATAGGTGGATAAAGTGGGTGCAAGATATGATCTCTACGCCAAACTTCTCCATTCTTTTGAACGGAACACCAACTTCAACTTTCAATTCCACAAGAGGACTGAGGTAAGGGGACCCACTATCCCCATTTCTGTTCATCATTGTAGCAAAAGGGTTGGAGATATATATCAAGAAAGAACTGAGAGAAAGGAAAATTAAAGGGTTAAGGTTATGGGGAGACAACCTACCGATCACCCACCAGCAATTTGTAGATGATATTTCGCTTTTGTGTGTAGTCTCCCTAACATAAGTAAAAATAATAAAAAGGACTCTTGACCTTTTCATGGAAGCTTCAGGCACTCAAATCAACAAGGAAAAATCATGTATATTCCTTTTCAATACTCCAAGCAATGTTAAATCCTTCTTGACTAGAATATTGGGCTTTCGCTCTGGAGAACTACCAATGAAGTACTTGGGAACCCAACTAGCCATAAATCCACTAAGGTTGGCTAATTAGCATCACACCATAGAAAAACTCAAGAATAGAGTGGCAAACTGGTGATTTCAAACTCTAAATATAGCAGGAAGAACAGTGCTTCTTAGATTGGTCTTACAAGCAATTCCTCTCTATCCTCTATCAGCAATGGCTGTACCCAAAGGGGCATGCACAAAAATGGTAGAGATATTAAATAAAATCATCTGTGGAGGGCCAAATCAACAAAAGAAATGGGCCTTGATATCGTGGAAGGGCCTGACAAAGAATAAAGCAGAAGGGGGATTGGGGCTAAGAGACCCCTATATCCTGAATCAAGTAATGGGAGTGAAGATGTGGTGGAGATGCATGAAGGGAGGAGGAGACCTATGGAAAAGAATCTAGACACAAAAATACAATATGCACACAAATATTGAAGATCTTCTGAGACTTGAGGAAACTCCAAGAGGATCTACAATATGGAACTTGGCCAGTCAAAACAGAGACATTATCTCCAAACACGCATTCTAGGAACTCCAAAATGGAAATTCAGCTAAATTCTGGGATGAGGCATGGCAGCAAAGAGGAAAAATGAATGAAATGGAGGGCCTTATAAACACATGTCAGCGGGAAAAAGAGGAAGGACTAAATTATGTAAAAGATTACTGGAATGAATAAAGATTGGAGGAAACTTGGAGAATTTGGAAGGATCCGAAAGAATGGGATAGAAACATTGGCACTGAACAAAGAGAGATATATACAAGAGAAATGAATTCTAGGAGAGTAATTACTAGAATAGGCCCAAGTATTTCGAGATGGGGTATATCCACAAAAGGAACCTTCACGATCAAAGAAGCCTACCATCTAACCACGAAGCAAGGGCAAGATGAAAATGTACCCATGTGGAAAAAAAATTGGCAGTCACTGGTGGCCAAAAGTAACTATGTTTTTATGGATTGTAGGTAAAGGACGCACCCTAACATAGGATCATCTTCAGAAACGTGGAATCCAAGGACCCCCCAGATGTTGTCTATGTAAACAAGCCCAAGAAACACAAGAACATCTTCTAAACTCATGCCCTTTTGCTCTGCAGCAATGGGAAGAAATCAACAAGCTTTTTGGAAAGACAAACAGAGATCCGCACAGCATTAAAGAAACTATCAATCAATGGGTACGAGGCCAATTCCTGAACCCTGTGGTTAGAAGGGCCTAGAATCTAGCGATGGGCTTCAATATGTGGATGATATGGAAAGAAAGAAACCAGAGAATATTTCAAAACAAAGAAATGGCACCATAATTGATCTGGAAAAGAACCCAAGACCTTATAAGAGAAACCATCCTAGCAGAAACCTGGAGTCAAGAAGATTGGAAAACACCTCCGGAGGAAGGAAAGATCTTGGCATACCTCCATTTAGAACGAGGAATGGTCCACCCCTAGAAGCAGAAAACTCCGGTAACTCTCAACCACAGCCCTGCTAATTTCAGATTCCCTCAAGTCGGCTTCATCAAGCTAAACTTTGATGGAGCCTCCAAGGGAAATCCAGGGCTAGCAAGGTTCAGTGGTATCTTTAGGGATAATCAAGTTCAGGCAAGATGGGTGTATGCAGATCATGGGGGTATGATGAGCAACAATGTAGCAAAACTAATGGTAGTTTACCAAGGTTTAAGAATAGCGATTTGAAATGGATACAATAATCTAGAAGTAAAGGGCGACTGCAATCTGGTGATAGAGATGCTCAGAAAATTGAATAATGGCAAGGGTTGGGAAAAATTAGCGCAGATTTGGAGGATGGAAGGCCTAATTCAAGACCTAGAAATGCTCATAAAAATAATCGACTATAAGATCAGCAATCATGTCAGAAGGGATGGTAATAAGGCAGCGGACTTCCTTGCTAATTGGGGATGTAATGAACAAGGGGGTAAGGTCGATAGTATATGTCCAATGCATACGAAAGAGCAGAGATGGGAACCCCTCAAAATAATCATTACCCGTGACAATAATGTAGACACGAACTCAAGGTAATAGATACAGGTGGCTCCCGATCGGGGTGAGAGACTAGGATAAGACGTGGGAATGAATCATGAAGGGGAAAGGAGGGCAAGGCCGGCCACCTATCATTCCCATAATACAACAGGACGCGGGGGTAACATGTAGGCAGGATAGAATCCCAAGGAATAGAGGTGATAGGGGAGGGGGTGAAGAGACAACAAGAATCAGCGGCGGAAGAATGATGGGAGGCTGGATAGGCGGGAGGTGGCTAATAAGGGTGGTGAAGGGTGTAAGTAAGATCATTATGCAACGAAGGTAGGAGAAGGTAGGAGCACAGTGCGAATTGGTTTCTTCTGAGGCTAAACAAAGGTTTGGGTATGTTTCCACAAATCCAAATCCTGTGTTTTTTCTTATCTTAGATAGTAGGATGGAAGAGGGAGGAGAGCTCGGAGTAGCAAAGAGAGGGAGAAGTATGCAATAGTTGGAAATATCCCTTGAAGCTCATAGTAAGAAGGTGGAGGGTGGAAAGATGGAAAATGCAGAGGAAGGGTCTAACATAGGAATGAACCGTGAAGACCGAGGCAGAGGCCTACGTGGATTATACAAGTGTTGCGCACAGGGGCAGCCTGAGGAGAATAAACAAGTAATTTGGGAGGTAGAGAAGCCTACAGAGAACACTCATTTGTCAGGGCCAAGAGGAGGAAAGCCTCTAGCCAGACCATCGGGAGAACTTGGAGTGGGGAGGGAAAAATTGGGGAGAAGGGAACTAAAGAGACAGGTACAAAAGCAATTGCAGAGAATCTAACCTTTGTTGTTGGCCATGGTAAATAGGAAGCGGTAAGGAGCAAAATGGCGCATCTTGGATGAGGCAGGGGGCATGGCGGAAGAGGTCGGCATAACCAAACCGGTCGTAAGAACCCAGTGACTTCTACGCCTGCTCCTCAGAGACGCAGTCAGAGAAATATGGGGAAGATGGTACAAGAGGCTGAAAGGGCATACAGGGAAGGCAGGGATGACGATATTCGCAAGCTCATTCAGGAACTGGAAGAAAATTTAATGGAGGAAGACTCAAAGATTGAAATGGAGGAATGGGAGAACCTCATTCTAGACCCAGGAAACACCAAAGAATGAATTACTTTATACAAACAGGTCTTGCACATTTACTGGGTGCTGAAGCGTCTACTCACCAAAGCGATGGAGCAAGTAGCAGGAGAAATGGCAGAGCTCGCCCAGGGTATGCCTAATATGAAGAAGGAAATGAAGAACCTCCAGATCAAAATGATTATGCAGGATAGTAAGCTGGATGAAATCTAGCAACAGTTGAAGAATATTACTCCAGCAAAGAGGGATGCGGCAGAAATACATGAGATTGGGGAAAATTGAAAACTTAGTCCTTGCAGCTATTTAGTGTTGGTTTTTAGAGGATAGTAACTCCATTTTCTTGTTAGTTTTCATGATTGTCTAGCATAGATTTAGTATTTTTTACTGTGAAGCTTATTTAGCATTGATTGATAGACTCATTTATTTTTGCTACTGGATGGCTTATAACAATTTGAGGTGGCCAACAGACCCGGTTTCCCATCTGGATGGGTTGAGGCCACTAAAATGATGTACATGGCTTAACTTGGTTTCATGTGAATAGAAAAGGAAAGGTACTACCGTAGCTTACAAAAAAAAAAGCTTTATATGGACTGGATCAAGTAGTGAGAGAATGACATTCTAAATTTTACAAATAATTATATTAGTGTGGTTGTAGGAATTTACAGGGTAAGTTCCTTATATAGAACACCAAAGGACACAACAACTAACAAACAGATCATAGATCAGTACACCAGTATTCTTGACGTGGTTAAGACCCTAAAAGAGGGAAATAATCCACGCCTTGAGCCAATGATACCACTTCAGGCAATCTATTAATGTTAAAGAAAGAAAATTTACATAATCTTCTCTCATGAATGGTCACCTAACAAATGACTCTCCATGCTCTTTAAATAGAGATCATGGACCAATCGGTTGTTAAGCCACGAATCAAGTGCCGGTAATACCAAGGAGAGAATGAATCATTGGATCAATTCATTTCTAGAACATATCATGACCATCATATTATAAGTTACAAAAAGTACATACTAAAGAAACACACTTTACCTAACTATACACTAGACCAAGTTATACTTAATTATTTCCTATGTGTCAGAATATCCTAACATCCCCCCTTAAGAACAACTTGGGATAGGATGGAAGGATGTAAAAAGATGACATAATAGGAGAAGGAAGGAGGCATTAGAGCCTATCCCCCCTTAGTAACAACTTCTTGAACTCCAACCATAAATCAAATTTTAGTAAACTTTGCCTCTATGAGAGCCTTTGTAAAGATGTTTGCAAGTTGATCATCAGTTGAACAATAATGCACTTCAAGAACATGGTCATGAATGATATTTCTAATGAAGTTCATGTGTATTTAAATGTGTTTGTTGTGCTAATGTTGCACTGGATCTTTGCATAGTTGAATGGCACTTTTATTATCACACCAAAATGTAGTCGGATGTTGCTACTAAAAATCAAACTCTGATAGGATCTGACGAAGCCACTGGGCTTCCTTAATAGCTTCAATGATGCCACGATACTCTGCTTCTGTTGAAGAAAGTGAAATGGCACTTTGTTTCTTGCAAGCCCGTGTAATAGGTCTAGAACCAAGAGTGAAGACATAACCCGCAGTAGACTTCTGATCATCAGGGTCACTAGCCCAATCAGAATTAGTGAAACCAACCAATAGAGGAGATGCTTTTGCACTGTAATGAATCCAAAACTGAACTATACCTTGAACATAAAGAAATATTATTTTATCTATTTTCTAATAACTTTCATGTGGGTTTTTCAAAAACCGAGAAACAAGGTGAACAGCAAAGGAAAGGTCAGGACGGGTATGGTTCAAATACAAAATTTTTCCAACAAGCTAATGGTATAAGGTAGCATCAAATTCAAGGGAAGTACAAGTGACTAAAAGTTTGGCTCCATAATAAAAGGGAGAAGGGATTGGCTTACAGTCTTCCATGTGAAAGTGGCGTAGAAGATCACAAGCATACTTGGACTCGGAAAGGGAAATACCTTCCTTGGATTGCAAGACTTGAAGACCAAGAAAATAATGCAAGTGTCCTAAGTCTGTCATTTCAAACTGCTTTTTAAGGCTGGATTTCACATGGTTTATAAGGTTGGGATCACTACCAATAAGGATAAGATCATAAACATAAAGAACATGAATGATAAGAGACTTACCCAATTTCTTAGTGTAGACAGTATTATCAGAATGACACCTAGAAAAGTCAGTATCTAAAAGAAAACTATCCATTTTGGCATACCAATCCCGAGGGACTTGCTTGAGACCATAAAGGGATTTCTTAAGCCGACATACAAGGCTCGAGTTTGTTTGTAATAAGCCAAAAGGTTTTTCCATATAGATTTCTTCATGCAAGTCCCCATGCAAGAAGGTAGATTTAACATCCATCTAATGGACTTCCCATTTGAAAGAAGCAGTAAGGGAAAGAACAAGGAAGATAGAGTTCATTTTAGCAATGAGGGAGAAGGTTTTAGTATATTCAATGCCTTCAACTTCTAAAAAAACCTTAGCAATAAGACGAGATTAATGTTTATCAACTTTTCCATCTGGTCCAAACTTCGTTCTATAAACCCATTTGCATCTAACAAGTTTTCGTCCCTTTGGAAGAGGAACAAGGTCCGATGTCTCATCTTCCAATAGTGAAAGATATTCTTCATTCATAGTTGCATCACAATCTAAATGGCTTGAAGCTTCTACAAAGGTGTCAGGATAATAATTCGTTAAAGCTTGAGCCAGTAAAGAAGAAGCTCTATTGAACTGAGAATGTGTATGATGCTGATATGTAGGATCACCTGCAAAAGAACCTGTTGCATCCCTAGTAGCGCAGACCCATTTTGGAAGTTGAGGAGCTGAAGGAGGATCCCAAGAAGGTGGGGGAGGATTGTCATCCTTGATGTCATCATCTGAAGAAGGAATTTTTTCATAAGTAGAATGGATAGAGAGAGGTGGCACATCTGTTGAACTAGCTTCATAGGCCGATATGTTTTCAAAAAAAATTACATCTCTTCTAATGATAACATTTTTGGATTTAGGTTGAAGAAGTCTATATCCTTTGACATATTCAGAATATCCAAAAAAAATACATTTTTCACTCTTAGGTTCTAAGGCTTTATGTTTCTCATCTGGAATATGGGCCCATGCTTCACTTCCAAAACACGAAAGTGACTTACATCTGGTTTAATTGAGCTCCATGCTTCTTCTAGAGTGATATTGTTTAAAACCTTAGTAGGATTGTGACTTACTATGTAATTTTCACATTTAAATCCTTCTTCCCAAAAATTAAGACTAACTCCTTTAGATTGAAGCATACAATTATCCATTTCCTTTAAGGTGTGATTGTTCCTTTCAGCTACACCATTTTACTATGGAGTATATGGAATAGTATGTTTCAATTGAATTCCATGCTCAATGCAAAATTTGTTGTTAACATTTTCTCCGCCATTATCATATCTTAGGTTAAGAATTTGATGTCCAGATTGTTTATCAGCAAAGGGCGTAAATGCCAAGAACATGTTAAAGGCTTCACTCTTGAGTTTTAAGAAGTATACCCAAGTGCGTCTGGAGAAATCATCAATAAAATTTAAGAAATACTTGTAGGCAAAGAATTAAACAACTGGAGGTGGACCACATAAATCACTATGCATAAGTTGTAAAATGGATGAGGCGTGCCAAGAGGCACATTTTTTAAAACTATCCAGATAATGTTTTCCGAGTACACATGTGGAACAAACACCATCTCTGCAAGATACCATAGGAAGACCTGTCACCATATTTCCTTTATATAGATTTTGAAGGGAGCGATAGTTTAAGTGACCAAATCGTTCACGCCATAGTTTGCTCACTTCATCATTATGAGCAACAAATACTGAGGGAAGAGTTGATGACCCAAAGTTGTTAAACTTATACAACCTTGTAGAACCATTAGCAATGTCAGTAGCTAAAATATTTCTAGGATCTCTTGGGTCCTTAATTACAACATCATGAGGTGAAAATTCAACAGTTTTACCTTCACCTGAATGAGTTATCTAATATACAGATAGAAGGTTGCAGGATAAGGTAGGAACACATAATACATCATTAAATTCACCATTGTGTAGATGAATAGTTCTAGTCCCTACAACACTAAGATATCTATCATCACAGACATATATACTTTTGGTGTTACAATCATTTAAAGAAGAAGCTCTAGAATCAATGAGCCACTCATGAGAATGTGTTGAAGAAGATACATTTTGTGCATAACCAGACCGAGATGCTTGACAACCACATGCAGAAAGAGTTATTCCTGAAGATGAAGTTGAAGTTGAAGATTGCTCCAAATGGATGTTATGCTTCTTCATGGTTGCTTCCAAGGCTTCCATCTTCTTAAAGAATTTGGATTCTAAGTGGCCATCATGATTACAAAAGTTTCAATGTCTATCAATATTATTCCCTTTGTTTTTAGTTTCCTTATCATTTTGTTGAGTTGATTTTTCATTTTGAGGCTGAAATTGCTTAGGACCCTTGTTTGGTTTAGGACCAATCTTTTTAGGATGTTGCTTCTTAGTATTCTTTGAATTTGGTTGTCACTGGGTTGCCAAGGCTTTGTTAGAAGAGTTTCCAGTATTAAGAATACCAAGATGTAAGAGTTTTTTTTTTTCCCTTATTAAATAATCACAAAAGACATCAAAAGAGGGGACTTGTAGGCTTATCCTTGAGAAATAAAGGCTTCTCTAGCAGAATGGAAGGTGGAAACAAATATAGAGTAGGCTGGTCCTAAATTAGTAAGAATGGAATATATAAGGCTACCATCTTCTTTCTTAACCTTAACACCTTCCAAGAGAAGTCTAAGGGTCTTGAACTTGGACAGAAAATCTTCAATGGAAGAAAAATTATTGGGGTCCAACATAAGCAACTCATTTTCGAGTTGATGTGCTCTAATTTCATTTTTAATTCCACAAACTTTATTGAGTTGTTTCATTGCTTCATTGGGGATATCAATTTCTGTGATATGGAAGCTAAGGTCTGGAGAAATAGACATCTCTATCAAGCCACGTGCTTGATCTTACTTATTTTCCCATTTGGCTTTCTTATCTTCATCTTTAGGTTTAGATTCCTGGCTTGATACTATTCTATAAAGACCTTTACTTCTAAGTAAATCCACAATGTAGGATAACCATTGAAAGTAGTTGGTACTGTCAAAAATAACTAGGCATGGACTTTCCAATTTTAAAATAAATTGAAGTTGTAGACGCTGGAACTAAGAGTTCTAATGGAAAGATCTCGAAACAATAGGTCGATTAAAAAAAACAACTCTGAAAACAACTTCTAGAGGAAGAATTTATGGCTTTTTGAAGAAACATTGTTGAAGATTCCAATGAACCACGTGGATGTTGGGAAGTGAATGATAATGTTATATTTTAAAAAAAAATCCCCTCTTTCCAAACTTAATCTAATTAGCTCACTTAAAAAAAATATTACTTAATGAGCCCCACTTTTATAAATAAGTGAAAGTCACTTTTACAATGGTACTTTATGAACTATCCACTAAATTCTAACTTAAATAAAAGATAAAATGACTTTAGAATTATAAGTGACTCACTTTTTATAATGGGTGAGAACACTTTTACATAAGCTAACTTTAAAAATAAGTTATGTGTATTTTTTGAAAAAATAAAATAACAAGACTTGAACCCAATACCTCTATTCTCATAAAGTAACTTTAGACCAAGGGAGCTAGTTTAAATAGTTAGTATTTTTTGGAAATGATGAAAGATTTTTTGTTTTTTTTTTATCTCACTGAAAAACCTCTTTTTCCTACAAAACAAAAAAAACAATCACACGAACAAGCAAAAGTATCCAAGCCTTACGACTTAAAATTAGATATGCCCGGAAACTAAATATTTTCCTTAATGTTTATGATTTTCTGAAATCACACTAAGGCGCAGCAGAAAAGAGCATATGCATGAGAAAATTATTTTATTTCTATTTCTGGTTTGCCCAAATCGGATAGAGTCGTGGGGCAAAGAGCATACGCAGAAATGAAAGGTATAGATCTAGTAATATAAAAAATTATATGATCCAAGAGGATTCTATTGATTCAATGCACAAATGTTCAAGTGTCGTCGTCAGTGTTCAGTGTCGTCGTCAATTCAGTTCAACTTCGACAGTGTTGGTTATGGATCAGGTTGTTTAGGTAATGTTTATGGTTTTCGGGGCGTTCAGTTGAGATGGTTTAGCACCTCGTTGTCGACTTGTGTTCATTGACAGTTCTGCTAGGATTGGTCGACGACATGTGTCTTTTCATTCATCTTCGCAGGTTTTGATGTCGACATGATTGTCGTTGATGACAAATGATCGATATGGTTCATTGCCAAGTTGTCGTCGCAATTGTGGATTTTGTCAATGATATGCATTGGTATGTCATCATGTGATAAATTTCTCTAATATCGCTTAGTGACGAAAGATTGTACAAGGGTTGATAAATTTGATTTAATAAACCCTAATATACATCTAAACCTAAGTCATAAACCTATGCTAAATCTATGTATTAAAACATTACAAATCCAAAAACCTATGCTACACCTAAAATCATACACCAAAGACATATACCTAAGCTCTAAACCTATGCCTAAATCCTAAAACCCTAACTATCACATTACAAAACCCTCAACCCTACGTATAAACCCTCTTAGGCTATTATAAACATTGTAAAACATACAAAACTCTTAACACAGTCACTAACCGCGTTCTCAAACCACAGCGGGACTGTTAGTCATGTGAACAAGCAGGAGGGTTAGCCAACCGCTAGTTCCCAACCACAGCAGGGTTCTAAACCGTGGTGATAACATGTGATCAGGTGTGGAACCATCAAGGTTTATGTAACCATCAAGTCTAACCGCGAAGGTATAAACTGTGACATGTGACAGAGTTTAATGTAACTGTGGAGTTAACATTTGTGGCGGAGGTTATAAACAAGCTAACTACTATCAGAAACCACGTTGATGTTGTCGCATGTGAACGCAGCTCCTAGGAACCGTTAATCGTCACCGTCGGGATAGCCGCCAAATGTCAGATCACGATTAGACCGCCCCTTTCACATGTGAGTAGTCAACCTCCTTCGCCTGATTAGTAAGCCGCCAACAGTCCTATGTTTATTATATGGTTTAAAAAGGATTTTGTTGCAGTTTTGGTAAAGAAAACTAATTCGACCACCTTAAGAACCTGCCTATGTGACCCTATGCTACAAGACCGAGTTTGTAAACCTATCTAATACAACCAAATACATCTACAAGCCAACCCAAGGAGGTTATCATGTACCTGTAGGCTTTTTTAAGGTAGATTTTCCTTCATTGGTCAAGGGAGTGGTTTTTTACTTTTTGCTTGCAGATTCTGGAGGTCATATGCAGTGTTGTTTTCAGCGTTAGGGGAGCATCCGGAGTCAGAATTAGAATCCGTAAGAGGATTTGGAAATCTGGTTTAGAGGGATATGTGATGAAAGTGACAAAAAGTTCCTACATGAACATTAAGACTGATCAAATCTCTATGTAATCAACACCTTCTTTTCATTCATAATAAAAATGGTCGCCCATCTTGAAAGCGAACCTGGAGACGTAGTCCATCAAGGATGAACTTCATCATCAATTTTTTTGTCTAGTATCGCTATGTTTTTACTATTTTCACTTCTGTTATGCATCATTTATATTTTTGATCAGCTGTCGTAAAGTGTTATTCTCAAGCAGTTTACCTCGATTTCCGTGCTTTCAGTTATCATTCAAATCATTAAATTGCTAATCACCTCTACTTTAGCTTAATTAAATGATCATTTCAGATCATATAATATGGTATCAGAGCACATTGTGTTTGTAGAATTTTCCATTGAGTGTTAACCAAGTTAAAGTCACAACAAGGAGAAGGAATCCTTGAGCAGATCGATCCAGAGATTGGAAGGCAACAAGTCGATCATAAATTGACCATGTCAGGATTTAATGCAGGTGAAAACACTAAAAATAAGATGAGTGAAGAACAGTTTCAACAAGAATTCTTGACTATGCAGTAGATGTTGGGAGAATTGTATGAAGACAAGAAGGCGAGAGATGCATCTTCTTCTTCAAAGCCATCGAAGAAGGACAAAGGTAAAGGGAAGACTGATAAACCACCTTCACCTCCATCATCTCCATCATCCTCTTCTTCTTATTCTTCTTCCAGTGTAGAATCTGAAATGGAAAAGAAACCTAAGAAAACATCTCTTTTGAAACTTGATGTTAAATCTGAGTTACCTATTTATGATGGCGAAATGAATCCTGAAAAGTTAGATAACTAGATTAAGCAGTTAGAAGTGTATTGTCGCATTCAGAACATTTCTAGCGATAAAACTAAAATTCAGTTAGCTACACTTATAATGGGGGGAACAACTTTAATCTGGTGGGAAAGTAAAAGTCAGATAGATATAAAGCGTAAAGGAAAAGTCATCTCTTCATGCTCTAAGTTTTTAAAAGCTCTTAGGAAACAATTCTATCCTTTAGGATACATGCAGCAAGTTGTTATTGATTGGTAGCCTCTAAGGCAAGGTAAAGGGTAGAGTGTTTAGGAGTTTACTCAGGAGTTCAAAAAGAAATCATTGGTGCTTGGTATTTCATTAGATACACGTGAAACTTTGTTAAAATACATCAGCAGTTTACATTCATATTTGCAGCATACTTTATTGATGTTTAATCCTAATGATTTTGATGAGGTGTGTGTTTAGGCCATACATATTGAATCAGGTGGCAAACCATTCAAGTTTTCATCGCAGTCATCCAAAGAGTTGGAAACCAAAGATTCTAGTGATAGTAAGGGGAAGAACAATTATAAGAGAAAGAAATCAGCGATCGTTTAGAAGGAAAGACCTACTTGTTCTCATTGACAAAGAATCAGTCATGATGAATTGAAGTGATGGAAACTTCATCCAGAACTTAAGCCCAAAATGTTCCTTAAGGAGAAGGATGAAAATAAGGCCATTTCAGCAGTCCAGCAGGATCTAGGTTTAGATTCAAGTGATGAAAGGAGGATAACTACCATCGTTACGACAGGTAAAACTTTTGATACTGGTTCAAGTTCGAAAACTATTACATATTCATCGAACATAAATCCTCCACATGAGGATAAAAGAGTTGAATTGTTTAACATAAGGATAACTTCTAAGCATACAAAGATAGATACAATGTTTGATATTGGATCACAGGTGAATTTAATCTCTGAATATTTAGTTAAAAGTTTGGGTTTGGAAACACAGAATCATCCAAGACTTTACCCATTAGGATGGCTAAATAAATCAACTCAGATAAAAGTCACCAAACAGTGTCAATTAATATTTTCCATAACAGCTAATTACATTGATGAAGTGGAATGATGTGGTTCTAGTAGACAGATGTGGAGTTGTCTTAGGAAGTCGTTATCTTTATGATCGTGATGCAGTATTTTACAGAAGAGAACATAAATATCACCTTAAAAAAGATGGGGTTGAATTTATTGTCAAGTCACATCGAATACTTTTCATATCAAATCCTTTTCTAAAGTAGTGTCAAAGTGTCTAATGATGGGAACTTATGCATTAGAGTAAAGTGTAGAATTTCCCACTGTAGATCACCTGATAATGCAATATACTAAATAAAAACACTTGATCTACTTCTACAAACAAACTTGTGGAAGCTTAATTGATTTTGAGCAAGATCAAATAGAACACATATAACAGAGAATGAAAAATCAATCATACATGAACATAGAAGAATACTCTGGGTAAAGACTCAGCTAAAAACCCAGCTATCTGTATTATCATACAAGTGGAAATATCTCTGGATTACACAAAGCTTTAACTCACAAGCTATCCAGCTCTCAGTACAATCCCTCAATGTTGCTCATGTACTGAATAGGCACAACATATGCCTTCCTTCAGTCCTCCAAGCCTCCTATTTCCTTGTGCAGTTTCTCCTAGGTCCTCTGGCTGCCACTTGTGTGAATTCACCTCTCACGTAACTTACCAAACTCAAAAATAACTGCGGAATCCTCAAGGAATGAATTCCTTCTAGATGCAAGAGATATCCTCAATGGAATATTCCTACAACTGATAGTACACTGCGCCATCCTCTGATCTCAACTGGGTCTCCGACTGAACTGGCATGCATGAGTTATTTATGAGAGAATATTCAGTTATCCGAAGTACACTAGTTACATGCATGCATGCATTAACTAACAGAACTCACAATCAGTTCCACAAACTATTGGAACTAATCTAATTGGACTTAACTCAGTTAAATAAGCTAACTAATTACAACTCAAAGTACAACTCATCCTGATCTCCTAAATTAAGGGATAACTTCCTCAATCAAAGGGAAAATTGTTGCATGTCTTCACATAGACTTCATGTTTGATTTTCTCCAACTAATTAACTCAAGATGAATTAATTAATTATTTTTCAAATAGTTGCTAAGATCAAATTCGAATTTTAATTCTCAATTTTAGTTTAGGGACTAGCTAAAATTGGAATGTATCCTGAAATGCTATTTATAGAAATGCTATTTTTAGCACTTCTGTATTTAGCATTTCTTGTTTCTATTTTCAACAGAAACTGCTAATTAATGGAAACATCATTTAAATGAATGAAAAGTGATTCAAACAAATCAACATCCAATTCAATACTTTCAGAATCAAACTAAGTTGCATCAAATTTCACCTTATAGTTGGATAGGTTCATTGCATAAAGTTCACTTAGTAATCAGGCATGAGGAAAGTATGATAAAGCAAGTAGTTGGTTTGATGTCAAGTATATATTTGATTGTCTCTGTCATTCCGCAAAATAGATTGTGCATACATGTTGATGGTATTAAACAACATTCAGTAGAGATTGTTTTCAAAGATTGTGAATCACTAACTCATGATTCTCCGTGGAAAGAATTCAATTGCCATGTTGATAACAGGTTATTTTCCCATCGTCGCAAGTTTTTCATACTGTAGATGGATGAAACAGGTCACTGACTTGAAAATTTCCATGGTCAGCATCATCAGGGTCATCACTTGAAGGTGATTGATCGAATGTATTTGTACATCATCAGGTCAAGGTGGAAAGAGAGGGAGTTCTACCCTCATCGACTAATTTTTTAGTCAAACGTTTGTGGTCCAAAAGCTTTCAAGTGGAGAGGAATGATATAGGACGATTCTGTTGATTCAATGCACAGAGGTTCAAGTGTCGTCGTTAGCGTTCGATTTTGTTGTCAATTCATTTCAGCTTCGACAGTGTTGGTTATGGATCAGGTTGTTTAGGTAATGTTTGTGGTTTTCAGGGCGTTCAGTTGAGATGGTTTAGCACCTGGTTGTCGACTTGTGTTCATCAACAATTTCGCCAGGATTGGTCAACGACATGTGTCTTATCATTCGTCTTCCCAGGTTTTGATGTCGACATGGATGTCATTGATGGCAAAGGATCGATATGGTTCGTCATCAGGTTGTCGTCGCAACTGTGGATTTTTTCAACGATATGAATTGGTATGTCATCATGCAACAAATGTCGCTAATGTCGCTTAGTGATGAAAGATTGTACAAGGGTTGATAAATTTGATTTCCTAAACCCTAATCTACATCTAAACCTAAATCCTAAACCTAAGTCATAAATCTATGCTAAATATATGTATTAAAACATTACAAATCCAAAAACCTATGCTACACCTAAAACCATACACCAAAGACATATACCTAAGCTCTAAACCTATGCTTAAGTCCTAAAACCCTAACCATTGCATTAAAAAACCATCAACCCTATGTATAAACCCTCTGGAGATATTATAAACATTGTAAAACATACAAAACTCTTAACATAGTCACTAACCACAATGGGACTATTAGCCATGTGAACAAGCAAGAGGGTTAGCCAACTGCCTGTTCCTAACCACAACGGGATTCTAAACCGCAGTGATAACATGTGATAAGGTGTGGAACCATCGGAGTTTATGTAACCATCAAGTCTGACCACACAGGTATAAACTGTGACATGTAACAGAGTTTAATGTAACTGCGGAGTTAACATTTGTTGTGGAGGTTATAAACAAGCTAACCGCTATAGGAAACCGTGTCGAATTTGTCACATGTGAAAGCAGCTCCTCGGAACCGTTAACCGTCACCATTGGGATAGCCGCCAAATGTCAGATTGTAGTTAGACTGCCCCGTTCACATGCGAGCGGTCAACCACCTCCACCCGGATAGCAAGCCGCTAGTGGTCCTGTGTCTATTATATGGTTTAAAATGGGTTTTGTTGTAGTTTTGGTAAAACAAACTAATTCGACCACCTTAGGAACCTGCCTATGTGTCCCTATGCTATAAGACTGAGTTTGTAAACCTATCTAATATAACCAAATACATCTACAAGCTAGCCCAAGGAGGTTATCATGTACCTACAGGCCTTTTTAAGGCAAATTTTCCTTCATTTATCACGGGAGTGCTTTTTGACTTTTTGCTTGTAGATTCTGGAGGTCACAGGCAGTTTTGTTTTCAGTGTTACCCGGAATCGGAATTGGAATCCATAAGAGGCTTTGGAAAGCTGGTTCAAAGGGCTATCTTATGAAAGTGATCGGAAGTGCTTGTGTGCACATTCAGACTGATCAAATCTCTGTGTAATAAACACTTTCTTTTCATTACTAATAAAAAATAGTCGCCCATCTTGAAAGCAGACCTAGAGACGTAGTCCATCAGGGACGAACTTTGTCATCAACTTTGTTGTTTGGTATCACCGTGTTTTTTATTTTAATATATTATGCATCATTTATATGTTTGATCAGTTTTCGTAAAGTGTTCTTCTTAAGCAATTTACCTCGATTTATGTGCTTTTAGTTATCATTCAAATCATTAAATGGCTAATCACTTCTACTTCAGCTTAAGTAAATTATCATTTCAGATCATTATAGATGACTATAAACCAAAATAAATAGAAAGAATAATAACTATAACAACAAATAAATAATGTATACCTCCATATCTTAAAAATGACTTAGCTAGGGCTATCGGAAACCTTTTCGCGTGAAATTAAAAGGGTTCCTCAGTAGAACATATCCTCCTAACACAATAGAGTAGTCCTCTCAACCTGAAAGCAATTAGAAATAGTAGATCTAGGAATAAACAGTCGGATGCAGTTGTACTGGCTTCGGATTTGGATCACTAATGGATGCGGCCCTCGAATAGCTCTGATACCATGTATGAATTTACAGCGTAAGTTCCTTAGATAGAACATCAAAGGACACGGCTCACAAATATATCACAAATCAGTACACCATTATTATTGACGTGGTTAAAACCCTCAAAGAGGGAAACAGTCCACGGCTTGAGCTCATGTGGCCACTTCAGGCAATTTATTAATGTTAAAGGAAAGAAAATTTACATAAGCTTCTCTCATGAACAGTCACCTAAGAAATGACCCTCCATGCTCTTTAAATAGAGATCATGGACCAATCAGGTGTTAAGCCACAGATCAAGTGTCGTAATACCGAGGAGAGAATGAACCGTCGAATCACTTCATGTCTAGAACATATCATGACTATTGGATTGTAAGTTACAAAAATTACATACTAAAGAAACACACTTTAACTAACTATACTCTAGACCAAGTTATACTTAATTATTTCCTATGTGTCGGAATATTCTAATAACGGCTTAAAAAGAGGGACAATTGATAGTAATTTATATGCCAAATCTAGAAATGTAAATGTTTTAGTCATTATTGTTTATCTAGATAACGTAATTTTTGGGAGTGACACTAATTTTCTAAGCCAAAAAGTTGTAATTGAAATTCAAGATGAGTTTGAACTATCAATGCTAAGAGAAGTATCCTTTTTCCTTGGTATGCAAATAATTCAATCAAAACAAGGAATTTTCATCACCCAAAGCAAATACCTGAAGGAATTGTTGAAGAAGTTTGGGGTGGAAGTCCCATGTTCACTAGATGTAACTTAAGAAGAGATGATGTTATACTAGAGGTGAACCAAACCATGCTTAGATCATGATTGGTATCCTCCTGTACCTAACAACCTTAATTCTAGAATTAATCCAAGCCAATGGTGTAATTGCAAGGTATAGATCAACCCATAAATGAAATAATTTATTAGTACAAAAGGAATTTTCAGATATCTAAAAGCTATACTAGAATTTAGTGTATGTTATCTCAAGGGTCAGAACTTTTTCTTAACTCCATACATAGATGTTGATTAGGATGGTAGTGAAGATGATATAAAGAGTACAAGTGGAGGTTCCTTCTTTCTATAAAATTGTTTTATGGAATGGTTAACAAAAAGACAGGTATCCATCTTACTATCCTCAACCGAATCCGAGTATATAGTACTTGTTGCATGTTACACTCACATTTGTGGATGAAACATACATTACATGACATGAAGTAACTTATGATGTATTTATTCCCATTGTATGTGATAATACAAGTGTTATATGTATTTCAAAGAACCATATTCTTTTAAAAGCAATCATATACCTATTAAGTATAATTTTCTTAGAGAATAGGTGATTGATTAGATTGTGAGGCTAGAATATATATTAACAAATGAAAAAATAGTAGATATATTCACAAAGCCTCTTGCAAGAGAACCTTTTGAATAAAGGAATAATTTAGGAGTGGTATCCCCCTTACTTCTTCAATGAATTTATTTAGGATAGAATGAAACATAGTATTTGTTATATTTTATTAGTGATAGTTTCACGCTAGGAGGTCAACAATAAGAAAATGATATAAACTTAGGGTAAGATGACAGAATAGCAATATCAAAACGTAGTCATGGGGATTCACTTATCCATGAAAAATGAAAAAATGGAAAGCTTGATTTCATTATATGCTTTATCTCATTTACTTGGTATCATTCAAACAGGATCAATTTTACCCAATTGGTATAACAACAATAGATTTGGTATTAGTGTTGATAATACTTACAACATTAGAAATATATTACATCTCATTTCAAACCTTTATCACCACTTGGTACATAGATTCATCATTTTCTTTTCCAAATAAGTGAGAATGAGCAACAAACAATATTTTCCATTGATGTCAAAGGATGAGAGTGAGTAGACACTACCTTCAACAACCTAATGTGGGGCGTTACACAGCATTTTGTCACTGTCCCTGTACTCCCCGTTCCTTGATCCTAGAGGACCTCTACATTAAACCCTGCATGCTTTGTCTTCATGAAGAAACTCCCATTGTGTCCCTCTTCATGAGCAGATAGATTCCCTTTTGCACCATTTCCCTTGAAACTTTTGTTTTGCCTAGTTTACAAGGCTGACGCTAATTACCCTTGTCTCCCTCACGCCAATGTGCAGAGATTATCACTACTCCTGCCAACTGGAGTGGCTGAGCTGTGTTCCAGTCACGCCAGTCCTGTTATGGAAATTTTTTTTAAATTAGAGCTGAAGCTTCCAGCTCTAGAAGCTCTGTAATGGAAGTCTGGTAAATTGTTTGCCTGGATGGGGTCGAGGATGACAGTTTGTGCTCCTTTCCCCTATAATGATGGAACTACCTCAAGGGATAAGTCCTTCTCCCATGAGAAGAGGATCCATCTCCCATCCATATTTCTTATATAAACCTCCCTTATTCCCAAGCACAAACTAGTGTTAGAGTGGCAGAGTTTTGGTTGAGTGTTGATGCTATTTTGGTTTGGAGTAGACAAGAAAACTATTACTAGTTGTAGCTATCTAGTTGTGTGAAGGAGAAGTGTGTTTTGGTTTGGAGTGAAGCCTAAAGGGAAGATCTTTAAAACTATTGTTGTTTGAAGCCATCATGGAATGCTAGCAGAAGTGTGTGGGAACCTGGTCTTATCAGAGGAAGACTGCAACGTCAAGACGAATGGTTGTAATCTCTCTTTGATATTAATATATGAAACTATCAATTGATTTCCTACATGTTTTGTAATATTACATATTCATGTCTTAATGTTTCTTGACTTGTTAAGTTGTTTGAATTGAAATTTGTCTATTATTATGTTTGTGTGTTGTTGTTGTTTATTTGTTTTAGGAGCTTGAAGAAGGAAACGAGATATTGCTGGAGCGAGCAATCGAGGACATCATCAAGCAGGATAAGCAACCAAGAGGTAGGCCCTCTTTATTGATTCTAACCTAAGGAAATATTCCATAGAATGTATTTTTTGTGGCTAGACCCATTATCGGGCTAAAGGAATTCGTTCGTGTCCACACTTATAATTTTACTTCACCACAAAATTGGCAACTCCATCGGGGATCCCAATCTTTTTTTTTCTTGGATTTCATGATTTCGTGAGAACTTTTTTAGTTTCACGTTTTCCCTTTGCTTCTATTTCTTTCCTTCTCTTTACTGATCTGAGTCTAAAATTCATAGTAGCAGATCTGGTCCCTATTTTCCAAAAAAAAACATTTTTCCTTAGCTACCTTGATCAACGTTCTTAATCTGCTGATAGTCCCACCAACCAGTGCGAGTTGCTGAGAAATAGTCACGCCGACCAGCCTCTGGCGCTTGTTGTCAGTTAGGCAGTCGTGTTGATGCCTATAAGTGAAGATTAGGGCTTGACCCCAATCTTGTCCAGTGGGTTCTGCTCTTGTGGTTTTGACCCCGTAGGCCTTTTTGGCCATTTTCTCCTTGATTAGAAAGCTACTTTTCATTTGGTTTTGTTTGCTTGTCATCTTTCTACATGATTGATTGAGTCATTGAGTGGCTAGCAACACTAGGGCATCTAGTTGGTCACCCATTTAGCAGTTTGTGAACTCACTAAGTTGGGTTGTAGGTGTGTTTACTCTTTGCATTTTGTTTTTGGTCCTTTTTTACGACTTTGACCTCTTTTTGCACAAGTTTGAAAAAGTTCCATTTAATTGCCTAAATGTTTCTTTTCCAGCATATATTACATTATTAGTCTTGTGTTTAGTAAAGTCGATGTTTCATTGATCTGAATGAACTTCTCTTTTCGTGTTTTCATCTACTTGAAGAGTTTGTTGTCTCGAAAAAATTTCGCTGAAAGATTGTATGTGAAAGCTTGTTTCGTTGTTTTATGAAAAAGTATGAAATTCTAGCTTGTTGCATCATTATGTTACGATAATTTGCATCTTTTAAGAGACTAGAATTGCATCAGCATTTGAAAAAGCAAGAGAATATTTTCTTCTGGAAGGACTAACATATAAGTGCTTGTCAGGAAATTAGGAATTGGAATGCATTTTTCATTTAGTTTATTTTTGAAAAATTAAGGTAGTGAAAGATCATTTCGTTTTCAGTTGCTTGACTGTTTGCATTTGATTGAGTAGTTTCTACCTTATCTAGTGTAGGAATTTCAGCAAACTGAAAGGGTCTTATCTCATTTAGTTGCATTTAAGTTTTTTCGAGTAGCATCGCTAAGACCTTAAAACTAAAACTTAACTCAATATCAACTTTAAAATGAATTCAATTAACCTAAGGCACATTTGACATTAACGATCATATCTAGAAGGTCTAGGCTAGAGACATGTTTCGACGTCTTTAAACCTAGCAGTTGTCGTTAGCTTCGACATTAAACGGGGCTAGTACAGATTTTGCTCCCCATATCATCGAGTATATAATGGGAGACCCCACTAGGCTGCAATCCTTTTATCCTTAGGAAGCCAAGTCGACCGCCTTCTAAACGTGATACACCGAACACAACATTCGGGGAGATTGCCTGCTCATACTTCTTGGTTCGCCAGGAGGTATTCTGCAGTTCACGGTTGCCTGGTAATCATGTTCACCTAGATCATCTAGAGCAGTCATTTGATCTTTTGGACTCATTAAACCTAAAATATCATTCGAGCACTTGTCCTTTCGAGCTCATTTCCAATCGAAAGTGATAGAGTCATCTTTTTTTCTTTCTCAACTCTTAAAAAATGAAAGAGCATTAGTCTTTTATGCGTCTTAATAATTGATTGCCCATGATCCAAAACATCCCGTTAGTCTTTTTGACCAAATCGTGAGTTTCCTTAAAAGGAAATTTTAAAGCCTTGAAGTTATTTGTTCTGTCGACTAAGACAAGGTCATTGTGGTTGAACCATCTGGTTCACCCAATTCCTCTTCCTCTCCTTTGTCTGAAAGATTGTCTGAGGAGCCATTTCCTGAGTTACCAGAGTCACTCGAGGACCAAAATGTTGAACTCACAATTTTTTTGAGTGTTCAACCATTGTCATCTCGTCCTCCGCCTACTTTCGATACAAGGTCATCTGCTAATCTTGGCCCGGAATCTCCAGACAATCCCATTCGAACTCCAGAGAACTCATCGACCACTGACAGTTAGCTTGGACTAGTTATCTATCCTTCGAACCCTTTGTTTGACATTTTTGAGATATCACTGCAGCATCTTTACAGTCCGTATGACCAACCGGGTGTTCCTTTAGAACTATCCCCCAATACACGTTCGGCCATTCATCGTCATTTGTTTTCAAACATGGAAACCAAAGGCGATGCTCCAGTTACATCTCCAGATGATTCCGAAGTTTCTACTCCACACACTGTTGAGGGGGAAGAATCGCAATTGCAATTTCCTCTCGAGGGTTTCCCTTTTTCAGAAGGTATTCCCACCAGTTTTCCACCCAAATATGTGTCTTTGGGGCACTTGGTTTTAGATACACCTATTTCCTCGTCACTTTACCATAATCCTGTATGGGCATCAGGCATCAGACCTACATTAGGTCCATTTGTTACGAACATGACTTCCCAACAGGCTGTTACTTAAGTCCCAGTGCAACCCACTATTTTGAATACTCTTGTATCATCGATCCCAATTACTCGTCAGTCACAACCAGCAACTTCAAATATTGTCTCTGTCAGTTCCTCTGTCCTGTTAATCAGTGGCCAGATTGTGCCACCACCTGGGGGGCAGAACCTGAATGTTTCTATGGTGTGAGGTGCCACTAATGTGAGCGGTTCACAAGCCCACATGCTTGGTATAAACCAACCTTCTTCTGGTATTCTTTATAACCCTGCTGATCCAACTAGGTCAAGCAATGTCCAGTACCAACAGGTTCAGAATCCCATTGGTCCATCTGGATCAAGTAATGTTCAGTATCAGTAGCCTTATGGGGCTCGAGTCTGATACCAAAATCCTTACGTTCCATATGGTTCTTAAGGAATGGTTAATGAACCTTACACCATCCAATCTGGACAATACATCCAGCTTGGCTACGGCCAGATTCAGTTCGGTAATTTCCCTGGCACCGTTCAAGTACCCTTGCAACAGCAAGGAAAACCTTTACAACAACCAGGGCAACCTTTGTTACCGCAAGGGCAACCTTTGTTGCAGCAAGGGCTCTCCGCACAATAGCAAGGGAAAAGTATCCCACATCAAGGTCACCTGCAACAATCGCAAGGTCAATCCTTACAACAGTTGCAGCAAGTTGCGCAACAGCAGATGCGATATTCTTCACACACCTCCTTACCCATACCCTCACAGGGCCAACCTCTGCAATCCCAAGGACAAATTTTGCAACCACAAGGTCAACCCTTGCAACAACAAAACCAACCAGGGCAGCAGTAACCCTTGTATACATATCAACAAGTTCAACCCTTGCAGGGGCAGGGTCAAGGTCAAGTCCTATAGGAGCAAGCCCAAAGCCCTCATGTCCTAGGTCAATAGGTTCAGAATCCTGCCAACCAAGGGCAGCAGGTACAAAATCCCTATGTCCAAGGGCAACAAGTGTATCAACCTTATGCCCAAGGACTGCCGGTCCAGAATCCTCTTGCTCAAGGACAACAGGTTCATCAGCCCTATGTTTAAGGACAACAGATCCCATATCCATATGTCCAAGGTCAACAAGCTCAACAACCTCTTAACATGTACGTTTCTTATCAGCATCCTATGCCTAGATAGTTTCAAGGTATTCAAGGTCAAAATCCTCCCTATGGTCAAGGTAATCCACAATGGGGGCAGCCTAAGATGCCATATGGCCAAAATCCCCCACTGTGGGGCAACAATCCTTACTAGCAGGGGTGGGCTCCTCCCTATGGGCCCACTTATCAACCTCCCATGCCTTTTAACACTCAATTACCTTTCTTGGCTACACTCGGGTTGCCGAATGTATCGTGCCTTACGAATGATCTGATCCTTCATTCACCGTACTGGCCTCTGGTGTCATTCAAGATACCAAGTGATTGCCCAAAGTTTGATGGAAAAGCTAAAGAGGATCCTCAGACCCATGTGATGACATATCACCTCTGGTGCTCATCTAACTCATACGTGGACGATTCCATTCATCTTTTTCTTTTCCAACGAACGCTCACAGGTGATGCAGTGAAATGGTACATCGAGTTACCTCATAGTACTTACCATGACTTCAACTCATTAGCCATGGCTTTCCTCACACATTTTTATTTGTCGGTTCACTATGAAACTGGCACCTATTTGCTCACATCTCTTAAGAAATATACTGCGACACACATCTCTGATCACATCCATGAATGGAGACGTATACGTCGCCTAATCAAATTCGAGATTGCTGATCAGTTTCTCACTGAATGGTTTACCAAATCATTCGTAGGCCCAATTGCTCGTGATATAGCTATGGGTGGATGTGTCACTAAAGAGAAGGCCATCGCTTGTGCCTAGTACTTGGATCCAGTTTACCCCCCATCTGGCACTTTATATGAGTTATTACCCAATGCTCGGTGGCCATCATCTAATCCTGCAGCATCAAAGTCACCAGTTGTTCCTCCCCTTGATGGAGTTATTGGTTCCCCTACTAAAACTTCTTCCAAACAGAAGTTGGTCTTGAATGTTGCTCCTAATAGTTCATCCCAGAATCCACTTGGCCCTGTTAAAACCTCAAAGGTCCATGTTGTCTAGTCTACCGTAGTGGACAAATCCTCCAAAGGAAAAAAGAAAGGCAAAGGAAAAGCTAAATTTGATGCCTCGAAACAGGGTCCTCCCAAATCATCTGATGGGAAATCTTCGTAACGGAAACGTAAGTATCCCTGCCTCATTTGCGAGGAAGATCACTATACTAAGGATTTTCCTCGATGATCTGAAGTTAGTCGCCTACTCAAAGGGACCCATGTTGTCCTCAAAGAGTCATTTCTGTCCCAGCAAACCCAAATGGTAGACCAACCCTGATCTGCATCCTCCAGATCTCAAGTGTTGATGATGAGAACACCTATTATTGTGGCTACCCAATCAAAAGATTATCAAACTCTAGCTCCAGCAGCTGGGAAAGAGAAATAAGATGCACCTTCTTCTTCTACCCCAAGTTCTAGCCCTCTGCAAATTGAGCGCCCTAACCCTGATTCCGCTACGCGGCCACCCTCTCGAGGTGTGCTTCAAATATCCTTGTATAATCCCAACACCCGATCCACTCAGCACCACAATATTGTTGAGGATTTGGCTCAGGTGTTGTCAGCCATGTCGGCTCTCGAGGTACTCTAAAGCTTCCCATCGCAATGGAAATCCTTGTTGTCAGCTATCGGGGGCATCAATCCCACTGATTCCAATTTGATAAGTTTTGATCTGGAGAACCAAGTTCCATGGCTCCCTCATCAGATTGCCCTTCTTATTCAGGTAATCATCACTGAGAAGACCATCCACCACACTGTCATTGATGAAGGTGCTTCCACCTGTGTCATGTCAACTGCATGTTGGAAGGCTATTGGTTCTCCTGCACTAAAGCAGTCTTCGAACACTTTGGAAGCTTTCGATGGGTACGATTCGTGAACCTTCGATGTCTTACCTAACCTTGCCATCACCCTAGAAGGCAAGACAGTGCAAGTCAAAGTAGAAATTTTTGACACCAATCTCAATTATAATCTTCTACTTGGCCGAATTTGGACTCATACCATCCATGTCGTGGCCTCCTCTTTGTTTCACATGATCCATTTTCCCCATCAAGGGAAAATTGTCACCATAAATCAGCTATCTTTCTTTGCCTCTTCCTCCTCGAATGGCAATGCTTCATACATCAAGCACTTTGGTGCTCCCTATGAGAGTGTGGGGGCAGGTCTCTTCAAAGCTTCTGCCTTAATGGGAATTTTTCCACTCCCACCTCCTCATGTTGCCTCTATCAACATGATCTTGGTCAAATATGATCCCTAAGTCATACCTACACCAGTTCTTGTTGATACTTGGGGTGAGGTTATGCCGCTTAGTCCCACTAAAGTCAATTACGTGGAAATTGTTTCAGATTCGAACTCTGCATCCTCTAATTCTCATATGTCGAAGACCTCTCTCGATATATACTCTCAATCCCCTTGGCCTGGCACTTTGGAATCGTTTGATCCCTTAGCTGAGACCTTCCTTGTTGATGAAGGTATCATGGAAATCATGTCTCTCGAGGAACCACTATGGATCAATACGCATCATCGCTCCTCATTCCTGCCTCGCCCAGCAGTCATGTCTACCACTTTCGAAGAGTCCTCTTCTCCATTTCCGCCACCGACTGTTACTCATGAAGTATGGTTGGAAGGAAATTTGGGTAATATTACCCAAACGATGTCGATTGACATTTCTATCAAACCCAATGTCATTGAATGCATTCATATCGAGGTATCTTGTTCTCTAGATGAGATCAAGACATATACTCGTCTATTTTAGGAATTTCGTGATGTGCTTGCATGGTCTTACGAAGAAATGCCTAGCATTGATCCTAGCATTGTGGTGCATGAAATACCAACATATCCACACACGAAGCCCGTTCGACAACAGCTTCGCTCGATGCACCCTAGGAAGGCCGCTGTTATTAAGGGTGAATTTGAAAAGCTTCTCAAGTTTGGTTCATCTATCCCATCCCCCTTATAGATTGGATGTCCAATATCGTCTCGGTGACTCAAAAACAAGGCACGATCTACGTTTCTGTGGATTATCGAGATCTTAATTGTGCCTGTCCTAAAGACAATTATCCTACTCCCTTAATTGATCAAATCATTGATGAATGTGCCTAGAGTGAGATCTTTTCCTTTATGGACAATTTTTCTAGTTATAACCAGATTAATATCGCGCCGTCCAATCAAGAAAAGACAACCTTTATCTGCCCATGGGGTACTTTACGTATAAGAAGCTCCCTTTCGACCTCAAAAATATTGAAGCCATGTTTCAACGAGCAATGTCCTATGCATTTCATGATATTTGTAACACTGCCTAGCCTTACTTGGATGACCTTCCCGCTCATTCTCGTAAGCACCAAGATCATCGAGACCATCTTAAGCATATTTTTCTACGCTGCAAACAATATAACATTCGGTTAAGTCCACACAAAAGTGTTTTCTACGTGGAATCAGGATGACTCCTCGGCTTCATCGTTTCCAAGGACAATATTCTCCTGAATCCACTAAAAGTCGAGGCCATTGTAAATTTACCCCTTCCATCCTCACTGCACCAACTCCAGAGCGTGCAAGAAAAGACCAACTTTCTCCGTCATTTTATACCCAACTATGTCGGGCTAGCCACAATACTTACCAGGTTTCTTAAACAAGGAACGCCATTTTCATGGGACGAGGTGGCCCAAAAATCTTTTGATAATCTCAAGGCCATCCTCATAAATGCTCCTCTGTTGCACCCGCTGGACGATTATCGACATTACTTCCTTTACCTAGTCACGGCCCCTAGCACCATTGTTATGGTCTTGGTCCAAGACAACAATGAAGGCAATGAACATGTAATCTACTACCTTAGTCGAAATATCCTCGACACTAAAACGCGTTATGCACATGTAGAGAAGTTGGCTTTGGCTGCCATTCAGGTTGTTCAACGTTTTCTGCACTATATATTTTTATGTACGACTATAGTGATTTCTGAATGCAACCATATGGCCTATATCCTAACTCATCAGTTGCTAGGGGGCAAGTATTCTAAATGGATCATCACCATGCAAGAATTCGATTTGGTCTTCACTATGGCCAAATCTAAGAAGTCACTTATTTTTGCTAAATTGATTTGTTCCCTTCCCTCCAAAGCTCTCCCTGCTGGTGTATATGAAAAGCTTCTAGATGAGACCCTTTTCCTGATTAGCACCCTTGATCCATGGTACGGTGATATCATCGTGCATATCCAAACCCCCACGTTTCGGTCTGCGTTTAACAAGGATGATCGCTGAAGGATTTGACATCATTCCTAACCCTACCATACTATTGGTGATACTTTATACCGTGTCAGTGTCGATTCAGTTCTTCATCGATGCTTTACAATCGAGGAAGCTAAAATAGCTCTCAATGATTGCCACTCCGAAGCGTGTGGTATTCATATGTCTGGTTATGCTACAGCTCAAAAAATCCTCGCATTGGTTATTTCTGGCTGTCTATCATCAAGGACTGCATTCTTTCTGTCCGTAAGTGCCACGAATGCCAAATCTACCAACGCAAGATGCGCACCCCACCCGCTCACCTACACTCCGTCATTACTATTGGTCGCTTTGCCAAATGGGGCATCAATTATATGACATGTAACCCTTGTTCGACCGAGCGGCATGGCTATATTATTGTCGTTGTGTATTATTTCACCAAACGAGTCGAAGCGATGCCCACATATTCTACAGATGGTAAGACGGTGACTCAATTCCTTTTTAACCATGTTATTTCCAGGTTCGGCATACCCCAATCCATTGTCATAGACCATGGCTCCCATTTCAAAGATTACATGATGGCTGAGCTGACATCTGCATTGGGCTTGCGCCACGATGGCTCGACCCAATATTACCCTCAAGCCAATGGAAAAATTGAAGTCATGAGCAAGGTCTTTGTCACAATGCTTCAGCGTACTATTGGGATGCACAAGTCCAATTGGCATCTCATGCTCTTTTCAGCTCTATGGGCCTACCGAACTTCAACCAAAGATGCAACTGGTTTCACACCATTCTAGTTGGTCTATGATCTAGAAGCAACATTACCGATCGAATGCGAGATTCCTTCACTCAAGTTAGCGGTTAAACTCCTCCCTGAAACATCACCTCAAGAGGAACACCTATTATATTTAGAACGAATGGACGAGACTCGCCATCTCACTGCCTTTGTCATTGAAGCACAAAAGAAACGAGTCAAATCCCATTTTATTTAGTCTCCCCTCGCAAATTCTCTGAGGGTGATTTGGTCTTATTATACGAACAAGCTAACTATAAGTTGGGGACAGGCAATTCGAACCTATGTGGCATGGGCCCTATATCATGAAACGTGTTTTGCAGAAAGGAGCCTATGAGCTTATTGATTATGAAGGAAATCCTCTCAATAATCCCTGAAATGGGCTTTACCTCAAAAAGTACTATGCTTAGGTCATCTTGCATGGTTAATTATGTACATTAGTGTGTGATTCATTTTTGTACAACGTGGTTTTGTGTGATAGTTTTCAAACAGCTTTCCTATTTACTATGCTTTTCTTGCTTTGCAGATGTATGCGACTCCTCACGTTGGTTTCATTGATGGTGCTTGCCATAGTACCCGGAACCTATCATCCGCAGCATGGGTTATCTATGACCCTAACGGTGAGTTGATTGACCTTCAAGGTATCTGCCTAGGTCGCACAACCAACAACATTGTTGAATACAGTGTAGTGATCGAAATGTTTTCAGAAGCCATCTCTCTGGGAATCAAAGAATTGGTTATCAACTTGGATTCACAGCTTGTTGTCCTTCAACTCAACGGGAAATATTCCGTCATGAACTCTCAAATATTGAGAATGTATCTGCGTATCTATCTATTGGAAAGGCATTTTGTTTATATTACATATCATCACATTCCTAAACACAGGAATACGTTGACAGATGCATTAGCTAATTACATGTTGGATAGACATTTACGAAACATGTAAAAGATAAAACAAACCATTTGTACCATAATAGATAGGAAAATACAATATATATATGGTGAGAATGTTTGATACATCAAGACCCCAAAAAATAATATATGTGTCTAAAATAACATCGGGGCTCACAAGCCTCATACATCCGTGGCACACAGGCCTTAGAAAATATGTAAGTGTTGGGCCTAGGAACTAATCAGCATGGTGATCATGGTAGCACGAGACAGTTCATGCAACACGACTCAACAATCGGCAGACCTGATCTAAGACTCCCACTGTGTGTCTCTGGTACTGACGAGGCATGTATCATATCCGAAAATACTCTGGGATACCATGAGTTAACCCCTCAAGGTTCCTCGTGATCTCCTCCTCATTGTCACTCCCTTCCTGATAAGGGGAAACATCATCAATAGGGCGAGGGATGCGCCTAGCTATCGGGGACATCCCGGCTGGCCGCTCTGGTCCAACATTAGCATAAACAAGAGAAATTTTATAAGCACATATATACTAAAACAAATAAAAAATTTGATTTTTTTTACCTTCGTCATCGAAGTCCTCTCCATCTAGTAATGGAATATCTGGATCTCCACGGAGATTAGTGCCACTATATGGCCAGTCCTCCACGACAATCTTCGATCATCGTAGCCATGAAAAGAATGTAGGTCAGTATGACATATGCTGACCCCCAGTGATCCTGGGCATCAAACGACTCGAGCAGACCATCTGTGGATCATGTGGCAGATGAGGATCCACCTCAGTCAGCTGATACTGGAACAGTGGTGCTCATTCCAGGAAGAAGGTCACAAGTACAGATCCGAAGCAAAATTGCTTCAGATTTCCTGCCTTGGCTTTCAAAAACTGGTGCTTGATGTTCATCTTCATGGCCTATACCCAGTTGAAGATCGTAGGATTTGTGCATTCAATAGCATAAAGGAACTTCAACTTGTTAGTCTCATGTTCCACATGGGACCCCGCCACTCTGTTGATAGTCAACAGAAGCACCCTCAGTGTCAAATCCCGCACACTGGAAATCTTTATCTTCCCACTCTTGGATTTTAGGGCCTTAGGGCAGTGCTTGGCAAGCAAGGAATATATGCTTGCCCCAATCGGACGTGACCCATACAAGTTCACTGGCTCACCTCTGCGAGACAACCCAGTGATGAAGTAAATATCTGAAGTTTCCAACTCCAGCTCCTGGTCACCAATGACAAAAATCTCTTGATTAATGTCCCAAAGGCTTATCAGGTATCGAAGAAACTCAGGTTGGGCCCGCATCCCTAGTGTAAGGAAGAATTTGAGGATCTTGCAAGCCCTCAAAGCCTCCAGGCAATTTGGGTCATTCATTGCCTGGGTGTCAACATCTTCATGTTCCCGTTCGTTCCAATCCACCATTTTAGGTGATTCTCTCCTGCAAACGCCATTAATTTGAGTCAATAATCATCCTTGGCACATAAACTTCAAGATTAAATAGAACTTAGTTTTTTAGAACATAGGGTTTTTCCCTATCCACAGCGTTGGCATGCCGGTTTTAAAAACAGTTGTGCCAATTGGCGCGGATGGCTTTGTTAATCACCGTCGGCTGGTGTGATTCCATGCCCGAAAATAACGTCGACCGAGGGAAAAAATTATTTTCAAAAACCTCCCTAAAAATCCAAAAAAATGGCTAAAACCATAAATAAATAGCATTAAAATGGAGCTCAGGGCTTTGGCTATTACCTGAAACTGGTGGCTCGTCGATTGACCTCCCGGATCTCCTGCAATCTGCTCCAGAACCACTAGGGAAAAAGTGGGTAAGAAGTCTTCACAGCAAAGGTAAAATGGTAAATGGTAAAAATATATGTACTTTTCCCCTTTTTATTCATTTTTTCACAAAAATATCAGGTTTTGTAAATATTTTGACCTATTTTTCCTCAAAAACTCAATAATACACTTCACCTTACTTATGCAATGACAGGTGATGGATGTTCGATGATGATGATGAGTCACGTTTCTGCTCTCTTCTCGACTTGTTAAACTTACATGAAAAGATCGCCAAGTATTTTTTCCCTTTTTGACTCATTAAAGAGAATAAAAATGGGGGATCTGCTTTCAGCTCTTTTCCGACCCTTTAAAAATGAGAAGATGGTCAATCCCTTGTCGTTTCGAAGTCGTTAATGGATGTGAAACGTCCTATGCCCAGTATAAGTTTACCCCTTTTTCGGGCTAGGAGGCACTATTTACGAAAAATGTACTCCTTTATTGAAATGGTCAAGTGGTTCTCTCAAGTATTGTTTTCTACCTTTTCGGGCTCGAGAGACACAAATGTATGAAAAGGGACCATGCGGAGTTTTCCTTTACATGTCTCTTTCAAACTCTCTAAACATGAAAAAGATACCGAGTTACACCTTTGTTGCACTCATTAAACTATTAAACGACATTAGACTCATCACCATCACGAACGTGAGCTTCTCCTTCCTAGGGCTTATTAAACTTACTAGGTTGGATTTGTTCGAAGGATGAACTTACACTTCAAGCATATGCTATCCCCTTCAAGCTTGCGATTAAAAAGTAATTGGGATAGTTACTAGAAATGGTGGGGGGAAATTTGGAAATCTATCAGTGGTGTCGGCAGCTCACTCTTGAACATGACACTCTTTGCCTCGTGTCGGGTTGGGACATCCTCCTTTGTATCATTGATCTTCCTAGGTCTGGGTTGTTCATTTTTTCCTTCCATTTGATCTCTGCCACGTCATCATGACCACCGATCCTATGGATCGAAAAGCTACCAAACTTCTAGTTGTGTCACCGATATGTTCAAGAGTTGTCCTTCTACAGTTATGCTTACCTTTGATTCTCTGTATCATCCAAAATCATTTTACATCCTCTTGTCTTGCGTCGATGATGTGGGATTCATTATGGTCCTCCTTCGACACGGTCGCTTTCCATCGACTTCGACTCATTATCCGAGAATTTGACCGAGAGACTCCCTTCCAGTACCTTAGAGATTGCATGCCCTAATGTCAATTTCTTCTCACTCAACAACAAGTTCACATCATTGGCTGTCGATCGAGTGATTTCACAGGTGTTCGAATTCAGTTCCTGTATTCACATTTTTTGAATTGTGTTGATAGTACCTTGAGGACCATTGTCATTATTGGTGGTTTTTCTCATGCTTGTTAAGATTTTACATCATTGACTGGTAATCAAGCGACTTTCTAGCATGTTCAACGTCAACACATCTATTTTCATGCTAGGATCTGTACTTTGATCGGGTCGTGTTGGAGCGAAAGACCCTAGACTCAGATCACAAAATTCCAGGTTACGAAGTGGTGTGACATGGTTATGATGATATACATGTCCCTTTCAAATGGCTGGCTGTGACCAGACCATGAGTTATCATATTTGATCCTTCTCATTATTAGATGGTTGCGACCATACCTTGGTTTCGTTATGATCCTCTTTAACGGATGGCTGCACCCATACCTGGATCCATTTACATGATCATTCTCTGGATGGATGTATCCATGCCACGATTCATGTATCATTTGACAGAGATCTCATTTTATGTATATGTATTTGTACTTCCTTGCAGGTTTTCTGACGGCAGACCAGTTCCCTGCATTGATTTATAAAGAATTTCATCCCTCACTCTAGTTTGGCCTTCACGCTTTAGGGGGCATCTGTTACATAGCATTTTTTCACTGTCCCTATACTCCCCATTACTTGATCCTAGAAGACCTCTACAGTGAACCCCGCATGCTTTGTCTTCATGAAGAAACTCCCATTGTGTCCCTCTTCATGAGCAGTTAAATTCCCTTTTGCACCATTTCCCCTGAAACTTCTGTTTTGCCCAATTTACAAGACTGGCGTTAATGACCCTTGTATCCCCCATGTCGATGTGCAGAGATTATCACTACTCATTGCATCAACCAGAGTGACTAAACTATGTTCCAGTCGCATCGTCCTGTTATGGAAAGATTTTTAAATTAGAGCCAAAGCTTCTAGCTCTAGAAGCTCTGTAACGGAAGTCTGGTAAATGGTTTGGCTGGATGGGGTCGAAGATGAAAGTTTTGGCTCCTTTCCCCTATAACGATGGAACTACCTCAAGGGATAAGTCCTTCTCCCATGAGAAGAGGATCCATCTCCCATCCATATTTCCTATATAAACCTCCCTTCTTCACAAGCACAAACTAGTGTTAGAGTGGCAGAGTTTTAGTTGAGTGTTGATGCTATTTTGGTTTGGAGTAGACAAGCAAGCTATTACTAGTTGTAGCTATCTAGTTGTGTGAAGGATAAGTGTGTTTTGGTTTGGAGTGAAGCCTAAAGGGAAGAGCTTTAAAAATATTGTTGTTTGAAGCCATTATGGAATGCTAGCAGAAGTGTGTGGGAACCTAGTTTTGTCAAAGGAAGACTGCAATGTCAAGACAAATGGTTGTAATCTCTCTTTGATATTAATATATGCAACTATTGATTGATTTCCTACATTTTTTGTAATATTACATATTCATGTGTTAATGTTTCTTGACTTGTTAATTAGGTTGAATTACAATTTGTCCATTATTATGTTTGTGTGTTTTTGTTGTTTACTTGTTTCAGGAGCTTGAAGAAGGAAGCGAGAGATTGTTGGAGCGAGCAAGCGAGGACATCATCAAGAAAGATAAACGACCAAGAGGTAGGCCCTCTTGATAGATTCTAACATAAGGAAATCTTCCATAGAATGCATCTATTGTGGCTAGACCCATTATCGGGCTAGAGGAATTTGTTCATGTCCGCACTTATAATTTTACTTCACCATAGGGGGGCAGTGCAAGCCCAAATCCATTAATGACTAGCACTGTATAATGATTTTACCATCAATTATAAATGAGATGATGATTATTGAATGTGCTCAGTCATTGATATCAACCCCGGGGTCACGAATTTTAAGCACATGAGGAGCTAAACCAAAGTCGATTGAGTAATAATATCATCATATCAAGGGCTTATTAGTGTATCACATGATCATGTAGAGTAAGAAAAGTATGATCTTAGAAAAATACAATCCAAGTAGAGTGTGTTTACAAAGCAGGCAGCTGAGTGAATGGAATATGCTTAGAATGAAAAATTAATGGACACCATTCATCATTAGCAACACAATCAATGACTTTGATCAATATCAAATGTGCAATGAACGCAAAACTTATAGTATGGGTGTGCACATGGTGGATACAATGGATGAGAAATTTTTAAGATAATAGCTATAATCCACATCAAGCTTCCAATATGCAGGGAGGTTTAAGATCCCTTTTGCGTGTGATGGATCTAATGGTTAATAATGACTTAATCCAATGGTTCAAATCCATATCGATCTCACACATGCATGATAATTAACATATAGAAATCATTGTTGGGTGTGGAGCCTAATTATCTTCTATATTCAAAGGTATCGCCACATAGGACCCCAGTTCGAAATGGGGGCGGCAACGCCGCCCGTAAAATATTCGCTGCAGGGGGGGTCCGGGGGGGCGGGGGTTTCGGGGGCAGCGCCCCCAAAGCTAAAAACAGCTGTAAAATTGCCTTGTAAAAGTATAGTAATTTCTAGTCAATCTGGGTTGTTCATTAGGCGCATGATCTGACAGTAGAACTTATGTTTAGTTTAGGTTTTTTGCCCTAGAAGGCAACCCCTCTCTTTGTATGAGGGTATTGTATTTGAGGCTGTGTGATAGATGTGTATTCTGTGAGCGAGAAACAGAGAGGTGAGACTGTGAGAGAAAACAGAGGATATTACAGCGGATTTGCTGTAGGTTGTGTCTCTTCATTTTGTTGGATAATAGAAAGAAAGGATTGGCTGTTCGGGGTGGACGTAGCCCAAACTGGGTGAACCACGTATATCTGTGTCTCTCTTGTTTTGTGAGTTTTCTGTGTTTATATTTCTGCAATATTTTATGTGTTCCATTGCTCCGTAATATATAATTTTTTAACAACTGGTATCAGAGTCGAAGGTCTATTTGGCTGATAAACTCGTAGGAAAGAAGGGTTCCTGGTTCGAGTGGGAGCAATGGCGGAAGATGGTAAGTTTAGGGTCGAGAAATTTAACGACAAAAACTTCTCGCTGTGGAAGATTCAGATGGAAGATTATCTGTATGAGAAAGATCTATACCTACCATTGGGCGGAAAATCAAAGATGCCGACGGGTATGACAGACGAAGAATAGAACCTTCTCAATAGAAAGGCACTCGGAACAATACGGTTGTGCCTTGCTGCGTCAGTCACCTTCAACATTTCGAAGGAAACCATGACAGAGGGTTTGATTCAGACGTTGTCGAAACTATATGAAAAACCCTCGGCCTCAAACAAGGTATTTCTTATGAAACGGTTATTTAATATGAAGATGTCGGAAGGTGGATCTGTTGCAGACCAATTAAATGATTTTAATACAGTTACAAGTCAGTTAAGTTCTGTAGGGGTAAACTTTGATGATGAAGTTAGAGCTTTGTTATTCTTGTGCTCATTACCAGAAAGTTGCAATGGTTTGGTAATGGCCATTAGTAACTCCGTTTCTAGATCTAGTACTTTAAAGTTTGATGATGTTGTCGGTGCTATCCTTAGCGAGGAAATGCAACGGAAAATCTCCGGTGAGACATCGGGAAATTCTTTGAGTGCAGAGTCTAGAGGAAGAAAAATGGAAAGAGGAAAGAGCTCAGGATATCGCAGTAAATCAAGGAAAGGTAGATCCAAGTCCAGATCGGGGATAGTGTGCTGGAAATGTGGAAAGAAAGGACACCTAAAGAAAGACTATAGATCTCGGAAGGGAAAAGAAGGAGATGCACAGCAAGAAAACAACCATGAAGCAAATGTGACAGGTGAGGTGTTACAAGATGCTTTGATTCTTTCTTTCGAAAATATTACTGATTCCTGGGTGGTAGATTCAGGGGCTTCATTCCATGCCACACCTGATAAGAAATACTTTCATGACTATGTTCAAGGAGATTTTGGACAAGTTCGTCTGGGTGATGATAAACCCTATAAAATCGTTGGAATGGGTAAGGTTCTTGTAAAACAGCAGAACGGAAACCAATGGCTATTAAAGGAGGTAAGGCATGTTCCAGATCTAAAGAAAAATCTGATTTCAACAGGGCAGTTAGGCGGTGAAGGTTGTGTGACAACTTTCACAGATAAAGCTTGGAAGGTCACCAAAGGAGCCCTGGTAATAGCAAAAGGCGAAAAGGTTGGTACATTGTATTTATGCAATGGTATTTCTAACTCTATTAATGCTTTAACTTCCAAAGGAGAAGATGCAGCATTATGGCATCATAGGCTCAGACACATGAGTGAAAAGGGATGAAGATTATTCACTCAAGGAATTTGTTGCCAGGATTGAAGAATGTTGATTTGGACTTCTGTGAGAATTGCATTTATGGAAAAAAGAAGAGAGTCAGATTTCTCAGAGTTGGGAAAGAAAAGAAGAATGAAAAATTAGAGCTTGTGCATACAGATGTATGGGGACCTGCTCAGGTATCATCTCTCGGTGGCTCTCGTTATTATGTTACTTTTATTGATGATGCAACTAGAAAAACTTGGATTTATTGTATTAAGAATAAATCTGATGTATTTGATACTTTCAAGAAATGGAAAGCTTTGGTTGAGATTGAGACAGGAAAGAAATTGAAGTGTCTTAGATCAAGAAATGGAGGTGAATATTGTAGCAAAGAGTTTGATAGGTACTGTTCAGAGCATGGAATTCGCAGAGAGAAGACAGTTCCAAGAAAACCACAAGAAAATGGTGTGTCAGAAAGGATGAACAGAACAATCATGGAGCATGCAAGGTGCATGAGATTGCATGCAGGATTGCCTTTACAGTTTTGGGCAGATGCTGTAGATACTACTGTTTATCTAATAAACAGAGGGCCTTCAAGTTCCTTGGATGGTGGTGTTCCAAAGGAAGCATGGACAGGTAAAAAGGTAAACTACTCTATTTTAAAGCCTTTTGGTTGTGAGGCCTTTGTCCATATTGATAAAGAAAATAGAACAAAGCTTCAGGCAAAGTCAAAGAAATGTACCTTTATTGGATATGGTGTTAATGATTTTGGTTATCGCTTAAATATGATTACGAAAATCACAAAATCATTAGGAGCAGAGATGTAATATTCAATGAAAAGGTCTTGTATAAGAATCAGTTGGAGGAAAAGAAACAGGAAAAGGAAAACAAGGAATACGCAGTTTTTGATGAAATCACTGAAAAAGTAAAGGTGCCTGAAAATAATAATAATCAACAACACAACAACAGCAACCACCACAACAACAACAGGCACCCCAAACACCTGAAAGTGGTGTTAGAAGATCTACCAGGATAAGTAGACCCCCTGAACGATACTCTCCTTCATTATATTATTTATTGTTGACTGATTCCGGTGAACCCGAATGTTATGAAGAAGCAATGCAGGTTGAAAGCAGGAAGAAGTGGGAGGTAGCCATGGAAGAAGAGATGGACTCCTTAATGCATAACCAGACTTGGGATTTAGTCAAGTTGCCTGTAGGAAAAACTACATTGAAGAATAAATGGGTTTACAGGTTGAAGGAAGAAGATGGAGGAAAACAAAGGTATAAAGCTAGACTTGTGGTGAAGGGGTTTGCACAGAAGAAAGGTATTGATTTTGATGAAATATTTTCTCCTGTTGTTATAATGACTTCAATCAGAACTATTTTAAATCTTGTATCAGCTGAAGATTTGCATCTTGAGTAGTTAGATGTAAAGACAACCTTTCTCCATGGGGATTTGGAGGAAGAGATATATATGCAGCAGCCACAAGGATATGAGGTGAAAGGGAAGGAAAAACTAGTGTGCAGGTTGAAGAAGAGCTTGTATGGCTTAAAACATGCTCCAAGGCAGTGGTATCTAAAATTTGACAAGTTTATGTCTGAACAAGGTTATACTAGATGTCACTCTGATCATTGTGTTTATTTGAAAAAGCAAAATGATGGCAGCTATATTATATTGTTATTATATGTAGATGACATGCTTGTTGCAGGATCTAACATGCAGGAAATAAATGTGCTCAAATAAAATTGGCAAATTCATTTGCAATGAAGGATTTGGGAGCTGCAAAACAAATCCTTGGTATGAGAATAACTAGAGACAGGGAAAATCGTAAATTAACATTGTCTCAGAATGAGTACATACAAAAGGTGTTGAAAAGATTTAACATGCACAATGCAAAACCAGACACCTTTTGCTAGCCATTTCAAACTTAGCAAGGAAATGTGCCCAAAGACCCAAGAAGACATGGATTATATGTCTAAAGTTCCATATGCATCAGCAGTTGGAAGCTTAATGTATGCAATGGTCTGCACAAGGCCTGATATTGCACATGCAGTGGGAGTTGTAAGCAGGTACATGAACAATCCAGGAAAGGAACATTAGATGGCAGTGAAATGGATTCTCAGATATTTGAAAGGTACCACAAATCAAGCATTATGCTTTGGTGGTTCAAACATCTCCCTACAAGGATATGTTGATGCAGATATGGCAGGTGACAGAGATAACAGGAGGAGCACTACAGGATATGTATTTACTGTTGGAGGAATAGCCATCAGTTGGGTTTCAAAAATCCAAAGTGTTGTTGCACTTTCAACAACAGAAGCATAGTATGTTGCTGCTACAGAGGCTAGTAAAGAAATGATTTGGTTACAAAGGTTTATGGGTGAATTGGGTAAGGAGCATGATATGGGCACGTTATACAGTCATAGCCAAAGTGCCATTCATCTTGCAAAGAACTCAGCATTTCATTCCAAGACTAAACACATACGGCTCAAGTACCATTTCATACGATAAGTGTTGGAAGATGGAGAGTTGAAGCTGGAAAAGATACACACTAGCCAGAATCCTGCAGATATGCTAACAAAAGTTGTAACCAGGGAGAAACTGAGAATATGTTCAGTTTCAGTTGGTCTTCAAGGATGACGATGAAGATGAGAAACAGCCAGGTCCAAAGAGGAGTCATTGTCCAGCAAATGGAGCAGCGGTGGAGTTGCTACAATCAGTCTCCAAGTGGGAGATTGTTGGGTGTGGAGCCTGATTATCTTCTATATTCAAAGGTATCGCCACATAGGACCCCAGTTCGAAATGGGGGCGGCAACGTTGCCCGTAAAATATTCGTTGCAGGGGGGGTCCAGGGGGGGCGGCTGGGAGCCCCCCCTAGCGGGAGGTTTTGGGAGCAGCGCCCCCGAAGCTAAAAACAGCTGTAAAATTGCCTTGTAAAAGTATAGTAATTTCTAGTAAATCTGGGCCATTCATTAGGCGCATGATCTGATGGTAGAACTTATGTTTAATTTAGGGTTTTTTGCCCTAGAATGCAACCCCTCTCTTTGTATGAGGGTATTGTATTTGAGGCTGTGTGATAGATGTGTATTATGTGAGCGAGAAACAAAGAGGTGAGACTGTGAGAGAAAACAGAGGATATTACAGCGGATTTGTTGTAGGTTGTGTCTCTTCATTTTGCTGGATAATAGAAAGGAAGGATTGGCTGTTCGGGGTGGACGTAGCCCAAACTGGGTGAACCACGTATATCTGTGTCTCTCTTGTTTTGTGTGTTTTCTGTGTTTATATTTCTGCAATATTTTATGTGTTCCATTGCTCCGTAATATATAATTTTCTAACAATCACTCATCCTAGTATCCACTATGTTGTGGATCCATGAGGATGACATTGTTTGGGCCCCAAAGTCACACTACTCTGTGACAAATGTTGAGTTGCAAAAGGTTCTTCATAGCTTTCGAATGGATAAAAGTCTTAGCCTGGATGATGATCAGTGGAATGTTTTCTAGGGCTTTATGATATTTTGGGTGGAGATATTTTAAGGGTGCTTGAGAATGTTGGTAATCTAGACATATGTTAGATTATTTTAACTCTACATCTATTTCCCTCATACCAAATTTGATGCCCCATAGTCCTTTAATGACTTCAAGCCTATAAAACTTTACAACTTCATATACGAGTAGTATCAAAAATCATATCAAACATGTTAAAGCTAATTCTATCCAAAATTGTAGAAAGGAATGGTTTTCCTTTTTGAAAGGTCAACAAATCCATGAAGCGATTGGCGTTTCTTAGGAAGGGCTTCACATATTAAAAATAAGGAATATAAAATGACTAATGATAAAAATTGAGTTTTCTAAAGATTATGATAGATTTAGTTGGATTAACATCACACTACTCCTTACTCATCTGGGCTTTGAAGTTCCTTTCATAAATTGGGTTATGAGCTACATTCTCATGGCCTCATTTTTAGTGCTCATTAATGGATCAACCTAAATTTCTTCCATGCACATTGAGGACCTTGAAAAGGTTATCATCAATCCCCTCTATTATTCTTGTTCATGGGTGTTAGTAGGTTGTTATCTGAAGCAAAAATTAGTGGGGTTTTAAGGGGTGTTATTGTGGCTGATGATTTTACTATCACTCATTTGTTGTTGATGGATGACATATTATTATTTTTTTATGGATCTGGGCATGATATTGCAACCATCAAAGCAGACCTTATGCTCTTTTAAAAGGACACATGTATGCAAGTTACTGCTCTCAAATCTACTTTCCCCCTCTCGAACTATCTGGGGATAAATCTATAAATTCTTGTGACCTTTTCCCTTTCAACTCTAAAAATTTTGATGATGTTTTAAAGTACATAGGGTTCCACTTGAAACCGAATGACTATAGAAAGACCCATTAGAATTGGCTAATTGCAAAGATTGAAAAGAGATTGAAGGTATGGAGTTTTAGGTGGTCGTCTAGAGCCGACAAGTTGGTTGGCTAAAATTATCTTGAAAGTTATCCCTATATTTTGGATGTCCTTATCCTGGGTTCCAAACGCATTCTGAATTCAATTCACAAGATATGTTATCAATTCTTATGGTTAGGATCAAAAGATGGTCGGGTCTTTCCATGGGTGAGATGGGTCAAAATATCTCTACCAAAGATATGGGGAGGATGAGGTTTAAAAAATATCGATAGCTTTGCTAAGGGTTTGGATGGAGATTGGTATCAATTGATAGAATATGGAAAAATATTGTATCTCGGAAGTATATCCACCCTTGTACACTTGAAGAATGGATTTTCTCTCTAGGAAAGAAGATGCCAAAGGTTTTGGTAATATGGAAAGTTGTCTTATCCTCATTTTTGGTGGTTTCAGAAGGACTGGCTTGGAAATTTGGGAATGGTTAAAAGGTGAGGATCAACATTGATACCTAGGTGGGATGTGGAGAAAAAAATTAATTTCCTTGTGAGCTAGTAAATCTATTAAACACTAATGGTAGAATAACATTGAACTAGGTGGCTAATAATTCTCATTAATTTGTCTAGGCCCGGGGTTAGGTTGATGCCCATCAGCTTCATCTTCCAAATGTATATGTTGAACAATGGATAAATTACATTTCTTCTTTGAACGTCTCCCATATTTGTCTTAGACACAAGGAAGGCTCCATATTTGGGGTTCGTTCCCCATTTGGGGAATATATGCCAAAATCAGTTTATATGTTTATTATAGGTAATAGGAGACCACAGGAGATGACCTAGTGGTGGAGGAAATTATGGAAGCTTTATTTCCTAGCAAAAGTGTGATTATTTCAGTGGTGCATCCTATAAAATTAAATCCCCAATGGGGACAATTTAAAAAAAAAAATATTCATGGAAGATCCAAGCTAGTGTGTTCTATGTAGAAATGCAAAGGAATCCATGCAAGAACACCTTTTCCTTTTCTACCCTTTCTCTTAGGGAGTATGGAACTCAATTAGAAAATTCTTGGGTTTCATCATAAATTTGAAGGGAGAGTCTACTATTGATGCTTGGAAACAGTGGTGGGATCGAGAAAATCCAAAAAAGAACAAAATTTAATTCCACTCATCTATTGGGGAATTTGGATCTCAAGGAACCAAGTAATATTTCAATATAATTCTTCAACTCCTAGTAGAGTGGCATCACAGGCTAGTGCATATTTCTCTCTTATAAATGTTTTAGATTCTATTCATATCCCATGTAATCTTATCGCTTGATAAGTTAACCAGTCTTACCCTTGGGTAATTTTTTATGGGGATTCTTTAGTCAGTGGTGAATGTGGGCTGGGGGGGGGCGCTTCGGGACAATGTTTTACTTATAGGAAAACCATTTTTTAAGCTTATAATTGGTTTGGGAATATGTTCAAAGTAATTATGCAATGTTTTTTTTTCCAAGAGCAATTATGCAACGTTTACTAGCCTTAAGATTCTTATTTTATTTGTTATTGAGAAGGAATGCCATTATTTACAGATCTTTGGTGACTCGATGATTATTATAATTTGTGTAATGAGATTCAGAGATGTCACATGCACACATTGTTTCATATCCTTGAAGAGATATCTCAATTAAAACTTTATTTTTATCAGGTCTCATGTTGTCGTATTATAGGGAAAAAATATCCACAATAGATTCCTTATCTAAAATAGGTGCTTTGCAGGTTTTGGGCACTTGAAAAATATTTAAGAAGTTAGGTGAAACTTTGTTGGAATATTGTCTTACACATTTCATAGATGGTATATAGTCAAGGCATTAATTGGAATTGTTATAAAGGCTATCTTTATTTGTTTTTCTCTGATAAAATACCCACATGACTGGGGGATAATTTATTTAATGTTGCTTTTCTATGTATACTTCTCTATGGTGGACTGATTTTGGACATGATATCGGAATTTTTTAGGCCCACTTTTTTACTTTTTGGATGACCAAAACCCAATTTTTTAATGCAATAGTGCATAAACAAAATGTAATTTCCATTTATAATGAAAATTGTGATTTTTTTGGTGGAAAAAATATTCACTTAAATGAATAACAATATTAAATTTTAATATGAAAAGAGATTAATAATATGAAGTTTAAATATTAAGATTTTTAAATTTATAAACTTAATATATTTGTTTACATATAATTGTTTGATATTATTATTATTTTACTATTAATAATATTCATATATAAAAAATAAAACAAATCATTGCTTCCTTTTCTCATCTTCCAATTACTTATATAAGAGAAATTTTTGTTCAATCGATGCCTTGTGTCATTGTATCTTATTCTGTGTTGTTATTTATATAATAAAAATCTCACTTAATTCCATATTTATTTTACATCATCTATATTTTTTTTAATTAATTATCTTTTATTAGATTATAAACTAGGAATACAAAGAAAATTAGGAATCCTCCTCATTATTGTGGTCTACCACAAGGGAAGCTAGACGATGACAACATAGGTGTTGTATCAATACTTTGTCTATCAAAATGATAAAAGCTAATCCTATTAGTTGAGTATCCCTACACCAAGATAGACGTCTAGCACCATTGTTGAAACAATTACATAGAATCTATTGGGTAATACTCAAAAACCATAGTTGTATACTATATAAGAAAATAGATTTCTTGATCATAAACATAAAACAGAAAATATGTTCTTGCATCATTCCTCAAACAATGTTGTCGGGGCCAAACTCTGTGTGCTTGGACCTATTGGAGAGTGTTGGGCACACTAAATATGCATCTCAATGTGAACCAGTTGGATATTGAAGATGACCAAAAAAAAGTTGGCGTATTTGAATACACTAGATGCCATTGAAGCAGTTTATGTTTCCATTATGGTCCTCATATTTCTATTTGATGACGTGGCCCAGTAAAATTTGTATTTTCTTGTGAAGGGTGATGGAATGAAGATATTGGACCCTTTGTCCCCTAGTATGGCCAGGTTATGAGACCAATCTAGAGACTTCAAATTCAATTCCATAATCCAAATGGGTAAGTCTCCTGGTTAGTTATTGTCAAGTCTTCAAGAAGTTGGATTTCATATTGAACTTTGAGATGGGTGACAAAAAGATAAATTTTCATAGCTAACTGGGCTGATGAATAGGATATATGTCTTTCTTAGGAATTGAAACATGTATACCAATGCCTCGGGTGTTATTTACCTTGGTGTAACACCCAAAAAGGACCAAAACCCAACACTAGGTACTTTTGAGGAAGGGTGTAAAACAACATATGGACATAGGTAGGTTGGAATATAGTAAGCTAAAGAGAAATGAATAGGGACCAACCTGACCAGAGGACTAGATACAACATAAGCTAAACTAAGGAAAGCAATAGGAGAGGGTTTTGGGTGTAGGGGAGAGCTAGAGGGATGAAAGTCGTAATAGTAGCAACAAATTATTTAAACTCAACAGTGCCACCAAAAATCCTAGACTCAAGAATCAAAAACACAAAATGGAATAGACAATACCAAGTTGAGGTGATGGCCAACATATAATTTACCCATGTAAATGTTATTTATTTATTCAATATTTAATCTTTAATTAAATTTTTTATCTCTATATAATTTTTAAATATATAATTAAGTTGTTAATGTAATTTAGCCAAAGAAAAAATGCATATTATTATTTTGGGGTATTAAGCTAATAAAACTTAGGGAAAGTAAAGTAATTTATGTGACTGAGAAAATTGTAATATTATCCATTGATCTCAAGTGACGTGAGATCTATTTTTGGTTGTTAATCACTTTGAGATAAGGGTTAGGGTTAGAGTTAGGGTTTTTGCTCAATGTAAACTTATAAAATCAAGGCTAGAAAGAGGGAGAAGACACAACATAAAACAAAACTAGCCTCAAGAAGAAGAGTGTGATATTATAGAATGTTTGGGCCAAAGGAGTAGAAATAGGTTGGATATGTAGGCCTACGTGAAGATCGAGCATTGATCTAGGGAAGATTTTCTAGATCAAATATAAGGTAATTTTTTGTGTCTTTATCTTTTGAGTTGGGTCATTATTGTAAGATGAGATCCCACTTAGGTTTTGTGTCTTATTATAGATGAATTGATTTATTGGGAGAAGCTATGTTTGTGATTCATGTGATTCAAATCGATAATTGCTTCCACTGAATATTTTTTTATTAGGAACTTGGTTGTGTGTTTATTCAATAATACTTTTCTAGGAATTAAATATCGGATGCTAGGTTGTGGAAAATCTAATAAAGAGGAGAATTAATATTATTTGATATGAGTTCTTTAATCATAAAGATGTTTCATTCTATTATATTTTCTATAAATTATTATTGTTGTGAAAATAGTTACTCACTCTTTTATATTATATATTATTAATAATCTATAATATAATTTCACCGTCTACTATGAATTTACAATATTTTGCATTTTCCTCTCATTAACAAAAAAAATGTTTTGTATATAAATATTTGTGTTTCTTTTCCATTTTCTTCCCTTTCTCATGTATCAATTGATCGTATACTAAACATATTCCCTCACCACAAATATTATATCATTAGATATTTATTCTTTCTTATCATTTATATGACTAAAAACATGACATGTTCTTATATTTATTTCACTTCATATTATATCAATATTCATTTTTATTGTGTTGAGAGGGGGATGGTCAAGTATGAAGGAGATGCACATCGCAATATGAGAGGAATGTTGTTGTCACGAAACCTTATATTTAGAAAAAATAAAATAATATTTACATTAATAGATTAAAAAATAGAATTAACAAAAAAAATCAATGTTCACCATAAATAAAACAATTAATTTCCAGCTTTACTTTTTTGTAAGTCAAACTTTTTTCATTACTCAAAAGGTATGTACATAGATGTCAAAATGTATGTGGCCTCACCCCGACTGTGTTTGTTGACCAATGTTATTACCATGTTATAGAAAAAAATTAAAATACCCAACTGAGACATCCACAACCTAATAGGCCTTACACACCAAAAAACAAAACAAAAAAACTAGAAAGGCACCTATTACCATGAACAGTCATCACAAGTGATAGAAGCGGGATTGTTTGGACCTATTCTTGGATGAGGAAGTGGGTGGTATAAACAATGGACATGTTGCTCAAAGTGAGCAAGCCATGTTTCTGGCTTCTCGATATTATCTGCCAACAAATGCTGACCATGCCAAACAACCACAATTATCTCCAATATATGGCATTAAAGGTAATGGATTTGATCCAACATGGCCAGAACTGCCTCGTGTTCTTCCCTCCTGACCCTGTCATGAGATTCCAACATGTCCATGTTAGATTGAAACATATCCTATTATGTCTAAGTTCTCTTGTTTCTACCAACAACTTCATGTCCAGTAGACCCCACGTTTCTCATCCTACTACTCCTCCCCCGCGAACTACCCCTGCTCCTACTACCTACTCCTCAGTCGCCTTGTTCCAGGATCCTACCACCCTTGCCGCCCAGTGAAACGGCCAACAATCTTCTCCCACCATATACTCTGTTGCCCCCACGAACTTTGCCTCGCAGAGTACCCGCACCGTGACTACTATTATCAACATTGACACCCACAATGCCACCTTGGGCTTCGACAAGCTCACTCATCCCCTCTCTGAGTCAATACCATTCGGTCTTTGCCAGCAGAGGAGCTCTCGAGGATCGTGGAACCAACTTCATCCTGAAAACCTAGTGAAAACCCAAGCACCCATTATGAACCCAAGTCATTTCCAACGTCCACCCAGTCAAACCTTGAACGACGACACCAACAGCAACACACCCTATCAGCCAATCGACCCCCACCAAAGTCCCTGCACTCCACACCACAACCAAAATAGGAGAAATGACCCAGCCCCACAAGTCTCCACTACCCGAATTCGCCACGAATCTATCACAAACCTAGGCCAACACTGCGAAACGACTTCTCACCTGGAGAATCCAATGGAAAAGCTCCGAGCTAAAAACAAGGAAGGTTGAACACCCAGTCTCCCAAAAACCCGACTGACGCCAAAGCCACTAAGCTTCCCCGAAAGGAATTATTCGTCCTATGTCCCCAGGAAAGAAAAACCAAACAATTTTGATCAAAGAGAACCAATATATAGCCTGCACCAGAGGCTCAGCTCGAGCAAAATCACCACCACCAGAAACCCTAGCACCACTGGCAAAAGCGTCGACCACCTTACACAGGGAACCAAAGCACCACCACCTGAAATACCCATGCAAGAATATATCTAGACCCAAGACACCTACACCCAATACCAATCGCTTCTCCAACCAACACTCCCTCCAACCAAAGAAGGAAAAAGAAAGCTTCACCCAAAATGGCAAGGAGAGAGTTGTTACCTTACTAATCCCGTAGGAGGAGCGACAGTTGAAGGTCTGCCACGAGACCCACACAACCTGATGAAATGGAAACACAAACAATTTCACCTTCTGCAGAGAGCCTACTACCAACCAAACTGTTGCAAGCTTGACGCTACTTAACCACCTACAATATACGCCATGAATCCCCAACACTGTCGGACTCCCTCTCACGCACGCAAGGGATGATGTTTCACATGCTCTGAGGCAATGTCATTAACCAAAGCATAATGGTAGGGTAGATTACCTACCGTCCTCCACCCATGCCAAAGGTCATATGTCATTCTTCGCAGGATGGTGAATTCCAAGTCTCCACCACCCCCATCGAGAAATTTCCAGCTTAATTTTTAATCAACTTTATATTTAGAGATAAAGTAGTAGAAAAAAAAATATGTTTTACTATGAGGGAAATATGTAATTTCATTTATACTTGATATGGAGTTGACAAGTGGCATGTAAAAATAACATTATTGATAATACATGATGTGTAATTCATTCTATGTTTAGTTCATATATAATATTTTAATTAAAAATATTTTAATAAAAATATATATTTTAATGTCAGCCATAAATAAAATATTTCAATGCATATACTAAATAATATAATCTTATGTTATCTTATATAGAAAAAATAAAGTAATTGAAATTAAAAAATTTCTTATATGTTGAGTAAAAGACTTTAATTTTCTGATTTAAGTTATGGAGGGAATTTGTAATTCCTTTAATGTTTAATATGAACTTGACATGTAAGATTTTAAAAAAATATTAATAACAAAAATAATTTAATTTATATAGAGAGAAAGGGAGTGAGAAATAATAGTCAATAGATATAAGTTTTTTACTTCCAAATATGAGGGGCATGTATTAACATTTTAATGTGGAGAGTGTGAATCATAAACAAAATATTTGAATGTCAACTATGTATATATTACTTCCAACTATGAGGGGCATGTATTAACATTTTAATGTGTGGAGTGTGAATCATAAATAAAATATTTGAATGTCAACTATGTATATTTTACTTCCAAATATGAGGGGCATGTATTAATATTTTAATGTGGAGAGTGTAAATCATAAATAAACTATTTGAATGTCAACTATGTATATATTACTTCCAAAATATAAGGAGCATGTGTTAACATTTTAATGTGGAGAGTGTAATTCATAAATAAAATATTTGAATGTCAACTATGTATATATTATATAAAACATCTTGAAAAAAAAAAACAAAACAAAACAAAAAAAAAAACTCATTGTTAAGCCTTTTATTTGCGTGTTTCTCAACACAAACATACATTCATTTCAATTGTCTTTAGATATATTAAGCTCTAAAAGGGATTAAATCTTTAGATGTTTTGCACTAAAAAAAGTCTACATCTTAGGCTATTTGATCCTTTTCAAAGCTTGAAAAATCTAATATTAAAATAAATTTATATTTAATTTTATCTGACATCAAATTGTAAATCCCATTATGGTTTAAGGTGTTATGAATTTCTTCAACATTTTATTTGTTTAGAATCTCAATACTAATATTTCTAAATTTTCATATTGATAATATTTTTTTTAATATTTCATTTAAATACAAATAATTCAAATTTTAATATTAAACAACATTTAAAATTTTAAATATTAAAAAAATTTAAAATTTCAAATTAAAATAAATATTTATATAAAACTCTTTGATATTATTATTATTTTATTATTATTAATAATTATATATAATAAATTTATGATTGGTTTAATTTCTCATATGCTAATTACTTATTTAAGAGACATTTTCCCTCATTAAATACCTTGTATCATTGTATCATTAAATACCTTGTATCATTGTATCTTATTTTTTGTTCTTCTTTATATAAGAAAAAATGTCATTTATTTTTATATTTATTTTACATATTCCAAACCGCTAGATAAACCATTCAACTCTTTGTTAAAATGCTTTTATTTATATCAAAATACATGACAAAATGCTTTTATTTATCACCGACCGCGATTAACTTCATTTTGCTTTCTATCCTCTTAAAACATTGACTACCTCAACTTCATACGTAATTGGCATCCTGTCCATTGGCATGTAGCTATACCAAAGGCACTTTTGCAGTAGGAATAACAAAAACTCAAATTAGTCGCCATATTAAAGGTTGTTTCTGTTAATTTAGTTTAATTTAATTGTAAATTTTAGAAAAAAAAAATTAAGTCAATTGTTGGGCTTCTATTAATTGAAAAAAAATTGCAATAAATAATAATAAATATAACTCGCTCACGGGGCTTTAGATTGACCGTGAATGGGTGCATTGTTAAGGCACTCCTTGCGATAGGTCACCGGTTCAAATCTCCCGTGGGTACTTAGGTTAGTCTTAACTAGAAAAAAAATAAATAAATAAATATAAATATAAATATAAATATAAATAAATAAATAAATAATATATATATATATATAAACTCAAAAAATATTGCAATCAATCATAATTGAGTCGAGAGGGTTATTTTACACCCTAGTGTGAGTGTGACGTGTAATGATGTTCATCTGTCATCAAAATTGAATGTTAATCTCGATCAAAATAAAACAATGTAAAAGTTTAAAAAAATAAATAAATAAATATACAAAATATTTAAATAATGTCTACTCATAAAAAAATTGCATGTGAAAAAATTGGATCCTTCTCAACTTATGTTAAATATGTATTTAAGATGGATCTATATTGGTTATAAAAAACGTGGTGAATAAATCCTTTAGTTATACTCTTGTGCCTAATACAAGCTTCAAAATTATGTTATATTATTCTAATAATAAGTAATAACAAATAAATATATGAAAAGTGAGCTTTTTGTGAAGAGGATGTGTAAAACGATCATGTACATCATAAACCGTCTCATCACATATAAACGAAAAACAATAAATTCCATTATCACATGTAGGCCTTCCTCTCTCATTTTGCAGAGCTCTTGAGACGGGTATTAATCAAAAGTGAATATATATATAAACAAGGGGGGTTGTGTGGCAGCTAGTGCCTGCCCTAAGCTGGAGGAATAGGGAGATGTTCTAAAACTGGAGAAATGTACAATGTGCAGATTAGTAATAAGTGCATGGAGGTCTTGAGTGCACCAGAAAAAATGGAAAGAAGCTCGCTTAAGCTGAAGTTGTCAAGAAGCCTTTCATATGCAGAAGTATTACTTTAAAGCCACTATAAGAAATCCAAGCTCAATGGCTGAAGTGTTAAGCCTTTCCTTTCACTTCCTTTTTGACATAAGCTTGAACTGCTCGAAAAGGAGATTTCTGATGTTTGTTTCACCGCAAGGTGAAAACCTATCAAGACCAATCACAAGATGCAAATCTTTGAAACAGGGAAGTTGAGAGTTATATTCCTTACCTAAGGCACAGGAAGCTAGTAAATTGGTGTCTGTCACATCAATGCACGTTCTTGCTTGTGGCATCAATGGAGATACACTGGCAAAGACAGATGTTGTAGATTTGGTTAAGTTGTGTGCTATGAACTTGTTTTGCATGATCAAAACAAACAATTTGATAGTGTATAAGTATGACAGTATTCAGCATCTAGCCAACAAAATAAGAGCACAAAACAATAATTTGAAACCTCACAAGTTCATGGAACCCAAGAAGCTAGTAAATTTGCTTGGAAAGGACACCATGCAATAGCTTTTACAACAGATTGGTGCTTGTCGCATCAATGCAGGTTCGTGCTTGTGATAGCAATGGAGTTACACCGGCAAAGACAAATGTTGTAGATCCGATTAAGCTTTGTGCTATGAACCATGAAGTTCATTGCTTGATCCCAAAGTTCAAATTGACAAATTGAATACCTATAACAGAGATGGTTTTTAGTCATGGAACCTTCCCTAGAAAAGAACCCTTCTTACAAGAACTTGTGAATTCAGAGGGACAAATTGTTGCAACTTGTGAATTCAGAGGGACAATGTTTTGCAACAATGATGATGTTACAGAGTAATAATAGTAGATGCAACTGAAATTTACTGGAACTTCCTACTCATCCAATAAGAAATCAAAGGCCATAACTCCTAATAACTGATAGGGCTACTTTTATACTTAGTTCTTATTCTTTAAGTGAAGGGAAGAAAAAAAAGAAAAGAGGACATTCTATTTTTGCATTGATATGAAAACATAAAATTGACTAAGTAACAATTTTTCATAGCTTAGAGGAGCAGTGCAAGTGATCAATATACATCGAGTGGTATGGCCCATGCTTCACTGTTCGAGAATCAGTCTTCAGTTCAATTAAGACTCTATCTATGCCTCACGTAATATTTTCAGGGCTTGGACAGGAGTGCTTGACCAATCATTTGTTTTTTCTTGTGTTTCTTGGCATAGGCCTTACCGACCTCTATAAATGTCGAAGGCCAAATCTAGGGTATTATTCATTGTGTTTTGTGTACTAGAAGGCCAAAGGCCAAGGATAGCCAGGGTCTTTTTCGAGGCCAAAGGCCACTCTAAGGTATTAGAAAAGGCCAACCTGTATTCTCAAGGGCTCAGCCCGAGGAAGGATCATTTATAGGGATCATTACTAAGGAGAAAATTCATTCACCAAACCAATGGAAATGAACTCATCGTCGATCCACACAAATTTGCACGAGACACCTGCCCAGGGTGCCAAGACACCACATGAGAGAGAAGGGATGGAAGGTGAAAGGTGTAAATAAAATTAAGAATGGTGCCAAAATGAGGGCTATTTAAGGACTGGTTGCACGGTACATAGATTGTTGTATCAAATCCATGAAACAAGTATAAAGGCCAATATGAAATGATCATCAATATATCTGAAACCATTAAGCTAAGACAATAAATGAATATTTATTATTTATAGCATCATGGTCCTTATTCCTATCTATGGAGCTTAGTTGGTCGAGAAGATAAATTAGTTGCTCCATAGGATAGATAGATGGTAGATATTTGTGCTTACATTCATTTGTTGGTTCTACGAGTAACTGCACCAGGAAAACGATGATTTTCTAGCGTCTTGTCTAGAAGTTTGGTGGCCTCCTGTACATTTTCTGCTTTACAAAAAACAGTGATGAGCATATTATAGGTTGCAGCACTCAGTGAACAACCCTTGTGAACAAAGTTACTCGCAGAGTGGGGAAATTCTTGCAGTTTTTCTCCATGGCAATGACAAGATAAATGTATTCAAAGTCACATGATCGAGGGAAAACCCTTCAACTAAGATTTGATCCAACAACCAAACAGCCTGTTGAACCATGTGTTTCTTACACAAACCAACTATAAGGACAAAATATGCACTTCCATTAGGAGCACAACCCTGTCCTAGAATTTGAGACATGAGCATCAAGGCATCCTACACTCTGCTTTCTATCCTCAACGCGTGTAACAATGTGGTATAAGTGATAACATTGGTGCTTCCAACTTTGACTTCAACTGCTTTGCACAAACATTTCATGTAACACAGACACCAAAAGGCTTGCTTGATATACCATATGGGAACAAGGCTATGAACATCAGGAAATCCTCATGACCATTTCTACCTATAAGGAAGAACGATTAAACTATAATTGAGCCCTCCATAAGGTCATTAGACACATGTAGCAAGAAAGAAGTGAGCACTTGAAGTGATTTGATGCATATATGACACAATGTCTATTGGATAAACTAGCATAATCATGCTAAAGAAATTTTCTAGCACAAGAGCTAGGTGAGATTTGTACTATCATAGCACATGACTAACATGAAGGCACAGTTCATCGCGACTATTGTCATATAAATTGAATTTCCTATGGTTTTGTGCATACGAAGAAATAATTCAATCTCAACTATAATGCTACAAGGACTTCTTGTACCGTACATAGATATTTGTATCAAATCATGCCTACAAATTGAATTTCCAATGGTTTTTTGCATAGAAAAAAATAATTCAATCTCAACCATAATGCTACAGGTCAGTGAAAGGTGAAAATAAAATTTAGAATGGTGCCAAAATGAGGGCTATTTAAGGACTGCTTGCACGGTACATAGATTGTTGTATCAAAGCCATGAAACAAGTATAAAGGCCAATATGAAATGATCATCAATATATCCTAGACCATTAAGCTAGGACAATAAATGAATATTTATTATTTACAGCACCTAGTGGTTAAAGATAACACAAACGTAAATTACTTATTATCCAACTAATCCCAGTAGTGCTTATAGAGCTTGGTCCTTATTCCTGTCTACGGAGCTTAGTTGGTCGAGATGCTACATTAGTTGGTCCATAGGATAGATAGTTACTAAATTTACAATTTCTTTTCAGTAATGAAACATTACATGCTGAGTATCATGCCATCATGCTTTACAGAGACCAGTGATGAGCGTATTATAGGTTGCGGCACTCAATGAACAACCCTTGTGAATAGAGTTACTCATAGAGTGGGCCAATTCTTGCAATCTTTCTCCATGGCAATCACAAGATAAATGTATTCAAAGTAACATCATCAGGGTAAAAGACTTCAACTAAGATTTGATCCAACAACCAAACAATGAGCTTGACAAGGTAATGAATATGACTCCCATGAATTCTATAGGATATACTATTTTAAATTCTTATAGTGATCAGAGTGTCCATGTTACCGTAGTGGTCGCATGCTAAAGGTTTTTTCGAGTGTTATGTTGCTAGGCTAGCTAATTGATTAAGAACATAAGATGCAGTAAGAAATTCTTGAAGCTTCTTAAGGGGTTCTATAGTTTGGTTGGATAGATCTGTCTAGTTCGTAATGGGTTCCTACTCATTGGTGTTCCCACTTCGTGTCACACTCATTGGATATAGAAACTAATGCTATGAGAAGTAAGAGTTGACTTCAGATCTCTACTAACTATAAGAAATTGCTTTGTATTATTTTGACTTAGATTGATATTTTGAAAGGTCGTTTATTATTTGTTGTAGGTAAACACTTAAGTAATATTGTAGGCTAAAAGCTCATAGAAATGTTCTTCGTGCCAAAGATCCAAGAGTAACACGTAATAAAACTGAGGTAATTCAAGGTCACATAATTGCCTCAATCAAACGATATAATTAGGCTATGTGTTGCCTCAATCAAACAAGACAATAAGGAAGTACAAAGAGTTCATGTTGAACACTTTTAGCTAGAACAGGGCATATAGATACTGAGATCTATATCTAAATGCTTCCCTTGTGAAGAAGGCAAGACATCTATATCATTCAATGCATTGCCTTATTTGGCATTAGCAATTTTATGAAAACGTATGCAATAACTTTTCTTAAAACAACAATTGCGAAGAGCTCCACTAATCAAGATTTTCTGAGAGGTCAGTTTTAATTATTGTTTCTAAATTTTGGGTGGAATACTGAAGCAACAATTTTGATACTCAGTAATTTTTAGATAAGTTTTTAATATTTATAAGGCTTAGAAATAGGAACTTCTTATTTAAAACATGAGAGTGCCTTAGGGCAGTGAGAATCCAACGATCTTAAAACTACATTTAACATAATGAAACGTTATAGCAAATCTTCCATTTTGATAGTCAATATATGAGCCAAATCCAGTTATTATTGATCCACTAGAAATTACATACCTACATTTAACTTGTTCATGTGAGGTGGACCTCCTTTGTGGATTTGCCATGCAGCTGCCATAGGGTCTACAATCATAGAGCCAAGCTAATACTAATCCAATTCATATGTATCATATGTATGGGGTTTCCTCGTGTGATCCATGGGCCTCTAGTGGACAATATGAAAATACTTTGCTAGGTCTAGATTCCAGTATTGACGATCACAGTAATCAGTCTAGCCTGGCAACCCTCGCTACCTTCAATGCACTGAAATCAAGTCGCCTGGTTCAATTTACATTAAAAAGGAATAATCACAGATCATACCCATAAAAACAAGCCTTAACATGATCAATAACAAATGAAAATCAAGCCCTGTACGAATATTGTTTTAACCAAAAACTGAAACCCTGCACGCGTGGAAACTCAACAAGTTACTCTGAACGCATGTGCATTTCAAATTCACAAAATACCAAACAAGAAGCATAAAATTGCAAAGGAATATATTTAAAATCAAAACGGAAAATCTCTACCCCTAAAGCTTTGGGGTTCTACCATCCCCTCTGGAACATATGGTTTTAGCAAACAATGCTACAGCTGAGAATTTCCCCTTGATCCCCATAGAAAGGAGACGTACCAAGCACAAGAGGTTGTGGATCTTTGGCCTGTACAAGAACTTAGATAGGTCGATTAGTCTTACCTTTTGGCCATATGGCTTTGTCTAGTCTCCTGCAAATAGTGATGGCACATTGGTGCAGATTCTAGAATTTAAACTTAGATCTTTCGCTCAAGTTTTTTCTGATATTTTTTAATCTGATCTATACATTCAATAAACAAATTTTGTCATATGTATGAATGTATGAGAATGTTAAAAAATAAAAATAATAAAGTGAATTAAATTAAAATAAAAATAGGTTTTGCCACACCAAGAGCATGCTTCCCAAGTGTCAGAGGTATGGATTTACAAGTTCCAATGTGTGTTCGTCTGGAAATGCCTTCTTCCATCGATAGTTACCAAATTTTGAATTGTCTTAGACTTCATGGCAGGCAGAATCTTGAGCACAGTAATAGTTAAAACTGCATCTAGATATAATGCAAAAATACATAATGTAGAAATGCCCTCCCCAAGGAATTTGACCTCTTCCTCTATCTGCGAGATTTCTCCTTGAATGTGAATTGGGATTTCTCTATAATAAGCTTCTGCAACTTCCTTCGCATCCTTCCTAACCTGAGCATATGAGATACACCTGCATCTTGCCTAACCTAAGCATATGAGATACACCTGCTCCCTCAATGTCCATGCCTTCCTCTGCTGCCGCCAATGATTCTTTCCCTGGATAAAGCAAAAAAGCCTCCAGAAGCTTCGAAAGGAGATGAACAGAGTAGAGCATACCAGGACTCCTGGATGAAGCGACCAAACTAGGAATGCAGGGTGAACCAAGAAGACCATGGCAACATGGGCGTTTCTTCTTTTCTTTAATGTCCACCTTAGCAGGTTCCACACCCTTGTTCGCCTCATGGCAGTGGTCATATGACGCCCGGACGGAATAGTGATCTCCTCCGGCTCTTCAGGGAATTGTAGTGGCCTGACTGGTGTGGAACAAAAAATCGATTCTTCTTTGAGGCTAGCGTATGTATGGCAATGTCAAACCCATGTCAAACCCAATGGTAATTCTTCCACTGATTGAATAAGGATTAGTAAAATCAAGCAAGACTTGGCATAATGAGAATTCAGAGCATAAATGATTCATAAAAGCATGAAAGATTTAGTAGAATGAGAATTCAAAGCATAAAATAACTCTTAGGTAACTTGAATTGAAATGGAAGCATCAATCACAGAGCACTGGCAATGGGTAGAAGTAGGAGGTCTTTACTCTTAGGTAACTTATGTATTTTTTCTTCATGAATCATTCCCTTGTATGGCAAGGGTAACTTCTGTATTTTTTCTTCATGAATCATTTCCTTGTATGGTGAGGCAAGGGAGTTTCCAATCCTGCAATAAGATTTGTTGCTTTTGTACCTACTTCCAAATGAAATGCACCATAAATTTTGTCATTCCCACTGGGTGCCCCAGAGATCAACCGGTCATGCATTCAATGGACACCTAGTTACATGCAAACAGAAGAGAAGAATGTATGGCACCTGGAAGAAGAGTGTATGGCACCTAGAAGTTGTGGCAGGCAGTAGTGGCAGGCATACAAGCAGCGATGATAGGCAGTGGTGGCAGGAATACAAGTAGGGGTGATGGTTCCTTTATTATACCATGCAGTCCATGGAAATCCAATAACCATAGAAACATCCGATAATCATAGCAACTCAAATTAATGTTAACATTAGTTCCCTAGTGCAAAACATTTCAAAAAAATGAACTGTCTAAACCCAAAATATCATATAGTCCAACCTCTTCGGCCTCGAGAAGAGGCCAAATAAGACAGTGAAGTTGAATGAGAAGGGAAATAAAAAATATGAAAGAAGAAAACTTCGAAAACTGAAGACCAACTAATGTCAAATGCCATCAAACTAATTACTATAGTCCCATGCCATTACCAGATGACAAGGACTAAAAAGACGTTATCTCCCTCATATTAATGGTTATAATCTATGGTATAATACTATATTGGTATATGATCTTTATTTGAAGGGTATGAAGGATTATGGTTTCTTTTTGTAGTAATACAATTGCACCAAGTGGTAGTTTAAGGGCATGGACAGTTTTTTTATCAGAAAGTCTTAACCACATAAAAATACTATTGTTTTGATCTTTGAATTAGTTTTATAAATAGTTATTGAAATTGTTAATCACGTATGAAATATCTAACAATAACTTTATTTATTTATTAGTATCCTTTAAAACATTAAGAAATATATATATTATATATACATATATATATATATATATATATATATATATATATATATATATATATATATATATATATATATATATATAGATTATCTTTGATTGCATTCTCGTGAAAAATTAAGTTTACGTTATTGATTTCATATCACCCTAGTTATTAGATGTTCTCCTTTATCTATAATTAATCATGATTCCTTTATTATTGTAATTAAAATGAAAATACGTTGGATTAATAGCAAGCTTCACTATGTGGTTATGATAATTTTATAGTAATAGAAAATATAATAAAAAATTATTACAAGGTTGAAGGCAAGCTAATTCACATGTAAATCATAGACGGTGAAATATAAATCTTAAAAAATAGATTTTTATATCTTCTAACATTTTATTTATATGTTTTCTATTTTAATTTTTTTTAAACATAAAAGTATTTTTTTTTTTAATATATAAGTAATCCATGTTCTCATCTTGCATTGCTTAGGCTAAATTTTTTGTATTGTTTCAAAGTCAAAATTTCTTTTTTTTAGAATAGATATGAAAAGTCAAAATCCACATTAATGCTTAAGGTGGTGGTGGTGATCTATATTTCCAAATAGTCTCAAAGACATGTTGGCACCTCTTCTGCAAAAAAGCTTACATAGATATTTACCTCTATATAAAGAATGTGATGTTGTCCTTCCATCCACAAAATTCATAACTAATAATTGGTTGTGGCCCCTCCAAATAAGAAACCATGACTTGACTTGTATTGTGGCAAGGACCATATCTCATTGAAATTGCATGGCTAATCGTTTATTGGTCAAATTATAATTGTTTTATATTTTGTCAAAATTTGGGTGTGTTTTATGGAAAGTATGTCGTCAAAATTGTAAGTTTCTATGTAGTTTTGTTATGTCAATCTACAATAAAATTAGAACAATCTCTAAACAATTCAAAATATGAAATTTTGTTGCAATTATTGCTTTTGTATTTTGATAGTAAAATCATATTTCCCAACCACTATAAATAACCTTAATTGACTAGACATATATAATTTACCAAAAAATTTCAAATTTTTGTTCTCAAGGCAAATTTCATATATATGTAATTTTATTAACAAAAAAATACTATTTTGCAAATAATCAAATAAAATATTTTGTGACTGGTATAACTTTGAAATAATAAATCACCATCATTAAATTAATTTTAAATTTTATTTCTTTTAAAATAGATTTTAAAAATATGTTTACCCTAATAATAGTGCATATTTGAGATTGATAAATTAAAATACAAGATGTCAAAAACTAATTGGCACGTTAAATGAGTAAATCAAAATTCCATTTCTCTAAAAAAAAAGTGTTTTTTCTTAATTTTAAGGAATTTTTTTTCCTCCTTAATTAACCTCTTTAGCCATGGGACCCATTCATGAATAATTACTAAGAAATGAAAGTCATAGCGAGTTCATATTATTGACCAATACCTTGTCATGTTCATTCATAAAGAGGCTTTAGAACTCAAAAATAAAGTCAATATATTGTAAGTATTAGGGTGATGTGGGGTGTCTCAAAGTTTATAGTTGATGGGGTGTATAAAAGGATGATACAACCGAAAGACATGAAGCGGAAATCCACAAGAGGATTAAAGAATTCCTAGAGAGACCATGTAAATTTGAAATGCATAACAAAATAAAAGAAGGCAGCTACAGTTTGGTAGATGAGATCACGTTCAAACTTCAAAAGGAGAATGTAGACAAGATTCAAGAAAGTGTAAAAATGATTCTTGAAGAAATTGAATTCCATTCAAAGGATGTTCATGTCAAATATGATGATATTATCTCTGAGGCTATAATCATTAATGACTAGGAAAAAAGGATAAAGGAGGCAATTGTCTATGAAAATTATTTAAATGGATTCATTATGCAAAGAGAGGGAAATACTTCAAATTTGAACCTTATTGGTATATCATTACTAAAAAATATTCAAAAATTTGTATTGATATCAACAGTATTAAGGAAGTCAAGAAGGTCAATATCAATATTATGGAGGTGAATGAGAATTCATCAATATTCATGGATTAGGGCATCATTAAGCAATTTATTCAAAATAATGTTATCCCATACCAATATTTACTATGAATTAGAGAAGTCACAACAATAATACATGGAATCAGTGGAAGGAAACTTATGCAAAAACCAACCATCATTGATTAAAACCAAGAGAAGCTAAGTTTGGAAGGATGGATCATGGTCACTGACAAGAGAAATATAGGAATATAAGGGGCTCTTATTATTTGATTTCAACACATGTAACACTCTTAACTACAATTTTTTAAGACAGAGGCTTTCAAAGGAAGGCACTACAATATGACCAAAGGGGGAGCATATATTGGGTTGAATGTGTGAGCCAGACATTAATAAACATGTAATTTATGAGGAAGGGTGATTTGGTATAACATTATAAAGATATGATACCAGAGTAAGAGTGTGCCAAATTTGAATTGCTCCATTACTCTCACATGCTTATGTATTCATAACTTCTAACTGCCCAAAGTGTTATGATTCATTAATAGTTCTTATTATTTGAGTGGAGAATGCAATAATAGTATAAAAATTCAAACCTTTGTGCTAAAATATTTAAAAAATAAAATAAAAAAATATTGAACAAATAAGGCACTAGAGTAAGTGTGTCTCAGGTTTGAAGTACCCCATTACTCTCACATGAGTGTGCCAGATTTGAATTACCCCATTACTCTCACATGCTTATGTATTTATAATTTCTAATTGGCCAAAGTGTTGTGATTCATTAATAGTTCCTAGTATTTGATTGGAGGATGCAATAATAGTATACAAATTCAAATATTTTTGTTAAGATATTTAAAAAAGAAAATAAAAAATATTGAAAAGACAAGGCACTAGAGTAAGCGTGTGCCAAGTTTGAATTGCCCCATTACTCTCACATTTTTATGATATTGCGTTTTCATCACTTCCAAATGCCCAAGTGTTGTGATTTATTAATAATTCATATCAGCTAGTTCTTATTTTTTGAGTGGAGGATGTGATAATAGTATACAAAGTCAAACCTTTTTCGAGGTCCAAGAAATTATTGATCAATTAGTTGATGTATATGTTTTTTAGGCTAGAGTTTTTTTAAAAATCTTATTATTATTGTGGAATTATGTATCAAGGACCCGATGGTTATAAACAAGAATTTAATAAATTTTGAATAAATATTAATGAGGTGGAGGATTTTTTTTAAACACATTTAAAATAAAATATGTTCACCCAACTATATATAAATTAAATAGTTAGTAAATGTCTATAAACATTAAGATACTTACCTCGTAATACATCTCACATTATCAAGATTTACAAAAACTCATATAAATGAACTAATTTTAACTTTATTTATTATTATTATTATAAAAAAATAAATATATATACATTTAAAAAAAAAAAACAAGAAAAACATAATCCAACACTTATGGTTATGAGTTATTTTTTTTATTATTATAAAAAAATAAATTTTAAAAAAGAAGAAGAACCTAGCATCCCACACGTATGGACATGATCATTTTTTAATTAGATTGAAAAATGAAAAAAATATAATTACTTTTAAAATCAATTTCAATTCTCTATTCATCATTACTAAAAATGTATCATCCACATCATATTGTTTTAATTAAATTGAACTTCTATAAATCTCATTCCAAAACAAGGAGCCACTGTTGTGGCGCTAGTCCCTGCCGGTTAACAGAATAGTTTGGTCAGTTATTATTATGAGATTTAATTTGCGTTATCATGAGAGCTGGTTTCCATTAGTAGTGTGTTGTAGGCATGCTTACTTGTATTAAGATTTAATGAATTGGATGGCCAATTGTTGTATGAACTTTTTGACTTTATGCGAAGAGTGAAATATAATGAACTTTGCCTTTGTTAAGTAAGAATTGTCATAAATGTCATTGAATTGATAAATGCTTGTTACAATTTTACTATATCTCAAATTTTTTGTTTCATATTACAAATCTATCCATCTATTTAAAATAATAATTTAATTTGTATCTTAATACATTAACATATATATTTAAAATATGTTTTAAAAGTATAAAGTAAAATTACCTTATCACTTGTCTTATTCTTTTCAATTATAAATTATTTTTTAAAAGACATTGGTCCTATATTTTGTTATTACGATTAAAAATAATTTTCAAAAGACACTTGTCATATATCTTCTTATAATGTTGAGTTTGTATTTCTTAAAATAAGATTAGTTTAGATATAATTTTCCAATGTCTCATGATTTAAAAAATGCTTAGATTAATAATTAAAATATAATAAAATTGAACAGTGAATCATAGAAAACTTGAGGGAAAAAAACTATAAAAGGTAATAATAATGCATTATAATGTATGAAGAATTAGAGAGTGTTAAAGTAAGTTATGTATTTTAATAAGCACGGGGTATAAAATATGTTGAAATGCATAATAATGAATTATAATGTATGAAGAATTGGAAAGTGTTAAATTGAGTTATGTATTGTAATAACCATGGTGTAGAAAACATATTAAAATAATAGGGAGGTGTTCAAGTAAGTTATGTATTTTAATAACCATGGTGCACAAAACATAGAATTTTGTTATTTTTTTACATTTGAATGTTATGGAAATATTCATAAAATGATAATGACCAAATAAACATTATTATCAATATAAATTTGTTAATTAAATTCGTGGTGGAGAGTGTTCAATATTTACATAGATTATTCTCAAAGGTCAAAGAAGAACTTAAGCATTTAAAAATTATAGTTATGGAGTCTTGAACCCATGATTAAAAGATTACATATCTAGTAACATGTTTGGACATAAATGATACCATTCAGGTTAATCTCAATGATTGAGGAATTATTCCATGGTCAAAAGAACAAAAGATATATTTATTTAAAAATATTGTTTATCATAACTTTAGTGTGAACTTTAAATTTGTCCAATTACTAATTAGCAAAGAAAATAAACCCTGCATCTAATTTCTAATTAGTAATTTGTTGCATTTAATTAATAATTTGTTGTGATGCAAAAGGACATGACTTTTGGACTTTTTTATAGTTTTGGGTTAGTAAATATAGCATCTAAGTACAATAATAAAATAATTTTGATAAGTTTATTTTATAAATTAAAAATTAAAATTAAAATTAAACAAACATTTAAACTTTACGAGTTGAAATGCATCTAATTTCTAATTAGTAATTTGTTGCATTTAATTAATAATTTGTTGTGATGCAAAAGGACATGACTTTTGGCCTTTTTTATAGTTTTGGGTTAGTAAATATAGCATCTAAGTACAATAATAAAATAATTTTGATAAGTTTATTTTATAAATTAAAAATTAAAATAAACAAATTAAAATTAAAAAAACATTTAAACTTTACGAGTTGAAATGTAAATTGATCATGATCTCCAAGAAAAAATCCATTATCTTTTGGTGTTCTATACTCTTGCTTTCTGCAATATCATAGTATTCGAATTAAAAAATATAATTTATAATTTAAAATGATAAGCTAATACATTGTGTAATGATATATTGAATATATATAAAAATATATATTTTTTACATAGAGAACATTGGTTTTGGAGCATAAGCAGTGGCAGTAGAATCCAAATTCAAAATATAATGCAGTTCATGTTTATCAAAATACATTTATGTCAAGTCAAAGAAATGGCACTTTATAGGCTGGATAAAGAAGTATTGTGTCAGTACAATGTCAAATTTTTTGCTGTAACATTTTGTCATTCTGTCAGTACAATGTCATTTTGTCAGCAATGACAACACTTCATTCCAAGTGTCCATATTTCAAAAATTTCAGTTGAAGGGGATCCCATGGAATTTGCAGAAATTTGTGCTTCTTTATACGAGCTTAGCTGCTGAATTTTAACAACATCATTTCCAGACTTTCCTAGAATGGCTGCAACTGTGCATTCAGATATTTCAACTTCAACTGTAGTTTTTGTGATAAGCTCATGAGCTGTTGTGACACTGCCAAAGGTGATATACAATGCCAGGGACATTAGTACAGAAATGGTGATCAGCAAAACCCCCCATGATAGCAGCAATTGATAAAGTTTTGCAAATCTTGTGTACCTTCCAAATCTGGCAGAACTCCCTTGACGAAGAATTGGCTCCTCAAACTCAAAGAAATTGCCAATACTGTTTATATCACGATTTGGCTGAATTTTGAAACAAAGCATATAGTTAGTACTACAGGGGTTGGTGTTTGCAGACAGATTTATGCTTAATTATCTTAAATACAAATTTAATTGCACCAAGGAATCTGCTTTTATTCTAAGAAATCAAAATGAAAAAGTAGTAACAGAGGGACAGTAGAGGAATTGTTGGCAAATGTTGGAAAATGTCGGAGGGAAATCAAGAACTGCATACAAAATGAGTGCACTTGAAATAAATAAAAATGTTTAAACAAAGCTAACCTTTGATGACCATGGGGCTGGTGAAGACTACATAGTCGGATAGCTTGATGATGAATGGGATTGATCAATAAAGGATCTTTTGTCATTTGCTAAAATTCTGAAATTGAAACATGATACATTGAACCAAGTGATTATAACCTAAGTCAAACCAAAGTTTTGGGGTGGAAAGGTTTTGGGGTCTTATTGCGGGTTTCGCATTTCTTTGCAATGTTGACGAGATATCTTTTGATTTGCAAAAACAATTTATTAGGAAGTGAGTATTGTATATACCTGAACCAACTGATCAGTTTCGAAAGCACACCGAGGAAGGACTTCTCTTTGTAATATTCTAATATTGGCAGCTGTTGTGTGCCTCATATCAGAAGTCACTGTAGCAGGCCTGCCAATTAGACAACAGAATTTCCGTAAATGTCGGTTTGGACCACCATCTGACTTCCTTATCATTTGGGCCGAGACGACCTGGGTGAAGATGTGATTCTTGGTACAGATTGAGCGGCAGCCTTTTGTAGTTTGAACTGTTTTTGCACATGAAGATCTAAATAAATTGGGGTTTTTGAATTGTTTGAACTGTTTGTGCTGCATATTGGGTTTTTAATGGAATGTATTGTGGTTTGGAGAAAGAAATAAAGACCTGCAAGTATTTATGTATTTATGTGCCGCATATTGCCTTTTTTTTTATTGATGGAATGTATTGTTATTAATGGAATGTGTTATGGTTTGGAGAAAGGAGCGTTGTTTGCCTAGTACTCCTCTGTTAAATTCAAGGGTCTGGTTTCACGAGTTGTTACGCTTGAGCAGACTGCTGTAACTGCAAAGTTTCCTATCTTAGGCGTGTATTCAAGGTTTTTCGCTTGTATAATTTATGTGTATGCTTACTTTGGTGCATAATGTTTTTTTAAGTTTGTAATTCTGTTATGGATGTATGAATATTCGACTCTGACATTACTCCTAGAGCGGAAGGTTTCTTTGTTAATAACTCTGTTAAGTTCATTTAGTTACTGTTAAGTTCATTTGCTTTGTTAAGAACTGTTGAATTGAAGGTTTGCTATACTGGTACTAGATGTTCTTCGTTTGTTGTTGTTTATATATTGGATGAAATGTTTCCTTTGCAAAAATTATAAGGTTTTCCATGATACTGAGGGTTTCTCTTAGCTGCATGGGTTTTATGGAAATTTCCGTAAATGTCAGTTTCAGCCACCATGTGACTTCGTTGTCATTTGGGCCAAGACGACCTGGGTGAAGCTGTGATTCTTGGTACAGATTGAGCGGCAGTCTTTTGTAGTTTGAAGTGTTTTTGCACATGAAGATCTAAATAAACTGGGGTTTTTAACTGTTTGAACTGTTTGTGGCGCATATTGGGTTTTTAATGGAATGTATTGTGGTTTGGAGAAAGAAATAAAGACCTGCAAGTATTTATGTATGTGCTGCATATTGGCTTTTTATTAATGGAATGTATTATGGTTTTGAGAGAGGAATAAAGACCTGCAAGTATTTTTCCAGGGGCTTCTGGAGACTTCGGTAACCAATTTCGTCATTTGCATATTTTCTCATGGTACTCGTACAGGCTGTGTTGTGCATGAATATGGTCTAGACGAGAAGCAATTCGAACCCTTGGCTTCGTTGCAGGTACGGCGTTATTCTACTAATTGCTTTTTGTCAATTTTTCTATTAATTGCTTTTTGTCAATTTCTTAGGGTTTTAATTTTTGCATTGTATAGTTTTATGGTCCAGTTACTCTAGGTTTATAGTCGAGTTACTGCGTGATTGTTTTAAAAAATATAGATATTTAAGCTGTATTGGCTCATTTATATTTTTTCTCTCATTCAATTATATTGCAATTCAAATCTGGAATCGTCATTGTTTATTCTGTGTTTACATTAATATTAATATTAATATTATTAATTATTATAATCATAACAATAATATTATTTGAGATGATCCCAACAAGTAGAAGTTGGGTAATGCATCCAACTAGCTCCGTATAATGATGTATAAAGACATTTTGCCTATTTAAACCTTAGATTAAAATCTCATGTTAGCTAGTTATAACCAGATTGGTTCTGATATGATGTTCAACTACCTTATTCTCCTCAGAGAGAAAAAATAATTTTATTATGAAAACAAAATTACATTTACTATATATGTTTTTGCATTTCACAGATATCCTTAAGCATAGGAAGTGATAAAAGTATTGCTGACAACATATCTTGCTTCATAAATAGTTTTCAAAAATGTCAATATGACAGCCCTATCATAGTCATTCTAACATATATCAGAGCTTTGAAGCCAGTTTTGTCTCATAAGAAATTAGCTCCTAGATATGTCCATAAACAGTCCCATAAAAAAATATACATATAGAGATATCCTTAAGCATAGGAACTGATAAAAGTATGGCTGAGAAGATATCTTGCTTCATAAACAGTTTTCAAAAATGTCAATATGACAGCCCTATCATGGTCATTCTGACATATATTGCAGGTTTGAAACCAGTTTTGTCTCATAAAAAATTAGCTCCTAGATATGTTCATAAACAATGCCATAAAAAAATATACATATAGATATTCACATTTAAACAGTGCCATGATTATATCAAAAGTGTGTCAAGACATTCCATGAGCTGCCCTTCCACTTTCTCTTGAATGATCCAAGCTCATGCTACCAAGTGTAATCTAGCTTTTGACAGTGCATCAGTTTCCATGTTCCTGTCTTTGTAGACATGTTGAAAGATAATGTGTTAAATACTCTGTTCAAGCAAGTTGAATCTGCTGAAATATAGGGTGAAATTTATAATTATCCAATGAATTTTTTCCATTCATCCAATTCACCACAATTTGTGAATCATCAAAGATCTGTAATTTTTGGGCATCTTTTTTCACGTGCCACAATTGGCAATAGTCTTGGGACAATTTTCTCGAGCAGACTGTTGTTGTGTTTGCCAAAGTTGTCCTTTGAACATATTACATGTTCATCATTTATATGAATCATACCTCCAACATCACATAATAATGGATCTTCTTGACAAGCCTTATGGAAGTACGCTTATGCACTACTCGTATCTGGTTCTCAATGGCTTGTTTGGGTTCCTTGACCCTTGAATTCTGTTTACATCCATATAGTATAACCATACTCTGATATCGAATAGCAGGAAACTTTTTACCTTGAAATATATTGGAGTTGCAACCTAGCACAAATTGGAGACAATACTTTTTATATTTTGATAGTTGAATTGGTGCACCACTTATCTAAAACTCATAAATAGCCTCACAGTTATTTTATTTCACAAATGCAATTGACAATTATGTTAACTTTCAGAAATATTCTTAAACTTATGCTGCATTTTTTCATTTTGTCTTTCCATTGCTTCCTTTTGTTAACTTCATTTTGTCTTTCCATTGCTTGCTTTTGTTAACTTGCACAAATATTCTTAAAATTATGCTCCTTTTTTTCATTATGTCTTTGCATTGTTTCCATTTCCAACTTCTTTGTTATTTATAAATATGGCTTCTTGCTAGAAATTTGATATTTGTTTAGCAACATAATGCAATAGCCTATTTTTTTAATATACATACATTTTGTTCAAAACAATTATGTTCAGTTTTTGCTAACTTCATCAATATTTTTTGCAAAGCTGTACAAGATAATTGCAAAAGGCAACTCTGGTAAGCAATTGCAAATGATGGAAGAAATAATAGATGTTGACAATTACAAATTCAGATTGCAATGCATTTTTCCTGAGAACATTGATATTGTATTAAAAAGAAATGGTCTTTTTAGACTAAATGCATTTTCATATACTGTAGGAGATTGTCTATTTGACTCATTCGAAATGCTTCTACATTTTCGTTATACTTCAAATGAATTGTGAAATGGGTTAATAGACCACTTTCTTTTTTGCTTAAAGAACAATGACGTTGAAGCAATACAGTCATATCAGTATGAACTAGCACCTGATTTCCTATACGAGTTACATGGTGTTAATGATATTGGTACATATCTTCATAAAATGCGTTATTCTGCATCTACAAATATAAAGGAGTCTGACCGAGGTTTATGGGGTGATACCTTTTGCATACGTTGGTTAGCTAAATGGCTAGATATATCAATTGCAGTTTGTTCATTGACAAGAAAAACGAGATATTTGCTCTTTAATCAACATGAAAATGCAATTCCATATTGCATTCTCTTTCATGATGCAAATCTTGTTAGTGGTCATTATGAACCATTGGTTTACCAAAAGTTTCCAATTTGCATTTGCAACCAGTCTAATATCTACCTGTCACCTATTTGCAAAGATATTGAAAGCCATTGGATGCACATTGCAAATAATATGCTTTTAAATGGACTAACAATTGCAAAGCAAGTGACATCTAATTGTGGTGACAGTCTCTTTAATGCAATTTGCTATTTAGTAGCAACAGAATTCAATGCAGAGTGTTTGCGACTTTACATTGTGCAATCTTTTTGCAATGCACTTATGCATAAGAATGAAGAGGCATTGCATTGTTTAGAGCAATACCTAGTAGTTGACGCGATACACTATACAATGAATAGCAACTGGAAACAATATTTGATAAATATGGCAATGCCATATGAAAAAGGACAAGTGGAAGGCGGACCATTTTGTCTACAATGGATATCTGTGATATTCAAAGTCAATATCCAAGTATGGTCCTCTGTTGCTAATAACTTTGTCAATTACAGTTCCGCTTATTCGAGATGCAATGATATTGTTAACATCTTGTCATTCATGACAAATACATCACATATTCACTACCACGCAATGATACAAGAATATGTTCACAATTCTCAAGAACTGCACATGGAAGCAAATGACGTTTGTAATCAATTGCGTCATAAGCATATAGTAGAAAAAGAGCAATGCATATCTCAAGTACATTTTAGCAATAATATTACATTTGAGATAGCATGCCATTTAGATCAAATGCAACCAACTAAGGATTGTAGGTTGAATTATCACAAGCTAAAGCAATTCATACGTACAAAACGCAAATGCAATGACAAATGCAAAAAACCATTTTCTAATAAGAAGTCAAGAATTACAAGCAATAAAAATGCAATACAAATTTATATGGAAAAAGTCGAAGACACGCCTAGGAATACATGTGCAGTTTGCAACAAATTGCATTTTGCAAAAAATACTAGATTCTTCACTATAGATTTGCAAGAAAAGCATATGAATTTGACATTGAACAATAGGACCTTTAGCAATGAAAACATATGTGTTTCTTGCAAGAAAGAGCTCGAGAATGGAAAGCTACCACAATTTGCAACACCTGAACAAATAAGACGTAACATTTCATTGCCAACTGCAAATATAATTTCAGACCTAGAAGAAAGACTTGTGTCATTGAGAATTGCATTTGCACAAATCAGACAATGGGGACATAGACGATCACAAATTGGCTTAACAGGATCAATTATCAATGTACCAGTTCATATGGACATTGTGCAAAAAGCATTGCCACAATATCTAAATGATACAATGACAATTGCAGTTGCATTGAAAAGACGATTGCAATACAAAAATGCATACCAAACAGGTAAAGTACGTCCAATTATTGTCATGAAAGCATTGAACGAACTATGTTCTAGAAGTCTTTATAAAGCTAGCAACATTTGTATAAATGAGAATTGGGCCCATGTTTTACAAGAGAATAATGAATACATTGTACAAAATTCAAACAGTGACAATGAAAGTGATACAGATAGTGATGCAAATAATGAAACACCTACTGAAACATTGGTGCATGGATTAATAGAATCACAACGCATCTACGATTTGCAAGACAAGATTATTGAATTGGCACTTGCTAAAGGACAACGACCATTAGGCATTTTCAAGGACAAATATGCAGAAGAAATGAACTTTCCAACATTATTTTATGGCAATGCACGTGATCATGACATCACAAATAGGTTTAGTTACCAAAAAATTGTGCAATGGGAATTGTTACAAGCAAGTGGTGACTTCCAATATCATACAACAAATTTGTTTTTCAAGACAATGCAAATAATAATTGATAAAGTGCTTTCTTGCATATGGGTACGAATAAGAAAAGGACAACTAAAAGGCAGGAAAATATTAGCAAAAGATGTCAAGTATCGAGCAAATTTGGAAAAGTTATTGAAGTCTGACATTGGATACATAGATTTCAAAAACATTCGCATATCTTCTAACCATTTGGAACAAATTAGGAAAAACATATTTGCAATGATACGACAACTAGGGCCTCCAACTTTCTTTGTGACATTCACAAGTGCAGAACATCGATGGAAACCATTAGTAGATACACTCGTCACATTGTTTAGAAATAAAGCAAATAAAAATGCTATTGATATATTAGAAGATGATGACATTGACTACCTTATAAGAAAGTATCCAGTCACATGTAGCCAATACTATAGACATAGAATTAATGCTATAAAGCAATTGATATCTCAAGATACTACATTCTTTGGAAAAATATCTGATTACTATTTCGTAACAGAATTCCAAAATAGAGGAACTGAACATGAACATGGACTGTTATGGATAGAGAATGCTCCAATATATGGAAAAGAAAGAAATTCAGAAATTGAGAAGTTTCTTGACAATTACATCACTTGTAATACAGATCATTTGGAGCCAGATGTTGCTAAATTGCATAAACATCACCATACAAAAAGTTGTAAGAAGTGAAAAAATTCAAATTGCAGATACAACTTCCCCATGCCACCAATGAAATCAACAATGATCATTGAACCAACCAATGCAGAAAATAAAAAAATCGTAGAGAAATCAATATCGTTTTTTGCATTCTTGGAGCAAACAAACTACAATGATTCAATAACACATGACAATTTCCTCCAAGAAATAGGGCTACTAGAAAATGAGTACATAGAACTATTACAACATACAATAAAGCAACCAACAATTTTCCTCAGATGAAAACCTTCTCACATTTGGAATAACAGTTTTGCAAAGGTTATGCCTACTTTATGGAATGCAAATACAGATGCACAATTTGTGCTAAATGCATATGTTGCAGCGTCATATTGTAGTTCATATATGACCAAAATTGACAAGTCTATGACAAATGCATTTAGAAGAATACACAAAGAGCATCAGAAAGATGAAATTGATGCTATGCAAATGATTCGTAAACTTGGAAATACATTACTCAATCTACAGCAAATGTCAGCTCAACAAGCAGTGCATATAGCACTTTCATTGCCATTGAGTTCTAGTTCAAGGGAATGTATATTTGTAAACACGTCTCCAGTCGATGAACGCACATTTATGCTTAAACCGCCTATTCTTTTGAAACAAGAACATGATGATTCAGAAGATGTTATGTGCCATTCCATTGTTGACTACTACATTGGACGACCAAGTTCCATTAGCAAAATCTGCCTTGCAGAATTTGTATCAAATTACAAGAAAGATGGCAGACCCATATCTAAAAGGAAAAAACCAAATGTTATACGATTTGTCAAATATAACAAACACAATGATATTGAAAACTTTTGTCGAGAGAAATTATTGTTATATATGCCATTTGAAAATTGTGAAGATACATTGAAACAAGAATTGCCTACATGGCTCTCTGCATATACATTACATGAAAAAACAATTCAAGTCAATGAAGCCAAATTTACATATAACATCAATCCAACATGGGGTGATTTAGAGACTGCAACAAATGAGCAAATTAGTTCTTTGAATAGTAATCAAATGAATATGCAAAACCAAGAGAACAATTCCCATTATGAGGAATATGATTTGCAATCGGACTTGCAATTTCCAAAACAATCTGAAATGAAGAAAAAAATCAATCTTGGATTTCAAATTACTGCCCATCCATTTTTAATGGAGAACAATGAATATTACGAACTTAGAAGAATCTTGAACAAAGAGCAACAAGCAATTGTAAAAGACATTGCAATTAAAAAAAAAAAAACCCAAGGAACCAATTTACCTTTTTATTACAGGTGGAGCAGGTGTAGGTAAAATGCTCATAGCAAAAGCGATTTTCCAAATGCTTATACAAATTTATGATTCACAAAACACAACTGATTCTATGAAACCAAAAGGTCTAATATTAGCATACACAGGAAAAGCTGCATATAATGCAGGTGGAACAACAATCCATTCTGCATTGCTAATGCCTTTTAACAAGTCTCAAATGTTTTCACTGAGCAAAGAAGTATTGGACAACTTATCAAAGCCATATCAAGAATTGCAAGTGGCTTTCATAGATGAGGTCTCGATGATTGGAAGTCGGTTCTTATATTCTATTGACAATAGACTCAGAAACATAAAACATGTCCAAACGAAATACTTTGGGAACATTGACATGATATTTTGTGGTGATTTCTATCAAGCACAACCTATTCAAGACTCTCTTATTTTTGAACAACCAACAATCAACAATCAAACAATAACACATGATTTCTGGAAGGATAATGTCAAGTGCTTCCAATTGCATATGACGATGCGACAAACAAATAAGAGATTCATATCAGTGTTAAATAGAATGCGAACAAATTGTCAAACATCTGACGATATAACATACATGAATACAAGTTGCATGCGCCCTGTACCAAATGATCCAACATTTCCCTATTTATTTTACAAAAACAAAGATGTTGCAATGCATAACAAGAAAATGTTGATGCTGATGCCTGGCAAAGAAATTTTAATTAATGCAATTGACGAAAATGAGAAGAATAACGACAATTTCCCAACTCATCAACATACGGTTGTTTTGCCTCCGCACCTTTTGATAAAGTTGAACATGTTAGTTGAAATGTATGCTTGCAATTATGATGCACCAGATGGGCTAGTGAATAGTGCAGATGGAATAGTTAAAGCATATACCCATACAGATAACGTCAATGTTCTATGGATTAAGTTCCATGACCCTAATATTGGTCATCGACAATCTAGAAAACTAGCTCATTTGTATACTTCAGAGATAGCACATGATTGGACACCAATATTCCGAATATCAAAAGCAATGCCTATGACATCAAAGATGGCGCCATTGAAAATACGAAAACAATTTCCAATTCAACTTGCATGTGCACGCACAATACATAGATCACAAGGCTTAACCTTGGATAGGCTTGCATTCGACCCTACTGGAGTACAAGTGCATGGCCTAGTATACACAGCACTATCACGTGTCAGAAACATAGAATCATTGTATTTGCTTAATCCTCTTAAACATAATAATTTCAAGGTCAAGCAAAAAATAAATTGTGAAATGCAACGTTTGGAAACCACTGCAAAATGGCAATTAGAATATGACTCTTCATCAATACAATCATTGCAATCCATCTTTATTCTTTCATTGAACACTCGCAATCTTCATGTGCATCTTGCTGACATATGCAATGACTATGACACAATGCAATCTGATATCTTGTGCTTACAAGAAACACATATGTTGCTGTGTATTGAAAATGAATACTTCAAAATTTTCAATTGCATCTCAAGTTGCATTAAGCATGGAGTTATGATATTGATAAAGAAAAATATCATTATCCTTGAACATACCCATTCTGAAGACTGCTTTGTAGAAGCATTGCTCGCAAAAATAAAAGTTCACACATTACAAATTGCAATACTCAATATATATGCATCGCCACGTGCAAACCTAAACAATATCCTCAATGTCATTGCAAAAGCTTTATACCACTTAGATCTAAACAATATCATAGTTATATTAGGGGACTTCAATATTGATATGGTACATTGCAATCAAAAAACAAAGCAGCTAGAAACCTACATGCAAAACTACAATCTTCATTTCCTAGTTGACAAAACTAATAGCATGCACAAATCATTGATTGACCATGTTTGGGCAAATCTAGCTAATATAAAATATACAATTTTCGTATTGGATACATATTGGTCTGACCATGATACAATATCTCTTGTCCTTCAGCTATGATAACCAATTTTGTCATTTGCATATTTTCTCATGGTACTCGTACAGGCTGTGTTGTGCATGAATATGGTCTACACGAGAAGGAATTCGAACCCTTGGCTTCGTTGCAGGTGCGGCATTATTCTACTAATTGCTTTTTGTCAATTTTCTATTAATTGCTTCTTGTCAATTTGTTAGGCTTTTAATTTTTGCATTGTGTAGGTTTATGGTCCGGTTACTCTAGGTTTATAGTCGAGTTACTCCGTGATTGTTTTAAAAAATATAGATATTTAAGCTGTATTGGCTCATTTATATTTTTTCTCTCATTCAATTATATTGCAATTCAAATCTGGAATCGTCGTTGTTTATTCTATGTTTACATTAATATTAATATTAATATTAATATTATTTTATTCCCTCCGACATTTTCCAACATTTGCCAACAATTCCTCTACTATCCCTCTATTACATACTATGCATTCTATTGTACATTTACATATATGGCGTTCTGTATTGATCAGTGCAAGCTATGCCAAAGACAGCCTTTTCAATCAACCAAGACAAGTATCCTATCATAAATTTGCAAATATGACCTCATCTATTTATGGATGCAGATTCTTCTAGTAAAACCCTTTTCAATTGAACAGAACGACCAAGAAAAAAGAACAACAACATGCAACATAAACAAACAGAGTATATTCTTTTTGCCTTTCCTTTCCTATGGATCTTCTGTTCTTGTTCAAGTTTTACTTTTATATGTTCTTTTGACTTGCACTAAATATGTCTTACTATTCTATAACATAGCATAGATCTTGAAAAAGGAAATGAAACAATTGAAGAAATAGAATGCATAAGCCAATTAGAAAGTGCAACCCAACCACTTGTTTTGCAAAGGTATGTCTATGAGAACTACAGAAATATGCTAATTTGTATTTAGAATATTAATGTTTACTATATATGCATTCTATTTTTATTTTTACATATGTATGGTTCTATGGTTTTAATGTTCTTGTTCACTTTTTACTTCTAATTTGCACTAAATATATGTTACTATTCTATAACATAGCCTAAATCTTCAAAGACGAAAAGAAACAATTGAAGAAATAGAATGCATAACCCAATTAGAAACGGCAAGCCAACCACTTGTTTTGCAAAGGTATGTCTATGACAACTATACAACTATGCTAATTTGTATTTAGAATAATAATGTTCACTAAGGTATGTCTATGACAACTATACAAATATGGCAATTTGTATTTAGAATATTAATGTTTACTATATATGCATTCTATCTTTACATATGTATGGTTCTATGGTTTTAATGTTCCTTGTTAACTGTTTACTTCTATATGCTCTTTCAAATTGAACTAAATATATGTTGCTACTCTATAACATAGCATAAATCCTGAAAAAGGAAAACAAACAACTGAAGAAATAGAGCGCATAACTCAATTAGAAAAGGCAAACCAACCACTTGCTTTGAAAGGTATGTATGACAACTATACAAATATGCAATTTTATATTTAAAATATTAATGTTTACTATATATATCTTCTCTTTTTACATATCTATATTTAAATGTATATAAATTAGAAAACATATCTATGGACTTGAGTGAAGAAAGCACTAGTAGTAAGTCCCCCCAAACAATGCAGCAAGAAGACATGTACAGGTTACATATCACAATTTCTTTATTGATTGCTTATCACAAAATACACGTGATAATATCCACATCATATTGAACCATGCCTTTGCCTGTGTTAGTCCAACTGAAACAATTGCAGCCAAACTTCATTCAATAAATGTACAAAATGATACATCAAAAAGGTATGCATATGAAACACAACTCTCTAATCTATTTCTACTTATTCAGTCTTTAGGAGAAACATACTATTCTACAAATGTTTATAGCAATTTCTAACTAAGCAATTTTAATAGGCAAAAACAGATACTGCCAATTAAAGTATCAATTGAAGATCTCAATAGTCGTAAAATTGGGCAGCTATTTGTTGGAGACATAATGGTTGTCTATACTGCATTCCTTGATAAAGCAAACAAATCACGTCAAGTATTGCAAGCTGATTTGACAGATGCTCAAGGAATGATGACTATAACGTTGAGTGTACCTGCACATTTGGTGGAGCGACATGAACACAAATTTTTGCAAGGCAACAGCATCTCAATTACAAATTTCAGGATATTGCCTAAAACTATATATGATCGCGGTGACTGTGACAAAATAATATTGCTTAATGAATCAAGTATCATAGAAACTGTACCTGAAGTTTGCAAAGAATATTGCTTCATTCCCAATACAACCATTAGGAAATTTGCAAACAAAAAAGAAATGTACCCAATTGGCACAATCGCCGCCGCCGTTACACTTGCCAAACGAGTTGGATTGCATTACATACTTCATATCAAAGATGGAGATTCTGAAAACGACAATGCAACTGTATGTATTCAGATATTACTTATTCCTAATTTTCAGTAGATAACATGCATCACTTCAATACATAGTTGTTGTAATTTGTCTATAGTTTTTGTAATTTGTCTAGTGCAATTGCAATTTTTCAATGCATACGAACAATGTATTTGCATATTACTTTTTGTATTTTTTAATACATAACAATTTCTGTTTTGCAGTTGCAACTCTTTGACACATATGAACAATTTTTTCTTTCAATGGAAAAACAATTGCAAAAAGGACACTTTCCGCTCATCCTTTTCAAAAATTTAACAAAAAAGGTAAACACAAAAGAAACAATATTCAGAGCATCGAAGTCAACGTTCATGACTGAACTTAACACAGATGCACTCAACAATCTCAGAAAACTAACTACATCTACCTATGATGTAAGTATAGCAATAATAATGTTTTTGTTGCCTTTGCATTTGCCATGTAATAATGTAAATTAACGCTTGAATGTTTTATAAACAAGTCGAAGGTATTCTGATCGCAACAAATCCATATTCAACTCCTTTCGAACCTGTTTGTGCAATTTGTAACTCCCCAGTGAATTCATCCATAGCAATAGCCAATGCAACAATTTTTTGTTCACAATGTAATGATAATTGCCCTTTCCTCTACAAGCATTGTATAAATGTTGTAATAGAATCCATTACAAATAACTTTGTCCAGTGCATTATCAGGGAGCCGTTATTACATGACTTGCTTCCTGATTTAAAATCAATGTCATATGAAACATATTTGCAACAGAAAGCTACCACTGTTTACATCTTATGTGACTTCAAAATTCAGAGCAAGTTCACACTCAATGAAGATAGTGAGCTATTACATGTCAACTAACAAATGGAAGGTACATGAACATATGCCTTAACATGTTTTCTCTCAAATATGTCCTCTCTTCAATTTACAATGTTATCATTTTGTTCTAACTAACCATTTGTTATACAGATTACAAAATCCAGGAACATGGCAGCCTTCACATCCACAACAAATGCAAAAGTAATATGAATATGTTTCTTCATATTATGTTGTTACTATAATACAAGTATTTGACTTGCAATTTTGACTCATTTACAAAGAATATGTAACGCAACGGTTGATGAAAAAAGGCTAGAAAGTCTTTATGCATCTGTGTTTGTACTGTTTCTGTTTCTGTTCTCTATCTCGAATGGAACGCATTCTGCATCATGCTTTATATCATTGAATACAGCAAATGCAACATCAGATCAGCAATAATTTTGTATCTACAGCTGCTGAATGCAAACACCAAAGATTCCATAGATTGATTAAACATGGCACTTATTATCTACTCAAGTTAAATGACAAACTGTATATTGAATCGGCTAGTCATTTCTATTTCTTCCTATGTTATAGCTGAATGCTATGTTAGTTTTTGTTTCTTGCATACTGTAGGTAACGATTCAGGAAACAAGGCTAGAAAGTCTTTATACATGTCTGTTCGAATGCATTCTGCAACATTCTTGAAGCTAGACTTTATAAATAGCACCAAACTATATGGACTTTAAAATGAATACATGTTGTTTGAAAATGGAATTATGGCATAATGCATTTGGTATTATTAGTCCTTCCCTGGGACTATATGCAATTGATCAATTGCTAACCGTTGGTTGACCGACATGATTTTTCATTATAATAGCATTATAACCTAAGTCAAACGAAATTTTTTGGCTCGAAAGTTTTGTTTTATTTTACCTATGTTTCTGCTACCTGTACAAGGAATGAAAATCTCATCTAAACATAAGTTTCATAGAGGAAAACAATGCTGGAAATGTTGCTGCAGCACTGATGACTTGGCTGGCTCCAAAGAGCAAGGTCTGTTCACTATCTTTTGTATGAGTGGCAGCCCCAATATTTTCAGTTTTCTATCCTGGTTTTTGAGGGGAAGCATGCAATTGGATGTTCAGAATCCTCTTAAGATCATGGGTGCTGCAGTTTTAAATTCCTTGGTCAATGACTTAAGACTTTGAACTTAACAAGTTCTCAGAGATGGACAATGGAATGAAGAAGATGCAGCAATGCTTGTTCTTGGTGACATAATCAGCATCAAACTTAGAGATATTGTTCCTGCGGATGCACGTTTTCTTGAAGGAGATCCTTTAAAGATTGATCAGGTCTTAATCCAATCCTTTTCTTTACTTCTTATTTCTGATTACAAGTGCTCGAATTTTCGGTATGCTTTTATATCGTTTCTGGGATTAACTTCAACATTTGGTACTTTTCCTGAGCCACGCTTTATGACAATATTTTTGAATGTGTGTAGTCTGCCCTCAGTGGTCAGTCATTACCAGTAACAAAGGGTCCTGGCAATGGGATTTATTCTAGCTCTACTTGCAAACAGCGTGAACTTGAATGTGTTGTCATTGCTACTGGGATCCATACCTTTTTTGGTAAACCAGCACATATTGTCAACAGTACAAACCAAGTTGGCCACTTCCAAAAGGTTGGTATTTATTATGGACTTCTGATTTTTCTTTTTGTCCTTTCTCTTATTTCATAAATACATAATTTTTGGTGATACTGCAGTTGTACCAAATTGGCTAGTTAGGGTTCGTGGTAATATTGGATGATCCAGTACTGTTAGCTTCCTTCAAACAAGTATCAATTACTAATTGTTGTCATGAATAGGTTTTCACGAAAGGATATGACAAGGATGTTGTTGTCTTGATGGCTGCAAGAGCATCCAGAACAGAGAATCAAGATGCCATTGATGCAGCAATTGTTGGGATGCTTACAGATCCTAAGGAGGCAAGTATTTTTTTTATGTCATCATATTAAATTTTAGTCGATAAGCAGGCCTATGCTTATTTTACTGATTTGTATCTTTTGTTGTGGCTTTTAACATCCATGCATCTAAAAGGCACAGGCAACCATTCCAGAGCTCCATTTTCTTCCTTTTAATCCAACTGACAAGAGGACAGCTCTCACTTATATTGACAATGAAGGGAAAATGCATCGAGTTAGTAAACATGCTCCAGAGCAGGTATTGTTCTTTGGAAGTTTGACCTTCTTCATTAGACCTCTTACATATATGGATCATTTTCTGGATCTTTAAATGAATCAAAAGAATAAAAGGCAACAGGTCAACAACATCTCAACTACAACGTATTGATATTTTCCAATATACGGATATTTTCCAATTTTAAAATGATAGAATTGATATTTTATGGCCTAATATAGATGTCCTTTACCAGATATCCTTTATCAAATATAGAAGCCTTCATTTAACATTATCTTTCAATGATTGTTACCCAGAAATGCTTAAATTCTCTCAGTTATTATTATACACAAATACTTACGAAACTTCAGCCATTATTATACATAAATACTTACCAAACAGGGGAGGTTATGAATAATGATATAGTAGACAACCATATCCTTCAATGCGATGTCAATACAGTCTGATGCATTAATAACTCCAAAATGATGCAATGGGATTAACAGCTTCCTTCTAAAAGAAAGGTTTCCAAGAAATCTCAATTATTTTTATCTTTCACACAGAAGTAATGAATAATATAAATTTTCACCGGAATGCTAAATAATATTCTTCTTTTTATAAGAAAAATCAATGAATTAGGGAGATAGATTTAACCCCAAGGTCGGTGTTTGGCTCTGCAGTTGTGGGTGTCTCCCACTAGAAATTTGTACATAACATTATGCATAAAACTACTAAGATTCATACTACTTAGCTCTCTATTTCAGGAGAAGGTGCAATCTTTGCATCACTCAACCATTAGATATCAGTTCCAGTCTTATTTGTATTTTTGGGCTAAACAACACAAATTCTCAACTGGGACGGATGGAAATCTATTGGAATGCATACTTTCTCACCAGGATATCCAAGTCCTATGCAATAAAAATGGGCACTAATGCTTTGTGAATGACTTGGTAGAGTTTATAAGAATAATTTCATTTATGAAAGATGAAGACCTGTAATATCTAACCCTATGATGGCCAAAGGTGTCAGTGGAGCAGAGTCATTTTGGATACTAGGTTATCCCCACCCTGAACTCCTAATATTGTATTCTATGGGGATTTATACCTCTGGAGGTACAGAACCCTTTCCTCTATGCTCTCCTTGGCACATCCTAATGAAGTGGTTCCATATCCCCACTCGTGGAATCTGCATTGTGTGTTACAGATCACCTCATCGATCTCTCTTTCGACATTCCCTAACTGTTGGTTGGTATTTCTTTCCACACCAGCAAGTTTTTTTTGTCTTTTCCACCAAAGTCATTAAACAGACCTTGTCTTCCGCATTTAGGGTCCTATCAAGAAACTACCTTTGGAGTTCTTTGGCAAGGGGACTTAAAGGTTTTTATGAAACCCGTGCCTAGAATTTCTAGTTGGTTGTTTGCATTTTCTTGCACCATTTTTCCCCTTTGTTCTATACTAAGACAATGGCAATGACATGGTGGTCGAAACCGACATTTACGGAAATTTCCATAAAACCCATGCAGGTAAGAGAAACCCTCAGTATTTAACCAGAATGCCATTAACTTATAATGCTCAAATAACCATGGACTCTTGAGGGAAACGAACAGACAATACTGTGACAAACATCAACGCCATTGGAAAACGCCAAACAACAGAGGAACAAACATCTAAACAATACAGTAGCCGAACTTAACAAAGCGACACCAGACAGTCGAGGCATACAAGCCGGACCTGGAACAACAGAACCGCAACCAAACGTTTGCTATACAGTTAATCGAGCAGGCAGGAACCGCATTCTGTTTTCACCGCAGACAATACAACAAATACAAAGGAAAAATCGCAGAGACTGCAGAGCTAAACAACCAACTAACAATAATAACCCAAAGGGCGCGAACATGGTAAAACCCAAGCCGAGTAACTTTCCAGGATCTCGAGGAGGGACAGTTGTCCGCCAATAAGACCACCACAGTACATGCCATCCTCAGCACTCTGGAATATTTTGAGCCAATGTTCGTATCAGATCTCATTGAAAAGCATTAGCTAGTTAGCGTGAATCTGAAGTTTGATGACACATACAGTTCTGTAACCAGTAATAGGATTGCATGTGATAAAGTACCTTTGAACAGCTTGATCTTATTTTGAAATTTTGTTATCTAATTAGCAGCGCTGCTGCAGTGACTTCTGAAATGATGCACACAACAGCTGCCAATATTAGAATATTACCAAGAGAATACCTTCCTCGGTGTGCTTTCGAAACTGATCAGTTGGTTCAGGTATATACAATACTCAGTTTCTAATAAATTGCTTTTGCAAATTAAAAGAGATCTCGTCAAGATTAGAAAGTTGCAACAACCCATGTTAGAGATCTGTTTTACTCTTATACAGCTTTAGTCAATCAAATACTCTTTTTAATGTTAAACAAGCTTTTGACACATTGTACATGATATAAGGATTGCACAAGAAGCTTTAGTTCACATAACTGCTTAAGATGTTTTGTCTCAAATATGTCCTCTCTTCAATTTACAATGTTATCATTTTATTCTAACTAACTATTTGTTATACAAATTACAAAATGCAGAAACATGCTGGCCTTCACGTCCATAACAAATGCAAAAGTAATATGAATATGTTTCTTCATATTATGCTCTTACTGCAATACAAGTATTATGACTTTGTAGCCTCACGGTTTTGATCTCTCCTTTGCATTGTCATGTTCAGCTAGTTAGCATGAATCTGAAGTTTGATGGCAGATACAGTTCTGTTAATAGGATTGCATAAAAGTACCTTTCAGCAGCTTGATCTTACTTTGAAATTATGTTGTCTAATTGGCAAGGCTGCTACAGTGACTTCTGATATGAGGCACACAACAGCTGCCAATATTAGAATATTACAAAGAGAAGACCTTCCTCGGTGTGCTTTCGAAACTGATCAGTTGGTTCAGGTATATACAATACTCACTTCCTAATAAATTGTTTTTGCAAATCAAAAGAGATCTCGTCAACATTGCAAAGCAATGCGAAACCCGCAATAAGACCCCAAAACCTTTCCACCCCAAAACTTTGGTTCGACTTAGGTTATAATCACTTGGTTCAATGTATCATGTTTCAATTTCAGAATTTTAGCAAATGACAGAAGATCCTTTATTGATCAATCCCATTCATCATCAAGCTATCCGACTATGCAGTCTTCACCAGCCCCATGGTCATCAAAGGTCAGCTTTGTTTAAACATTTTTATTTATTTCAAGTGCACCCATTTTGTATGCAGTTCTTGATTTCCCTCTGACATTTTCCAACATTTGCCAACAATTCCTCTACTGTCCCTCTGTTACTACTTTTTCATTTTGATTTCTTAGAATAAAAGCAGATTCCTTGGTGCAATTAAATTTGTATTTAAGATAATTAAGCATAAATTTGTCTGCAAACACCAACCCCTGTAGTACTAACTATATGCTTTGTTTCAAAATTCAGTCAAATCGCGATATAAACAGTATTGGAAATTTCTCTGAGTTTGAGGAGAAAATTCTTCGTCAAGGGAGTTCTGCCAGATTTGGAAGGTACACAAGATTTGCAAAACTTTGTCAATTACTGCTATCATGGGGGGTTTTGCTAATCACCATTTCTGTACTAATGTCCTTGGCATTGTATATCACCTTTGGCAGTGTCACAGCAGCTCGTGAGCTTATCACAAAAACTACAGTTGAAGTTGTAATATCTGAACGCACAGTTGCAGCCATTCTAGGAAAGTCTGGAAATGATGTTGTTAAAATTCAGCAGCTAAGCTCGTATAAAGAAGCACAAATCTCTGCAAATTCCATGGGATCCCCTTCAACTGAAATTTTTGAAACATGGATACTTGGAATGAAGTGTTGTCATTGCTGACAAAATGACATTGTACTGACAGAATGACAAAATGTTACAGCACCAAATTTGACATTGTACTGACACAATACTTCTTTATCCAGCCTATAAAGTGCCATTTCTTTGACTTGACATAAATGTATTTTGATAAACATGAACTGCATTATATTTTGAATTTGGATTCTACTGCCACTGCTTACGCTCCAAAACCAATGTTCTCTGTGTAAAAAATATATATTTTTATATATATTCAATATATCATTACACAATGTATTAGCTTATCATTTTAAATTATAAATTATATTTTTTAATTCAAATACTATGATATTGCAGAAAGCAAGAGTATAGAACACCAAAAGATAATGGATTTTTTCTTGGAGATCATGATCAATTTACATTTCAACTCGTAAAGTTTAAATGTTTTTTTTAATTTTAATTTTTTTAATTTTTAATTTATAAAATAAACTTATCAAAATTATTTTATTATTGTACTTAGATGCTATATTTACTAACCCAAAACTATAAAAAAGGCCAAAAGTCATGTCCTTTTGCATCACAACAAATTATTAATTAAATGCAACAAATTACTAATTAGAAATTAGATGCATTTCAACTCGTAAAGTTTAAATGTTTGTTTAATTTTAATTTGTTTATTTTAATTTTTAATTTATAAAATAAACTTATCAAACTTATTTTATTATTGTACTTAGATGCTATATTTACTAACCCAAAACTATAAAAAAGGCCAAAAGTCATGTCCTTTTGCATCACAACAAATTATTAATTAAATGCAGCAAATTACTAATTAGAAATTAGATGCAGGGTTTATTTTCTTTGCTAATTAGTAATTGGACAAATTTAAAGTTCACACTAAAGTTATGATAAACAATATTTTTAAATAAATATATCTTTTGTTCTTTTGACCATGGAATAATTCCTCAATCATTGAGATTAACATGGTATCATTTATGTCCAAACATGTTACTAGATATGTAATCTTTCAATCATGGGTTCAAGACTCCATAACTATAATTTTTAAATGCTTAAGTTCTTCTTTGACCTTCGAGAATAATCTATGTAAATATTGAACACTCTCCACCACGAATTTAATTAACAAATTTATATTCATAATAATGTTTATTTGGTCATTATCATTTTATGAATATTTCCATAACATTCAAATGTAAAAAAATAACAAAATTCTATGTTTTGTGCACCATGGTTATTAAAATACATAACTTCCTTTAACACCTCCCTATTATTTTAATATGTTTTCTGCACCATGGTTATTACAATACATAACTCACTTTAACACTTTCCAATTCATCATACATTATAATTCATTATTATGCATTTCAACATATTTTATACCCCGTGCTTATTAAAATACATAACTTACTTTAACGCTCTATAATTCTTCATACATTATAATGCATTATTATTACCTTTTATAGTTTTTTTCCCTCAAGTTTTCTATGATTCACTGTTCAATTTTATTATATTTTAATTATTAATCTAAATTTTTTAAATCATGAGACATTGGAAAATTATATCTAAAACTAATCTTATTTTAAGAAATACAAACTCAACATTATAAGAAGATATATGACAAGTGTCTTTTGAAAATTATTTTTAATCGTAATAACAAAATATAGGACCAATGTCTTTTAAAAATTACATTATAATTGAAAATAATAAGACAAGTGATAAGGTAATTTTACTTTATACTTTTAAAACATATTTTAAATATATATGTTAATGTATTAAGATACAAATTAAATTATTATTTTAAATAGATGGATAAATTTGTAATATGAAACAAAAAAATTGAGATATAGTAAAATTGTAACAAGCATTAATCAATTCAATGACATTTATGACAATTCTTACTTAACAAAGGCAAAGTTCATTATATTTCACTCTTCGCATAAAGTCAAAAAGTTCATACAACAATTGGCCATCCAATTCATTAAATCTTAATACAATTAAGCATGCCTACAACACACTACTAATGGAAACCAGCTCTCATGATAACGCAAATTAAATCTCATAATAATAACTGACCAAACTGTTCTATTAACCGGCAGGGACTAGCGCCACAACAGTGGCTCCTTGTTATTAATGAAATAATAGATATAATTATTAGAATTAGCGCCACAACATTAGCTCCTTGTTATTAATGAAATAATAGATATAATTATTAGAATTATCATTAATTTCACCCAAACCAAAACAAAGGCCAACGAAATGAGAGCAAAGGGACTTCTCCAAATTTGATGGCAGAACCGGAGATTGAAGAGAAAGGGAAAGGATTGGAGAGACTCATCAACAACAGGGAGCGGACGAGAAAAAAAACAGGAAACGACGGAGAAGAAAACAAAGGTTGTTCAAATATAACCATCATAAAAATATAATAAAATATAATTTTATTTTAAAGGTTTATTATTGATAATTATAAAATTTTAATATATAAATTAAATATATAGGTTTTATAAAGTGGAACAAGTTTATGAGGTATAAAATAGAGGGTAATATGGTGTTTTGTTAAGGCATTTAGTGGTGAAAGGGTCACCAATTCGAAATCCTATGGATAATAATTTAGTCATGCTAAAATGTTGTTGTAGCCCACCCAGAGTTGGATTCTTGGTGATTTTGATGGCTTAAATGCTCCTGGGTTATAGCTACTCAAGCCACAAGTTATGCATAAAATGGAACAAAATTCTTAACCATAGAGATTTACCCCATTTTACCATGGAGAATATTAATTTGTTACAATACTATGGGCCAATACCATGTATCAATACCACATTTCCAAAAAACCATAACTCACTTTATATGACACCTGTTCATATAAAAAAAACTAATTAATCTATTTAATTTAAAAGAATGTCATATGAACAAGTGTCATACAATGTGAGTTATTGTTTTTTGGACATGTAGTATTGATAAAGGATGGTATCGGCTAATGGTATGGTAACAAAGTCTATTTAAAGATTCATAATCTCCATCGTAAAATGGGGATAAATATCCATGGAAAATAACCATGTTCCATATTTTGTGAAAATTTTTATAAATAATAAAAATTTTAAAATATAAAATGTATTGTGAAATAAAGTGTTTTAATGCTTATTATAAATAGATGTTTATTGGTTATATTTAGTTTATATGACTTCCCTAATAAAAATAGAGTTTTTTAATTGGAAAATGTATTAAAAAAAATTCAACAAAATAATTTTAATAAAACTAACAATATTTTTTAATATTTCATAAATACATGTTATAGATTTATTAAGTGAAAACATTCTGCTAGATTTCAACACCAATATATCAACCATATTCCCTTTAAACCATAAATACTATATACTAGTCATGTTGCTATCTAATAATAATCTTGAATCTAATATTTAAGTTGCAACACTAAAATAACATTGGGGACTCAAGCTATTTCAATGCAAGGCATGTCCTTTTCAAATCATTTGGTTGCATCAGAATTGCAACATGGACCATCTATCTAATCTCAACAATAATAACCTATTTCCTTCTATTAAATTGATAGTTTTTTTAATGTGAAAACATATAACCAAATTTCATATTTTTGTCTAAAATAATATTTTCACTTCGTTTTTCTTCTTAGAATGGAGATATTTCACCATGATGACAACTCCAACACGATGGATTATTAATGTTGAAAAGGTGAAGGATGAGCCATCTCTATCCCATATTAAGGTTGGGTTTCTTTTTTTTATTTTATGATATCTAACACCTTTTTTTAATTAAACATTATGGGATAGATTACATTTTTTGTTATTTCTAAATATATATTATATTATTAATAATATTTAATATATACTTCGGATAAGGTGTTCGATTTGAAAAATGGTGGGGAAGGTTATAAATTTCCCACCAGGCACATGCATGTTGGACATGGTGACACATCCCCATAAAGGTTTGACTGGCTACATGCAATGGGCTAGGGGAAGCCTCTTCAACTATCTCCTAGCAATCTACATGGAGCTCCTTATCAAACATTGTAATCATTGTTTGATAGTTAGACATACATAAAGCTTGTTAACAGATCTGGATTGATATTTTCCTTCTTGAAGAGCTTATCACTCTGCCTAGTATTATAAATATTACATTTAATGGTTGTCATGTGATGAGGTTACATTTTAGTTTTTGACTCAAGGAAATCATTTTTCATGAATTCATGGGTAGTATCCAACCTAGATTCGAGTCTCATGGCAATTGTTTAGGGAAGGAGCCTCCTCAACGAGCCTAATTTGAGAGACTTTTGTATCTTTAGTAGTTGTGGTTCATGATTTAAATTCCTCTTTGGTGCCTATATGGGGTAACTAATATGGGCCCACTTTACAAGGGAAACTCCGTCAAGGGATTAGGTAGGAAAAATGGGCTCGTTACTAATGTTTCTTTCGACCCCCATGGTCATCTATATATTTTCTATACCCTTGTCAGCTCTTCCAATGCTTCAATTGGGTTTGAAGAGGAAACAACCATGCCACCATCATCAAACATTTGAAGTCCTTCCTAGATTTTAGGTCATGGAAGGTGATTGATATTGGTCACAGATCTCCACCTGGAAAATTTCTTTGATCTTCATTATTTTGGTTTTAGTGTGGTTTGTTCTTTCAGGATATGGTGAGGGATTTGAGCTCACTTTTGTGAGGGGGTCTTCTTTCTCTCCAGAAGTCACTAAGATTCCATTTTGTGTAAGGTATATTAGGCCTCTTCCTAAGGAAGATTCCATTCTCAGTCCTAAAAATTCTAATTATTTTATGGATTTTTCCTCCTATTCTGTAAGATTCTCAGTCCACTTTGGGGACCGAATTACTCCAAGGCAAGGTATCATGTTGCATCAACATGCCCATGTTCATTGTAGAGAAACATATTAAGAAGGGGGCATACTCAAGCCTAATAGAGGGATGAAAACTCAATAAATCGATTAAGGCAACTCACTCCATAACATGAGCAAGAGGCATTATTTCAGGTTGAAAGGGAGTTGGAAGACAAGCATCATACCCTTATAGACATTGGAGTGTTGGTAGATATGTTTTATTGGGTTCCAAATGCCAGACATACTCGTTGGAGATATAACTAATACATGTAAATTGTGGATACATATATTCACTTCAAATTCCTCCTAGACAAAGTGTTGATAGGCATAAATGAACTCTCGGATGACATTCTTCTCTCTTTCGATAAAATGCAACAACACTTGAAATTAATGGATCAAAGGTTAGGTCATATAAAAAATTACCAGGGTATCCCTCCTAATATAGGTTGTTCTCTAAGTAGAAATAAGGAGCCCATCTAAGTAGATGTAACACACCTCCTGGCTCACTAGAGGTAGTTACACGTCACTTGACTCCCAATGTGTGGTTATGAGAATGGAGTGATTTTTTTTTTACAAGAGAAAAAGTCAAAATATAAAGATGAAAGCATAAATATAATGCTAGCAAAATACAACATTTATCTATGTGATCCCATGTCGAAGATTTTGTTCCCAACAATGTAAAATATGCATTTACCAAATTTACTAATTTAGAGGAACACGAGATATCTTCTAATACGTAGACCATGTACTGCATCAAATATGTCAAATGGCACCTCAAATGGCCAAGACTTGAATATAATGATGAAAAACTCACATGTCACCCTAGAGGGACGATAAGCATATCACCCTAAGAACATTAATGTGCCAGTATACACAGTGCCCACATTTCATATTTTCCAAAATATTTACCTCTTTCAATTAGATCTTAGTTTGTAATCATATTCCTAATTGTCTATATATCTAAGAGCTCTATATGGCTCATTTGATTTTCATCCAACTAATTTTTCAAACAACCTTGTGAAACCAGTGGAGTGCAATGAAAAATATTACTTGATAAATCCTCAAGATGAGCCTAGATATCAATAAGCTATAAAGTAAGAATTTGCAATTTCTGACATCAATGCCAATAGGAAGGCCTCAAATGTGTACTAAAAATTGCAAAGTTTTTTATGAGATTTAGAAGTTTTTTTTTGGATAAAAGGAAAATCCAAAACCTTCAGTAATATTAGATAAATATTTAGTTCAGACAACTGGAAACTCATATATTTGTAAGAATATGATCCTAGGAACCATAAAGAGGGACCCAAAAGTTGAACGTATCCATGTAAGCAATGCAAAAGGGAGGAAAATAGATTATTCAACATCAAATCTAATAGTTGATTTGAAACCTGCATTGACCTTATCCCTATATTTCTCCTTGGAATTTATGCTCTATAAAATCACTAATCAAGAAAACAATATAGTTCTTACAATGGTGGAAAATAAATATAGAGACACTTTGATGAATGAGTTTGCCAATTAAGGTAGCTCAAAATCAGCAATTTTCTTGTTTGTGCAATAAATCGTCAGTTTTACAAGTTTGTTGTTCTTCATGGGTTACAAGTGTTTATGATTGGACCTACAATTAGTATTAGCTTTAATGAATGCCTCTTCCGAACTACGTGCCTCAGAGAATAACAAAAGTAAAATCACTAGTTTTCTTGTAATTCTTACCATTTGGTTACCATGTACTCTTGAGTGATATAGATGTATATTGGTTCAAAGACCCAGTGCCTTATCTCAAGACCTTCAAATCTGGGATACTTTCTACACAAAATTACAAGTACAATGAGGCAAAGTCATTAAATCTACCTGGACATCTAAACTCAAGTTTCTACTTTACTTGATCTCATCATGCAACCACTGTTGTTTTGGATAATATTGTAAATCATGTTGCACTATCAAATCTATGAGAAAAACCAAGCTTCTATGAGCCGAGAAGGGGGTGTAAAATAGAGTTAGTAATTACCTGCGTGTAAAAAAATAAAGACAAATGAATATGATATATGGTATTATAATATAAGGAACCATGTTAATGAAATTGTCAATAATTATTCTCATAATGCAATAGCCCTGAACCAGATCTCAAATTCTCTTGTGCAAAAATTTAATGACTAACACACATGATGCTCTATAACAAGAAACATTTTGTTCCTTTGGTGGTCCTATTCAAACATCACTATGAAATTATTTACAAATCCAATCTCATTATATTCCATTTCAGTGTGTCACCTTATCTTCGATGTTAGGAACCTTGTAAAATACCTTTATTACTAGTTGTTAAATTATATCCAGCAAAAATATTTGGGTGGAAACTCCACAACATGCAATACAAAAATGCCAATTTCCATAAAATCAAGAATCTGCATCATTAAAAATGCCCACAACTCTAGTTTTCCCAAGGTTAAAACTAACAACTTAGAACTAACAATCAGACAATAAATTGATTCCAAAATCCATTCTAATTGATCAGAAATAGCCACTGAACAATCAAATCATGTACTGCTTGTTTAATATCATAGTTGGACATGATATAAACTCCCTTGTAGAATGCAGAGCTATGCCCAATAAAATATCAAACAATAGCCACATTTTTCATACCATTTTACATTTATTAATTGGAGATATTTGTAGCACAATAAATATGAGAGAAGGCATATATTTTAAAGGAGGATAGACAACTAGGTTAGGGACAATAAATCACCTCCCAACCTTAGATAAGTTGAAATTAGATTCCTTATGTAGTTCTCACCCCTAAGATGATTTCCAGGACTTGAGAAGACCTGCTTCAGGTCTAATCAAATTTACCAATAGTCTGGGGAATCCAGAGCTCAAAGCCTCTACCCTCAATCACTATTAGGGTCTCCATAGGTTTAACCTCCACCCAAATTTGTTTTGGTAATAACCCCACCAAAATAGAAGGAATCTAGGGTCTGTGATGGTAGTTCAACTTCTAATTTTAGTTCAACTATCATTCTTTGTGCAATGATAGTGTCACCTCCATCTCCGCGCTAGTGTCTCTATAGACATACAACATTGTCTCCACCTTTGTGCTTTTCCTATCTCCCATTTTCTCTGTTTTCCTCCTTCACCAACGTGTCCTTCCCTAGCTCAATCCCCTTCCTATTCATGTTGCCCAAACACTACTTGAGGTTAGTTAGAGCCAAGACTGGCCCTACCCTCCATACCAATCAAAAGTGTCCCATTTATTTCTTGTACTCATATTTGTGTGGTGGTTGGCCCTGTCATCACTAGTCAATCTTGCAGGCCAATCAACCTCATGTCATTTGGCCTTTTTCTCCTTTGCCTACCATTTATCAGCATCTAAGGCTTGTTTTGAAACAAAAAAAATATGTTTAAGTAGAAAGATCCTCTCAAATCCTAGAATCATTATCCCTTTGTTGTTAGCCCATGTGCCTATAAAAATATTTGCAACATTTATAGGAGTAAAAAGTGACTAGGGCGTTAAACCCCTCCCCCTTGGGAGAACACTGCGCTTGGTGCTTAATGACCATATATAATATATCGATAAATTCTTAAAAGACACAACACAACTAAGATGGAGCTTTATATATTAAGCTCATTTCAGGTTTTACATCACATATTGTAGGCATTATGGTTTACACAGTCATTCAGTAAATATATCCATTTTCCAATGGCCCCTTTTGTAGTATTTTGGTGCATTTTATGTTCTCTCTTTGATATCTTCTAGTTGTTTCTTGTTGTCTTGCAACCAACTCCATGCACTTAGACTAGGAAATTCCTGTGTTTTCTTGTAACATGACATACACTTTCTTCTAATATTCATTATAAGGAAATTGTAATGATTTAAAATATACCTATTGTTTTATCCATTAGTCTATCAAGTTAGTCCAAAGGTGTCCCACTTCCACCTTTTTCCAAAGTAACAGAATCTGAGACTTTTCACCTCCACCCTTAGTCAACAACAAGGGAAATCTAGAGGCTTTCACCTCCACACCCAAATCAGAAACAAGGGAATCCAGAGGCTCATGCCTCCACCCTCAAATCAGCAATAAGGGAATCTAGAGGCTCACTCCTCCACCCTGAATAACCAACAAAATAATCTATAGGCTCATGCATCCACCCTAAATCATCAACAAGGGAAATCTATCCTACTTAGACCTCCACCCTAAGTCATCAACAAGGGAATCCAGAGGCTCATATCTCCACCCTGAATAATTAAGGGAATCAAGAGGTTTATACCTCCACTCAATTATGATTATATATATATATATATATATATACAAGGGAATCTAGCCTACTCAGACCTCCACCCTAAGTCATCAATAAGGGAATCCAGAGGCTCATATCTCCACCCTGAATAATTAAGGGAATCAAGAGGTTTATACCTCCACTCAATTATGATTATATATATATATATATATATATATATATGCCTATTCACGACTATGGTCACTACCAAACCGGGTAGTCATTACCAAACCAAGTAGTATTTTGTCGACAAAAATATTATTATTGGGAATCTAGAAGCTATCTTGTCTCCACCAAAACAATATATGGCACAGAGGTCCAGAAAATCCCATACCTATCTATCCCAAACTCATTACACAATATAACATAATTCCATGTACACATAGCACAAATTACATATGATAGGGTAAAACATATACACATTTACACATGTATGAACAAATACACATGATAGGACACATGCACATATACACAAAGAATAAGGGAATCCAAAGGTTTATACCTCCACCTAAACTACAGGAATTCAAAGGCCCAATACTCTCCACCCACTTTGTGCATCATGAATCTGGAACCCAGTGCCTCCTCTTGTCTCCTGTAGAAATCCAAAGTGCACTAGTCATTCCACATGATGGCCTCAATGGGATTCCAAAGAGATGACCCCCACCTTTTTGCAAAAGAATCAAGAATATAAAACTCTATTCAAGATCCACTTGATACATAATACGAGTCAAGAGAACTTGCTCCACTTGCATGTATTTTCTCGTTGTACCGCATGCATCCATATATGTATTAAATGAATATGTCCAATCATTCTTCCATAAGAAAAACTTGTAAGCCAAAATGGAATTTTCATATATGCATTGCCATAACCATGTATTCAATACAGAAGCACATGTGCAAATAAGGTCATGTTTAAGAGATCTCCCTTAATCATAATCAATAATTAGTTATTGGAATTCTTTTTCTAGAATTCCTCCTTTTTCCATTCTATTGTCCATAATTTCCAATGACTCATCCAACCTACTTGGTTGTTCACATATCGATAGATTGTTATCAAATCAACATCTTGTTAAGCTTGCTTTTTGTTTTCACCTGTTATACCCTTTTGTAATTGTGTCAAATAGTCTTATTCTTCATCCCTAGTGCAGAGAAGGATGGGTGAAATCTTGGTGGTATAATAGGAAAACCAAAAGGGAGATCCAAGTCCCAAAGAAATAAAAGAGAGCCAAAATTTTAGAGGCCAAAATCACACGGAAGGCCGAAATATCGAGATCCAATACTGGAAGGACAAGTAGGCAACGTATTGAGATTTTAGGATATCAGAGGAAGGAACATGTAGACCTCGGAGGTTTATTTTAAAAGCGAGCCCAAAATAGAATATCATAATAGGAAATCTGAAGGAGAGGCAAAGATCATATCGGAGCCTCAACATTTTAGAACCTGATATCCTATGGATAAGACTTGTGAGTAGAGTGGTATCAGAATATCCGAGTTTCGTAACTCCTTAAAAATTGGATCTCTTTAGAAGTGTTGAGGTAGCAAAGAGCATAGGAAATACAAAGGAAATCATCGCAAAACCAAGGACCCCAAGGACCCTTTCTCTCTCCTCATGGGAGACACATGGCAGCAGGTGATTGGCCTCGGGGACCAGACATGGTAGCTGGCGTCAGCATAACGTGGCCACACGGTGGACATGTGGCAATCAGTTTCGGCACTTTCGGGGACCTAATAGTGAAAATCAAGGTGACACATGTCACCACCTAGGGGATGCCACGTGGAAATGCTAATGTTAGTATGATGTCATTTCGGATGTTAGTTTTTCGGAGGATGGAGTTTTTGTAGCCCCTGTTAATTTTTTTTATCAAAAGTGTCGATCTAAAGAAGGGGATCCGATGTTAAGTGGAATTTGGTCATGAGGACTCATAAGACCAAGGGCATAGCACCCAAGTGCTATGGAGAACATCAGATATCGAAGTTTTCAGAAACCATTGGAAATTTAATTTTGAAAAGGTCTCAATGATAAGGGATTTTGATGAGGACTGGCACATGGTCGTGAGAGATCCAACTGTCGAATCCAATTTTCCAAATTTCTACATTCACCTCTCCATTATACATGGGAAGTTCGAATTTTATGTCCAATTTCAATAATGGAGTCTTTCCTTTTAGGGTTTTGGAATGAGTATGGGCAGTTTCAGTGGTGGTAGTGGAAGATGATGCTATGTGAGATGATGGAGATGATGAGGATGGTGGAGATGGAGGTGGCTTTCCACCATTACCTTTGGAATCCTTCTTCTCATCTTTTTTTCCTTTGAGCTTCCTTCTCCATGTGGAGGTTTAGAACTATCTCCAACCATTCTAGTGTTCCTCTCTTCATAGAGGACTTTAACCATCTCAATCAAAGTATAGAAATATTTCTTGAATCCTTCCTCTTCTAAAGAGGGACCTTTAGGCTCTCTTTATCCAAACATAATGGCTATGGATTCGGGCTTAGAAATTGGTACTGCTTGTACCTCTTTAATCTCAGCTGAAGACAAAACTTGAGGAGTTTCAAGTGAAATTGGAATTGGAACTTTGGGTGGTGGAGATTGTGGCCTTGTGGTTCTCCTTCTTCTGGGAATTACCTCAGGAGTTGCGAGCAATAGATTCCCTTCTCCTCTCTGCAACTTTAACCTTATAAGCATCACAATTTTGCAACCATTAAAACCCTAATTTCACAAACTCAAGAAATATATTAATTCAACCTTTCCTTTGATACCAACTTGATATGTTTTTGTATGATTATTTTTGTTGTGCTAATAACAATTATAGATTTATAATTATGTGCATGCATATTACTTCTTGTGCTGAGGTTTCATTAGCTGTTTGTGCATATAATCAGGTAAATTTCCTTAAGTTTTATAAGACATTCATGAGAAAAATATCTTTAGAAACAAATACTAAACAATAAACATCTACAGTGCAACAAACCATCAAAGAGACACATTAACATAGTGCTTTGATAAAATAGTTCACCCATCTTGGGCTACATCTCCTTGGTCTAACTTTCATGGCTTGGGCCTCTGTATTAGCTCAATATGGAAAAAAAATGTTGTTTACAAAGATTTATGGTTCCTGATACTTGCACCAATGTGTTCAGAAGGTTCAAATTAACCAAGAACACCTCTTTTTGAGCTCAGTTTGGTTGAAAATTGCTCAAGATATGCTTCATTCAATGTTTCCATAGGAAACCCCACTAAAACTGGAGAAGACTCCAGTTAGCACTGCCAAAATTGGCAATTCCGCTGAAATTGGTGCGCCTCCAAAACTGACTTCATCTTAAGAAAATAGATTAATTAAGTTAAGCTGGATTAGTGGCGCTCTAAGTGTGCTTATCCATTAGCGCTAACCCATGGGTATCTTGTGTGGTCATATGGTGAGGGAGCTGGTTCGCAGGGCTGGCTCCCTCTGCTCCGTCGTCGACATCACTGTAGGAATAAATAAAATATCATGGCCAATGTTTAACAAACCCACCACTTGGTCCATTGGTAATGTAACAGAGTTGGGAGGGGGAGGTCACGAGTTCGACTAGTCCTCCACCCGTCCCTTCATATGTTTTTCCACCATATAACTTTGCACCTCAATATTTCGGTGCCTTTGGACTTTAACCATACCATAAAACATTTAAAATGTGTCATTCAAATATTTATATGCGGATTTATATATATTAAAAAAACAATTTCCACATAATATTCACTATGAACTCATAATTCCACCTTGGAGGACATTGGGCAATTTCACCTTCACACAACTAAACTGGCGAATCATGAAGTGACACTTGTCACAACCTCATTGGGCAAAAACTAAAGAAGTTTCCCATCATGCTGACTGTACTACCATGTCATCATTCTGCCATGTTCTGCAATTTTTTTAGTTGTTTAGGAAAACAAACAGTAGGCCTTTTCTCCTTCATCCAAACTCGGTTTTTAGTAAAACGAATTGCATTGTGATTGTCTTGACGAGACGGGCGCGGTCATATAGGTTTCAAGCCAATATGAGAACTTTTATTTTTGAGCTAAACACTAAGAACCTGATCAACTATAGATAACCTTAAATTGACTACATATATATAATTTACAAAAAAAAATTAAATTATTTTTCTCTAACAATTTCATATATATGTAATTTTGTTACAAACAAAAAAGACAATTTTGCAAATAATCAAAGAAAATTTTTATGGCTTGTATAATTTTGAAATAATAGATCACCATCATTAAATTAATTTTGAATGCTAATTTTTTTAAAATATGTTTACTCTAATGATAGTGCATATTTGAGATTGATAAATTAAAATATAAGATGTCAAAAACTCATTGGCAGGTTAGATGAGTAAATCAAAATTCCATTTCTCCAATAAAAAAGTGTGTTTTGGCTTAATTTTGAGGAATTTTTTCCTCCTTGATCAATGTCTTTAGCCATGGGACCCATTCATGAATAATTAATGAGGAATGAAAGTCATAGGGACTTCATATTATTGACCAATACCTTGTCATGTTCATTCATAAAGAGGCTTTAGAACTCAGAAATAAAGTCAATATATTGTAAGTATTACGGTGATGTGGGGTGTCTCAATGTTTATAGTTGATGGGGTGTATAAAAGGATGATACCTCCGAAAGGCGTGAAGAGGAAATCCGCAAGAAGATTAAAAAATCCCTAGAGAGACCATGTACAATTAGAAATGCATAACAAAATCAAAGAAGGAAGTTACAATTTGGTAGATGAGATCACGTTCAAACTTCAAAAGGATAATGTAGACAAGATTGAAGAAAGTACAAAAAGGATTCTTGAAGAAATTGAATTCCATTCAAAGGATGTTCATGTCAAATATGATGATATTATCTTTGAGGCTACAATCATTAATGACTAGGAAAAAAGGATAAAGGAGGCCATTGTCTCTGAAAATTATTTAAATGGATTGGTTATGTAGAGAGAAGGAAATACTTGAAATTTGAACCTTATTGGTATATCATTACTAAGAAAAATTTCAAAAAATTATATTGATATCAACAGTATTAAGGAAGTCAAGAAGGTCAATATCAATATTATGGAGGTGAAAGATAACTCATCAATATTCATGGATTAGGGCATCATCAAACCATAATTCAAAATAATGCGAACTCATACCAATATTTACTATGTATTGTAGAAGTCACAACAATAATACATGGATTCAATGGAAGGAAAATTATGCAAAAACCAACCATCATTGATTAAAACCAAGAGAAGCTAAGTTTGGAAGGATGAATCATGGTCACTAGCGAGAGCAATATAGTAATATAAGGAGATCCCATTATTTGGTTTCATCACATGTAACACTCTTAACTACAATTCTTTGAATACAAAGGCTTTCAAAGGAGGGCACTACGTTATGACCACAAGTGGGGACATATATTGGGTAAATGTGCGATAAATACATAAATAAACATGTAATTTACGAGGAAGGGTGATTTGGTATAACATTATAAAGATATGACACTAGACTAAGAGTGTGCCAGATTTGAATCACTCCATTACTCTCACATGCTTTTGTATTCATAACTTCTAATTGCCCAAAGTGTTGTGATTCATTAATAATTCTTATTATTTGAGTGGAGAATGCAATAATAGTATAAAAATACAAATTTTTTGCTAAGATATTTAAAAAATAAAATTAAAAATATTGAAAAATATTGAACAGATAAGGCACTAGAGTAAGTGTGTGCCAGGTTTGAAGTGCCCCATTACTCTCACATGAGTGTGCCAGATTTGAATTGCCCCATTACTCTCACATGATTATGTATTTATAACTTCTAACTGCCCAAAGTGTTGTGATTCATTAATAGTTCCTATTATTTGACTGGAGGATGCAATAATAGTATACAAATTCAAACTTTTTCGTTAAGATATTTAAAAAATAAAATTAAAAATATTGAAAAATATTGAACAGATAAGGCACTAGAGTAAGTGTGTGCCAGGTTTGAATTGCTCCATTATTCTCACATGTTTATGATATTGCATTTTCATCACTTCCAATTGCCCAAGTGTTGTGATTCATTAATAATTCATATTAGCTAGTCCCTATTATTTGAGTGGAGGATGCGACAAAAGTATACAAATTTAAACCTTATTTGCTAGGTCCAAGGAATTATTGATCAATTAGTTGATGTATATGTTCTTTAGGTTAGAGATTTTTAAAAACTCTTATTATTATTGTGGAAATATCTATCAAGGACAAATTTTGAATTAATATTTTTTTTTGTTAAGCTTGGCAGGACCTTTCATTTTCTATTTATAATCAGCAATTTTACACCACATAGGTTGGCTAGGTGGCCTCAACTTGCCCAATGGGAAACCAAGTCTGTTGGCCACCTATCCTCGTTGTAAGCCATCCAAAAACAATAAAGTTTCAATCTTTCTAGCCAAGCTATATATGTCTCTGTTTCATGATCATTCTATATATATATATATATATATATATATATATATATATATATATATATATCCTTATACATGCATGATGAAAAGTAAATACTAACTGCATATATAACAAAAGTAAACATGGTAAATTGACTAGCCCTCCTTCTCCTCCAATGACAATTCCACAGGTGTCGAATCCTTTACAGTTGCTCCAGGCATCTCAGACAGTTCTTGGATGCATGGAATATGTCTTTCAATTCTGTCCAATCTACTGTCATGTTTGTGGAGTTAAAACTGAATTCTCTACAGATCTTGTTTGTAGCTCGGCATCCCTTAGAGAGAGACTCCCATCCCCACCGATATTTGTTCCATGGCCTTACCCATCAGGCTTTTCATAAGCCAGTAGAGGTATAATGTCTGCTTAATTTGGGTTATCCTTCCTTTGGTATTCCCGGGGTCCAGGACTGGTGTCCTACAATTCTCCATCTCCTCCTTTGTCTCACTGCCTTGCTTGATTTCCTCCTCCCACTCTTCTAGCAGATTCTGAATGCCTTCATTTGTTTCCTCTCGGTATGTTGTAGCTGCTTCACTAATGATTTGCTCCATCGATTTCCTTCCTCTGCGAGATTCCGACGTGCTCGGGTCCTTAGCCTTTCCAAGCTCTCAATCCCATCTCCCACATTCCCATCCTCTTGTTGGCCGAGCCATATCAACATTGTTCGAAACTTGTTCATAGGAAAGAATTGTTAACCACAAGCATAGTAACATATTATATCCATGGTTACTATCCCGGCGATAATTGCCAATGCTATCATTCTCCCTATTCATTGCTTTTTTCCATTTTGATAGTAGTACCAGGGGAAAAATGGGCAAAGAGCCAATCGTGAGTAGGGTCCAGACTCCCTATCCCTTCTAGATTTTCACCCCTCCCTCCCCATTGTCTCGCGTACTCAGTGTGGTTAACAAACCCCGGCCAAGGCCATGAAACTGAGCTAAACCTCAACCCAACCCCATTTCCCTTTTCCCAGTGAGCCATAAACATTCCATTTCCCTCATCATGCCCGACATCCCCCTCAGGGGTCCTATCTGGTCTCTTAGCATAGTAATTACTCTCAATTCCTCGTAGATTACCATTTTTGCGGCCACTGGTCCAGCATCCTACCCAACATACTAGCTTCTCTTTGCCACCCTCAACCTCCGATGTCGAATTTCTACCTACCTGACCCCAGCATTCAACCTCACTCATCCCACAGTATGTATAACCCAGGTTTCCATTGCCACCCAAATGAAGGTCCACACAACCACAGGTAAGGTCGAATCCCGGCAGGCTCAAAACAAAGACGCATAGCCAGACTAGAGGTGCTCGACGCCTCCTCCATTTCCCTTTGTGTTTCTCCCAATTCCCCTTCTCGGCTATCTCCCTCTTCCCCCAGCAAGAATCAAACTAGGTCGACATTGCAAAGGAGGCAAAGAACCAAGATACATACTCATTTCTGCTCCAAGATTGATGTCATTGTTGTCGTCGCCTTCCCTGTTTACTGTTCCTGCTCCTTGCTCCATAAGCCAAATTACATTTCTTATCCATTTGTCTCGTCTTAATTGATCAGTTTCATACAAGTTTTTGTGGAGGACATTATGCTTGGAGAGAAACAACATATAAGATATTAAGGGCAAGATTTTATTGGCCCACATTGTTCTTACAAGTAGGATCAAAGGTCAGAAGTTGTGTCCCTTGTCGGATGTTTGCTAGTAAGCAAAATCTAGCAGCTCTTCCACTGATCCCAGCAATAGTCTGAGAACCTTTTCTCCAATGGGGACTAGATTTTATTGGAGAAATTCATCCCACTTCAAGAAATCAACATAGATGGATCCTCACTGCAACAGACTACTTTACCAAATGGGTGGAAGCAATTCTAGTAAGAGATGTTACTGATTCAGTAGTAATCAAATTCATTGAAGAAAATATTTTTTCTAGATTTGGTTGCCCAAACCAGATTATTACTAACAATGAGACAACATTTTTTAGTGTTAAAATGATTCAATTTTGCCAGAAATATCAGATTATGTTACATCATTCAACTCCATATTATGCTCAAGGTAATGTTCTTGCAGAATCATCAAATAAAAGTTTGATAAAGGTAATCAAAAAAACTTTAGCAAATCATAAAAAGCGTTGGGACTCTCATCTAATTTATGCAGTATGGGCAAACAGAATTACTCCAAAGGGATCTACTGGAAAATCTCCTTTTCAGTTGGTCTATGGGAAAGATGCAATCTTCCCTACCAACTTGGCCTTCCCTGTTTTAAAATTCCTGCAAGATTCAACTGATGAACTTGATGATTTTTCAAGGAGAATAAACCAAATTATTGAACTAAATGAAAACAGAGATGAAGTTAAATACAAATTGAACAAGTATCAGAATAATATGAAGATCCTGTTTGACAGAAGAGCAAGGGAAAGGGACTTCAAGGAGGGTGATCTAGTTCTAAGATGGGATTCCAGAAGAGAAGGCAAGGGAAAAAATGGCAAGTTTGGAAACCTATGGTTTGGACCTTTAGCTTTGTTGAAGTAAACGGAAATAATACTTTTGTGCTACAAAATATTGAGGGTCTGTATTCCACTTATCCTATTAATGGAAGGTTTCTCAAACATTATATTTAGTATTGAGAAGTTGAAGTAGATTTCATTACTACCATTGTAAAAAGTTTGGTTTATTTTATTTTACGAACTGTCAGTGTGAATTTTCATAGCAAAGACTCCATAGCCCGAGGAGAAGGCACATAGATCTGCAGGTTCTATGCATTCTACAGGAGAAAGCAGTCCCCAGTTGAAGCTGATGTTGTGGAATTTTTTGGTTTTGGTAAGTTAGTATCAATTAGTAAAAAAATGAAAATATATTTCAATTATTTTTTAAGTTAGGATATGGACAAAAAGAATATTGAATCAAAAAATGTTAGGGATATTTTGATGAATGAGCCCATATCAAATAAAATGTTAGAATAGATGCCCTAAAAAATGAAGGCAAAAATAAAATGTTAGGCTAAAAATAAAAGAAAAATGATAAATTCTGAAATTGTTGCAAATCCAAATGCCACTACTCTTAGTCAATTTTATTTTTGCAAATAAAGGTTGTGTGCAGATTGTTTAAATGCCACACTAGTTCATACAATCCAATTGTACAGTTTAGTCATGATTAGATTTGATTTAAATTATTTGTCAATAGGTAGCAATTAAAATTGGCTCAACAATTTAATCTAAGCCAATAGAGGAAATAAGGGATAGAAGTAGATTAGTCATTAAAATGAAAGTATTGAGTTGCTAGTCTAAATACACTCGGAGAACTAAGTAAGAAAATGTTAGGAAAGATAAAGGTAGGTAGACAAATGGAATACAATTGGAGCATGAAAGGATTTTATCCTAAGTTATAACATTGCAAAGATGTGCATATGGTATGGGTTTTAATTAACCATAAATCCTAATTATCAATGTAATTATGCAAATATTATATCTTCATCCATTCATTCATCCACAACCCACAATTGTCACATCCGCCATAAATCTTGACCCCACCATCACTTTCCACCTCCGTTGTTAAATCCCATTCATCTTATCTTACATCCCGCACACTCGCCCGAAATCTGATGGCCCACATCGCTCCTCGGCCCTCAATTTCCATCCGAACTTTATTGGCCGAGGGGGTGGGGGGCGGGTTCGAAATGGGAAGTTTTGGAAACCACCCTCCAAAATATTTCTCTCCCATCCTATTTTTTCAGGACTTAAAATCCCGAAACCACTTTCCACTCTAACTCGCTCCTGAACGTGGTTTACATTTGACCATTTACTGCCACTCCTACGTCACTGTCCATGTCCGCTCCATGTCACTTCCTCCGTCCAATTAGCTGTCGCTTATCCGTTATTCATTTAATTCGTAACTCCCATGAATTTATGCCCCATACAACTGTTTATCAGTCTCGTTGGATAATTAATAAGGATTTAGCCGTTCATTAAACAACCCCGCTCCATTTTTGTTCATTATAAACCTTGTTCCTTCATGAAAACCATTACATAGTATATTTTTGAAACTCAATTCATCATTGGAGATTTCGTGCATGCAACCTAAACGATAGACTCATCATTCAACTGAATTTGTCATTATGTTCAAAACCAAGCCGACAACCAAGTCCACCTATCTACTTTCAGTTATACTGTTTTTCTGTTATCACTTTGTTTCAGACCGATTTCTTCCATTCCTGTCACTTTCAACCTATAATTCACTGAACAAGATGCCTCCTAATGGAAAATAAATTGTTGAAATCCCAAATCCTCTCATTTATCCACAAGTTGACTTCCATCATACTCCCCTGGTCGACAAAGATTGTAAAATCATTGAGTCTTCCTCTCAATTTGATTTATATGAAATTTACTGTTGGATGGAAGATCAATTAGTTGATCAAATAGATCAAATAGGACTTTGGGACTCCCACCTTCCTCGTTACATTTTCACTCAGATACATAGAGCACCTGAATTTTTCAAGAAATGCCATGAATCCTATGATCCCAATCAAAGAGAAATCATTTCACCCACGGGAGAAATCTTGTGTTTCATCAATTCAGAGTCCATTGAAAAGATGTTGCAAGCCCCAACTATGGCACCAACCCATCCTTTTTCTCATGAAAGCCTGATAGAAGCCTATCAAAAGCTAGATTTTACTAAAAGATCTCAAACTCTTGAACTTTTCCTAGTTGTAGATAGCCCTTTGTGTAAAATAAATCCCCCCTATGATTCATCCATGTTTCCAAACAGAACCACGCAAATCACCACCATTCTATCTTATCTGCTTGGTTACAATTCTGATCAATATGTTAATGAATCCATCTTAGGTTTCTTGTCTATCTTTTCTGCTGATTCCAAACCCACTGTTATTTATAAATTCAGTCAATTCCTAGCTGAAGCCATACATGAACAATTAGTCTAGTTTAACACTAAAGAAGTATTCAAGTATGCTTCAGTGCGTGTATACCTTTTTATATCTTTTCAGGGAGACAAGTTTCCATTCAACTTACAGAAGCTAGATGAGGAAGGCAACCAGCAATCAATGATCTTTTGGACTTCAATGGGAATGAAGGAGAAGGAAGAATTTACATATAAACATTTCATAGAATTGTTTATTCATCCAACTATTAGTCTTATGAGCAGCACTCCAGTGCCAAGAATCAGCGAGGAAATTGTCAAAGTATTGCATCTAGTTGATCAAGCCACCATAGGAGATTGGTATCTTTACCAAAACTATACAGAAATCAGAGTCTATGGTTGTGAGCTTCCACCTTACAAACTTCCTAAGTTCCTCCCTATCAGAATCTTTTCATTGGAATATATTAGGCAGAGGTTAAATGCAGATGAAGTACATTTTGTAGCTGCAAAGAAGAAATCACAATTCAAGCTAAAGGCTCAGGTTGGTCCTTTCATCTGCAACACTAGGGCAGCGAGAGAAGACGCAGACAAGTTATTGAAGGAAATGAAGTTTGGTCTCAACTTCACTTGGTCTTATGACCCAATGGGAGTAATTTCAAAACTCAAGGTTGAAAATAAATTCACTGCATACCACCATACAGCTAGGCCTGAAATAGAGCAGTACAAAAATCAGTTAGAATGGAAGGAGAACACCCTTCAAGAAGCAGAAGAACAAGCAGTCTCTACTTCAAATGTACAAACTCCACTTGCATAGGAAAAGACAGCCAAGCAAGGAAGGGAAGAACAATCATCCCCTACACTTGAAGCATCAAGCTAGGGCTTTAAAACTGTGCATAGGAAGAAGAGAACTAGCATATCTGTGAAGGTTAGTGCAACAAATGAGCCACAGAAAACAACATTTGATGGACTTTGGGAGACTTTACTTTTTACATAGTCTGGTGGATAGTCTACACAGTCCCCCACTCATTCCACTACTTCTCAGGAACAACAGATGATTCAGACCAGTGGAACCAGTCAAAAGGACAAAGAAGATGATATCTTCCATGTTTTCAGTGAAATTAAGAAGAAGAATGAGGAATTGAAGCTAAACACTTATACTCAATTCTAGAAACACTTTTTCAGTTCTCAAGCTATACTTATTTCAGTCTTTTACTCTTAGAAGGGTAAGATGCAAGTGGCTTTCTTACAAGCTCAAATTCCATAGCCTAAGACTCCTGCACATTATCACAAGCAATCCTCATTTGAGTTTAATGTAAAAGATGTACATCCAATTAACCAAATTGAGATGCACAAACAGACTAGCCAGATGATTTCTTTGCCTTTAACTCATACTACCATGAGTTTGTCAAAGTTGCAGGTCACCTTGGCCAATACATAGTCACAACTCAAGTTGGAAAAAGTTTCCTCACTAGCAAAGGACACCAAGATCAAATCCTTGGAAGATCTGGTGCTGAAGATGGGATATGATCCCTTAAATATAAATGTTGCAGAAGAAATTGTCAAGAAGAAAAATGTTGAGCTCTTAACATTAAGGAAGCAGCTCAAACTGCCAGCTTCCGAGGATCCAATGACCAAGGATATTTAAGAAACTGAGACTCAGAAATCTGACATGATGAAGCTCATCATGGAACAAAATATGCAAATAAAACAGATGGACGAGCAAATGAAAAAATTGATCAAAGAGAAAGAGGAAGTTGTGAAGAGGACTCAAATTCCAATGGATGTAGTTCCTCTTTCAGCAGTCTCTATAACTAGAGTTTCTACTTCAGGCACAACACCAATTACAGGTATAGCAGAAGGAGTTGAACAACCTGTAGAAGCTGTTCAAAATCTATCCATTCAGACAATAGAAATTAAGAAGTTGCACGATGAACTGAAGGAATTAAAACATATGAAGGTAGTTGCAGACAGTTCACATGTAGCCGAGTTGCAGAGGACAAAAAGTCAAATTGAAGTTTTGCGGAAGGAAATCAAAGAATCTTACCTTGGAAACAAACTAGGTTTGGCAAAGGAGATTCTATGGGAAGAAATTACTGAATCAGTCAAGGATATCTGGCCCTATATCAAGATAATATTTGATCAAAAAGACTTGTTGGAGAAAACTTAGGAAGCTATTGAAACTATCTCCAAGGAAATTGAGGACATGCCATAAGTTGCCACTGAGGTAATAAAGTTTTTGAATTATAAAGACAGCTATGAGCTTGAAGAATTAGGTATAAATGACAGGACAACAACTATACTTGAAGTGAAGAAAATCATCACAAAGAAAAACTTCATTCTTCAGTTGGAGGAAAAATGCAACAATATTAATGTCATAGTTCAAAGATTTTTCAGTAGGTTAGAACCCTTGACCAGCAAGGGTTTACCCTCTAAGCTTGTGATAAACGAAAAATTAATGCCCATTGAAGATTATGTTCTAAAGCTTACAGAGGTCGGTACCAATGCAACTTCAGTTTTGAACATAAGAGGTGAAGCAACACCAAGGGTTGTGTTGAATGCACTCAGAGATTCCTTTTTCATTCTAAATGAAATCAAACATATATTTCCAATAAAACCTACTTTTACTAAATAGACAAAGATGGATGAAGTTTATAGAAGGGTAACTAAGTTATCTATCCCAGATAAGAAACGTTGGGAATAGTTAACTGATTTACTTGACTAAAAGGGTGATCAAAGAACATTCAATATTTTTAGGAATAGTCATCACTAGTTCAATAGTTCTCAATTTTTCCAGCAATAGTTATATTCCTGATTTTGTATTTATCTGTTTTTGTAAAATAGTTTAAGATATTTTCTCAGTTCTAAGATTGTATAAATAACTCTCTTCCATGAGTTATTAAGGGTTGCACCCTTGAAAGAAACATTTGTAAGCATTAAATGTACTTGAATTTTTCTGAATCATTAATACAAAGGCAAAGGATTCTGAGTTTCGATTCATACAGTTTTGTGTTCCCTATAAGTTTTCCAGTTTTCATTCATTTTTGTTCTTTCTTCATATTCTTAAGTTTTACTAAGATAAACAGGTAGGAATAATTATGTTTCAATTTACTCCTATAAGCTTCTCAAGTGATCACCTTTAAAGAGAATGAATTATATAGACTGTTTGTTTAACTAATTCCCTCTAAATCATAAAATCATTAGCATATTTTGTAATCTTAGGCATATTCTATTAAACTTTCTGAACATTGTTTGAAGGTTTTCTTACTTGTGATTATTTAATTTTCTATTTGAAACTTGTAATAGTCGTATCATCTTTCAGTTTCTGCTCATCACTAAACAAGCTATATCACTGTATGGATTTTAATAACAGCCCTTTATTTAAATATTAATACTATTGAAAGGGTTAGGTATGAATGTTTTATATCTGTTTCATAGATTGGTCCTCCAAAATTAAAACAAAACCCCCCAAAACAAATATCTTAGATGCCCTGGCATGATAGCTGACCATTATCATCTCAGAGATACAACAGGTCCCACCTCCCTCCTGCCATTTCTACCACCTTTCCCACCACCCTTGCATGTACTCATGCCAAGGGCCACCGCACCTATCGCTTTGAGCGTGTCGGGGGCGGTGGTACATAAATGACTTGTACTCTTCGTTACTGCCCATAGGCACTTCCGTCCACCAGCATGCACCTCAATCAGGGTAAATTTTGAATAAATATTGATGAGGTAGAGAATTTTATTTTATTTTATTTTATTTTATTTATTTATTTATTTATTTACTTATTTATTTTTAATATAGAAAAACACATTTAAAATAAAATATGTTCCCCAATTATATATAAATTAAATAGTTGGTATTATATTAATGTAATATAAAATTAGTAAAACAAAACTCATTATATAATACATTTAAAAAGACATAACATTTGCCCTTACAAAATATAAAATGGAAAGCCATTACCCCTAATATACATGTCAATATTACTTTCTTTACTTTATTTTATTATATACCAAATATGAGATTAATTGTAAATTTATATATCAAAGTAATTTTATAATTAAATAGTTGATAAATGTCTATAAATATCAAGATACTTACCTCATGATACATCTCACATTATCAAGATTTACAAAAACTCATAAAAATAAACCAAATTTTAACTTTATTTATAATTATTATTATAAAAAAAAAAAATATATATATATATATATATATATATATATATAACAAAAAAAACATAATCCAACACTAATGAGCATGAGCTATAATTCATTATTATTATAAAATAAAAGAATAAAAAAATAGAAAAAAACCTAGTATCCAACACCTATGAACATGACCATTTTTTAATTAAATTGAAAATGAAAAGAGTATAATTATTTTTAAGATTAATTTCAATTTTCTATCCACCATTATTAAAAATCCATATCATCTGCATCGTACTTGTGTTAATTAAATTAAACTTCTAAAAAATTTATTCAAAAATAAACATGCTTATAAAATTAATAATCACTCAATCCATAATAAATATTTTTATACTTAAAAAATATATTATTATAAAACTTTTCTAATAAATAAATGTATGGCTAACTCTAAATTAACCACAACTCAATTATTATATAAATTCTTACTCACATGAAATAAATTATATATATATATATATATATATATGAAAATTTAAGATATTTTCCCACAAAATAATTGTGAGTGAAACTGTGATAGATAATTTTTCAAAATATATTTATATAAAATAAAAATATATTCCACACCCTAAAAATATCTCAAAAACATCTAAATCATACATATTTGACAGCTCAGACATGTCCCTTTTAATAAATATTCGTGGCAAAATGGAATGAGAAATGTATCCAAAATAATTATTACACGCTCTGGAAAATGAGTCTGAATTTATCGTTGATTATTTCCTTTTAGTTAAATTATTGTATATCACTTCCTCGAAATTAATTTGTGGTTGATCATTTACTTTTTAATTAAAATATATTATATAGCTTCGTCGAAATTATGAATATGCAAAACGATGATGTAAGCAATGGGGCCCACAATGACGTAGACGTCCTCAGTGATCCGGCTCGGCGATATTACTTTCTCAAAATTAATATTAAAATCAGACCCTCCTATTTCCTAGTCAGCTTCCAAACATTTGCCGATATTACTTTCTTAAAATTAATATTAAAATCACGCCCTCCTATTTCCTAGTCAGCTTCCAAACATTTGCCACGTTGTCTCCTACTGGACATCGTAATATTTACCTTGTTGCTTCCCACTGACCTTCAAAGTATCTACCGCGCAGGTTGACCTTTGCGTTTACTGGAGTCAATAAAAGGCCTTGCACACACCTCAGTCTGTGTGGGGATAAGTTGGTTTCCGCATTGCAGAAATGAACGCCCTCCATCAGATCGGAGAACCTTTGTTGGCGGGATCCGGCGGCTCGCCTTCCTTCTGCACTGGATCGCCGGCGGAGTCCTGCACGACGGAAAATTACGCGTCTTCTAACAGTGGGGACGCAGCAGATGGACCAGATTCCGGTTGTGTCCAAAGCTCTTTGGGAAGCGATTTTCTTGAAGAAGAACAGACGGCAGCAGAAAGTCAGCCATGTGGCGGGACTGGTTTTTTCGGTTACCAGTCAGATTCTGCAAGTGGGCGAGTAAGAAATAAGGGGTTGAGTAAAGGAACGAGGGTTGAGGTGTGCAGCAGTGAAGAGGGTTATGGTGGGGCTTGGTTTGAGGGAGTTATCCTCACTTTCACCACAGGTGGCCGGCGTGGCAAGATCCGGTATGATAAGTTTGTGACAGACGAGGGAAAGCCATTGGTGGAGGAGGTATGGCTGCACAGTGAAGTCAGACCCATTCCACCCCACATTGAGCTGCCTCTCCATTGCTCAGTTGGGGATGCAGTTGAAGCTTATGACACTGACTGCTGGTGGCGTGGCGTCATTGTCAAACCTTGTGAGGGAGCGGAAGAGGATCTTTGGGTCGTCTATTTCCCTGACACTTGCACTCTTAAAGCATATCCCCATTCAGAGTTACGCCCAGCTCAAGAATGGCTCCGAGGAGAATGGATCTTGGCGCCCCAGGTTCGATTCTTAAAATATATATCTCTGAGGCCCTTTAATGGGGCTTTTTTGGGTTTTATATTTAATGGGGGCTTTTGGGGGTTTAATAATTTATAAAGGTTTATAGGCCGGTGAATCTTTTTCGTATATATAGTAAGGGTTCTTTTGTACTGTGATTGATTCTGAGCAGGATAGAAGCCCAATCATTGAACAAGTGATCCAGTCTTTGAGCGTGGACAAATCGAAGGAAAGTCCTGGGAAATCAGGTGGAAAAGGCGTTGGAAAGAAAAAGAGGGAGGCTGTTAAGTGCAAAGCAGCTTGTCTCGGTGGAAGAGCTCCTGGTCAAACGAAAAGGTTGAAGGTAATTGTGAGCGGGCAGAGTGTATGTGCGAGAAATTGTGCTCGGAAATTCAAGAGTCATGGATGGAGAGCACCTGAAGATGTCAAGAGAAGGGAGTCGACCTGATATGGAGAATGATGTGTAAAAAGTTAAGCGTTGTTGGAATTACATGACATACGTATGGATTATGGAGACCGCAAGAGACAAATGGGGCTTCAATATATGAGATTAAATAGCCTATAAATTCACTCCTTTATGCTGTGTAAATCTCTCTTTGAACCAATTTTATCTTATAAATGACATGCATTCTTGCAGGCTTATTTACTGTAATGATATTGTTAGTTTTTAAAAAGAATTTATGGATTTTGGTAAACTGTGATTAGTTAGGTAATTAAAGCATTTTTAGATATTAAGTTATTGGTTGAATTTCTAATTATATTCGGATATTATTCAAAGACATAACTCTAATACACTTTTGTCAATGCTGAACTATATAAAATGTCAAATATGATTACGATGTATATTAAATTTATATTAATTTTGTTGTATTGATAACCTGTAAAATATTTGTTATAAATTAATTTTGTTGTATTGATAAGTTGTAAAATATTTGTTATATACATCTTATTAAATTGAAATTTTAAATATTTAAAATATTACTTCTAGATAGAGTTATTTTTAGTAAGATTTTTTGGAATGTTTTCTAATGGGGTTTTCTGGTTTATTTTCTTTAAAATCTGAGAAGAATCTATTGAAATAACAGGCTTCACAATCGAAATGTTCTAGGGAGTTTTCATGGTATTAACTCCATATATAAAACCAAAAAACCAGTGTAAATAGCACAAATCAAGATTTCACCTCAAATTTTTCCGTCGGATTGTAACACCAGAAAGTCCAAAGAGTCTTGCTAAAAACAACCCCCTCTTAGACGTTAAGTTACTGGTTGAATTCAGAGTCCTATTCAAATATTATTCTAGGACATAACCATAATATACCATGACCAATGCCAAACTATATAAAATGTCAACCATATTTATTAATTTGCTTACAATCTATATTAAATTCAAACTTATCTTAAATCTATAATAATTTTGTTTTATTGATAAACTATAAAAATATTTGTTATATATATATATATATATATTAAATTGAAATTTTAAATATTTAAAATTGAATATTTTTATTTTTTTAATGGTATTTAGATGTGATGTGATAATATGGTTTAAAATTAGTCCTAAAGAATAATTTAGTTGGTCGAGTTACTCTTTGCTAAATAATTGCTCTATCAAAAGGAGCTCTTGCTAAATACTCTTTATCAAAAGGTCACGGATCAAATTTCCTAAATACCCTTGGAGTTAAGTCTTACCAAATTACTCTACTTAAATTTTCAATTTTCAATTTTTTTTAATGATAAATTGTGCAAGAGCAAAAAAACATGGATGCAACAAAATAACAAATCGTTTAGTAAATGAGGTATTTGCTTGAATTTCCTAAATACCCTTGGAGTTAAGTCTTACCAAATTAATCTACTTTAATTTTCAATTTTCAATTTTTTTAATGACAGATTGTGCAAGAGCAAAAAAACATGGATGCAACAAAATAACAAATGGTTTAGTGAATGAGGTATTTGCTTGAACACTTGACCTATAAACAACAAAGAGATAAAAACCTTTGTTATGGAAAAGTTGCACAAGCATATTTGGGATAAGGAGCTAGAAAAAAATAAAAAATACTATATTGAAATGTTTAATCCCACTCATAGTCATCAACCAAATGCATAATAGAGGTCAACATCTCTTGGAGAGTCAAAATTCTCATCAACTTCATTGTGAAATTCGCAGTTGGAAAAGGCCAAAAGAAGTGAGGGAGGAAAGAGTATGCATTTTTGGTTCGTGGAAACAGAGAAACATTTCATTTTAGAATGTGTAGCTCTCAAAGACAACAATGAAAGTTAGGCAGATACAGTGGCAGCTAGCTCATGGGATAATCTATTTAGCAAAGGGTTTGTCCAGACACTGTGATCATTTGAAAAAACAATCTATCCCCTAAACTCTCTTTAAGCTAGCGAACATTAAAATAATTTCTTTCTTTCTTTTTATAATTTCTATGATTTAAAATCATCTATTAAAAATAACTCATAATGTAACCAGCTCTACTGCCCTACTGCTGTACCTGCATTAATTTGTTCGCGGTTCATTAATTTGCTGGCGGTTTGAAGAGGCAATCACAATCTGCATTAATTTGCTCACGGTTTGAGTCATGGCTTCAAGGCGCAACCTCTACAATGTGTGCGCTATTGGCGCTGCGTATATCGACTACAGAGACTGGGTGTTCCATCGATCAAATTATATTTTCAATTCATTACCATTTGATTTGCTTACCATTTATTCTGGTGGAATAGAAAGTTTTTATTAATAACAAACGATTAAGATTAAGTGGAGGGGAAGATTAAGATTAAGTGAAAGGGATGCGAAGAAGGGTAATTTTGGTATTTGTTTTTTATATAAAAATAGTAATGGATAGTAAAAATTATTGTAATTAGGATTAAAAAGTATTATTAATATATAAATTAATAAATAATAATAATTTAATATTAAATTATTTAGTTTTTAATAATATGATATGTATTATGAGTTTTGATGTTTGTTATTATTTATTAATCATTTAATTTATAAAATTAAATTAATTTATATAATTTTATTAAATTTAAATCACAAATTTTCACTAAAATACTTTATTTAATATCTATTATGAAATGTAATAAATATATCTTATAATAATTTATTGGACATATTTAAAACCTCTATCTAAATGGTATATCAAGTCACAAAATACATCTGCATGTCCTCAAGAATATCCCAAAAAGAAATGTATAAAATTAATTTGAACAACTTTCAATTTTTTTTTTTTCTTTTTTCCTAATGATGAGTCATGGTATTGACTCCACAAAACTCAAAAATAAATATTATAAATACTCTAATATCTCAAAATCCTAAACATCTTCACCACATAAATCTCCAAACTCTAACTCTCAAAAAAAAATTATAGTAAAAAAAAAAATTTATTTTTAAAATAGTGATGAAATATGTTTAATGAATTTTTTTTATCTTTCGCCATTTAAAACTTTTTAAAATATAATGCATGAAAAAAATTTATATATAAATTTTAAAAATCTAACCTACCATTACCATTGTAGCAATTTTAATAAATTTAAATATCTTAAAAAATAAATACAAGTTAAACGTATGGATTGAGTTGGCAAGAATCTTTTCATATAATAGGCGGTGGCGAGGTTGACAATCCCATATGAAGTACCAATTTGAGAGGAGGAAATGGTGAAACGATGGATTCGTCGATCCTCGAAGTAAGTATTCATTTGCCCATAGATTTTTATAAATGGTATTAAATTTATTTTTATAAATGGTATTAAATAATATAAATTTAATATGAGTAAAGAGGGATAATTTTTTTTAATATAAATTTTTTTAGAGTGTAAAATATAATGTGTTATTTTTCATTATTTAAGTTATATTTTTGAATGTTAAATAAGATATATAACACTAAATAAAAGTTGTAATCATAAAAATTTACATTTTTCATTACATACTTAATTTTTTAAAATTGATATAAATATATATGTAATTGACATTAAAATATTTTTATTTTTCTATTTACAATATAATTTTTAATTTTAATTTTATTTTAAATGAAAAACGACGAATAGACAGACTGTAACACTACAGAACAGGGGTAATAATTTTTTTTACCTTAACAATAATAGAACTTAACAATAAGAATTCAAATGCAATAATAGATTTTTTAATTCTTTTACATATCATAGGAACCGTATTATTGATAAGTTATATCTATGCTAACCATAGCACATAACATTAATAATGTAATTTTGTTTCATTCTCGAGAACCAACATTCGGTTGACAATGATAATCTATACGGTACAATGGATAATATATAAAATTGGTCGTTAGTACCACGGAAATGAATGGCCATTTAGTAATTTCTTATTTGAGTTAATGCTTTACGCCTAAAAATCTGGCCTGGAAATGAGTGTCGTCGAGAATCGCTCGGGCAACTGGCGCTTGACCAACTGGCCTTCCCCACACCGCCCATCTGGCACGATGAACGATCGGCCTATCGACACCATGTGATATAGCGTGCTCAGGACTCCAGGAGTTAATGTTTTCTGATACATACCTCGAAAATACCATACGATGGCTACTTCCCGGGTTTTTATGCCCATTCCTACGGTGGAGATGAGACCATCCAAATCGACAGTCGAAGTTGATCCAGGTGTGGGTGGTATGACTTGAAAGCCTTTTTTTTAATTAAATTGAAAAATGAAGAGAATATAATTACATAACTATAATATACCCTTACTAATACTAGACTATATAAAATATCAACCATATTTATTAATATGATTACAATGTATATTAAATTCAAAATTATTTTAAATCTATATTAAATTTGTTTATTGATAAGCTATAAAATATTTGTTTTATGTATACATATTAAGTTTTAAATATTTACCCTGGATGCGGGTGATTAGGGAGATGGGACGGGAGTCGGGGGCTGGACGCATGCCACCCCTCAGCCATCACGTGGCACCCCGAGCGAGCAGCTGGAAAGGACAAGGAAGGTTTAAGGCGAGGGGACCTGGGACAGTTAATGCCCGGAGAGTGTATTCGACCCAGCGTAAGGCAGGAGTAATGGCGGATGGGATCCCGAGCAGGGTAGGTGAGGACGCTGAGAATAAAGCAGGGATTGAGCAGGGAATGTTGGTCATTATGCAGTTGGCTAGCCTCTTTGTCGTTGTTGCGGTCCCTTCTCAGATGGAAGGGTCCATCACGAGGTTGGCTCAGGTTGCTGATAGTCTGGTTCATCTGGTAATTTGCTGGAATTCTCATCCCACAATGGTGAGACCTCGACAGCGTATGCTCAGCCGTCGAGGCTCATCCAGAGGAGGGGGCTCGCGCAGACCTGAAAGGGACAGTGCTGGTCATTGTTGCCACTGCAACCTTGCCAGCTCCATTGGAGCCACCTCCCTTCACTCCGGCCAATTCATGGATACAGGGGCTTCAGGCTCGGCCACCTTGCCAGCTTTTGGTTCCACCATCTTCAATTTCACCAGCTCACCGAATAACCCAAGAATCAGCCCGCATGTTTCCATTCGGTTTATCGAGAATCCTCCAGATGATGACGACACCATGGATGTTCAGAGGCAAAGGACGCAAGACAACCCAGGGGAAGCAGAGCAGGCTCCGACAGCTGAGATGGAGCAGGAAGCAAAGGTCCCGGCTACAGACCCGGAAAAAGCCAAGCATACCCAGAATGCTCCAAGGGCGGAAATTGGGGAAGAGGCAGCGACCTCTCCAACTGAAGCTGAGCGGGAATACTATGGGTGGTGCCCAATTGTGGAAGAGCAACCGGACGAACCGGACGAATGACGGCGCCAGAGCTCAAGCTTCGCCAGGTTGCTCAAGGTTCAGTTATCGTTTTCTGTTTTGTTATGTGTTCAGTTGGCGTTTTCTGGGTTGTTATAGCTGTTATGTATTTTGTGCTACTGTTGTGGGCAAGAGCCGTCTCCCCTGCGCGGGAGGGATTGGTAGGCACCCTTTTTGTCTAATGCCCCTGCACGGGCCTACGTCCATGGTCAGCCTTGGTATTTCAGTTTACTGCCCCTGCGCGGGCTTACAGTGTTGGACTATGTCTTGGTTTCTGTCAGTCTCAGTCTTGGTCTCTATCTGGTGCCCCTGCGAGGGCAACAGCATACTGGTTTCACCTGATGTAATTTTGAACTCTGTACATATTTAATAGATTAGTCTTTTTACCGAGAAAAAAAAAATTTTAAATATTTAAAATTGAATATTTTGTTATTTTGTTATTTTAACAATATTTAGATGTTATGTGATAATATGATTTAAAATTAGTCTTAAAAAATACTTCAGTGGGTCTATTCAAGTCATTGTTGATAAGTACCTCCCCTATTATGAAGTCACAGAATCTAATCTCCTAAATGCCCTTAAACGTTAGACTTTGGTAATTTGGCCAATCAGATTAACCTACTTGGATTTTCTAATCATCCATTAAAAACAAAAACAAAAAATAGCTCATACTGTAAGCAGCTCTACCGTTGTACCTGCATTAACTTGCTCACGGTTCGAGTCACGGTTTGAAGAGGCAATCTCTACAATGTGTGCGCTATTAATGCTGCGTATATCGACTACTCATTCGGTGATTGCGAGTTCCATTGATCAAATTATATTTTCAACTAATTACCATTGGATTTGCTTACCATTTATTCTAAGATTAAGGTTAAGTAGCAGAAGTTATTTTAATTATCATTAAAAAAAATTATTAGTAATACTTAAATTAATATAATAATAATAATTTAAAATAAAATTATTTAGTTTTTAATAAAATAATATGTATTATAAATTAAGTATTTAGATGTTTATTATTATTTATTAATTATTTAATTTATAAAATTAAAGTAATTTATATAATTTTACTAAAACCAAATTACAAATCTTCATTAAAATAAACATATTTTATAATAATTTCTTAGAAGCATTTAAAACTTCTATCTCGAATCCAAGAAACTTAAAAATATATACTAGGTATGTTCCGAGATCTTAACATTCTCAAAATCCTTATCATATAAATCTCCAAACTCTAACACTGTAAAATTTTATAATAAAAAAAAAAATTGTTTTTAAAATAATAATGAGTTTGTTTTTAAAATACTAATGATATATGTTTAGTAAATTTTTTATTTTCACCCTTTAAAATTTCTTAAAATATATGCATAAATAAATTTAAAAATTTTTGCATTTATATAAATTTAAGAAATTTAATCTACTATTACCATTGTCGCAATTTTAATAAATTACCATTACCAATATAGTTGGTTCAAAACCTCAACTAAATCTTAATAATGTAATTAATCCAAAAAACATCTATCTAAAATTTAAAGATCTTAAAAATAAATACAAATTAAACATTTACGGTGGACAAAAATCTTTTCTTTAATAATCCGATATAAACTACCAATCTGAGAGGAGGAAATAGTGAAACCATGGATTCGTCGATCCTCGAAGTGGAAGCATATTGTGAGTGGAAGCATATTCTGACTGTTTGTAACAGCGGAGTGTTGTAAAAGAGAGATAAATGGGAAATATTTGTTTATAGATTTTTATAATAAGTATAAATTTATTTTAAATATAAATTTAATATGAGTTTAGAGGTATTAAATTTTTCTGAGTGTAAATTTTTTTAAAATGTAAAATACAATATGTTATTTTTTATCATTTAAATTGTATTTTTGAATGTTAATGTTAAATTTGGACAACTAGGTCCAAACTCCATGTTCTCATGCTCAGATTAAGAGGCTAATATTTTTGTTGGATTCCTCTTTCTGAGAGGTGTAAAATCCATATAAAAATAGTCTTAATCCGATGAGCAGAACTTATATTTTGAATTTATTATTCTTAATAAATTATATGTGCAAAGGTCAGCCAGTTTTGTAATGTAGGCTCACATGCCCAACAGATGTGTCACACACCCTCATTGATGGATATATATATACAGGAAAAGTTGGAGAGAATTTGATCACAACACAACTCACATCTTCCTCTCTCATCCTAAAAAGTACGAGCTACCTGGAGGACGAATTTCAGCCACACGTGGGAAGGATGAAGAGGATTTTTCTGCTGCTAGGGTTTCTGCTGCTAGGGTTTTGCAGAAGTTTGACCAGCGTTGACTTTGGTCAACGCTTGGTCCAAACAAGCTGAAAACTTGTGGGAGGTTCGATTTTTGAAGGCCATACTACCTGGCACAAAAATCGAGGTCAAAGGGTTGACTTTTAGCTTGTTGCCCCTGCGTTGACTTTTCATGACAGCGTTGACTTTTGTAGAACTGACTTGGGTTGACTCATCTACTGGTTGGAGGGTTGTTGTGACACATGCTGGGCTGGCTGACCAAAGGAGACTTTGCTGGTTGAAGCATCCTGTTGACCGCCGAAACAAACACATACATTTTTCTTGTTTCTGATTTGTCTTCTGTAAGATCTGCTTATATGTTCTATCTGCATTTTGCTTATCTACTTGTATGATTGCTGTGAGAAAAGTGAAATTGCTCTTAGCATAGAACATCTACAAAACTTTACATGGTATCAGAGCTGAGGTGAAGACAAACTCTATCTATAGCAATCATCATCGAAGGAAATGGATTCCTCTAAGCTTGAATTCAGGGAGAATGACAAGCTGACTGGAAGTGATGACTTCCATGCCTGGAAGATGTTATTAGATCTCAAATTAGCAGATCATGATCTCCTAGATCATCTGACAGGGAAGATTCAAGAACCTCCATCAAATGCCTCTGCTGTTGTTAAACACAAGTATAAGAAGGGAGAAATCAGAGCAAAACTGCTGATCAGGGAATCCATAAATAAGAGTCTGGTTGCCTACATATCTGAACTAGGAACATCCAAGGAGATGTATGACAAACTGATACTTATGTTCCGAGTAAACAATGTGAACCAAGTGCTATTCCTCAAGAACAAGTTGAAGAATATGAAGAAGGGCCGAGACGAGTCTATTCAAACTTTCTTTATGAAGTTGACCGAAACCAGGAACAATCTGCTAGCTATTGGGGAGACAATAGCTGATCGTGAGATGGTTCTCACCGCACTTGGAGGACTTCCATATGAATGGCAAGTATTCACAACTACCATTCTCAACAATAATACCATCCCTAACTTTGATGAGCTTCTGTCTAGATGTATGCAAGAAGAAACAAGGATGAAGGAATTTGATAATGAAAGAAATGCTGCCTATGTTGCTCATTCCCGAAAGAAGAACTCTGGTGGTTCCAAGGACAAAGGAAGGACTAAGACTCAAAAGAAGAAGGGTAAATGTTTCACCTGCCATAGGACTGGACACTATGCTAGAGAATGCCCCTTCCAGAAGAATTCTCCCGATAGTGACGACAACAACAACAACCGAAGGAATGGGAATCAAAGAAATGACAAATCCAAAGGAAAGAGGAAGGCTCACTTTGAAGGAAACCATCCACCTTCTAAAAGGACCAGAAATACCAGGTATGAGGAGTCTAATGTTGTTGATAAAAGAAATGAGTATATTCTAATATCTGCTCTCTCAGCTGCATCTCCGCCCGACACTATGGATGTCTGGCTAATCGATAGTGGTGCCTCAAGACACATCACCGGATTCAAGGAAGCACTTTCTGACATGGTTGAAAGGGATACTAATCTAGAAATTATCCTTGGGGATAATGCCACTTATCCTGTGAAAGGGACCGGGACTGTGACCCTCCACTTGTCTCAAGGACAAGTCCTCCATCTACAAGATGTACTCTATGTACCCAAATTGAAGAAGAACCTTGTGTCTGTATCTGCCATGGAAGACAAAGGATTCAATGTAACTTTCTCTGATGGAAAGGTACTCATGTGGAAGAAGAGCTTCAAGGAAGCTATCTCAATTGGTTTTAGAGTTGGTACACTCTACTAGGTTGGAGGGAGTCCGTTGGGAGCTATGACTTGTGATACTATCCGTCAAACCGAACTATGGCACCAAAGATTTGGACACCTTCATTACAAGGCTCTTCTCGAAGCAAGGAAGGTGGTGACAGGGATGCCTGATTTTGGAAATAATCATAAAGGTGTATGTAAGGGCTGTGCTGAAGGAAAACATACAAGGGGACCTTTCCCCTCAAGTGTCACAAATACATCTGAGATATTGCAACTGGTCCATTCTGATCTTTCCGGTATGTTGCCTGTAACATCCCTGGGGGGATGTTCTTACTATATGACATTTACTGATGACTTCTCTCGCAAAACCTGGATATACTTCTTGAAGAAGAAGGATGAGGCTTTCATGTGGTTCCGTACCTTCAAAGCCTTGGTGGAAAATATGACCGGAAAGAAGATCAAGATTTTGAGGACTGACAATGGCACTGAATATGAGTCAAATGAGTTCAAAGACTTTTGCAGAGAAGCTGGCATTAAGAGGGGGACTACCACTGCATATACTCCTGAGCAGAATGGTGTTGCTGAACGCAAGAATAGGACTATTGTGGAAGCTGCCCGTGCCATGCTATGTGACCAGGGTCTTCCAAAGTTTCTGTGGGGAGAAGCTGCAAATACTGCTGTGTACATTCAAAACCGATGCCCTCATTCCGCTTTGGACTCCAAAACTCCTGAAGAGGTTTTCTCTGGTAAGAAACCTGATGTCTCACATTTTAGAATTTTTGGATGTCCTGTCTATTTTCATATGCCGAAAGAAAAGAGAAGTAAGTTGGATGCTACTGGGAAGAAAGGAATGTTTGTGGGCTACAGTGAGACTTCTAAGGCATATAGAGTCTATGTACCTGGTCAAAGGGAAGTAGAGATAAGCCATGATGTCACTTTTGACGAAGATGCTTCCCTGAAGAAAGTAGTAGATCTTCCTAGATATGAAGAAAACCATGAAGAAAGACCTAGAAATCTGGAAGAACCCCAGGATGAGACTATGCCTGATGTTGAAGGGCCAATGGACCCTATTGATCCTTCCCCTTCTCTAGGAAAGAGGCCATCATGGCTTAGGGACACCCTCGAAGATGCTGAGGGTCATGCTGCCCCAAGGGGAACATTCCGAGAAAGCAAGAAGTCGTGTAGATACCAAGGGTATCTAGCTGCCATGAGTACTATTATACAATCTGAACCTGGATCTTTTGAAGAAGCCATCAAGCATCAAGTCTGGAAGGATGCTATGCATGAAGAATATGAGGCTATTATGAAGAATGATGTCTGGGATGTGGTCCCGAGACCGAAGGACAAATCTGTTGTCACCGCTAAATGGCTCTACAAGATTAAACATGGATCTGATGGGAGTGCTGAAAAGTTTAAGGCAAGATTTGTTGCCCGTGGCTTCTCTCAAAAGGAAGGAATTGACTATGACGATATATTTGCACCTGTGGCTCAATATACCACCATCCGATCCATCATAGCCCTTGCTGCTACGCAAGGATGGAGTCTTCATCAGATGGATGTCAAGACCGCTTTTCTGCATGGTGCAATAAAGAAAGAGGTGTATGTAGAACAACCTCTGGGATTTGAAGTTCAAGATTGAGACACTTATGTCTGCAGGTTGAAGAAAGCCCTCTATGGGTTAAAGCAAGCACCCAGAGCTTGGTATGAGAGGATGGATAGTTACTTGATGAAGCTGGGCTTCACTCGAAGCAATGCTGATCCAAACCTTTACTTTAAGGTTGAGGAAGGAAAGCCTCTCATTCTAGTGCTGTATGTGGACGACCTCTTCCTGACAGGTGATGACCCTCTCATTCATCAATGTAAGAGGGAGCTTGCTGCTGAGTTCGAGATGAAAGACCTAGGACTGATGCACTATTTCCTAGGTCTGGAGGTCTGGCAGAGACCTGGAGAGATTTTCCTTTCTCAAGGAAAGTATATTGTGAAGCTTCTGGAAAGATTTGGGATGGTGGACTGTAAGTCCGTGTCGACACCAATGGAACTCAACTTTAAGAAGTTGAGTGGCAGCGCTGCAGGGTCTATCTTGGCCAATCCTACTGAGTATCGTCAACTCATAGGAGCTTTGATGTTCTTAGTGAACACCCGTCCGGACATATGTTTTGCAGTGAATACTTTGAGTCAACAGATGGTTGAGCCTCATCATTTTCACTAGGTTGGTGCCAAGAACCTTTTGAGATATCTTCGGGGCACGATAAACCATGGGCTGAGATACACTGTCGGGAGTGTGATACTCCGGGGATATACTGATGCCGATTGGGCTGGTAGTGTGGTGGATCGTAAGAGCACATCTTGATGCTGTTTCAATATTGTTTCTGCTTCGATCTCATGGATGAGCAGGAAGCAGAAGTCGGTGGCTTTGAGCACCGCGGAGGCCGAATACATTGCTGCTAGTATGGCCTGTTGTGAAGAAGTTTGGTTGAGGAAGCTCTTTAGTGAGCTGTTCCAACATGTGCTAGATACCACTGTAATACTCTGTGATAATCAGAGTGGGATTCGTATGACTGAGAATCCTATGTTCCACGACCGATCCAAGCATATTGATATCAGGTACCACTTTATCCGGGATATGGTACAGCGAGGTGCCGTAAGGCTCGATCATATAGGAACTGATGAGCAGGTCGCGGATATTCTCACTAAGCCCCTGGGGAAGGTCAAGTTCCTAACCTTCCGTGAGAGTCTTGGTGTCGTGGAAAGACCCTATGATGTGGGTCCTGTTGGACGATGAGCTCTGGGAGCTCTGGGGGGCTTTGGGGATAGCTTCTCGGAGCTATAAGCACTCATAATGCTTCTGCCCCACCCTTGTGATTATTGAGCTGGTTCGCCACTCATTTAATCTGTGCCCCGTATGCATCCTACCCATTGAGTTCAGGGCTCATGGGAAGTACCTCTCATTTGGCCAATGAGGTGAGGAAAAGCTAGAGACTATTAGCAAAGACTGATGGACGCATCAGAGATTGCCGTACTCTCTATCTAGGATGGCATGGTCCAACCACTTGATCTGGGATCAAGATTTGTGAGGTCTGGGACCTCTGGACTGATTATGTCAGTCGGGGAATGATGTCTTTGTGACTGACCCACTTCTGTTCTGAAATAAAGAAGCCAGCAAAGCAAGTTTCGGCGGGATGACTCACGATGTTAATTGCACTAATAGATGGAGTTCTCCCTAGTTGAGAGGGAGTGTTAAATTTGGACAACTAGGTCCAAACTCCATGTTCTGATGCTCAGATTAAGAGGCTAATATTTTTGTTGGATTCCTCTTTCTGAGAGGTGTAAAATCCATATAAAAATAGTCTTAATCCGATGAGCAGAACTTATATTTTGAATTTATTATTCTTAATAAATTATATGTGCAAAGGTCAGCCAGTTTTGTAATGTAGGCTCACATGCCCAACAGATGTGTCACACACCCTCATTGATGGATATATATATACAGGAAAAGTTGGAGAGAATTTGATCACAACACAACTCACATCTTCCTCTCTCATCCTAAAAAGTACGAGCTACCTGGAGGACGAATTTCAGCCACACGTGGGAAGGACGAAGAGGATTTTTCTGCTGCTAGGGTTTCGCTGAAGTTTGACCAGCGTTGAATTTGGTCAACGCTTGGTCCAAACAAGCTGAAAACTTGTGGGAGGTTCGATTTTTGAAGGCCATACTACCTGGCACAAAAATCGAGGTCAAAGGGTTGACCGTTTTGCTGCTGCGTTGACTTTTAGCTTGCTGCCCCTGCGTTGACTTTTCAGGACAGCGTTGACTTTTGTAGAACTGACTTGGGTTGACTCATCTATTGGTTGGAGGGTTGTTGTGACACATGCTGGGCTGGCTGACCAAATGAGACTTTGCTGGTTGAAGCATCCTGTTGACCGCCGAAACAAACACATACATTTTTCTTGTTTCTGATTTGTCTTCTGTAATATCTGCTTATATGTTCTATCTGCATTTTGCTTATCTACTTGTATGATTGCTGTGAGAAAAGTGAAATTGCTCTTAGCATAGAACATCTACAAAACTTTACAGTTAAATATATTATACATAATTGATTTTTTTATTTTTTAATTTACTTTATTTTTATTTTAAAGGGGAGAGACAAATGGACAGAGTTACACATCTTCTCATACTGCTGGGTTGTAGGATAAGCATCTCGCTCAACTAGGAGGATAGTTTGGTATTAATTAAATTTTTTATTTTGACATATGCAATTTAAAGCACATAAAATTAGTCATTTCATTGTGAGTAGGTTCGAAACATGTAGACCCTAAGTTATGGATGTGATTTTTTTTTCATTACTATGGATGTGATTTATCTAAAAGAATTTTGCTTTTAGTCACTTCATTCTCCTTGTCCAATAGGAAAATTGCAATATATTTATTTATTTATTTATTTTTTATATAATTATCAAATATTTGATTTAATATTTAAATATTTCATAAAAAAATTTACAAATTAATAAAAGTCAAATATATAATAAAATTAATTATTGATAAACATCAATTCATAATAAAAATTAAAGACATTTGTTTCATGACACATTTCAAGTTGTTCAAATATAACCATCATAAAAATTAACAAAAATATAATTTTATTTTAAATTGTTATTATTGATAATTATAAAAAAGTAACATATACATTAAACATATGTACCTTTTACAAAGTGGAACAAGCCTATGGGGCTAAAAATAGAGGGTGATAGGGTGTTATGTTAAGGCATTTAGTGGTGAAACTCTATGGACAAAAATCTAGTCATGCTAAAGGATTGTTGTGGCCCATGCAGAGTGCGATTTTGGGTGATTTTGATGGCTTAAATGCTCTTGGGTTGTAGCTACTAGTCATCTTTGGACTTCCATTACCTAAAAAAAATGGAACAAAATTCTTAACCATAGAGATTTACCCTATTTTACCATGGAGATTATTAATTTATTACAATACTATGGGTTTATACCATGGCTTATCAATACCACATTTCCAAAAAACCATAACTCACTTTATATGATACTTGTTCATGTAATTTTTTTTAATTAATCTAATTAATTAAAAGTAATAGCATATGAACAAGTGTCATACAAAGTGAGTCGTGGTTTTTTTATTGGACATGTAGTATTGATAAACCATGGTATTGGCTAATGGTATGGTAGCAAAGTCTATTTAAAGATTCTAATCTCCATGATAAAATGGGGTAAATATCCATGAATAAGAAGCTTGTTCCATATTTTGTGAAGATTTTTATAAATAATAAAATTTAAAAAATATGAGATGTATTGTGAAATAAAGTGTTTTGATGCTTATTATAGATAAATGTCTATTAATGCCATTTAATTTATATGGCTGCCCTAGTAAAAATATAGTTTTTTTAATTGAAAAATGTATTAGAGAAATGTTCAACAAAATTATTTTAATGAAAATAAAAATATTCTTTAATATCTCATGAATATATATACTATACTATACATTTATTAAATAAAGAAGTTGTGTCAAACTTCAACACCAACATTTAATGTATCAACCATATTCCCTTTAAACCATAAATACTATATATTAGTCATGTTACTATCTAATAATAAATAATAATCTTGAATTTATTATTTAAGTTGAACACTAAAATCACATTGGGAATCAACCTATTTCAATGCCAGGCATGTCCTTGTCAAATGATACCATCTATCTAATCTCATCTCAACAATAATAACTTATTTCCTTCCATTAAATTCATAGTTTCTTATGTGCAAACATAAAACCAAATTTCATATTTTGTCTAAGATAATGTTCTCATTTCCTTTTTCTTCTTAGAATGGAGATATTTCACCATGATGACAACTACAATACGACAGATTATTAATGTTGAAAAGGTGAAGGATGTGTCATCTCTATCCCATATTAAGGTTGGGTTTTTTTATCTATTTTTTATTTTATGATATCAACACTTTTTTTTTATTAAACATTATATTTTTTATTAAACATTATAGAGTATATTACAAATTTTGTAATTTTTAAATATATATTATACTATTAAAAAATATTTAAAATATATACATTGGATGAGGTGTTCGATTCAAAAAATGGTGGGGAAGGTTATTGTTTTTTACCGGGTCACATGCATTTTGGACGTGGTGACACCACATCTGTATAAAGGTTTGATTCGTTGCATGCAATGGGTTAGGGGAAGTTTCTTTAATTGCTAGTTAGAAATCTACATGGAGTTTTTTCTCAAATATTGTAATCATTGTTTGATAGTTAGACATACAATCAAGCTTGTTAAGATCTTGGATTGATACTTACTTACTTGACGAGCTTATCACTATGTTTAGTTTCACAAATATTGCATTTAATGGTTATGTGATGAGGTTATGTTTTAATTTTTGACGTAAGGAAATCAATTTTCATGAATTTATGAGTGGTATCTAACCTAGATTCTTGTCTCATGGTGGTCATTGGGGAAGGAGCCTCTTCAGTGAGTTTAATTTGAGAGATTTTTATATCTTTAGTATTTATGGTTCATGATTTAAATTCCTCTTCGGTGCTTATATGGGGTAATTAATATGGGCCCACTCTTATAAGGGCAACTCCATCAAGGGATTAGGTAGGAAAAATGGGCTCGTTACTGATGATTCCTTCAACCTTAATGGCCATTGTAATGCTCCTCGTGAAGTGATAATGTTGGGTAAAATAGTAAATTTAACTGTGAGCTAAAACTCTATTTGATAAGTATAAAAACTCTGTTGTTAGTGTTGTTAATTATTATGATAATTAATTGTGTCATCACTATTTAATTTGAGTGTATGATTAATTGTGGTTAATAACTGTTGAGGTAGTTAAATAAAAAAACCTAACTACCTTCATGAGACAGTTGAGACCCCAAGAGGAAAAGGGGAAAAATGCCAAGTCTAGTTAGGATCAGATGGCAGGAATGGGAAGATGCTACGTCTGGTAGTGACCAGATAGCATGTGTTGGAAGGAAGAGACTTCCTGAATCCGCTACATCTGGTTAGGATTAGATAGCGAGACCTGGCATAGCCAGAGGGATTGCAGACAAGAAGATCTGCAGAAGTGCTTGGGGGTGGAAGATCGAGGAGGATCTTCCTACGGACAGGAGGTTGACAAGCATTACGAACAGGTTTGCTGCTAAAATGGTATGGCTTGCTAAGCATTTTATCTGTGGAATCCTTTTATGGTCTTTTATAGGGAAGTAAAGATAATGGGAAAACAATCTAATCATTTCTTTTTAGAAATCTAGTCTTTGCGCAACCGACAGAGACGGAATCTGGACCTTTCAATCAAAGAATAGAAGCAAAAAGAAAACATATCGAACTGAAATCTCAGTGAAATGTTAAACAGAAAAGAATATTGTTAAAACCATTCTCTGTAACCAGTTGGGAATGAAAACGAAAAGAAATTTAACACTGTGCGGAGGTAATAGGTTCATATTCTGAATCGAGAACATCATTAAAACAATCGAAAACTACCCAAACCTCTTACCAAGGAGATTCGCAGGCCGAATGAATCGTCGGCAGAACCATGCACGAGCTTTGTAGCAACAACCTTCAATAGCATTTATATAGCTAAATACATTTGGCAGAATATACATATGTATGCAGGATGAAACATAACACAGTCGGACACATCCCTGTCACTGTGGATCGAAAGAAGAACTATTAACATTATGCATGCAAAAAAGTTATTAACAGATTGTCCCGGTTCCAAAAGAATCGCCGTGGCTGAGCTTAAGTATGTGCTCAGCCAGCAAGGGCTTCTAATGTCCGAACCATTATTATAGAAGAACTAACCATAAAATCGAATTTACACTGAAAAAGAAACGATTAGAGACTAGTATTCAAGCTCGTGTTCACAGTAAAGCTACAGAGAAAGCAAGTACGCCAGAAAGCATCATAATACAAAACTAGAGTCATACAAAGATACCCGTGTCACAGTAATAATTTCTTAACCAAGATTAAACTGAGAAATAGTATTATATAAACTAAAAACATTGTTCAACAAGAAGTATTGTCTGCGCTCAGGAGCGTTAGATCATATAATGAAAGACCGATTATACAATTTAAGCTCGGCGTACAGCGCCTCTTAGCGGTGGTTTCCGCCTGAGTGTGGGCGGGAAAACCAGACATAATACAACCACCAAATATGAGAATGAGACATAGAAATTCCCAAGCGAGGAAACCCCTTGAGTATGGCTGAGGGACTCCAAATACAAGAGCAGACCCCGACATTCCTGTTCAGACGAACAACTGTTCAGCCATTACCTTGGGAAAAGCCAAACAGGTCTATGGTAAACGCATAGCTCTTACCTGGATTTGGGATGGCAGAGAAGCGGAGAAGACTCCCAACATCGCTGGTTAGCCATCGAGCCATCCTCCTGAGAACAACAACCAAACCATAAACTGAGAGCTCTAAATAAAAACGCTGAGAGAAAACGTAAACGAGCTAGCAGAGACTGTAACCTTAACCGAGCTGCGGAAGCTCATGCACCTGTGCAAAACACAAGCAGGAAAGAGAGAAGCGGGACCTGAATAAGAAGAATTAATACCTGAATCCGTGAAGGATGGCAGAGACATTCTGCTGTGCACCAGATCACTTGGAGACGGAAGGTTCAGGGTAAGGCAGAGCGCCACAACGCTGTAAGTGACAGACGGTCGTTCAATATTGAAACTAAGAAACAAGCCGAAAGAGTGAATCACCTCATAAATACTTCAACAGCTTTCGCTGCCTCGTGGCTCAACAACAGCCCTGGATCTGGGCGAGCTTATTACCATCGTCCGATCAGCAGGAAAAGAACCGGGAAAAGCAACCGAGTTTTGGCAAGTTCGAGATGTCAGGCCGTATGGCGTTTGGAGCATCCGGCACGCGAAGGCACATGAAGGTCTGTTAGCTAGCCGTTCATCGATCCAAATGGACGATGCAAAACTAGCCAGCTAGATGAGCGCCGGAGCCGGACAGAACCCACGGCTTCAGCTTCCTCGGGGACATAAACCAACACATAAATTTAGTAAATGCCATAAAGAAACATTTAAGAATGAGTATCGTTCATAGCACCTGTATATACCTTTGAAATTATAATCCGCATGTTAGAAATTCACGACATAACAAGAGTTATCCATTGCCTAATCGTTATCGAATCATGGGTATGGAAAGATGTGTATAGGGAAACATTATTAACCTTTGCATGAGCGGGTAGAAATATACTTATAATACTTGAATGTTTTTATAATAAGTAAACTTTGATTGTAATGCTCGGCAACAATAGTATTTATAATTTGTTGGCTGTGCGAAGAAATTCAATGTGACATATATGCATAATTTTATGGTGGTAAAATATAAAAAAAAAAATTAGATCTGTAATGGTGCGTGACAACCATCTATCTATGTTCTAGACCCATGTCAACTCTTCCAATGCTTCAATTGGGTTTGAGGAGGAAACAACCAAGCCAACATCATCAAACATTTCAAGTCCTTCCTATATTTTAGGTCATGGATGGTGATTAAGATTGGTCACACATCTCCACTGAGAAAATGTCTTTGATCTTCATTATTTTGGTTTTATTGTGATTTATTATTTCGGATAGGGTGAGGGCTTTGAGCTCACTTCTGTGAGAGGGTCTTCTTGCTCTCTAGAAGTCAATGAGAGTCCATTTTGTGTAAGGTATATTAGGCCTCTTCCTAAGGAAGATTCCATTCTCAATCCTCAAAATTCTAATTATTTAATGGATTTTTCCTCTTATTTTGTAACATTCTCATTCGAATTTGCCGACTAAATTACTCCATGGAAAAGTATCATGTTGCATGAGCATGCTAGTGTTCATTGTAGAGCAACATATTAAGAAGGGGGCATATTCAAATCTAATTGAGTGATGAAAACTCAACAAGCCAATTAAGGTAACTCACTCCATAACATGAGAAAGAGGAATTATTTCAGGTTAAAAGGGAGTTGGAGGACAAGCATTCGACCCTTATAGACATTGGAGTGTTGGTAGAGATTGTTTATTGGGTTCCAAATACCACACATAATTGTTGGAGATATAATTAATACATGTAAATTGTGGATACCTATAGACACTTCAAATTCCTCCTAAACAAATTGTTAATAGACATAAATAAACTCTAGGAGACATTCTTCTGTCCTTAAATCAAATGCAACAACACTCGACATTAAAAGCTAGGTCATATAGAAAAGCACATGGATATCCCTCTTAATATAGGTTGTTCTCTAGGTATCAACAAAGAGCCCATCAAAAAAAATTTGATGAGAAAATAATTGTGAATGGAATTGTGATAGTTAATTTTTCAAAATGTGTTTTTATCTATACACTTATATTCAACACCCTAAAAATATCTCAAAACATCCAATGTATACATATTTCAAAGCTCAGACCATCTCTTTTTAACATCCAATGTATAAATATTAATATTATTCAAAGGGTTAGGTATGACTGTTTTATATCTGTTTCATACATTGGTCCTCCAAAATTAAAACAAAACCCCCAAAACAAATATCTTAGATACCCTGGCATGATAGCTGACCATTATCATCTTGGAGATACAATAGATCCCACCTCCCTCCTGCCATTTCTACCACTTTTCCCAGCACCCTTGCATGTACTCATGCCAAGGGCCACCACACCCATTGCTTTGAGCGTGTGGGGGGTGGTGATACATAAATCACCTGTACTCTTCATTACTGCCCGCAGGCACTTTCGTCCACCAACACGCACTTTGATCGGGGTAAATTTTGAATAAATATTGATGAGGTAGAGAATTTTTTTTTTTTTTTAGAAAAACACATTTAAAATAAAATATGTTCCCCCAATTATATATAAATTAAATAGTTGGTAAATGTCTATAAATATCAAGATACTTACCTCATGATACATCTCACATTATCAAGATTTACAAAAAACTCATAAAAATGAACTAAATTTTAGCTTTATTTATTATTATTATTATAAAAAATAAAATATATATACATTTAAACAAAGTAACAAGAAAAACATAATCCAACACTAATGAGCATGAGTTATAATTTATTATTATTATAAAATAAAAGAATAGACAAAAAAAAAACAAAACAAAAAAAACAAAAAACATAGTATCCAACACCTATGGACATGACCATTTTTTAATTAAATTGAAAAATGAAAAAAGTATAATTATTTTTAAGATCAATTTCAATCTTCTATCCATCATTACTAAAAATCCATATCATCTACAACATACTTATGTTAATTAAATTAAACTTCTAGAAATTTTATTCCAAAATAAACATACTTATAAAATTAATAATCACTCAATCCATCATAAATATTTTTATACTTAAAAAATATATTATTATAAAACTTTTCTAATAAATAAATGTATAGCTAACTCTAAATTAATCACAACTTAATTATTATATAAATTCTTACTCACATAAAATAAATTATATATATATGAAAATTTAAAATATTTTCCCACAAAATAATTGTGAGTTGAACTGTGATAGATAATTTTTCAAAATGTATTTTTATTTATATAAATATATTCCACACCCTAAAAATATCTCAAAAACATCTAAATCATACATATTTGACAGCTCAGACATGTCCCTTTTAATAAATATTTGTGGCAAAATGGAATGAGAAATGTATCCAAAATAATTATTACACGCTCTGGAAAATAAGTATCCAAAATTCCTTATCGTTGATTATTTCCTTTTAGTTAAATTATTGTATATCACTTCCTCGTAATTACTTTGTGGTTGATCATTTACTTTTTAATTAAAATATATAGCTTCGTCGAAATTATGAATACGTAAACGATGGTGTAAGCAATGGGGCCCACAATGACGTAGACGTCTTCAGTCATCCGGCTCGGCGATATTACTTTCTCAAAATTAATATTAAAATCAGGCCCTCCTATTTCCTAGTCAGCTTCCAAACATTTGCCACGTTGTCTACTACTGGACATCTTAATATTTACCTCGTTGCTTCCTACTGACCTTCAAAGTATCTGCCGCGCAGGTTGACCTTCGCGTTTACTGGAGTCAATAAAAGGCCTTGCACAGACCTCAGTCTGTGTGGGGATAAGCTTGGTTTCTGCATTGCAGAAATGAACGCCCTTCATCAGATCGGGGAACCTCTGTTGGCGGGATCCAGCGGCTCGCCTTCCTTCTGCACTGGATCGCCGGCGGAGTCCTGCACGACGGAAAATTATGCGTCTTCTAACAGTGGGGACGCAGCAGATGGATCAGATTCCGGTTGTGTCCAAAGCTCTTTGGGAAGCGATTTTCTTGAAGAAGAACAGACGGCAGCAGAAAATCAGCCATGTGGCGGGACTGGTTTTTTCCGTTACCAGTCAGATTCTGCAAGTGGGCGAGTAAGAAATAAGGGGTTGAGTAAAGGAACGAGGGTTGAGGTGTGCAGCAGTGAAGAGGGTTATGGTGGGGCTTGGTTTGAGGGAGTTATCCTCACTTTCACCACAGGTGGCCGGCGTGGCAAGATCCGGTATGATAAGTTTGTGACAGACGAGGGAAAGCCATTGGTGGAGGAGGTATGGCTGCACAGTGAAGTCAGACCCATTCCACCCCACATTCAGCTGCCTCTCCATTGCTCAGTTGGGGATGCAGTTGAAGCTTATGACACTGACTGCTGGTGGCGTGGCGTCATTGTCAAACATTGTGAGGGAGCGGAAGAGGATCTTTGGGTCGTCTATTTCCCCGACACTTGCACTCTCAAGGCATATCCCCATTCAGAGTTACGCCCAGCTCAAGAATGGCTCCGAGGAGAATGGATGTTGGCGCCCCAGGTTCGATTTTTAAAATATGCCTCAGACATATGTCTGAGACCCTTTAATGGGGATTTTTTGGGTTTTATATTTAATGGGGGCTTTTGGGGTTTTAATAATTTATAAAAGGTTTATAGGCCGGTGAATCTTTTTGGTATATTTGAAATATATAGTGTTGGATATTTTTTTTTTAAATTTAAGATTCTACTGCAGTAAGGGTTCTTTTGTATATTCAACTGTGTCTGTCCAGGATAGAAGCCCAGTGATTGAACAAGTGATCCAGTCCTTGAGCGTGGACAACTCGAAGGAAAGTCCTCGGATTTCAGGTGGAAAAGGCGTCGGAAAGAAAAAGAGGGAGGCTGTTAAGCGCAAAGCAGCTTGTCTCGGTGGAGGAGCTTCTGGTCAAACGAAAAGGTTGAAGGTAATTGTGAGCGGTAGAGTGTATGTGCGAGAAATTGTGCTGGGAAATTGAAGAGTCATGGATGGAGGGCACCTGAAGCTGTCAAGAGAAGGGAGTCGACCTCATATGGAGAATGATGTGTAAAAGTTAAGCGTTGTTGGAATTACATGACGTACGTATGGATTATCGAGGCCGCAAGAGACAAATGAGGCTTCAATATTTGAGATTAAATGGCCTGTAAATTCACTCTTTGATGGTGGTGTAAATCTCTCTTTAAAGCAATTTTATCTTATAAATGACATGTATTCTTGCAGGCTTATTTACCGTAATGGGCGAGAAATTTTAAATATAATTAGTTTTTAAATTTGTTTATGGATTTTGGATAATCTGTGATTGGTTGCGGGGTTAAAGCACTTTTAATATTAAGTTACTCGTTGAATTTCTAATTATATTTAGATATTATTTGAAGACATGATGATAATATACTTTTACCAATGTTAAAACCATATAAAATGTCAATCATATTTATTAATATAATTATAATGTATATTAAATTTAAATTTATCTTAAATTTATATTAATTTTGTTTTTTTAATAAGCTATAAAATATTTGTGATATATATATTTTATTAAATTGAAATTTTAAATATTTTAAATATTATTTCTAGATAGATAGAGTTATATTTAGTGATACTTTTTGGAAGGTTTTTTGATGGGTTTTTCTTGTCTAATTTATCTAAAATCCGAGAGGAATTTATTGAAATCACAGGTTTCACAATCGAAATGCCTCATGGTGTTAAATCCATATATAGAATGAAAAACCAGTGTAAATAGCACAAATCAAGATTTCACCTTAAATTTTTCCCTCGGATTAGAAAGTCCAAAAAATCTTGCTAAAAACAACTCCCTCTTAGACATTGAGTCACTTGTTGAACTCAGAGTCCTATTCAAATATTATTCTAGGACAACCATAATATACCCTACCAATGCGGAACTATATAAAATGTCAACCATATTTATTAATGTGATTACCATGCATATTAAATTCAAAGTTATCTGAAATCTATAATAATTTTGTTTTATTGGTAAGCTATAAAATATTTGTTATATATACATATTAAATGGAAATTTTAAATATTTAAAATTGAATATTTTTATTTTTAATGGTATTTAAATTTGATGTGATAATATGGTTTAAAATGAGTCGCAAGGAATAATTCAATTGGTTGAGTTATTCTTGTTAAATACTTGTCCTATCAAAAGGAGTTACTCTTGCTAAATACTTGCTCTATCAAAATTTCGCGGATCAAATTTCCTAAATATCCTTGGAGTTAAGCCTTACCAAATTAATCTACTTCAATTTTCAATTTTTTTTAATGATAGATTGTGCAAGAGCAAAAAAACATGGATGCAACAAAATAACAAATGGTTTAGTAAATGAGGTATTTGCTTGAATGCGTGACCCATAAACAGTGAAGAGATAAAACTAACAAAAGTTCCACAAGCATATTTGAGATAAGGAAGAAAGAAAAATTACTATATTGAAGTGTTTAATCCACTCATACTCATCAACCAAAAGCATACATAGAGATCAATATCTGTTCGAGAGTCAAAATTTTCATCAACTCCATTGTGAAACAGAGCGCTATAAAAGGTCAAAGGAAGTGTGGGAGGAAAGAGTGTGCATTTTTTGTTCTTTCAGAAAAGTGGAAACAGAAAAACATGCCTTCAAAGACAATAGTGAAAGTTACACAGACACTATGGCAGCTAGCTCTTGGGCTGATCTATTTAGCAAGGGGTTTGTCCAGAAACTGAGATCATCTATTTTGAAGCTTCACAAGAAAAAAGGCCAAATACATCAAACAGATAAAGAAGCAATTTGTCCAACAGAGTATCTTTATCTTCTTTTTAGAATGTGACGCCTTCAAAGACGATAATGAAAGTTATGCAGACACTATGGCAGCTAGCTCTTGGGCTAATCTATTTAGCAAGGGGTTTGTCGAAAAGCTGAGAGCATTTATTTTGAAGCTTCACAAGAAAAAAAGCCAAATACATCAAGCAGATAAAGAAGCAATCTGTCCAACAAACTATTTTTATAATCATAAACATTAAAATAATTTTTTTTTCCTTCTTTCAATAATTACTACGTTTTAAAATCATCTTAAAAAAATAAACTAGCTCATAATGTAACCCGCTGTACCTGCATTAATTTGCTCGCGGTTTGAAGAGGCAATCACAATTTGCATTAATTTGCTCACGGTTTGAGTGTATTCTTTTCAGAGATCGCGTGTTCCATCGATCAAATTACATTTTCAACTCGTTACCATTTGATTTGCTTACCATTTATTCTGGTTGCATACAAAGTTTTTATTAATAACAAAAGATTAAGGTTAAGTGAAAGCGATGTGAACCAGTCTAATGGATAGTCGAAGTTTTTGGTATGGATAAATAAATACAAGTCGAACGTTTGGATAAATATCTTAAATATAACGCATAAAAAAATTTAAAAACTTATACATTTATATAAACTTAAAAAATCTAACCTACCATTACCATTGTAGCAATTCTAATAAATTTAAATATCTTTAAAAATAAATATGCGGCCTTACTGGATTCAGTTGGCAAGAATCTTTTCATATAATAGGCGGTGGCCAGGTTGAGAATCCCAATTTGAGAGGAGGAAATGGTGAAACGATGGATTCGTCGATCCTCGAAGTAAGTATTCATTTGTCCGGTATTAAATAATATAAATTTAATATGACCAAAGAATATAAATTTAATATGACCAAAGAGGGATTATTTTTTTTTAAATATAATTTTTTTTAGAGTGTAAAATATAATGTATTATTTTTCATTATTTAAGTTATAATTTTGAAGGTTAAATAAGATATATAACACTAAATAAAAGTTTTAATCATAAAAATTTACATTTTTCATTATATATTTAATTTTTAAAAATTGATATAAATATATATGTAATTGACATTAAAATATTTTTATTTTTCTATTTACAATATAACTTTTTATTTTATTTTTATTTTAAATGAAAAATGACGAATAGATAGACGTAGCTAGTAGGATAGTTTGGTATTTAATATATATATCTACATAGTATAATCCAAGTGCTACCTCGAGCTATAATATAATTTTTTAATTATTTTTTTTTTTTTTGATAAATGCAATTTAAAGCACATAAAATTATTCTAGAACAGTGTTTTAGTCACTTCATTGTCAAATTGGAATATATTTAAAAAAAATAAAAAATAAAATATTTTTATAATTATCAAATATTTGATTTAATATTTAAATATTTCATAAAAAAAATTACAAATTAATTGTATTTACAACATAACCAAGTATAATAAAATGAATTGTTGATAAACATTAATTCATAATAAAAATTAAAGACATTTATTTTATGATACATTTCAAGTTTTCTCATACTAGATGCTTCTGTGATTCATGATATAAGCAGAAATTTTCCAGAGAAATCACATAGAAAACTTCATGATATAAGCCAAGCTCTTCGGAAGAAATCACATATCTAAGTTCATCATCAGGACAAGGATGAGGAGCAAGACCAATCGACCACTAATTTATATCAGAGATGTAATGGTAAATATAAAAATATATATATAAATAAAAATATACGTTAAGGGATAAAAAGCAATTTATTTATTAGTTATTTTTTAATTTAATTTTAATTTATTAAATTTCTATTTTTATTATTAATGAATTATTATATGAGTCTAACCATTTCTAATATTTTATTATATAATTTATTAAGATTCAAATATCTTATTAATTAAAAATATATTAAATATAAACAATGATTGATTAAAAAATATATCTATCTAATAAGAAAGGGGAAATTATATAATAATAATAATAATAATAATAACTACTTATAAATTCAATAATAAAAAAAAAAAATCAAAACAAATAAAATAAAAGAGATCCTAGAACAGAACAAACACCAACTGGGAAAGGGGAAGGAAAGAAAACAAGGGAGAAAAACTCACTGGGTTAATAACAAAGAGAAGGGACCCACGAGCTGCTTAACTTCCATCCATCATCCTTATTAAGAGTCTTACTTCTCTTTTCTTTTTTTTGGTCAAGTAAGAGTGGAGCCTTCAATTAACCGATAAAAAGATTACATATGGTACACGTTTTTACAAGTGTAAAGACCAACAAAAGATAGACCCGTTGATGATTAGTAGCCAAAAGGGTCAACAAAACCCAAAACCTTACACATAAAACCTTCAACCATTATACAACCCGATAGCCTTTCGATAAGAACCCCAATGATCCGACGGTCCTTAAAGAAATCACATCGGAAACTTACGCGATCCTTACCCGCTTCACAGAGCCGACATAGAAAAGAAACTAATGGTGTATAAAACTTCGGGTCCGCTCTTGGACTTAACCTACACCCATTTTGAAACCCGATATCATTTCGATGAAGAACTCAAATGATCTGACAGTCCTCAATGATATCGCACCAACAACATGCATGACTCTTACTCGCTTCACGTATCCGATAAGGATTATAATCCATAGGTATATAAATATTCAGGTTCGCTCTAAGACTTAGCCTCCAATCACTTTTAAAACCTGATATCCATTCAATCAAGCCCCTTTTGATTCGATGGTCCTCAATGATATCGGATTGGAAACTAGCGCAACATTTACCCGCTTTACAGAGCCGATAAAGATTATAAACCATTGATCTATAAATCTTCGGGTCCACTTGTAGACTTAACCTCCGATCATTTTCAAACCCGATAGCCATTCGATAACGAAGGCCATCAAAACCTATGGTTTGCGACCCTTCAACTAGCACGTTGTTTACCAAATACTCATCCCCTATAGTTAGCTCTGACTTAAGCATTGACTGTGGGATCGACGATTAGGATTTATTGCGACACTCTCCTACTTCCGCTAATCTTCCTCCTCCTCATTACTCATGGTCTGGAATTACTCCATATGTTTGGCCACTTGTCATTGACAGTCATCACGCAGTTTACCAAAGGGTGTAGAATCCCAATCGTACCAAATAAAGATTTCCTTACATAGCACTCCTTCATTCGCCAGATGATCAGCTAACATATTGGATTTTCTTCACACATGAACGAAGCTGACAGTTCTTAGGGTTCGCAAGTGGGAATTAATATGCTGAAAGACCTGCGATAGCCTCCAATGTTTCAACACTTTTCCAAGTGTCGTTCCGTTACACATTTTCTTGGCCGCGTTAATGACCAATTCAGAGTTAGCTTCAATGATGGCGTTGTGTAAATTTGACTCGATCATGGTTTCCAGGCACTTCTCTAAGGCCATGAGCAACGCCATGTTATTAGTGGCAATCCCCAAATGACTGTGAAAGATATCCTTTATGCAGCCCTACCCATCTCTTATGGCACCGCCAAATCCAACCATCCTTGGGTTGCCCTTAGAGGCTTCATTTATATTGATTTTCAAAAAACCATGAGGAGGAAGCTGCCAGATATCTTTACCAGCAGTTGTTTTGCTCACACCCTTGTCAGTGCTTTGGGGAACCAGAGAATGGAGAGCCAACTTCAGCAGTATACGATCATCCTGGGGCGAAGGAGGGTTCTCAGGAATTTTCCACATAAGGGCTCCAATTGTATCTTTGAGCTATCGTAATATTTGGGAAATGATGTTCTAGGTCGAGCCTGTTTTGCTCTTGAAAATCCTTCCATTGCGTTCTTTCCAGACATCCTAGATAATAAATCCTGGAACCAAAGTCCAATATTTGTTAATGATTTCATTGCCTGAGAAGTCTTTCCTCCAATTCTCCAAAGTGTTGGTGATGCTAAGTCTATCCCTGTTAGTTTTCTTGAAGACTGAGGCCGCCCAATCCCACAAGGTAGAGGTGAATGGGCAGAGGTTGAGTAAATGTTCCATCATCTCTTTCTATAAGCCACATAGATGACATTTGGATGGGCCAACAAATCCCCTTTTCAGAATATTATCCCATGTGACAATTTTCTTTTGGTGAACCAACCACATAAACAACTTGATTTTCATCCATTGCAAGTTCTGCCAAAGGTCATTCTAAACCTGATTAGGGTTTTAATAATCAAAACCTAGGGCCATTCGTTTAGCTTCTCTGAGGTTAAAGGTGCCTTTGTTGTTTCGTTCCCATCTCAGTTGGTCAGACGAGGATGACACCAAAATATTCCTCTCTTTCAAGTCAAGAGCAAGAGAATCCGCCCGGGCCTTCAAAGGACTCTCTTCACTATAACCAAGATCCTTCCACATTCTCCATTTACCATTGTCCCTTACTTGATCCCAGAAGTCACTTACCATAAGTAAACATTTGTTATTAGTGTCATTCTTGAGAGTGATTAGTTCTTCTCTAAACAAATTTGGTTCCTGCTACCAGTTATTCTATCAAAACCATGCAAGGTTCCCAACTCGAATCTCCCAAAAACTATGCTCCTAGACAATGGCTCTATTCTCCCAAGCAAGGTTCCAAATGTTGGAGCCCTTGATGAGCCCTGAAATTCAGATATGATCCCTCTCCTTCCAAGTATTTGCATATTTTTGCTTCCAAAGCTTGGCCCAAGGGGTTTTTGATTCGTTGAGCCACCTCCACCAAAGTTTGGCTCTCGAAACTCTGCTGAGGGTTTCAGGGTCATGAAGCCCCAAACCACCATGGGCCTTAGGTTTACAGAGCTTATCACAAGATACCAAAGCCCACTTCTTTTTCTCTTCCCCTTTGCCCCAAAAAAAATCTCATTGAATACTCTTGATTTGTTGCATAACTCCTTTAGGACTAGGAAGAGCTGAAAACATGAAAATGAGTATAGCCTGTAGGACAAACTTTGTAAGCACAAGACACCCTGCCAAATTCAAAGACCTGCAGGTCCATTTCCTGACTTTGTCGTGAATTTTATTAGTTACCGGCTCCCACACTCCCTTGCTTAGAGGTTTGTCCGTATGAGGCATTCCAAGGTACTTGGAAGGTAACTAATCCCTTTGAAACTTGAGAATTCTGGTAAGATTCCTCTGAATAGCAATGTCAGTGTTAAAAAAGAAAACCTTTGATTTGTCAAGGCTTACCTCTGTACCAGCGGCCAAAGAAAATTCGTTCAGGATTTGTTTGAAAGCTCTAGCTTCCTTGACCGAAGGAATTCCCTACAGCATTGTGTCATCCACAAATTGTTGACGAGTAGAAGCAGCACCATCCCGGGTAAGTTTCAGACCCTAGATTCTTCCTTCAACATTTGCCATTTTGATCGCTCTGCCTAGCCCTTCCATCATGATAACAAATAGTAAGGGGGAGAGTGGATCCCCTTGTCTATGACCCCTAGAAGGCATAAAGGTTCTAGAGGGAGAGTCGTTAAGCAGAATGGAGAAGCTAGCCGCGAATACAAGAGCCATAACCCATCATATCCAGTTGTGGTTGAAGCCATAAGCTCTTAGCACTACCCTGATGTAAGACCAACTTATCTTATCATAAGCTTTCGCTAGGTCAAGCTGCATGATCCTACCAACTTGCTTATTGCTCTTGAAAGAGTGTACCACCTCGTGAGATTGTATGATGTTGTTGAGAATTTGTCTTCCTTCCACAAATCCAGTTTGATCCTCTGAGATGAGAGCAAGAAGAAGGGGATTGATTCTATTAGCGATCACTTTGGAAATAATTTTGTACACCACATTACATAAGGCTGTGGGTCTGAATCTGTCCGGTGTCATAGATTTTTCCTTCTTTGAAATCGAAGCTATGAAAGAGGCATTAAGAGCCTTCAAAACAGTTTTGGATCTTCTAGAGTCTTCCACAACATCAAAGATATCTTTTTTGTTTGTTTTCCAGCAAGCTTTGAAGAAGACCACATTGAAACCATCAAGGCCAGGAGCTTTCCCATTTTGCATCTCATTGATAACTTCACTAACCTCCTCTTCAGACACTGGCCTGTCACAATTGTGGTTTTCTTCCCTAGTTACAAGCTTAGGAATGAACTTTGTGAATTTGTTAATGAACCGAGATCTGTCGACGAGAGGCTCCTTTGCTATGCTAAGGAAGTGTTGAACCAGGACATATTCCATTTCTTTGTGAGAGACGAGCTCTTTCCCTTGAGAATCTCTTAGTTTTGAAATTTTGTTATGAGATCTGTGATCCAAGGTTGATCTATGAAAAAACTTTGTGTTTCTTTCCCCTTCTCTAATCCACTGCACCCTTAATTTCTATCTCCAAAAAATCTCCTCTTGTATGCATCGATCTTCCCATTCGTTGTGAAGAGAGTCAGCCTGAATTTTCCATTCCTCGGTAAAACCTTTTGTGATGATGATCTGATTAATCCCCTGGAGCTTCTGCTTAACTTCTCTTTTGGCTTTAAAAATATTACCAAACGCTTTTTTGTTCCAAACTTTAAGCCTAGATTTGATGTTTCTAAGTATCTGTTGTAACATGAACATTTTAGTGCCTTGAACAGGCATATCTTCCATCCATCATTTGTTAATAATGCTGGTGAAGTCAAGTTGAGAGAGTCAAACATTTTCAAACCTAAAATGTTTGTTCCTCGGTGTACCCATAAAAGTAGCTTCAAGCTAGATAGGCCAGTGGTCCGAGCCTCTGAAGGGAAGGATTAAAGCTGACATATCAAGGCCTGTGAGAAGGAGGTCCTCTGAGATTATGAATCTATCTAGTTTAGAGGCGACTTGAGAAGCCCTACCCCTCTTATTGTTCCAAGTAAAAGTGCCATTACTGTTTCAGTGTCCACTAGCCCCATGTTATTCATGAAGTTCTCGAAGGCAATGGGGTCTCTTCCTAGTTTTCTGGTACCACGTTTTTTCTCTGTAAGAGATATGATCATATTGAAATCCCCTGCCAGAATCTAGGGCATATCAGGATATCTTTCTCTCAGCTCCTGAAGGGAGGTGAGAAGCTTAAGTTTGTATTCTATTTTTTGAGGACCATAGATGTAAGTGATCATGTAGATCTCTTTATCACCCAAAGGTTGAATCACCAGAGATAGATAGTTCCTAGAAGCTTCAGCATATAAGATTCCAAGTTTTTGAGGATCCCATAACGTAAAAATCCCACACGCCGATTTGTCTACTTGAACCTCTAGATACTCATACTTGATTAACCATTTGTTGTGTATCTCTCTGATCTTGTCCATCGAACATTTTTTCCTGAATAAAAACCATTATCTGGTTTTTTCTTCTTTTATTCTACTGCTAAGGTTTCTTTCATTCCTTTTACTTCCTAGACCCCTAATGTTCTAGGTTGTAAGCTTCATTAAGAAAGGTTTGTAAAGGAGTAATTGGTAAGATCCCTCATCTTACCTAAATTAATCATAAGTTTCCCACATTTGGTCAGCAACTCATTTTGTTTTTTCTTCCTCTTTTCCTACCTGGGTTCTTGGAAGAATGCATCGGTGTATACTCCATTGTTTTCACCCCTCTATTCTCCTAGATATCATGGTTTATTTTGACTCCAGAACACTTTGTTTGTGATCTCCAGAGGAAGAGTTGTTGAACCTTGTCAAACTCCTCTTTTGGCAGAGAGTGTACCCCTTTGGTGATTCCCTACTCCAGAAACTTTTCTAGATCTAAATTCTCCCTCTCTAGAATCTCCTGCAGTTCATGGTCTTCCGTTCCAGCCTCACTTGGGGTCATCTCATGGTCCCTACTAAGCTCCATAATGCTCGGCATATCATCCTTTTGTTTGTTGTTCTCTGGTATATCCTCCATATTAGCATCCCTTTCCTTCTCAGTGGGAATATTCTCTAATTCCTAGTTTGTCCCATTGTTTCCAACTTATTCTTCTAATATCTTGAAACTATTGTGGCTCGGTTGTCCATCTTCATTAATTTTCTTTTGGTACCGCTTGCCTCCTTTCCCTTTACCCCCAACCTTAGTAAAACCCTCGAGATCTTTGCCTGTAGTGGCTTTCGTATTGCTCTCCAGCTTGTTCAATGGGCAGTCCTTGTATAGGTGCCCATGTTCATGGCACTTATGACACCTAAATGGGACGTGTTCATAGTCCACCGCCTACACCCATTCCTCGTCATACACTTCTAAAATGATTGCATCTAGAAGTACCCCAAATAAGTCCATTTCCACACATATCTAGGCGAAGGAAGTGTATTTGCCTCTTAGAGTAGAATCTGAGATCTTTATAAAATGCCCTAGCTTGTTGCTGATAGCCTTTAGAGACTCCAGTAGCCAATAATCTAAAGGAAGGGAGTAGAGTTTTATCCATAACGATACCAATGTGAAAGTTTCTCGTTCTAGGACAAAGTTCATTACCCATGGTCACATATAAAGGCTTGCATAAGCGTAAAAATAGGGTCCTCCCTCAAACACTCTGTCTTTATCCTCTAAGCTTTTGAACACCACCGTGAAGAAGCCCTTAGACCCAAGGTGAAGGTTGATTTCCCCCTTTGGTTTCTAGTGGTTCCTCATCAATGCTTGCAAAGCCTTCTCTGTTGGCCAAATCCCCATAAATTAGTAGATAATCGCATATTCCGCCATGTGATCTTTGTGCACCTGTAGCATTGGGTCACTTAAAATGACCCGAGGAATAGTGGTCAACTTTGGTTTACAGACCCATGTTGTACTCATAGGAGCAACTTTCTGACTATTAACCTCTGTCCTCTTCTCCTTACTAGCTTCCTCGTGATTCTCTTCCTGTCCATAAGGTATGATATTTTCCAATTTTTCTGTATTCGTAGCCTCTGTTACCACCTCCGTTGGTTTCTTGAAGTGATGCGATCTAGCTCCCTTGCTTCTGTCCGCAACCACTTGACTGTAGGAGGGAGTTGAACTCCCTCCTTCGCGCCCCGCCATGGTGACTAGCAACAAAACCATAACTCTAAACCCTAGTTCAAATTATAGAGCCCCTTCATCCAAGTCTTATTTCTCTTTTCAATATCAATGGTTTCTCTTAATTTATGGTGATGGAAATGATAAACCCTAGCGAGGAACTAAGAATCCTCTAAGAAAATATGGTGTTTTGATAATTCAACATGTTTCGCTAGAGCAGAGGAGTGAGTCCTATAGTGTCTAAGGTCAGCTGCATGCTCTTGAATCCTCTGAGAAATGGAATGACCAGTCTCTCCAATGTAGGGGGTTCCACAAGAACATGGAATTAAATAAACACCCTTCATGCTTTTGGGATCAACAGGATCTTTGACGGATCTTAAAGAGCCACAAATAGTTTTTAAAGGTCTAAAGGTGGAGTCAATCTATTTTTTCCTCATAATCCTAGCAATCTTGTTATTCGTCCCTTGGATAAAGGGAAGTTAGACACTAGAGGCCACCTCAACCGACTCTTTCTTAGTTCTATGTCCTTGACTAGCTTTTAAAAAGGCTCAGAAACCTTGGAACTTATTATAACCATTCTTCTTGACGACATTTAAGAGATGGGTTTTCTCATTAGCCGGATGGTCTTCATAAAAAACCCTTAAAGCCCTAGTAGCTAGAGTGTTGAGAACCCCTAGTTTTTGGGCCAGAAAGTGTTGATATTTAGCATGAAGATACTGTTCAGTGTGGGTTTTCTTACGAAAAACCTGGTGGGAGAAAAAAAGCATCATCTTTCTTTGAGATAAGCACATCAATGAAGGGTAAGCTTCCATTAACCTCATATTCCATGGTAAATTTAATGGAATCGGATTGATTATTGAGATGCTCGAAAAAAAATACTAATTTTTCTTGACCATGGGGCCATAAGTTGAAGGTATCATCAACAAATAATTTCCAATTTTTGGCTTAAAAAGAGCCGAAGCTAAAGCTTTTGATTCAAAATATTCCATAAAAAGGTTACCCATCACTAGAGAGAGGGGAGAACCCATTGCTACCCCGCACATTTCTCATAGAATTCACCTTCAAAACTAAAGAAGGTCGAGGTAATACAAATCTCTACAATCTTGGCAGTATCAGGATCCGTTATGCAGTTGATAACATCAATAGCCTCCTTAATAGGGATTATAATGTAAAGAGAAACAATATCAAAACTAACCATAAAATGATCAGCCTCAAATTTCACATCTTTCAACTCATTCACAAAAGAGAAAGAATCCTTAACAAAAGAACTAGACTTACCTAGTAAAGGTTTAATCTTTTGAGCTAAATACATAACAAGGAGATACGTTGGCCCAACTATGGTATTGACAATAGGTCTAAGGGGGAGGCCTTCCTTATGAATCTTAGGAAGCCCATAGATCTTAGGAGTGAGAGGGTTACTTTCTATAAGCTTGTGACTTAATGAGCTCGCAGATCTATTAGACTTAATATCCAAGACAACACTTTTGAAACCTTTTTAATGGGGTTCTTATTTAGATTTATATAGCTCCCACTGTTGCACAGGTGATCTAACATCTTCTTCTGGTAATCATCTCTATCTAAAATCACCACCCCTCCTCCTTTATCTGCTTTAAGGACAACAACATCAAGGTTATTGTTTAAAGATTTTAGGGCTTCAAATCCCGACTTGCTAATATTGCTTTTAGGTGGCTTAGCATTCCTAAGAATCATGGAATAATCATGCCTAATGTGATCAGACAACTCCAATTCGGATTTAATGGAGCATATGACCTCCTCAACTAGAATCTTTCTAGAGGCTAACGAAAAATTCAACCATTTCTCAAGACTATAAACCAAAAATAAAGAAACATAGAAAAGTTAATAACCTTATTATTAAAGAACGATGGTATATTATTATTATTATTATAAAAAGATATTTTTGTTCTTATTAAAAGAAGATAATGAAATAGTATCAGAATTATTAATACTATTATAATTACTAAAATCAGAATAGATTCACTAGAATTATCCCAATTAATATTACACCTATTATTACTAGTGTTTATATTAGTATTACTAGTGTTTATATCAGTATTAATAATAGTTAAAAAATAAATATCATTATTAGAATTACCATTAATTTCAAAGTTTATGTAACTCCTATAATTACTAGTTTCCATATTATTATTATTAACTTTAAAATAATAAATATAATTATTAGAATTACCATTAATTCCCCCACCAAAAGAAGGGTCAACGAAATGAGAGCTAAGGGACTTCAAATTTGAAAACGGAACCGGAGATTGAAGAGAAGAAGCTGATGACCGAGGAGTAAGGACTGGAGAGACACATCAACAGCACGAATATATATATATATATATATATATATATATATATTTTAAAGTGTTATTATTGATAATTATAAATGTGTAATATATAAATAAATGTGTAATATATAATTTAAATATATATATATATATATATATATATATAAAAAGTGGAATAAGTTTATAGAGAGCGATATGGTATTTTGTTAAGGTATTTAGTGGTGAAAGAGTTGTCAGTTTGAAATTTTATGGACAATAATCTAGTCATGCTAAAGGGTTGTTGTTAGGTATGTTAGTCATCTTCAGAGTCCTATTACCTAACAAAAAAATAGAACAAAATTCTTAACCATGGAGATTTACCCCATTTTACCATGGAGATTATTAATTTGTTACAATACTATGGGCCAATACCATGGCTTATCAATACCACATTTCCAAATAAGCATAACTCACTTTATATGACACTTTTCATATAAAGTTTTTTTAATTAATCTATTTAATTTAAAAGAATGTCATCTAAATTGGTTAATGGTATGATAACAAAATCCATTTAAAGATTCATAATCTCTATGGTAAAATGGGGTAAATTTCCATGGAAAAAAGCGTGTTCCATATTTTGTGAAAATTTTTATAAATAACAAAATTTTAAAAATATGAGATGTATTATGAAGAAAAATGTTTTGATGAATTTTTTTAATTAAAAGAGATCTATTAGAAAAAAGTTCAACAAAATAGTTTTAGTGAAAATAAAAATATTCTTTAATATCTTATGAATACATATATTATATTATAGATTTATTAAGTAAAAACTTTATGTCAAATTTCAACACCAATATTAAATCCAATGTATCAACCATATTCCCTTTCAGCAATAAATACTATATACTAGTAATATTGCTATCTAATAATAATCTTAATCTATTATTTAAGTTGCAACACTAAAATAATATTGGATGTCCTTTTCAAATCATTTGGTTACATCAGAATTACAACATGGACCATGTATCTAATCTCAACCATAATAACCTATTTCCTTCCTTTAAATTGATAGTTTTTTTTAATGTGCAAACATATAACCAAATTACATATTTTGTATAAGATAATATTTTCATTTCCTTTTTCTTCATAGAATGGAGATATTCCACCAGCATGATGACAACTCCAATACGATGGGTTATTAATGTTGAAAAGGTGAAGGATGAGCCATCTCTATCCCATATTAACGTCTTAAGGTTGGGTTTTTGTATTTTTATTTTATTTTATGATATCAACCCTTTTTCGTAGAGAGTAGATTACAATTTTTGTTATTTATAAATATATATTATATATTAATAATATTTAATATATATTTTGGATAAAGTATTTGGTGGGGAAGGTTATTGTTTTCCTATCAAGTCATATGTATGTTGGACATGGTGACACATCTTCACAAAGGTTTGATTCGTTGCATGCAATGGGTTAGGGGAAGCTTTTTCAACTATCTCTTAATAATTTATATGGAGTTTTTTATCAAACATTGTAATCATTGTTTGATAGTTAGACATACAATCAAGCTTGTTAACAGATCTTGGATTGATATTTTCTTTCTTGAAGAGCTTATCACTCTGCCTAGTTTCATAAATATTGCATTTAATGGTTGTCATGTGATGAGGTTATGTTTTAGTCTTTGACTCAAGGAAATCCTTTTTCTTGAATTCATGGGTGGTATCCAACCCAGTTTCGAGTCTCAGGTGGTTGTTTAGGGAAGGAGCCTCCTCAACGAGCCTAATTTGAGAGACTTTTATATCTTTAGTAGTTGTGGTTCATGATTTAAATTCCTCTTCGGTGCCTATATAAGGTAACTAATATGGGCCCACGGTTACAGGGGAAACTTCGTCAAGGGATTAGGTAGGAAAAATGGGCTTGTTACTGATGTTTCCTTCAACCCCCATGGTCATCTATATATTTTTTATACCCTTGTCAGCTCTTCCAGTGCTTTGGTTGGGTTCGAAGAGTAAACAACCAAGCCAACATCATCAAACATTTGAAGTGCTTCTTAGATTTTATGTCATGGAAGGTGATTGAGATTGATCACACATCTCCACCGGGAAAATTTTGTTGATCTTCATTATTTTGGTTTTTGTGTGGTTTGTTCTTTCAAGATAGGGTGAGGGATTTGAGCTCACTTCTGTGAGAGGGTCTTCTTTCTCTCCAGAAGTCACTGAGAGTCCATTTTGTGTAAGGTATATTACGCCTCTTCCTAAGGAAGATTCAATTCTCAGTCCTCAAAGTTATAATTATTTTATGGATTTTTCCTCCTATTCTGTAAGATTCTCAGTCCAATTTGGGGACTGAATTACTACAAGGCAAGGTATCATGTTGCATCAACATGCTCTCGTTCATTGTAGAGAAGCATATTAAGAAGGGGGCATACTCAAACCTAATAGAGGGATGAAAACTCAATAAATCGATTAAGGTAACTCACTCCATAACATGAGCAAGAGGAATTATTTCAGGTTGAAAGGGAGTTGGAAGACAAGCATCGTACCCTTATAGACATTGGAGTGTTGGTAGATATTTTTTATTGGTTTCCAAATGCCAGACATACTCGTTGGAGATATAATTAGTACATGTAAATTGTGGATACCTATATGCACTTCAAATTCCTCCTAGACAAAGTGTTGATAGACATAAATGAACTCTGGGAGTACATTCTTCTCCCTTTGGATAAAATGCAACAACACTTGGCATTAACGGATTGAAGGCTAGGTCATATAAAAAATTACCTGAGTATCCCTCCTAATATAGGTTGTTTTGTAGGTAGCAATAAGGAGCCCATCTAAGTAGATGTAACACATCTCCTGGCTGACTAGAGGTAGTTACTATGTCACTTGACTCCTAATGTGTGGTTACAAGAATGGGGTGATTTTTTTTTTTTTTGACAAGAGGAAATGTCAGAATATAAATATGAACGCATAAATATAATGCTAGTGAAATACAAGATTTATCTATGTGATCCCATGTCGAGTATTTTGTTCCCAACAATGTAAACTATTCATTTACCAAATCTGCTAATTTAGAGGAACACCAGATATCTTCTAATAGGTAGACCATGTACTAGATCAAATATGTCAAATGGCACTTGAGATGGCCAAGACTTGACTATAATGATGAACAACTCACATGTCACCCTAGATGGACGATGAGCATATCACCCTAAGAACATTGATGTGCCTATATACAAAGTGCCCACATTTCCTCTTTTCCAAAATATTTACGTCTTTCAATTAGATCTCAGTTTGTAATCATATTACTAATTGTCTTTATATCTAAGAGCTCTTTATGGTTCATTCGATTTTCGTCCAACTAATTTTCAAACAACCTTGTGAAATCGGCAAAGTGCAATAAAAAATATTACTTGATAAATCCTCAAGATGAGCCCAAATATGAACAAGATATAAAGTAAGAATTTGCAATTTTTGAAATCAATGCCAATAAGAAGGCCTCAAATGTGTACTAAAAATTGCAAAGTTTTTTATGAGCTTTAGAAGTTTTTTTTTTGGATAAAAAGAAAAACCAAAACCTTCACTAATATTAGATAAATCTTTAGTTCAGACAAGTGGAAAATCATATATTTGTAAGAATATGATCCTAGAACCATAAAGAAGGACCCAAAAGATGAACTTATCCATGTAAGCAATGTAGAAGGGAGGAAACTAAATTATTCAACAGTTGATTTGAAACCTGCATTGACCTTATCCCTATTTGTCTCCTTTGGAATTTATGCTCTAGAAAATCACTAATAAAAAAACAATATAGTTCTTACAATGGTGAAAAATAAATATAGACCCAATACCATAAAGCACATCATGAGTGATGTAGGTGTCTACTGGCTGAAAGACCCAATACCATAAAGCACATCATATAAATCGTCGGATCTTTTTTTTGAAATATTTATGATGGATGGTCTTTTTGTTTTTAAAGGTGGGAAATTGATTTTTATTTTTTTTTAAGAATCCTTTTTCTTTTCCTATTAAATGTTAAAGATAAATAAATTTAATATATATTTTGTTTAAAAATTAGATGTTATTTTTTATTTTTATATATATCAAGCAAATATTTTTTTAATAGCAATAATAAATGGAATCTCTTTTATATTTTTAATATTTTATTTATTTGTAAATTTGTGTGTTAAAAAAGTTATAATTAGATGCATATTTTTATTTTTATTTTAATATTTATGTTATATATATTGAATTTTAAAATAAATTTTGTGAAAATATGAATTTATGTAAGTTTGGAAATTTTATGTGAATGGAATTTTTTTTAAGGGTTAATTATAACTTTAATGTTTGAATTTATAATGTATAATTACATTGTTTCCAAGTTTTAAGTTGTTTTTATATTAAATTGTAAAATAAAGAATATTAATTTAGATAAAGAAGCTCTAGAATTTTTTTATGAAGTGAAATTTCTTTAAGAATTTAATGTATGTTTCATGTTTGAATTTAATATGTCACTTTCTTCAAGTTTTAAGTTGTTTTATTTATATTGAAATATTTTTCACTCAAATTGAGCTATAACTAGGTCGTGTAATATATCACATTTTTTTTCATTTATGCTCTTCTTCCATATGCACGACTTACAAATTCTAGTTTATAATTAATCATGGTTCCTTCACTATTGTAATTAAAATGAAATTGGGATGGATTAATCGCAAGCTTGACTATGTGGTTATGATAATTGGGATGGATTAATCGCAAGCTTGACTATGTGGTTATGATAAATTTATAATAACTGAAAATATAATAAAAAATTATTACAAGGTTGAAGGGAAGCTAATTCACATGTAAATCTTGTGAGATACAAATTCTAAAAAACAGATTGTTATATTTTTTAACATCTTATCTATAGGGTTTCCATTTTATTTTTTTTAAACATCGAAGTAATTTTTTTTTAAATATAGAAGTAATCCGTGTTATGATCTTGCATTGCTTAGGCTAAATTTCTTGTATTGTTCCAAACAATTATGTTATAGAAGTCAAAATTTCTTGCTTTTTGAGAATGGATAGAAAAGTCAAAATTGACATTTTTTTCTGAAAATAAACTTACATAGATACTTACCTTTATGTAAAAAATGTGATGTTGTCCTTCCATCCACAAAATTTATAACTAATAATTGGGTTGTGGCAAGGACTATATTTCATTGAATTGCATGGCTAATCGTTTATTGGCCAAATTATAATTGTTTTATAGTTTATCAAAATTTTGGTGTGCTTTATTGAAGGCTTGTCTTCAAAATTTTAAGTTTTTATGTAGTTTTGTTATGGGTCAATCTACAATAAAATTAGGACAATCTCTAAACAATTCAAAATATGAAATTTTGTTGTAATTTTTGCTTTTGTATTTTTATCGTATAATCCTTTTTACCAACCACTATATATAACCTTAATTGACTAGATATATATAATTTATAATCATTTTTTTAAATTATTTTTCTCTAACAAATTTCATATATATGTAATTTAATTAACAAAAAATACTATTTTGCAAATAATCCAATAAAATAGTTTATGACTGGTATAATTTTGAAATAATAAATCACCATCATTAAATTAATTTTGAATGTTATTTTTTTTTAAATGGATTTTTAAAATATGTTTACCCTAATGATAGTGCATATTTGAGATTGATAAATTAAAATACAAGATGTCAAAAACTCATTGGCACATTAGATGAGTAAATCAAAATTCTATTTCTCAAAAAAAAATGTGTTTTTGCTTAATTTTAATGAATTTGTTTTCCTCCTTGATCAACCTCTTTAGCCATGGGACCCATTCATGAATAACTACTAAGGAATGAAAGTCACAGGGACTTCATATTATTGACCAATACCTTGTCATGTTCATTCATAAAGAGGCTTTAGAACTCAAAAATAAAGTCAATATATTGTAAGTATTAGGGTGATGTGGGGTGTCTCAAAGTTTATAGTTGATGGGGTGTATAAAAGGATGATACTACCAAAATACATGAAGAGGAAATCCACAAGAGGATTAAAGAATCCCTAGAGAGACCATGTAAAATTAGAAATGCATAACAAAATCAAAGAAGGAAGTTACAATTTGGTAGATGAGATCACATTCAAACTTCAAATGGAGAATGTAGACAAGATTCAAGAAAGTATAAAAATGATTCTTGAAGAAATTGAATTCCATTCAAAGGATGTTCATGTCAAATATAATGATATTATCTCCGAGGCTATAATCATTAATGACTAGGAAAAAAGGATAAAGGAGGCAATTGTCTATGAAAATTATTTAAAGGGATTCGTTATGCAAAGAGAGGGAAAAACTTCAAATTTGAACCTTTTGGCATATCATTACTAAAAAAAATTCAAAATTTTATATTGATATCAGCAGTATTAAGGAAGTCAAGAAGGTCAATATCAATATTATGGAGGTGAAAGATAATTCATCAATATTCATGGATTAAGGCCTCATCAAGCCATTATTCAAAATAATGTTATCCCATACCAATATTTACTATGAATTAGAGAAGTTGCAACAATAATACATGGAGTCAATGGAAGGAAACTTATGCAAAAACCAACCATCATTGATTAAAACCAAGAGAAGCTAAGTTTGGAAGGATGGATCATGGTCACTGGAAAGAGTAATATAGGAGTATAAGGAGATCCCATTATTTGGTTTCATCACATGTAACACCCTTAACTACAATTATTTGAAGACAAAGGCTTTCAAAGGAGGGCACTGCAATATGACCACAAGTGGGGCATATGTACTGGGTTAAATGTGAGAGAAATACATAAATAAACATGTAATTTATGAGGAAGGGTGATTTGGTATAACATTATAAAGATATGACACTAGAGTAAGAGTGTGCCAGATTTGAATTGCTCCATTACTCCCACATGTTTATGTATTCATAACTTCTAATTGCACAAAGTGTTATGATTCATTAATAGTTCTTATTATTTGAGTGGAGAATGCAATAATAGTATACAAATTCAAATCTTTTTGCTAAGATATTTAAAAAATAAAATAAAAAATATTGAACAAATAAGGCATTAGAGTAAGTGTGTGCTAGGTTTAAATTGCCCCATTACTCTCATATGTTTATGATATTGCGTTTTCATCACTTCCAATTGCCCAAGTGTTGTGATTCATTAATAATTCATATTAGCTAGTTCCTATTATTTGAGTGGAGGATGCGACAATAGTATACAAATTCAAACTTTTTTGCTAGGTCCAAGGAATTATTGATCAATTAGTTGATGTATATATTCTTTAGGCTAGTATTTTGAAAAAATATTATGATTATTATGGAATTACCTATCAAGGACCTAAATAAGAATTAAATAAATTTTTAATGAATATTGATGAGGTGGAGGAATTTTTTTTTAAACATATTTAAATTAAAATATGTTAGCCCAACTATATATAAATTAAATAGTTGGTAAATGTCTATAAAACATCAAGATACATCTCACATTGTCATGATTTACAAAAACTCATAAAAATGAACTAAACTTTAACTTTATTATTATTATTATTATAAATTAAATATATATATACATTTAAAAAATAACAATAAAAACATAATCCAACACTTATGGCCATAAGTTATAATTTATTATTATTATAAAAATAAAAATAGGAAATACATTAAAAAACAATAAAAGAAAAACCTAGTATCCAACACCTATGGACATGGCCATTTTTTTTTAACTAAATTAAAAAATGAAGAGAATATAATTACATAACTATAATATACTCTTACTAATACTAAACTATATAAAATATTAACCATATTTATTAATATGATTACAATGTATATTAAATTCAAAATTATTTTAAATCTATATTAATTTTGTTTATTGATAAGCTATAAAATATTTATTTTATATATACATATTACGTTTTAAATATTTAAAATTGAATATTTTGTTATTTTAATAGTATTTAGATGTTATGTGATAATATGATTTAAAATTAGTCTTAAAAGATACTTCAATTGGTCTAGTCAAGTCATTGTTGATAAGTACCTCCCCTATTATGAAGTCACAGAATCTAATCTCCTAAATGCCCTTAAACGTTAGACTTTGGTAATTTGGCCAATCAGATTAACCTACTTGGATTTTCTAATCATCCATTAAAAACAAAAACTAATCTAATCATAGAGACTTAGTATACCCGACTTGCAAGTGGTTGGTTATGCTCTTGGTGTTATAGTGGCAGCGTTGAGGCTTGATCCTGAGTCTCCCTTAGATTAGGTCAGGCAGTTACCGATTCACCATGTTGTAAAAAAAAAAAAAAAAAAAGCTCATACTGTAAGCAACTCTACCGCTGTACCTGCATTAACTTGCTCGCGGTTCGAGTCACGTTTTGAAGAGGCAATCTCTACAATGTGTGCGCTGTTAGCGCTGCGTATATCGACTACTCATTCCATGTAGGGATGGAATTTGACGGGCATTTTGCCCGTCATAAGGCTTTTTGAACGTATTTGACGGCTGGAATTTGTCCATGCCCGTTTTGACTGACGTGCCCGGAAGAGTAAAAAACGTTTTTTTGACGTTTGGAACTTTTTCCAAAACGTTCTTACGCCTAGGGTTGGAATTTTTTTGAAAAACGTCATTCCCTTATCTCACAGCCTGCAGGGCCGTCACACACACTGTTTCCTTCCTTTTCCTATTCTCGCGCAGCTCCTTTTCGCCTGACATCATGCTTTACTCTCAGCTGCAGCGTGAAACTCTTGGCTGCATGAGGCAAGTAGCTCAATGAATTGTGGAAATGTCAAGAGGGCCGAGGCTGTCAAATTAGCATGTGGGAGGAATCGAAATTAGCATGTGGGAGCAGCCAATGGCCATAGCCATTTTTCCTGAAATTTCTTCTCTTAAAAACGAAGTCTCGTCCCCAATAGCAGCGAATTTTTCGCTCCGCCAGAGATTTAGTTTTTTGTGGAGAATGGGCAATTCCCACTTGTCCCGCGAGTCGCACCATTCCTTTAGCCGAAGATTTTTTCTCTGGGAAAATTTGGAATCTTTCCCTGGACGATTTCGGGGATCTGTGCATGCCACTGCATGGTCTCCCTGTCTTTCACCCAACGAATGTGGCCCGTGGGCTTGTTTTCTTTGTACAATCGAGTTCATGATTCACAGTGCACACTCTCTCTCAACGCATTGCCCATTCAAACTTACGCATGTCGCCCAGCTCAAGATTGGCTCCAAGGTGTAGAAATTTTGAATAATTTAACACATATTCAATGGAGATTATCCTGATCATGTACTATTGCAGAAAACATACACAATACATAAGCTCCTCTACGTTGATCAAGAATATAGTAGCATCAATAACAATAAAACATCAAGAGCATTCACACATTAACACAGTATGTATCACGGGGAAAGCATCTCGCTAAAAACCCCACACTATTTGTATATTAATGATTGAGTCATGTAACATTACACAGCATAATACTTCTCACAAGTATCTCCACCTCTGTTACACACAATGCAGCTCAGATCTGATCTCCAAATCTCTTCCACTGCTTGCCTGCCTCCACTGCTCAATACCTGCTCAAGAACTGATGAGAATTGCTTCCCAAACTCGATTTTCACCTGCAAAATAGTCACTCACTCTTTGTTGGACGTGAGCAAAGGCTAAAATGCAGGCCAAATACGTGAGAAAACTCATTGGCATACTCAATCCTTTGATTGTGCAAGATCTGGTGCACAACTATAGTCACAACTGATAGCAATCTGATTCTCTACCACCTGTCCCTGTTGAACTGAACATGCACTGACATGCAACTGAGTTAACTGATGTATTCTTTAGTTGTATTATGAGTTAATAATTAGTTTAACAACTCATCATTAGTCTATCTGCAGTTAGACTAACTACAACCAGTTTAACTAAGTTAAACTGAACACAACTCCATCAACTGTACCTCCAGTCCACTAAACTCAACTCACTTGAGTTCTAACTGAAGTCATGCATGCAACAACTCAACTGACTCATAAGAAAAACGAATTTCCTTCTGACAGCTGCATGTGCCACTTCCGTAGCTCAAACTGAAGTGCTCCAAGAGAATAAGATTAAGTTTATAGTCCAAATATTATTGTGAGATAATAATATTTGACTTTTCTATTTTTGACAGCCAGTCTAAAAATAGACTTGATCACTCACACTGTGATCACTCACACTTTCATCAAAAATAGAAGTCCATCTATTTTTCCCAACTTGATCAATCATCCATAAACATAGACATGATCCATATGTCTAAAAATAGACATAGTCTAAAAATAGACTTGCGCCAAAAATAGCCTGCGGGCCCACTTAGTGAAGGCGACTCTTTTCACTAAGCTCCATCATCTTGTTGCAATCTCAACACTCCCTCTCGACAAGATATGGATTATCAACAACCCCTATCCTGCCTCGGTGGTACTCGAATTTGCTCCTGGTGAGAGCCTTCGTCAGAATATCAGCATCCTGATCCTCCGTTGGAATGTACGAAAGTAACATGATCCTCCGCTGCACACAATCTCTGATATGATGGTACCTGATGTCAATATGTTTAGATCTATCATGAAATACAGGATTAGCCGAGAGTTTAATGCAACTCTGGTTATCACAGTAAATCACAGTAGGATCCAAATGAGAACCGAACAAACCAACCAGGATCTTCCTCATCCATATAGCCTCGCATGCAGCCAAACTTGCTGCCATATACTCGGCCTCCGCTGAACTGAGTGCCACGGATCTCTGCTTCCTGCTGTACCAAGAAACTGCTGTCGATCCGATACTGAAGACCCCTCCTGATGTGCTCTTTCTGTCTGTTGGGCTCCCTGCCCAATCTGCATCCGTGAAGCCACATAGCTTCACCTCATCCTCCTATCTGTACCACAAACCATATCCCGATGTGCCTCTGAAGTAGCACAATACATGCTTGCCCGCCTTCCAGAAGAGCTTGGTAGGCTTAACCATAGCTTGTGAAAGCTGGTTAACTGCATAGCATATATCAGGTCGTGTATTGACCAAATACATCAGCGACCCCACCAACTGTCGATAAACAGTGGCATCCACTTCTTCTCCCGAAGTGGCATCCTCCTTCCTCCAACCTCTAGGAAGAGGAGTATCAACAGGCTTGCAGCCATGCATGTTGAGCTTCTCCAGTATCTCCCGAGCATACTTGCCCTGAGAAACAAACAGTCCACCACTGCGCTGCCATATTTCCAATCCTAGGAAATAGTGAAGGAGGCCCAAATCCTTCATCTCAAACTCTGTAGCAAGATCCTTCTTGCATGATAGTATCAACAGCTCATCACCCGTTAGAATCAAAGCATCAACATACAGTACAATGATAAGCAACTTACCCTCCACCACAATCTGGTATAGGTTCGGATTCGCCTCGCTCTTGGAGAATCCAAGTCCTGTGAAATAGCTGTCTATCCGTGTGTACCAAGCACGTGGTGCTTGCTTCAACCCATACAGCGCTCTCTTGAGCCTGCACACATGCGACTCGCTGCTGAAGACTTCAAAGCCTTCGGGTTGCTCAATGTACACCTCCTCCTCAATGACTCCGTTGAGGAACGCAGTATTCACATCCATCTGATACATGTGCCATCCCATCTGCGCTGAGAGAGCAAGAATCGTCCGTATGGAAGAATACCTTGCGACAGGTGCAAAGGTCTCCTCATAATCGATCCCCTCAATCTGTGAAAAGCCTCGGGCAACAAATCTTGCCTTGTACTTCTCCACACTCCCGTCAGCTGCCTGCTTAACTTTGTAGATCCATCTCGAACCCACCACTGATTTCCCTTCCGGTCTAGGAACAATCTCCCATGCACTGTTTTTGACAATAGAATCATACTCTTCCACCATGGCGTCTACCCATGCGGGATCCTCTACAGCTTCCTCGAAAGAGGATGGCTCAGTCACAACACACTTGCTCATAAGAGCCATGTATCTAGTGTACCGATCAGGTGACTGTCTCTACCTGCGTTGGGCTGTAGGTGGTCCTACAACTTTCTCTGCATCTTGAGCCAGTCGCTCAGCTTCTGTCAAGCGCTTTCGCCCTCTGATGGTTGGCGCTGCATGAGTGGTCTCTTCCACTCCATGAACCTCGTCCTGTGGCTGATCCACATCCTGAAGCTCATCCTTAGGAACTAATAGCTCCTCATCTGCATGCAAGTGTAGCTCCCTCTCAAGCGAACACTTCATGGCTTTCTCCTCCTGAAATTTTATATCCCGTCGCACAACAGTTTTACCACTGTCTGGCAAATACACACGATAGTTGTGGGGCGTATCAGTGTACCCCACAAATATCCCAACCTCTGCAGTCGGCTCCAACTTCTTTCTGGCATCCTTCGTCACATGCATGTAAACGTTAGCACCAAAAATCCTCAAATGAGAAAGATCAGGCTTCTTACCAGAATAAGCCTCCTCGGGTGTACTCATGCCAAGTATCCTATGAGGACAACGGTTCTGCACATAAACTGATGTATTGCATGCTTCCACCCACAAGTGAAGGGGTAGGCCCTGATCATGCAACATTGCCCGTGCAGCACCCACAATCGTTTTGTTCTTCCGCTCAGCTACCCCGTTCTGCTGTGGGTTATGGGGAGCTATGAGCTCTCTACGAATCCCTTCTGCCTTGCAGAAATCCTTGAACTCGTCCGAGATGTATTCACCACCATTATCGCTCCTAAGAGCCTTCACCTTCTTCCCCGACTCCTTCTCAACCAGTGCTTTGAATTCACAGAACTTTGAATATGTCTCGCTCTTCTTCTGCATGAAGAAGATCCAGCACTTACGAGAGAAATCATCAACAAAAATCACATAATACCTGTGTTTTGCTGTCGAAGCAACTGAGAAAGGTCCACACACGTCTGTGTGAATTCTCTCAAGGATCGTCGTGGCGCGACTATCCTTCTCGTGAAAGGTGGCTTTCACAAACTTCCCCAAAGTACACCCCTTGCACTGATCTGACTGCGCAAGTGTGCCTTTAGGAAGCCCTGTAGTGATCTGCTGCAGTATCTTCAAGGCTCCATGGTGAAGGTGACCCAATCTCCTGTGCCACAACTCGCCATCATCCCGGCTCACCAATCCTTCTGCCTTGCCTGCCATTGCTGCGCATCCATCTACATGCAACTGATAAAGGTTCCTCACTCGAACCCCTATCTTCCGGGTCTCACCAGTTGTCTTGCTGCGCAGGAAGGCCTTTCCCTCACTGAAAACAACATCATACCCCTTGTCTTCTAACATCGCCACTGAGATGAGATTCTTCTTCAATCTTGGAACATGCATGACTTCCTTCAATACAAAGGGTTTACCAGACTCCCTCTCAAAGGAAATGGTACCGATACCGGTCGCACTGTATCTACCATCATCGCCCATCTCGATGTGCACTCCAAGATCTTTGTCCTCCAGATCAGAGAACAAATCTCTATCTCCCGTCATGTGAAAAGACGCACCACTGTCCAGGAACCACACTGATCCCATCACACTTGAAACCAAGCATGCGATCAATGAAAAATCAAGCTCAAACTGAGAAGCTAAAGCCTCTCCCCCTGCAGATCCAGCAGCTTGCTTGTTCTTCTTCTTCTGTGGACAATTTGTGGCATAGTGTCCATGCTGGTGACAGTGAAAAAACTTCACCTTGGACATATCCTGCTTCTTGCCTTTCGCACCAGACTGAGAAGCTTTCTTGCTCTTCCCTTTCTTTGCTTTGGCAGCCAAAGCACAATTCTCTTCATCAGCTCCCTTTGACGAAGATCCGTCCCTGGTACTCCGCCTGATCTCCTCCTGCACAAGATCTGACCATAGTCTTTCCCATCCTGGCAACTTCTCCCGACCATTGACAGAGTCCTGATAGGAATGCCAACTCTTCGGAAGACCAAGGAGAGCCAAGCTCACCAAGTCCTCATCATCGACAGTAACCCCCACACTTCCCAGCTCATCTCGACACTGAGTGAACTTCGTGAGATACTTGGGAATACTGTCTCCCTTCTCGCATTTGATGTTTCTGAGTTTATCTTTGAGCGCCAGCTTCCTCTGATCGCTCTTGCTTTGGAATAATTCTGTTAATGATTTCCACATAAAATATGGAGTAGCCTTTCCATGGAGGCTGGACACAATGTGATCCTTCACGCCCTCCAACAGAATTCTTCGACATTTTGCGATCTTCTTTTGCCAAGCATCAGCTTGAGTAGCATCAGTAGGCTTTGGGATATCCGTATCTATGAATTCCTTCAGCCCGTTATCATCCAATACTGCCTCCATCCTGTCCTTCCATGCAATATAGTTTGAGCTGCCCTCAAGAGCATACTCCAATCGCAATCCGTTGAAAGACATTACTGCGTTGTCACCAAGAAAACACTACTGCAAATTCGAATTCCACCAGCAACCAACTCAACTGCTTCCGATCAACCCTCGCTTGATATCCTGTAAAAATCTCTTCTACAAATCAAGCTGCTCCGATACCATGTAGAAATTTTGAATAATTTAACACATATTCAATGGAGATTATCCTGATCATGTACTATTGCGGAAAACATACACAATACATAAGCTCCTCTACGTTGATCAAGAATATAGCAGCATCAATAACAATAAAACATCAAGAGCATTCACACATTAACACAGTATGTATCACGGGGAAAGCATCTCGCTAAAAACCCCACACTATCTGTATATTAATGATTGAGTCATGTAACATTACACAGCATAATACTTCTCACAAGTATCTCCACCTCTGTTACACACAATACAGCTCAGATCTGATCTCCAAATCTCTTCCACTGCTTGCCTGCCTCCACTGCTCAATACCTGCTCAAGAACTGATGAGAATTGCTTCCCAAACTCGATTTTCACCTGCAAAATAGTCACTCACTCTTCGTTGGACGCGAGCAAAGGCTAAAATGCGGGCCAAATACGTGAGCAAACTCATTGGCATACTCAATCCTTTGATTGTGCAAGATCTGGTGCACAACTATAGTCACAACTGATAGCAATCTGATTCTCTACCACCTGTCCCTGTTGAACTGAACATGCACTGACATGCAACTGAGTTAACTAATGTATTCCTTAGTTGTATTATGAGTTAATAATTAGTTTAACAACTCATCATTAGTCTATCTACAGTTAGACTAACTACAACCAGTTTAACTAAGTTAAACTGAACACAACTCCATCAACTGTACCTCCAGTCCACTAAACTCAACTCACTTGAGTTCTAACTGAAGTCATGCATGCAACAACTCAACTGACTCATAAGAAAAACGAATTTCCTTCTGACAGATGCATGTGCCACTTCCGTAGCTCAAACTGAAGTGCTCCAAGAGAATAAGATTAAGTTTATAGTCCAAATATTATTGTGAGATAATAATATTTGACTTTTCTATTTTTGACAGCCAGTCTAAAAATAGACTTGATCACTCACACTGTGATCACTCACACTTTCATCAAAAATAGAAGTCCATCTATTTTTCCCAACTTGATCAATCATCCATAAACATAGACATGATCCATATGTCTAAAAATAGACATAGTCTAAAAATAGACTTGCGCCAAAAATAGCCTGCGGGCCCACTTAGTGAAGGCGACTCTTTTCACTAAGCTCCATCATCTTGTTGCAATCTCAACACAAGGAAACTGCGAGGAAATTACAAATTGGTGCTTCAAAGTTCAGGTTTGTGATTGATATTTTATTCTTCAAACATTGTGGGTCTACCGTCTGATTGTTGTTAGCTTTTAATTTTTTATTTCATAAATTTCACAAGAATCTACCGTCTGATTGCTGCTAGCTTTTAATTTTTTATTAGCATTTTAAGGTATAGTAGTTGTTCACGATTCCCGATGGATTATTGTATTTTACAATCATTTCTTTTTTCAATATTGCTCTAAAAATAATATATTATACTGTTGTATAGGAGACGACTAGATAACATCAGAGTTTTAGAAATTGGTACGAGAGAAACCCACTGTGATTCTGAAACCATGCAGCTCCGTAACTTGTAAGCTTTATTAATAATAAAATTGGCTAATTCTTAGTACTCAAAAAATGAGAATGATGTTAAAAAATCGGCTACAAAATATTGAGTATGAAAGACAAAATTTGTATGTTAAATAATTTTATTATCATTTTTTTAGTTTAAAAGGAAACGTGATTTAGTAAAAATATCTAAATACCCTTTAAAAAAATGGCCATGTCAACTCAAGGATTTTTAGCTTAAAAGGAAACGCGATTTAGTAAAAATATCTGAATACTCTTTAAAAAATGGCCATGTCAACTGAAGGATATTTATAACTTGACGAGGATGGTAAAATGGCTTGTAAATCACATCCACAATCTTCGCAACAATGTTTTCAGTAAATGGTCCTACTTTGCAATTACAAATAAGCGCTAAGGTTTTCTTTTATGGTGCAGCGTAGTTTTTATGCCCAAAAGTTTTGACCACATAATGTTTCTGTGCCCCGTTATGCACTTTTCCTTTCATTAACCCGTTAATTCTTCGATTATAAGTACTTACAGAAGGATGAAAGATTATAGAACTTAGTTATGGACAAAAATACAATGGGAAACATACTCCGCAATCGGGAGATATAACTGTGTGGAATTTGACTTCCTTACTCAATTTGGATCAATGGGATTTCATTACACGTTATACTTTTTTCTAGTTCCATGCATGAATGAAAAAAGAAAAATCCGAAGACAGGTCGCAGTCGATGTTGTGTTTGGAACTGAGGGAGTTGAGTGGCATCGTGGATTTGAAAATGAACAAGGCATGTCCTAGTCCAGGATTAAACAGCCAATCGTGCACATCCCATAAGATTTGAACACGAACTCCTTCTACATAAATGGTATCGTTGCCCCTGAATTTCCAGGGCAATTGATTCACTTCCACCAGGGTTGGAATTTCGATTTGAACTTTATATATATTAGTGTTTTATATATTTTTAATATTGACTTTATTGTTTTAATTATTTTTTTAATTTAATAAAAATTGTAATAATTGATTTTTTCTAACTTTAAAAAAATATTAATAATAATTATTATTAAAATTATATATATATATATATATATATATATATATATATATATATATATATATATATATATATATTGTTTATAAATAGTATATAGAAAATAATATAATCAACCTAAATTATATTTTTCTTTAGAGAAAATAGGGTGTGGTTCAAAAAATATGGAATTGTTATATATTATGTTTTTTTTTATATATATATATGAGGATCTAATAAAATGTTGATAATTCTATAAAAAAAAAATATTTCAAATTTAAGATTACAATTATATGTAAGATTTAACAATATTATTAAGATGTTGAAATGCTAAGAAAATTTAAAAGTTTAACTATATAGATTAATATTCAAAATCAAAGTTCAAATAAATATTAATGTAGATATGAGGATTTCAACATATAACAACTTCCTTAATTTGATATGCCTTTGTCTTTACTTCTTCTTCAAATAAATATTAATATAGATATGAGGATTTCAATATATAGCAACTTCCTTAATTTGATTACCCTTGTCTTTACTTGTTCTTCTTATTTTTCCATTCGAGTGCTTCCATCCTCTTCTAAGTCTTCACATCTTAGCTCAAACCTCTTCCTTAACCATTTCCCTTGTCTTTACTTGCTCTTCTTATTTTTCCATTGCAATGCTTCCATCCTCTTCTAAGTCTTCACATCTTAGCTCAAACCTCTTCCTTAACCATTTCCCTCGTCTTTACTTGCTCTTCTTATTTTTCCACGCCCAGTTCAAGATTGACTCCAAGAAAAGTTCAAGATTGACTCCAAGGAAACTACCATGAAACTGCAAATTTGCGCTTCAGGTTAGTGATTGATTTTCTTTTTCTTCAAACATTGTGGGTCTGATTGCTGCTACGTTTTAATTTTTGATTTAATAAGTAATTTAATTTTTTTTTTCACAAGAGATTTGTATGTGTAACTGCTCACAACTCTTTAAAACAAGGGTTTATCATTATGCAGAATATGGTTTCTTGGCCTGGAAATTGACATTCCACTGAAAGTTTCTTTTGGTTTTCAAAAAACTTCTGGGTTTTTAAACTTATTTTACAGCGAATAAATATGTTAAAACTTCAACCGACAATGATAAAAACAAAAATTATTTTTTGTTTTTAAAAAGATTCTTGGCTAAATTATGTATGAGTGTTAATCGCCTTTGAGTGTTTTTATTTTTTGATCTTTGGATCTCTAACCCAATTTTCTTGACTTGCACTTGATTGGTTCTTAGATTACATTAGAATCATCTTGTGTTTGAGAATTCTCTTGCGTAGATCACATTTGCATAATTAGAATTCTCATTTTCAAAATATGAATGAAAAATGTGCATAGATTACATTTGCATACTTTTCAAATGAATTGTGCATAGATTACAATTGCATAGCTTACATTCTGAAAAATCAATCGTAGATTTAGATCAGCTTTCTTTGATTTCAATTTACATATTTTTATGCTTGTTTTTAACACATAAAAATAAAAAAATAAAAACTTTTTGGAATTGATTTGCATTAGTTTTTCTTGATGAAATTAGTGCATTAGAGAATTTGTTATATTTTCTCTTAGTGATCAATTTCTTGCATTGTTGGAAGTGAATGGAAACTCTCTCCTTACTTTAGTTAGGATTCATCGAATTGAAAAGATTACATTATCATATTCGATTGCATTCAGTTTTGGGTCGGGTCATAACACCATTGGTTTCATATCCATTTATCCTTTTGAGTAATAACAGCCTAAACAACACAGCGCTTAATTAAAATTCATCTAGTAATTTTTACATTTTTAGGGCTCTTTCCACCAATCTAGCTTAGGCTAGTATCTTGGAGTAGGGAGTAATTAACTCTCCAAGATAGTAAAACAAACAAGTAGTTGTATCTTGTGGTAGGAGATAAATTCCAATTGTTACATTTATGCTCTGGGAAAGCTCCTCTTAAAGGAGAAGCACGAGACCATATCTGAACCAGTGTGGGAATCAATCCTTCCTCATTGGGAACGATAGAAGATATTCACGTATTAAAAATGGTAAACCTCGGATTAACCATTGTCGAGGAGCCTGGGGTCACTTGTTGGTAAACCTTGGATTATGTCAAGGAGCCTTCAAGGGGATTGAGCTTGTTACTCTGCCCTTGTGTGCGTATCGGATCATTCCCCCAGGTATATTTGTTTCCGTTGGTAACCTTAGTGACCATATTATATAGGATTCTTTCCTAAGGTGACGGTGGAGGGAAGATCCCACTGTACCTGGAGCAGACGTCGACTAGACTCACTTGGATTTTCTGGGGGGTTCTCTTCACTTGAGACGGTTTAGTGGAGAAACTTGTGCCAGTCTATTCATTAAGCAGGTTGTCGGGGTAACTGTTCCAACCGCCATTTCTGTATTGAATTCTACGACGTTGGATTTCATCACCAACTAGTGTTTTCGGTACGAAAAGTTACGGTTTGTGTGTGGTTTGACTCCTAGATTTGATAGTGCGTGTTAATTTGTTTGTTTTTACTTTTAGAGACCATAGGTGTGAATTATGAATTGTTAATTTTAGTTTTAAATTGTTAATAAAATTCAATGAAGTTGAATATAATGGCAAATGTTCCGAAATTTACCAACCAAGGAATCCCTCTTAACGAGAATCCTAGTACTTTTCCTTACTTTTGATTACGTTTGGAATTTTTTAAGATCAAATATTTTGATGAGTCATCAAGCAATAATCACAATTATGTTATTATTTATATGAAGTATGGAAACTATTATTTAGAACTTACATGGAGTAAAAGGAGTTTTCGCTTTATCTTAACCCTAAAATTGTGAGTGAAGTCATGACATTTATTATTTAAAATATAATTTTATTATATAAATTGATTCAAAATTTTAAAACTATTTAAAATATATTTTTATTATATAAATTGATTTTAAATTTTTAAAAACTTTTAATTAAAACGGTTTTATAAATTATACCACTCAAATTTATAATTTAATACTATTTCAACCAAAAGTTAAGAAGGAATGTATTATCCAACAAGGAATATATTAGCCCTCTCAGGATGACTCAAAATCTGATTTTTCGCAAAATTTGGATAACTACATGTATGCTACTGTGAATTGATTTTTTTTTCCTTAAGAAGTCTATTGTGTGAGGAAGTGGGCTTCCGTCGGATAATCCATTAACTTTACTAGAAAGTAAAGGGCTTTATTGTTTTCATTAATCTGATAATTCCCCCAATGAGACACATGTGACAATCAACATCTTTCACTGTCACAAGATTCCACTTGTCCAAAAACACTTTCCTAGGAAATTCCATCTTCATTCGTGAGTCATGACTCTCATATAATCCGTCTTCTACCATCTTCTTATCAAAATCCTACTACAATTTATCTATTAATAGCCACACTATCTCAGGAAAAATGGAATACTCTATTCCTAAGTTTTAACTTATAACCTTTTAGGGAGAACACTAGATTTAAAATAATTAACCAAAATCGTGCTCCATTTTGACTGCTAAAAACAAGGCCTTCTCACGCACAGTGGGATAACCGACACACTTGGCGATACTAAAAGTGAACATAAATCGAAGCTTTACCATAATTAGAGTTCCTTTGAAATCGAAGCCTAAATTGATGTCACATGATTTAGATTAGATGGTGACATGGTGCATTGTTAAGGCATTTTTTTTGTGGTAGGATTTTAAGTTTCTAAGAGTTCTATTTGTAGATATAAAGTTATTTTTTTTGTAAGTTTTTTAAATTGTTAATTTATTGTTATTGTTTTTCATGTAGGTACATTATTTAAATAGAAATGCCTCCAAAAAGAAAGGGTCAATCAACTATTAGCAATTTTTATGGATATTCTAAGACATCAAAGACTTCTAATGTTAAAGATATTCCATTTATACCCGATTTGAATGATGATGCTAATGAAGATGTAAATGAAGAGTTTGTTGTTAATCTAGAAATTCCTGGCCATGAAAAGGAAGGACAAGATGGTGGATCTAGTAGTTCGAGGAGGAAGGCTTTCTCAAAATGTGAATTTCGAGAAGAGTGGACGATAAAACATCCTTGGGTTTATAGTATCAACGTTGAATATGGAAAGATTCGTATGAAGTGCAAAATTTGTGAGAAATACAAAGCTCAAGGTCCATGGGGTATTGGAGATGGATGTAATACCATTCAATATGATGCTATAACAACTCATGCAAAATCTATTATTCATCAAACATCAACTCAGAAAAATTTGTATGAAATTGAAAGGTTGGCAAAGCCCATTACAGAACACATAGTGACAATAAATGAGGCTAATAAGGAAAGGGTCATAACCACTATGAAGTTAGCATATTTTATTGCGCAAAATGATATTTCAATTGCTATTTATGAAGATCTTTGTCATCTTCAAATGCATCTTCGAACACCTAATATGCCTTCTCGAGTGGAGTATTCTTCCTACATAAATAGAAAAGCAGCTACTGAATTTATTCACTCTATATCAGATTACCTTGAAGAGGTTCAAACTAGAAAAATGTTAGAAAGCCCATTTTTCTCTATAATGTTAGATGAAAGTATAGACAATGGTTTGGAACAACACCTTGTTGTGTATTCTACATATCTATACTTGAAAGGATTGAGCCCTCTAGTGTCACAATTTATGAAAATGATTACTGTTCCTGATGGAAAAGGAAAGACTATATATGATACCATCATTAATTTAAGGGAAACAAGGCAGTTGAAAAATGAGAAACTAATAGCAGTTTCAACTAATGGTGCTTCATCTATGGTTGGATGTGAAAATGGATTTGTCACATTGCTAAAGAATGATTTACCAAATCTTATTGGTACTAATTGCATTGCACATCGTGAAGCACTTGCAGCATCAGATGCTTCAAAAAAGATACCAGAGTTTTTGTTTATTGAGAAAATAGCAAACAAGGTATACTCATGGGTTGGAAATTCGGCAAAGAGAAATAATGAACTCGTTTCTTTATTGGAGATAATGGAAATAGAATCCTTGCAGGTTCTTCAAATCCATGGGATTCGATGGCTCTCTAGGGGTCAAGTGGTTGAAAGACTAGTTACATTAAAGCCTGCTATTTTGAGTTTGTGGAAGAGAGAAAGAAAGAATTCATGGTATGATAAGGCAAGAATTTTTTCAGTTCAATTTTGTTTGAATATGCTTGCTGATGTTTTGAATGAGCTGAATAATCTAAACAAAAAATTTCAAGAAGATAATGTGGATGTCACATCACTTGGAATAGCTATTGACCATACATTAAATTCTCTTAAAAGATATTTCTGCAAATCAGATTCTTTTGCTGAAGGTGTTGTACATCTTACTAAATTTTTAAAAGACTCTAAAGATGGGTTCCTTGAAAATGTTGACAAAGAGGGAAATACCCATAGACATGATTTGTTGTATATTCCAATCCATGATGAACAATTTCCACAACCAATGGCAACTTGCATTGATGGCTCCCTTGAGAGTTGCATACAACTTATAAGAAACTATGTCCAAGCATTGATTGAGAGTTTCAATTCAAGATTTCCAGATCTTCATCTTTTTAATGCAGCAAGGTTGTTTAGTCCTTGTCATTATCCATCAGATCTTTATGTCAGAGAAAATAATGCAAAGCATTGGCTTGAAATACTTTTTTCGCATTTGCAACATAAAACATGTAATGAAGGTGAAAATGTACCAACATTTGATGTTACAGCGTGTAAAAGAGAACTATACCAATTTATTGATGTGGTTTACTTGAATGGAGAAAGATTTCCAATTAAAGATGCATGGAAAGTGTTTTCTCAAACAAAAGATTGGCACTCTAGGTATCCAAATATGCTAAAATTATGGCAAGAAATGCTTGTCATACCAGCGAGCACTGTCGCATGTGAACGAGGGTTATCCAAGCAAAATATGATCAAAGATATAAGGAGAACAAGACTATCAATTGACACACTTGATGCATTGATGCGTATATCATTAATAGGTCCTAACACAACAGATGTGGAACGAGAACGAGTTTATGAGATTTGGAAAACTGCAAAGGAAAGAAGACTCTTTGACAAGTGTGAATTATTAAGTTACATGTTTTTTTACTTTGCACAAAGTTTATATATATTATATATAGTTGTCCTCTACTATATTTATATTTTTTATATGAAATTTTAACGTTCTTTGTTTATTGATGGAATGTGGAATACAGGCATGAACAGTTACATTGATGATCACTGATGTAAAAAGAAATTGAAGATATCATTTGAAAGTTTTTTCATGTGTTGTTGTTATAGGTTGATGGCACATGAAAAATGCCATCAAGGTTGAAAAATGGCCACATCTTACCAATCTTGTAGAAAATGTGATAAAAGATGTGATGCCTTTGGATTTTATCATTTTGGTACTATGGCATATCTTTTCTCGCTTTATGCTTCTCAAGATGCATTTAAATACAAGGAGATTTTTTTGCACATATATGTGATTCCCTTCTTTATTTGGCTTTAATGCGTAACTTTCATGAAACATGAAGCATTTCATTGCTTTAATTGTCATTGGAGCAATGGAATTTAGAAACTTGTAAGTTGTGACATTAGTTTGGTGTAACTGGATTTTTTAGTAAACTATCATTTATGTATATGTATGAATTAATAATTTATTTCCAAACGTATTTCTCTTATTGGATGGTTGGAAGTTGGTGGTACATTCTTATGCCTTTTTAAGGTGTCATATATTTATATTTTGTATCAAACATTATATTAGATAATGTCATAAATTATCTCTGAATTTGCATGGAACTTAGTCTTATTAGGCATCTAAATATTCATGTAGCATAATGTAAATTGTTGGCTTTAAATGATAATTTAAATATAAGAAATGGATAACCATCAAGCGTTTTACCTTGGACTGATTATATAATTTAAATGAGCAAATTTCAAATGTTCAACACTTTTTATTGAAACCTCCACAATTGAGTTTTTTTTCCTTACGATAAATATATGAAAATTTTCAACATAATTATTTATTGAATGGTAATTTTTTAATCAAAAATTTATTAGTGAAGGGTTAATTTATTATGAGAACATCACTCTTGAAGGGCAAAATTTTTAATATAAGGTTTCTTGATGGGAAGCATAAGGACCCAAAACGTCAAAAAAAAATTGTATGACGGGTAAAGAGAAATCCAAATTCCAACCATGATTCCGTGATTGCGAGTTCCATCGATCAAATTATATTTTCAACTAATTACCATTGGATTTGCTTACCATTTATTCTAAGATTAATAAGATTAAGGTTAAATAGCAGAAATTATTGTAATTACCATTTAAAAAAAATAATAATATGTAAATTAACATAATAATAATAATTTAAAATAAAATTATTTAGTTTTTAATCAAATGATATGTATTATAAATTAAGTGTTTAGCTGTTTATTATTATTTATTAATTATTTAATTTATAAAATTAAATTAATTTATATAATTTTACTAAAACCAAATTGCAAATCTTCACTAAAATACTTTATTTGATAATTATAATAAAATGCAATAAACATATTTTATAATAATTTCTTAGAAGTATTTAAAACTTCTATCTCGAATCCAAGAAACTTAAAAATATATACTATGTATGTTCCGAGATCTTAAGATTCTCAAAATCCTCACCATATAAATCTCCAAACTCTAACACTCGAAAATTTTATAATAAAAAGAAAATTTTGTTTTTAAAATAATAATGAGTTTGTTTTTAAAATACTAATGATTTTATAATAAAAAGAACATTGTGTTTTTTAAATAATAATGAGTTTGTTTTTAAAATACTAATAATATATGTTTAGTAATTTTTTTATTTTTACCATTTAAAATTTCTTAAAATATAATGCATAATTAAATTTAAAATTTTTACATTTATATAAATTTAAGAAATTTAATTTACTATTACTATTGTCGCAATTTTAATAAATTACCATTACTAATATAGTTGGTTCAAAACCTCAACTAAATTTTAGTAATGTAATTAACCCAAAAAACATCTATTTAAAATTTAAATGTCTTAAAAATAAATACAAATTAAACCTTTACAGCGGACAAGAATCTTTTCTTTAATAATCCCATATAAACTACCAATTTGAGAAGAGGAAATGGTGAAACCATGGATTCGTGGATCCTCGAAGTGGAAGCATATTGTGAGTGGAAGCATATTGTGACGGTTTGTAATAGCGGAGCGCTGTAAAAGAGAGATAAATAGGAAATATTTGTTTATAGATTTTTATATTAAGTATAAATTTATTTTAAATATAAATTTAATACGAGTTTAGAGGTATTAAATTTTTGTGAGTGTAAATTTCTTTAAAATGTAAAATACAATATGTTATCTTTTATTATTTAAATTGTATTTTTGAGTGTTAAATATATTATACATAATTGATATTTTTATTTTTTAATTTACTTTATTTTTATTTTAAAGGGGAGAGACAAATGGACAGAGTTACACATCTTCTCATACTGCTGGGTTGTAGAATAAGCATCTCCCTTAACTAGCAGGATAGTTTGGTATTAATTAAATTTTTTATTTTGACATATGCAATTTAAAGCACATAAAATTAGTCATTTCATTGTGAGTAGGTTCGAAACATGTAGACCTGCTGGGTTGTAGAATAAGCATCTCCCTTAACTAGGAGGATAGTTTGGTATTAATTAAATTTTTTATTTTGACATATGCAATTTAAAGCACATAAAATTAGTCATTTCATTGTGAGTAGGTTCGAAACATGTAGACCCTAAGTTATGGATGTGATTTTTTTTTTCATTACTATGGATATGATTTATCTAAAAGAATTTTGCTTTTAGTCACTTCATTCTCCTTGTCCAATAGGAAAATTGCAATTTATTTATTTATTTTTTATATATAGTTATCAAATATTTGATTTAATATTTAAATATTTCATAAAAAAATTTACAAATTAATAAAAGTCAAATATATAATAAAATTAATTATTGATAAACATCAAATCATAATAAAAATTAAAGACATTTGTTTCATGACACATTTCAAGTTGTTCAAATATAACCATCATAAAAATTAACAAAAATATAATTTTATTTTAAATTGTTATTATTGATAATTATAAAAAAGTAACATATACATTAAACATATATACGTTTTACAAAGTGGAACAAGCCTATGGGGCTAAAAATAGAGGGTGATAAGGTGTTATGTTAAAGCATTTAGTGGTGAAACTCTATGGACAAAAATCTAGTCATGCTAAAGGATTGTTGTGGCCCATGCAGAGTGCGATTTTGGGTGATTTTGATGGCTTAAATGCTCTTGGGTTGTAGCTACTAGTCATCTTTGGACTCCCATTTCCTAAAAAAAATGGAACAAAATTCTTAACCATAGAGATTTACCCTATTTTACCATGGAGATTATTAATTTATTACAATACTATGGGTTTATACCATGGCTTATCAATACCACATTTCCAAAAAGCCATAACTCACTTTATATGATACTTGTTCATGTAATTTTTTTTAATTAAACTAATTAATTAAAAGTAATGGCATATGAACAAGTGTCATACAAAGTGAGTCGTGGTTTTTTTTGGACATGTAGTATTGATAAACCATGGTATTGGCTAATGGTATGGTAGCAAAGTCTATTTAAAGATTCTAATCTCCATGATAAAATGGGGTAAATATCCATGAATAAGAAGTTTATTCCATATTTTGTGAAGATTTTTATAAATAATAAAATTTAAAAAATATGAGATGTATTGTGAAGTAAAGTGTTTTGATGTTTATTATAGATAGATGTCTATTGATGCCATTTAATTTATATAGCTTCTCTAGTAAAAATAGAGTTTTTTTAATTGAAAGATGTATTAGAAAAATGTTCAACAAAATTATTTTAATGAAAATAAAAATATTCTTTAATATCTCATGAATATATATACTATACTATACCTTTATTAAATAAATAAGTTGTGTCAAACTTCAACACCAATATTAAAATCTATTTAATGTATCAACCATATTCCCTTTAAACCATAAATACTATATACTAATCATGTTGCTATCTAATAATAAATAATAATCTTGAATTTAGTATTTAAGTTGAACACTAAAATAACATTGGGAATCAAGCTATTTCAATGCAAGGCATGTCCTTGTCAAATGATACCATCTATCTAATTTCATCTCAACAATAATAACGTATTTCCGCTATTTCCTTCCATTAAATTCATAGTTTCTTATGTGCAAACATAAAACCAAATTTCATATTTTGTCTAAGATAATGTTCCCATTTCCTTTTTCTTCTTAGAATGGAGATATTTCACCATGATGACAACTACAATACGAAAGATTATTAATGTTTACCTTTTTCTTCTTAGAATGGAGATATTTCACCATGATGACCACTACAATACCACAGATCATTAATGTTGAAAAGGTGAAGGATGTGTCATCTCTATCCCATATTAAGGTTCGGTTTTTTTATCTATTTTTTATTTTATGATATCAACACTTTTTTTTATTAAACATTATAGAGTATATTACAAATTTTGTAATTTTTAAATATATATTATAATATTATAAAATATTTAAAATATATACATCGGATGAGGTGTTCGATTCAAAAATGGTGGGTAAGGTTATTGTTTTTTTACTTGGTCACATGCATTTTGGACGTGGTGACACTACATCTGTATAAAGGTTTGATTCGTTGCATGCAATGGGTTAGGGGAAGTTTCTTTAACTACCACGTAGAAATCTACATGGAGTTTTTTCTCAAATATTGTAATCATTGTTTGATAGTTAGACATACAATCAAGCTTGTTAAGATCTTGGATTGATACTTACTTATTTGACGAGCTTATCACTATGCTTAGTTTCACAAATATTGCATTTAATGGTTATGTGATGAGGTTATGTTTTAATTTTTGACGTAAGGAAATCAATTTTCATGAATTTATGAGTGGTATCTAACCCAGATTCTTGTCTCATGGTGGTCGTTGGGGAAGGAGCCTCTTTAGTGAGTTTAATTTGAGAGATTTTTATATCTTTAGTATTTATGGTTCATGATTTAAATTCCTCTTCGGTGCTTATATGGGGTAATTAATATGGGCCCACTCTTACAAGGGAAACTCCATCAAGGGATTAGGTAGGAAAAATGGGCTCGTTACTGATGATTCCTTCAACCTCAATGGCCATCTATCTATGTTCTAGACCCATATCAACTCTTCCAATGCTTCAATTGGGTTTGAGGAGGAAACAACCAAGCCAACATCATCAAACATTTCAAGTCCTTCCTATATTTTAGGTCATGGAAGGTAATTAAGATTGGTCACACATCTCCACTGAGAAAATGTCTTTGATCTTCATTATTTTGGTTTTATTGTGATTTATTATTTCGGATAGGGTGAGGGCTTTGAGCTCACTTATGTGAGAGGGTCATCTTGCTCTCTAGAAGTCAATGAGAATCCATTTTGTGTAAGGTATATTAGGCCTCTTCCTAAGGAAGATTCCATTCTCAATCCTCAAAATTATAATTATTTAATGGATTTTTCCTCTTATTTTGTAACATTCTCATTCCAATTTGCAGACCGAATTACTCCATGGAAAAGTATCATGTTGCATGAGCATGCTTGTGTTCATTGTAGAGCAACATATTAAGAAGGGGGCATATTCAAATCTAATTGAGTGATGAAAATCAACAAACCAATTAAGGTAACTCACTCCATAACATGAGAAAGAGGAATTATTTCAGGTTGAAAGGGAGTTGGAGGACAAGCATTCTACCCTTATAGACATTGGAGTGTTGGTAGAGATTATTTATTGGGTTCCAAATACCAGACATAATTGTTGGAGATATAATTAATACATGTAAATTGTGGATACCTATAGACACTTCAAATTCCTCCTAAAAAAATTGTTAATAGACATAAATAAACTCTAGGAGACATTCTTCTCTCCTTAAATCAAATGCAACAACACTCGACATTAAAAGCTAGGTCATATAGAAAAGCACATGGATATCCCTCTTAATATAGGTTGTTCTCTAGGTATCAACAAAGAGCCCATCAAAAAAAATTTGATGAGAAAATAATTGTGAATGGAATTGTGATAGTTAATTTTTCAAAATGTGTTTTTATCTATACACTTATATTCAACACCCTAAAAATATCTCAAAACATCCAATGTATACATATTTCAAAGCTCAGACCATCTCTTTTTAACATCCAATGTATAAATATTAATATTATTCAAAGGGTTAGGTATGACTGTTTTATATCTGTTTCATACATTGGTCCTCCAAAATTAAAACAAAACCCCCCAAAACAAATATCTTAGATACCTTGGCTTGATAGTTGACCATTATCATGTTAGAGATACAATAGATCCCACCTCCCTCCTGCCATTTCTACCACTTTTCCCAACACCCTTGCATGTACTCATGCCAAGGGCCACCGCACCTATTGCTTTGAGCGTGTGGGGGGTGGTGATACATAAATCACCTGTACTCTTCATTACTGCCCGCAGGCACTTCCGTCCACCAACACGCACTTTGATCACGGTAAATTTTGAATAAATATTGATGAGGTAGAGATTTTATTTTTTTTAGAAAAACACATTTAAAATAAAATATGTTCCCCTAATTATATATAAATTAAATAGTTGGTAAATGTCTATAAATATCAAGATACTTACCTCATGATACATCTCACATTATCAAGATTTACAAAAACTCATAAAAAAGTACTATATTTTAGCTTTATTTTTTATTATTATAATATATATATATATATATTATAAGCACAACATACTTAGTAAAACCTCAAGTCTAAAAGGAACGGGAATATTCATAAATGAAGATCTCATTCCAGAAGATCAAGCAGAATTAAGAAAGGAGGTTCAAAAGGTAAAAGAAGCTAGAAGGGAAGGAAAATGGGCAATAATCAGAAATAGAAAAGCCTTTATTCGGGACAAAAACCAAAAAGATAGTAATCAATAGCAATTAAACATGCTCCGGATCCTTTCTTGGAACTGTCGGGGCTTCCCATGGAACAAAGGCCCCAAGCTAAGTTGGATCTCAAATGATGTTGATATTATTTTGCTTGTTGAAACTTGGGAGCACGAAGAATCTAAGGTCCCTAACATAGATGGCTTTACGCTATGGTCTACATGGAACAAGCGATCCTCCCATAGAGGCATTGGGGGAATAGCTTGTTACATTAAGAAGAACATCTCCCCCTATGTTAGGCTTTATAAAAACGACCCTTACAACCAATTTAGTTGGATAGAGATCAGAGACATTAATAATAAAAAGTCCTACATAGCAATATGTTATTTCCCCCCCATTAATTCTAACTTCTATAAGAAGAAGAATCTAGATAAAACTAACCCTTACAATAGCTTAGAGAACGATATTTCTAGCCTAAGGAATGATGGTAATATCCTTTTAATAGGTGATTTCAATGCCCGAACTTCAAGTAACCAAGCTATTATTTTAAGCAATCGTTCCAACCCTAATCCTCTTTGGTTAGACGAAGACCCTACCCTGGCTAGTAGGTACAAAAGGAGCTCTGAAGACCTCGAGGAAAATTTGTTTGGGTCAGAGCTTGTCAAGCTCTGTAGTGCTCAGGATCTTGTAATTTGCAACGGTCTAAAAAAGTGGCCCAATTCCAGCAAGATGACCTGCATCCATGGACTTGGTAGCAGCGTGGTAGACTACGTTATTTCCGATCTTCCTTTATACAACGAAATGATAAACTTTGACATCTTAAACGACCACGAGCCTGACTCCGATCATAGGCCTTTACTTATAACCCTCAATTTTTTCATGCATAGAGTTCCCATAGAAAATAATACTTACAACCAAAAGAACTTAATATTTGATAAAAATAAAAAGGACCTCTTTCTAAATGAATTAAAAACTAACTTGCCTCCTTTATCTAGTATAGATAACATAGAAGACCTATATCATAATTTTACTACAACCCTCTCATACTCTATTAAAAAGTTCTCAATTGAAGTCTCAAATAATAAAAGAAATAGAAAAACCAATCCTTGGTATGACAAAGATTGTAAGAATGCGAGGAGAACAATTAAGGAAGCTGTTGATGATTCTCTTAAAATGGACAAGATAAGAATATACAAAGCCCTAATTAAAAGGAAAAAGAGACAGTACATTTGTCAAAGACAGGAGAATCTCTTACACCTCTCTAAGGTAGCTCCTAAAAAATTTTGGAGGCAGATTCTGACTAGGAAGACTAAGGATAACAATAAAATTGCTCTTCATGATTGGAATTCTTATCTTAAAAAACTTTATGAATCTCCTAATGTCACGGATAATTTGGAAACCCTGCTCACAACGAAAGAACTCTTCTCTTTAGAAGACATTAAGTTTGGGGTTAATCGCCTCGCGAATGGGAAAGCTAAGGACATTGAAGGTTACCAGGCAGAAATCTTAAAAATTGGAGGCCCTGTCCTCATCCCTCACATCCACAAGCTTTTCAATCAAGCTGTTAAGCAAGGGTTCCCTAAACCTTGGACTGAGAGCCTCATTATCCCTATTTTTAAAAGTGGAGATACAAATAACCCCTCTAATTATCGAACAATTATGATCAGCCCTCTCTTAGCCAAATTATATGGTAGTATTCTGGAAAAAAAGTTAAGCATATGGCTTGAAAGTGAAGATAAGCGGGCTAAAGGCCAAGCAGGTTTCAGAAGGCATCACTCAACAACAGACCACCTTGTTACGCTAAGGATCATTGCGGAGGAATGTCGTAATGATAAATCCAATTTATTCTGCTGCTTTGTAGACTTTAGAAAGGCTTTCGATACGGTTCCTAGATACAACCTTTGGAATAGGTTAGAAGAGCTAAAGGTTCCTCTTGAGTTAAGAGCTGCGGCTATAAGGCTATACGAGAATGTAATTGCCAAGCTAAAGAACAATGAGGGGTGGTCAAAAGATATTAAGTGTAACATCGGAGTTAAACAAGGTTTCCCCCTCTCCCCTACTCTATTTGGCATTTACATCGATAAGCTCGAAGGTTATTTAGAAGAAGCAGGATGTGGTGGCACAATCTTAGCTGGGATAGTCATTATCCTTCTTCTCTATGCTGACGATATTGTTCTTCTGGCAAGGTGCCCTTCTGATCTTGATAAGCAACTCAAGCTTCTTAAGGACTTCTGCTCTACCATGGGTATGACTGTTAACACAGACAAAACAAAAGTTATGATTATCAAATCTAAGAAGGACACTTGCGTTAATTTTACGTATGACAATAATAACTTGGAGGAAGTGTATTCTTACAAGTACCTAGGAATTGATATCCATCACAAGCTCAACTGGAACTATAGCATTGAGAAAAGGATCAATGGGGGATGGAAAGCTTATTTTGGTCTTGAAAATAATTGTAAAACAGCAAACCTCGTAATGTGGGATAAAAAGAAGTTCCTCTTTGAAACTTTAGTCACTCCTGTTATCTTATATGGCTGTGAAGTTTGGGGCTGCAGCATCTCCAGAGAATCATGGAGGAAGATTGAGCAAATCCAGAAGCATTTTATAACTTATAACCTGAAAATTAAAAGTAATACACCCTATCCTATTCTCCTTATAGAAGCAGGTCTTTCTTCTATTGAGAGCCTAGCTATGCTCAGGTTTCTGATGTACAAGGACAAGCTCAATAACATAGACAATCATAGACTTCCTAAGCTAGCTTTAAATTCCAGCCAAAATCACCTAAGGCTTAACCGAGGATGGCATAAGGACACAAGGGCCTGGTTAAACTATTGGGAGATCAATGAGAATGATGCTTTGCAAAACATAAATAGCATTAAAGATATTGTTACTTCTAAGTTCAAAGAAAAATTGTGGTGTGAGAAAGATTTAGCATCTAAAAGAAAATTAAGTTATTATAAGAAGGTCATCAACCCCACCCTTGAAGATCAAAAGTATCTCTCTATTCTAACTAGCTCAAAAAAGAAAATTAATATAGCAAAGATTAGAACGAATTCTCATGAGCTCCATAGTGAGACTGGCCGCTGGGTAGTTCCTAAAACGCCATGGATGGAAAGGATCTGCCATATTTGTGAGAATGAGAGCATCGAGGATGAAAACCACTTCCTCTTAGAGTGCCCTGCATACAACCACATTAGATCTCAATTTCACAACCTTTGTTACAATACTGACCTTTCTAGCCTTTTACAATGCCAAAATTATAGTGAACTCGGGAGGCTTCTCTCCAAGCTTTTTGAGCATCGGAATAAAATCTTAAATCAAAATAAATAATTTGTCCTTTTTAGGTCCGATAGATCATTATTTGGTCTCAACGGACGTTAACAACCATCATCATCATCATCATCATCATAAAGTAACAAGAAAAACATAATCCAACACTAATAAGCATGAGTTATAATTTATTATTATTATAAAATAAAAGAATAGAAAAATAGAAAAAAAAACCTAGTATTCAACACCTATGGACATGACCATTTTTTAATTAAATTGAAAAATGAAAAAAGTATAATTATTTTTAAGATCAATTTCAATCTTCTATCCACGATTACTAAAAATCCATATCATCGATAGCATACTCATGTTAATTAAATTAAAATAAAAATTTTATTCCAAAATAAATATACTTATAAAATTAATAATCACTCAATCCATCATAAATATTTTTATACTTAAAAAATATATTATTGTGAAACTTTTCCAATAAAAAAAGTATTGCTACCTCTAAATTAACTGCAACTCAATTATTATATAAGTTCCTACTGGCATGAAATAAATTATATATATATTTTAAAATTTAAGATATTCTACCACAATAATTGTGAGTGGAACTGTGATAGATATTTTTCAAAATGTATTTTTATTTATATAAATATATTCAACCTCCCAAAAATATCTCAAAAACATCTAAATCATACATATTTGATGTAACATCCCTATGCGTAAATTATTCATTTACGAAATAGTAATTCTTTAAAAAAAAAAGAGATTGCGAATTAGTTTTGAGAACTAATTCCTGTTACCCTTAAAGCTGTCAATTAAAGAACGGCGGAGGTGGCGCTAATGGCGGCTTAGAATCCGGAACTGATTCTTGATGGGATCGACAGTTGAATTGTTAATGGCATAACAGAGCTAACGGTGTGGGGGGTAATGGAAGTGTAACGGGAAACTACTGTCGAAGTGGACCCGGTAGTTCGGCATCTACAACTAGAAACCCCTCAACATAACGGGATTAGGGGGGATTTTTAGGATGGTGGAACGGAACAAATGGAAAAGCGGCTATTGAGCAGGGAATTCTGGATACATAATGGTCTTGCTTCCAGTCGATGGAGTGGCGGCAGTCAGCCATTGGGCATTTTTCACCTGCATTGAAGAATATTGTTGCCTTGTGTTGGTTGGGGAGTGCGTATCTCGTAGTTTTCATTTCTTGTTTGCAGATTAACAAATTGTGCAAGGCCGCAAGCCTGTTATGTTTTTGGAATGATAACCTTTATATTTCAAAGAATTGCCGCTAACATGTTGCCCTGGAAATTACAGTCTTGTTGATTTAAGAATTTCCAGTGTTTGTAGTGGCACCTCTCCCCACAGAGGGTTGAACTGAAACCGCAATGGAAGTTTGTAATTGTGTTGAATATTTTCTATTATAACTTGTAGAAATTGTACACACAAAGTTTATCAACTAATGTTTTCTTGCGCCTGTTTTGATATTCGATATGCTGGGTAAGCGATTCGACAGTCATTGTAGTGTGAAGGCAGGTGTTCAATATAATCCAGGTGAGCGTGAGGTACCAAGGTTGCCTCTGATGATTCAGTCACTCGAGGAGGTCCTCGGTCTTGCTCTTGCTTCTTTTTGAGCCCAGGTCTATTCGTTATCACATGGTTTCGGACCTCTGATCGCTAAGTTTTCCATAATGGACAGCATTGTTTTATTTTGGATGGCTTGGTGGTACAACTAAAAAAGATAAGTTAATTTCTTGAAATATTCTTGGTTTATGTGCACAGAAAGATATGGTATTTTGATCCCATAGTATAGTTTGGTTATGATTGTCTGGAATGGCAAGTTTCCATGTATTAAAATATTGGAGGGATATAAGTTTTTTTGGGAATATTTGTAGCCTAAGATTATGCACATAGCATAGTAAAAGTTAAGTAGTTTTGTGATTTTTTGAGAGTGTTAAAAGCTAAGTAGCTTCCTTATTCTTTGGAATAAATTACACAAGGTTCTTGCTAAGTACCCAAAATCTTCTTGAGAAAAGATGGTGAGACATGTACACTTCTTGAGGACATAGTTATCTTTATTAGTTTCTGGAAAGATAACTATGTGAAGGAATGTATGTGCGAAGACACATAACCAATAGTTTATTTCCTAGTATGTAAACTTAACCGTTGTGTTATTTGTTTTTAAAAGAAACACGGACTTGTAAACTAATGGTTAGATCTCTTAGAGAGAGATATGCACCAGTGTGAATAAGCATTGGGTAAAGTGGAACAAGAAGTTACTTGAATAGAGGTACTAGTGAGTTAGTATGTTATGCTTGCTTATGCAGATGAGTAGAAGATAAAAAGATCCTTCTTAAAGGTTGTTTAATGAATTATTGATAATGTATCTAATATTATTGCCAAGCTTGTTGTCAACAACATTGACAGGAAAAGATGGCGTTGGTGTCAAAGGAAGGTGTTGTTTAACATTATGGCAGGAAAGAGGATTATTCGTCCATGCAGATGAGTTCAAGCTGCAGTATTGTCCATTGCTAGAACAAATATGCCACAAGGATTATTGTATGTGGCGGTATGTAAGTGAAAGATTTACATGTAAATTGTATTAGCTTGTAGCTAGTTATGTGATAACTCAATGTTAACTTATTGTAATGATTTTAAGACAATGGTTAAGGGATGGAATCCCTTATAAACCATTGAGTGAGGGGTGAAAACCCTCACGAGCGTTTAATAAGAAGATTAAACGTTTGCTGGTTTTCACCCTATGGGGTTTCCAGGGTATATCCGTGTTCAATGGTGTGATTGATGTGATTGCTTTATGGGTCCATTGTTGATGATGGGTCCTTGATGATGATGGTTCTTTATTTGTTGTGACAAGCATAATGTCTTAGTGCATGATTATTTAGTATGGTTAAGGATATCAAGTAATGGATGCAGGGGATTCATGAGACAGCTTATGTCAGAACACTACCACATGGATGGTTAACGGTTATGAAAATGGATATATAACTTATTGTCTTTCACTGCAATTTACTTGATGTATTAGTGAATGTGATATCTAATGGTTAGTGATGATTTGTGGAGTTGTTAATTGATTAATTACTTGTGGTAATTGTATAAATTAATTCTAACTCCCTACTTTTACCCGCGAGGTTACCGGGGTATGTGACAAGTGGTATCAGAGCTAAAGGTTGCAGTACTGGCGCCTTTGGGAATTGGTAAGCGGAAAGGATATTGAGGTACGCCATCAGTAGGCATTAACTCAGGTATGAGTTTAATCAGTCGCATATTCATTTATGTCGTACACTACTTTTGGCATGATGGGTGTGATTCGTGTTTATAACTTCCTTGAGAAATAAGTGATAAGTTGTTGCATAATTACATTCATAACATTGGATTCCTGATGAGGAAAAGACAATGAAAACTTTTGTCGTACTTAAGAACAATATTGAGTACTCATTACACTTAAGAACGATATTGAACACTCATTGACGAAAGTGACAATCAACTACCAAGTTTGATTTGCAAATATGGCAATAACAATGATGTATTTAATGAACAAAATTGAAGTTACAATGAATGAGCAAATGCATGAATATAAATTGGGGAAACATCCTTGAATAGAATGAAAAATTGTTTTAAAAAGGACATTAGAAGAACCCCTTTAGATACTGAAAACATGCAATGAGTCAAGCAGCGAGACTTGATTGTCATAGCTAACTTTTGATTCAGTCTTGTCATGGATGCATGAAGACAATTGGTAGTTGAGATTGGTTAGTGTTGTATGACTAACCCATAGAACTTATATGCATTTGAATTGGACTAAGATTGCTACAATTCGTAAATAAGTGAAGTTGATTGATGTCACATGCATGGAATGTGTGTGTGAAGATTCTTACTCTCTCTGTGCTATAGTTCTAGTTGTTTATGGGAGGAGTTCTTAACTTTATTCACCATGAGAATGCATGATGAATAGTATATGCTCATGTCTTAATAGATTTAATGTTGATTACCCTCTAATTAAGTGAAATCCATTAGCATGGTATGTGTTTATCATTACTTGTTGAGAGGTAAAAATCATTGGAGCCTCGATTTAATGATGGTTGAATTTATCTCTACTATGGGAATGATGGATTTCTGATGCATGTTGCATTCCAGTGTGAAGTTAATTGTAGAAGCATGTTCAGTGAGTAACATTTCTTGGACCCATTCATGGTATAATTACATGTGATAATTATTCATAAATGGACTACCTGCGTTAATACAGTTGTCAGTAAACTCTAACTACCTTCCCCAGCTATGGATGCTTCCAAAGGAAAAGGAAGCAAGGAGAAGGAAGAAGACCGTGCTGCAGGGACAGACGGAGATGGGAAAAGAAATCGCTAAGTCTGGTGATGACCAGATAGCGCCAACTTTGGGTGTCAGAATCTTGCAAAAGACTCTAAGCCTGGGAATGATTAGACAGCGCTTGATATGCATGTGAGTATTCCCTTGACCATGCTTAAGGAGTTGGTAAATGATAACTATAGTGTGTTGTTGTTAATGATTTTTGTAATGTCTCCTTGAAGTCGTTATTCTGAAATGGATACATAATAGTGTTATATTTGTTGCATTTAGCATCAAGTGGTAACTCTGGTGCATGTGTGACACTTTGGAGATTATGTTTCTAATTGCATAAGTAGAGCAATTGCTTCCGGTAAGGGTGGTTTAATTTGTTAGTTATGCATGTTGGTCCAAGGATAAGATAAGTATCTTGCTCACCTTCTTGAAGAATACATATGAATGTTTATATGATTTCTTAGTAGAGGAAGTATTGGAATGCATGCAATGAAAGAATGGTTCTTTTCTAGATTTTCTTGGTAAAGAAAATGTGTTAAAGCATGCAATTAAAAATTGATTATTTTGTATGCTTTCTTAATAAAGCAAATAAGTAGTTCTTATTGGGAAGACTCCACGTGAGTCTTGTATGTGAAATGCGTGTCTCTTGTCTATAAAATCCTTACTTGTTTTATGAAAAGAACTATGTGCATGGAAGTAAAGTAATTGTGTTAGGAGAACACATGTTGCATATTGGTAGCTATTGTGACTTTGGAATTATAAGTTTGTGTGTACTTAAAGAAAGTGGTCATGTTAGCTTCCTTGAAAAATAATAGTCTCTTGGAGAGATTGTCTTGTGGGATGAGCTGTGTTGATTGCTTGATTTTGATGCATAAACGATAAGTAAACCTTGTTTTTGCATCTTGATTTTTATGCCTAAAGATAGATATCTTTAATCATTTCTTGAAAGGGAATCTTGAGAAACCCTCACATCGGAAGATAGAGAAATGAGGATTAAAATGACTTCCTTTAAGAAAGAGGTATGTGATTTGTTGTATAGTATTCTAGTGAAAGGAATATGGGTTGTATACATTAAAGAAAGGCTTATATGATAAGCAATGGTATGCACAAAGATTAGTCATTATGATATAGAGTTATGATCTTTTGTATGTTAGAGAGAATATGTTTAATTACATTAACAATGCATGACCCAAGTTAGCCATAGTAAACGTGAGATAATACTCCACTAATGATGGTTGAAATTGGAACAACAGACTATGGAAAAATTGGAAATGCTTAGATTGTTAACTCAACGGTTGTTGACATTTATACATTAATGAGTATTTGCATATGCTTTTATACATGACAATATTGTATGCATGAACATTCTTGGAAATGGAATACGTGTTAACTGATGCATATTTATAACTAACGTTGCTGATGGGATTAAGTAGTGGTAGCTTAATGGCAAAAAGAAAACTCATCACATAAATTGCTGCAATGTGAATTGCAATTATAAATGAGAAAGAATGATGTTACATGATATGCATGAATTATGTTATTTGGAAAATTTGCATGCATACAACGTGTATGATGGATATGATTCCCATCAATCTTGATGTTGTGGACCCATGTTGGGGTTAAGTGTAAATGCATGATATACATGCATGTTTGTTGTGCTAATGATAATGTTCACATGGTTCATTGTGTAAATTACTTTGAGAAAGAGTATCAAAAGAGAAAATATTCATGCTATGTCTGGTTGGGATCAGATGGCATAAGAGGAAAGAATTTCCTGTGTACGCTACGTCTGGTTAGGATCAGATAGCGTTTACTGGCGAGACCAGTGTGATTGCGGTCGAGTAGGACCTGCGTTTACTGGCGAGACCAGTGTAATTGCGGTCGAGTAGGACCTGCAAGTGCTTGGGTTGATGGCAATACCTGCCCGGAGGGGTTGATGGTACTTGTCTGCCCGGAGTTGGGTTGATGGCAATTACCTGCCCGGAGGGGTTGATGGTACTTGTCTGCCCGGAGTTGGGTTGATGGCAGCTACCTGCCCGGAAGGGTTGATGGTACTTGTCTGCCCAGATCTCCTCTCCCTAGAATTCTTGAGCTGGTTGGCCAGTGGGATTCTATGTTAGACCTGGTAAGGTCTCTATCGAAGAAACTGTCTGGATGTGAAAATGACTCGGTTTGGTTGTGGAAACTAGTTCCCATGGGTTGGGAATTCTTTAGTCCATTGTGGTTTCATGGCTAAAGGAAATAACTAATCAACTATATGTTATGTTAGAAATAAATTTTACATATAGTTGTGTGAAATGTGTTATGCACTTATAACAGGAAATGAGTTTAATGTTCAATAAGGAGTAATTGGAAATTTTAATTCCTTTATGGTATTATTAATTTTATGAACATCTTAGTGGGAGCTAAGACAGTTTTTGCTGGATGCAGTGATTGACAGTTTTGATGGTTAGAGAGCTAGGTGCTCTTTTGGTACTTCTAGAAGTACATTATGGATGTCTTTAATGAAAATTCATGCAGTGTGCACGTGGGTAGTGATTTATCATTGGTTGATTAGTGTTAGTGCTCTTTAAGTACTTGTAAAAGTACTGTGATTTAGAAATCATTTAGCAATTGATTGATTGTCAAACATATTTCATTTGACTCAAAATATAGTGACTAATGTGATTGAAAACTGTTAGTCATATATTACAGGAATTACTTACCGTGGAGGAATGAAGAGTTTTCCACCCACTATTAAAAGGCTTACATGAAAGTATTCATGATTTTCAAGCATAAGATGGTAAGTTATGGTAAGTTGACACAGAGAATGGTTTATTATGAATGAATAAGGGCCAGGTGGTGGCGATTAGAAGTTGCATATTTTTGCAATTACGAATGCTTATGTTTATTGATGCTTATAACTAATGACATCTCTTCTGATTATATCATTACTATTTCGGTTATTGTCATTTATTGAAATGAAATCTTGGATTTTAAAAAGGAAGGATCATCTTTTTGTGTGGTTTAGATGGTAATACAATGAGTAAATCTCAAGTTCTCAATGAAAGAAAAACACCGAGGACGGTGTTCCTGTTAAGGGGGGGAGTATGTAACATCCCTATGCGTAAATTATTCATCTACGAAATAGTAATTCTTTAAAAAAAAAAGAGATTGCGAATTAGTTTTGAGAACTAATTCCTGTTACCCTTAAAGCTGTCAATTAAAGAACGGCAGAGGTGGCGCTAATGGCGGCTTAGAATCCGGAACTGATTCTTGATGGGATCGGCAGTTGAATTGTTAATGGCATAACAGAGCTAACGGTGTGGGGGGTAATGGAAGTGTAACGGGAAACTACTGTTGAAGTGGACCCGGTAGTTCGGCATCTACAACTAGAAACCCCTCAACATAACGGGATTCGGGGGGATTTTTAGGATGGTGGAACGGAACAAATGGAAAAGCGGCTATTGAGCAGGGAATTCTGGATACATAATGGTCTTGCTTCCAGTCGATGGAGTGGCGGCAGTCAGCCATTGGGCATTTTTCACCTGCATTGAAGAATATTGTTGCCTTGTGTTGGTTGGGGAGTGCGTATCTCGTAGTTTTCATTTCTTGTTTGCAGATTAGCAAATTGTGCAAGGCCGCAAGCCTGTTATGTTTTTGGAATGATAACCTTTATATTTCAAAGAACTGCCGCTAACATGTTGCCCTGGAAATTACAGTCTTGTTGATTTAAGAATTTCCAGTGTTTGTAGTGGCACCTCTCCCCACAGAGGGTTGAACTGAAACCGCAATGGAAATTTGTAATTGTGTTGAATATTTTCTATTATAACTTGTAGAAATTGTACACACAAAGTTTATCAACTAATGTTTTCTTGCGCCTGTTTTGATATTCGATATGCTGGGTAAGCGATTCGACAGTCATTGTAGTGTGAAGGCAGGTGTTCAATATAATCCAGGTGAGCGTGAGGTACCAAGGTTGCCTCTGATGATTCAGTCACTCGAGGAGGTCCTCGGTCTTGCTCTTGCTTCTTTTTGAGCCCAGGTCTATTCGTTATCACATGGTTTCGGACCTCTGATCGCTAAGTTTTCCATAATGGACAGCATTGTTTTATTTTGGATGGCTTGGTGGTACAACTAAAAATGATAAGTTAATTCCTTGAAATATTCTTGGTTTATGTGCACAGAAAGATATGGTATTTTGATTCCATAGTATAGTTTGGTTATGATTGTCTGGAATGGCAAGTTTCCATGTATTAAAATATTGGAGGGATATAAGTTTTTTTGGGAATATTTGTAGCCTAAGATTATGCACATAGCATAGTAAAAGTTAAGTAGTTTTGTGATTTTTTGAGAGTGTTAAAAGCTAAGTAGCTTCCTTATTCTTTGGAATAAATTACACAAGGTTCTTGCTAAGTACCCAAAATCTTCTTGAGAAAAGATGGTGAGACATGTACACTTCTTGAGGACATAGTTATCTTTATTAGTTTCTGGAAAGATAACTATGTGAAGGAATGTATGTGCGAAGACACATAACCAATAGTTTATTTCCTAGTATGTAAACTTAACCGTTGTGTTATTTGTTTTTAAAAGAAACACTGACTTGTAAACTAATGGTTAGATCTCTTAGAGAGAGATATGCACCAGTGTGAATAAGCATTGGGTAAAGTGGAACAAGAAGTTACTTGAATAGAGGTACTAGTGAGTTAGTATGTTATGCTTGCTCATGCAGATGAGTAGAAGATAAAAAGATCCTTCTTAAAGGTTGTTTAATGAATTATTGATAATGTATCTAATATTATTGCCAAGCTTGTTGTCAACAGCATTGACAGGAAAAGATGGCGTTGGTGTCAAAGGAAGGTGTTGTTTAACATTATGGCAGGAAAGAGGATTATTCGTCCATGCAGATGAGTTCAAGTTGCAGTATTGTCCATTGCTAGAACAAATATGCCACAAGGATTATTGTATGTGGCGGTATGTAAGTGAAAGATTTACATGTAAATTGTATTAGCTTGTAGCTAGTTATGTGATAACTCAATGTTAACTTACTGTAATGATTTTAAGACAATGGTTAAGGGATGGAATCCCTTATACCTCACGAGCGTTTAATAAGAAGATTAAACGTTTGCTGGTTTTCACCCTACGGGGTTTCCAGGGTATATCCGTGTTCAATGGTGTGATTGATGTGATTGCTTTATGGGTCCATTGTTGATGATGGGTCCTTGATGATGATGGTTCTTTATTTGTTGTGACAAGCATAATGTCTTAGTGCATGATTATTTAGTATGGTTAAGGATATCAAGTAATGGATGCAGGGGATTCATGAGACAGCTTATGTCAGAACACTACCACATGGATGGTTAACGGTTATGAAAATGGATATATAACTTATTGTCTTTCACTGCAATTTACTTGATGTATTAGTGAATGTGATATCTAATGGTTAGTGATGATTAGTGGAGTTGTTAATTGATTAATTACTTGTGGTAATTGTATAAATTAATTCTAACTCCCTACTTTTACCCGCGAGGTTACCCGGGTATGTGACATTTGACAGCTCAGACATGTCCCTTTTAATAAATATTTGTGGCAAAATGGAATGAGAAATGTATCCAAAATAATTATTACACGGTCTGGAAAATGAGTCTGAATTTATCGTTGATTATTTCCTTTTAGTTAAATTATTGTATATCACTTCCTCGAAATTAATTTGTGGTTGATCATTTACTTTTTAATTAAAATATATTATATAGCTTCCTCGAAATTATGAATACGTAAACGATGATGTAAGTAATGGGGCCCACAATGACGTAGACGTCCTCAGTCATCCGCCTCGGCGATATTACTTTCTCAAAATTAATATTAAAATCAGGTCCTCCTATTTCCTAGTCAGCTTCCAAACATTTGCCACGTTGTCTCCTACTGGACATCGTAATATTTACCGTGTTACTTCCTACTGACCTTCAAAGTATCTGCCGCGCAATATTTACCGTGTTACTTCCTACTGACCTTCAAAGTATCTGCCGCTACTGACCTTCAAAGTATCTGCCGCGCAATATTTACCGTGTTACTTCCTACTGACCTTCAAAGTATCTGCCGCGCAATATTTACCGTGTTACTTCCTACTGACCTTCAAAGTATCTGCCGCGCAGGTTGACCTCTGTGTTTACTGGAGTCAATAAAAGGCCTTGCACAGACCTCAGTCTGTGTGGGGATAAGCTTGATTTCCGCATTGCAGAAATGAACGCCCTCCATCAGATCTGGGAACCTCTGTGGGCGGAATCTGGCGGCTCGCCTTCCTTCTGCACTGGTTCGCCGGCGGAGTCCTGCACGACGGAAAATTACGCGTCTTCTAACAGCGGGGACGCCGCAGATGGACTAGATTCCGGTTGTGTCCAAAGCTCTCTGGGAAGCGATTTTCTTGAAGAAGAACAGACGGCAGCAGAAAATCAGCCATGTGGCGGCACTGGTTTTTTCCGTTACCAGTCAGATTCTGCAAGTGGGCGAGTAAAAAATAAGGGGTTGAGTAAAGGAATGAGGGTTGAGGTGTGCAGCAGTGAAGAGGGTTATGGTGGGGCTTGGTTTGAGGGAGTTATCCTCACTTTCACCACAGGTGGCCGGCGTGGCAAGATCCGGTATGATAAGTTTGTGACAGACGAGGGAAAGCCATTGGTGGAGGAGGTATGGCTGCACAGTGAAGTCAGACCCATTCCACCGCACATTCAGCTGCCTCTCCATTGCTCAGTTGGGGATGCAGTTGAAGCTTATGTCACTGACTGCTGGTGGCGTGGTGTCATTGTCAAACCTCCTGAGGGAGCGGAAGAGGATCTTTGGGTCGTCTATTTCCCCGACACTTGCACTCTCAAGGCATATCCCCATTCAGAGTTATGCCCAGCTCAAGAATGGCTCCGAGGAGAATGGATCTTGGCGCCCCAGGTTCGATTCTTAAAATATGTCTCAGACATATGTCTGAGGCCCTTTAATGGGGCTTTTTTGGGTTTTATATTTAATGGGGGCTTTTTGGGGTTTAATAATTTATAAAAGGTTTATAGGCTGGTGAATCTTTTTGGTATATTTTGAGTTTCGTCTAAATTATTTCGATATTCATTGTTAAAAAATTGAAGATTCTATTGCAGTAAGGATTCTGATTGATGTATATTCAACTGTGTCCAGGATAGAAGCCCAGTCATTGAATAAGTGATCCAGTCTTTGAGCGTGGACAAATCGAAGGAAAGTCCTCGGAAATCAGGTGGAAAAGGCGTTGGAAATAAAAAGAGGGAGGCTGTTAAGTGCAAATCAGCTTGTCTCGGTGGAGGAGCTCCTGGTCAAACGAAAAGGTTGAAGGTAATTGTGAGTGGCACAGTGTATGTGCGAGAAATTGTGCAAGAATGCTCGGAGGGGACCTGAAGCTGGCAAGAGAAGGGACTCGACCTGATATGGAAAATGATATGTAGAAGTTAAGCGTTGTTGGAATTACATGACATAGGTATGGATTATCGAGACCGCAAGAGACAAATGGGGCTTCAATATATGAGATTAAATAGCCTATAAATTCACTCCTTTATGTTGTGTAAATCTCTCTTTGAACCATTTTATCTTATAAATGACATGTATTCTTGCAGGCTTATTTACTGTCATGATATAATTAGTTTTTAAATTTGTTTATGGATTTTGGATAAACTGTCATTAGTTGTGTAATTAAAGCATTTTTAGATATTAAGTTATTGGTTGAATTTTTAATTATATTGGGATACTATTCAAAGACATAACCCTAATACACCTTTGTCAAAGCTGGACTATATAAAATGTCAAATACATTTATTAATATGATTAGGATGTATACTAAATTTATATTAATTTTGTTTTATTGATAAGCTGTAAAATATTTGTTATATATATCTTATTAAATTGAAATTTTAAATATCTAAAATATTACTCTTAGATAGAGTTATTTTTAGTAGATTTTTTGGAATGTTTTCTGATGGGGTTTTCTGGTTTATTTTCTCTAAAATCTGAGAAGAATCTATTGAAATAACAGGCTTAACAATCAAAATGTTCTAGGGAGTTTTCATGGTATTAACTCCATATATAAAACCAAAAAACCAGTGTAAATAGCACAAATCAAGATTTCACCTCAAATTTTTCCGTCGGGTTGTAACACCAGAAAGTCCAAAGAGTCTTGCTAAAAACAACCCCCTCTTAGACGTTAAGTTACTGGTTGAATTCAGATTCCTATTCAAATATTATTCTAGGACATAACCATAATATACCCTGACCAATGCCAAACTATATAAAATGTCAACCATATTTATTAATTTGCTTACAATCTATATTAAATTCAAACTTATCTTAAATCTATAATAATTTTGTTTTATTGATAAACTATAAAAATATTTGTTATATATATATATATATATATATATATATATATATATTAAATTGAATATTTTAAATATTTAAAATTGAATATTTTTATTTTTTTAATGGTATTTAGATGTGATGTGATAATATGGTTTAAAATTAGTCCTAAAGAATAATTTAGTTGGTCAAGTTACTCTTTGCTAAATACTTGCTCTATCAAAAGGAGCTCTTGCTAAATACTCTTTATCAAAAGGTCACGGATCAAATTTCCTAAATACCCTTGGAGTTAAGTCTTACCAAATTAATCTACTTAAATTTTCAATTTTCAATTTTTTTTAATGATAAATTGTGCAAGAGCAAAAAAACATGGATGCAACAAAATAACAAATGGTTTAGTAAATGAGGTATTTGCTTGAATTTCCTAAATACCCTTGGAGTTAAGTCTTACCAAATTAATCTACTTTAATTTTCAATTTTCAATTTTTTTAATGACAGATTGTGCAAGAGCAAAAAAACATGGATGCAACAAAATAACAAATGGTTTAGTGAATGAGGTATTTGCTTGAACACTTGACCTATAAACAACAAAGAGATAAAAACTTTTGTTATGGAAAAGTTGCACAAGCATATTTGGGATAAGGAGCTAGAAAAAAATAAAAAATACTATATTGAAATGTTTAATCCCACTCATAGTCATCAACCAAATGCATAATAGAGGTCAACATCTCTTGGAGAGTCAAAATTCTCATCAACTTCATTGTGAAATTGGCAGTTGGAAAAGGCCAAAAGAAGTGAGGGAGGAAAGAGTATGCATTTTTTGTTCGTGGAAACAGAGAAACATTTCATTTTAGAATGTGTAGCTCTCAAAGACAACAATGAAAGTTAGGCAGATACACTGGCAGCTAGCTCATGGGATAATCTATTTAGCAAAGGGTTTGTCCAGACACTGCGAGCATTTGAAAAAACAATCTATCCTCTAAACTCTCTTTAAGCTAGCGAACATTAAAATAATTTCTTTCTTTCTTTTTATAATTTCTATGATTTAAAATTATCTATTAAAAATAACTCATAATGTAACCAGCTCTACTGCCCTACTGCTGTACCTGCATTTTAATTTGTTCGCGGTTCATTAATTTGCTGGCGGTTTGAAGAGGCAATCACAATCTGCATTAATTTGCTCACGGTTTGAGTCATGGCTTCAAGGCGCAACCTCTACAATGTGTGCGCTATTGGCGCTGCGTATATCGACTACAGAGATTGGGTGTTCCATCGATCAAATTATATTTTTGCTTACCATTTATTCTGGTGGAATAGAAAGTTTTTATTAATAACAAACGATTAAGATTAAGGGGAGGGGAGGATTAAGATTAAGTGAAAGGATGTGAAGAAGGGTAATTTTGGTATTTGTTTTTTATATAAAAATAGTAATTGATAGTAAAAATTATTGCAAGATTAAAAAGTATTATTAATATATAAAATAATAAATAATAATAATTTAATATTAAATTATTTAGTTTTTAATAATATGATATGTATTATGAGTTTTGATGTTTGTTATTATTTATTAATTATTTAATTTATAAAATTAAATTAATTTATATAATTTTATTAAATTTAAATCACAGATTTTTCCTAAAATATTCTATTTAATATCTATAATGAAATGTAATAAATATATCTTATAATAATTTATTGGACATATTTAAAACCTCTATCTAAATGGTATATCAAGTCACAAAATACATCATTATATGCATGTCCTCAAAAATATCCCAAAAAGAAATGTATAAAATTAATTTGAACAACTTTCAATTTTTTTTTTCTTTTTTCCTAATAATGAGTCATGGTATTGACTCAAATCCACAAAACTCAAAAATAAATATTATAAATGCTCTAATATCTCAAAATCCTAAACATCTTCACCACAAAAATCTCCAAACTCTAACTCTCAAAAAAATTTATAGTAAAAAAGAAATTTTATTTTTAAAATAGTGATGATATATGTTTAATGAATTTTTTTATCTTTCACCATTTAAAACTTTTTAAAATATAATGCATAAAAAAAATTTAAAAACTTATACATTTATATAAATTTTAAAAATCTAACCTACCATTACCATTGTAGCAATTTTAATAAATTTTAATATCTTAAAAAATAAATACAAGTTAAACGTATGGATTCAGTTGGCAAGAATCTTTTCATATAATAGGTGGTGGCGAGGTTGACAATCCCAATTTGAGAGGAGGAAATGGTGAAACGATGGATTCGTCGATCCTCGAAGTAAGTATTCATTTGTCCATAGATTTTTATAAATGGTATTAAATTTATTTTTATAAATGGTATTAAATAATATAAATTTAATATAAGTAAAGAGGGATAAATTTTTTTAATATAATTTTTTTTTAGAGTATAAAATATAATGTGTTATTTTTCATTATTTAAGTTATATTTTTGAATGTTAAATAAGATATATAACACTAAATAAAAGTTGTAATCATAAAAATTTACATTTTTCATTATATACTTAATTTTTTAAAATTGATATAAATATATATGTAATTGATATTAAAATATTTTTATTTTTCTATTTAGAATATAATTTTTAATTTTATTTTTATTTTAAATGAAAAATGACGAATAGACAGACTGTAACACTACAGGAGTAATAATTTTTTTTTACCTTAACAATAATAGAACTTAACAATAAGAATTCAAATGCAATAATAGATTTTTTAATTCTTTTACATATCATAGGAACCGTATTATTGATAAGCTATATCTATGCTAACCATAGCACATAACATTAATAATGTAATTCTGTTTCATTCTCGAGAACCAACATTCGGCTGACAATGATAATCTATACGGTACAATGGATAATATATAAAATTGGTCGTTAGTACGACGGAAATGAATGGCCATTTAGTAATTTCTTATTTGAGTTAATGCTTTACACCTAAAAATCTGGCCTGGAAATGAGTGTTGCCGAGAAGCTCTCGGGCAACTGGCGCTTGACCAACTAGCCTTCCCCACACCGTCCATCTGGCACGATGAATGATCGACCTGTCGACACCATGTGATATAGCGTGCTCAGGACTCCAGGAGTTAATGTTTTCTGATACATATCTCGAAAATACCATACGATGGCTACTTCCCGGGTTTTTATGCCCATTCCTACGGTGGAGATGAGACCATCCAGATCGACAGTCGAAGTCGATCCAGGTGTGGGTGGTATGACTTGAAAGCCTTTCAATACGTTTGGAAATTCTTAGCAGTTCATTGTTAGTGTAACCTCTGTCGTTCACAGGTCTCTGGCGCTTTTGCATTTTCGCACAGGAAACCTCTCCATCATGCGGTCTGTGGTGTGAAAGGAACTCTGCCTCCTGTCCTCGGTCATGGTAAACTGGTGCTCCCTCACCCTGGTGAATTTCACCTTGTTTTTACAGTTCGTTTTTTTTTTCACAGATTTGATTCTTATTCCATTTTCTTTGAATGACCCCTTTGTCTCAAGTGCGGAGTCTCGGTGCCGTGGCCAGCACTCGATGGAGGACCTGTTCTGTCTTCCTTACTCACTCCATGTTCTGGGTAAGAGACGTTTACTCCCGTGGTTTAAAAATTGAGAAAAAGACCCTGGGTAACGGACTGAGCCATTGTCCTTCTTGGCAAGTTATCTGAGCTGTGCTTGAGCATGGGAGTCTATCACTGTTTCATGGGTTTTCCCTCAATGTGGAAAATTAACTGTTTCCCCGCCTCTGTTACTTTGGAAACTATTCGGGTTCTGCGCCAAGAAGATCAGGCGGAAACCCTACTTGGGTTGCATTTAAAACCTGTCCTTTACTATATAATTTGTTTTAGAGCCGAGGGTTACACCCTACGGCGAATAATTGTATAAAGTTTCAGTTATTATTGTTAATCGAACTTTGGCTGGATAATGTATTGTGTGCTTCTCCATAGAATCGTTTTACGGTTCAATATTTTTAAAGATTGCTGGTTTACCATGGACAGATTCTCGCCTGAGTTTGAAGTTTTCATTATTTGCTGTGTACACTGGATACGCTTATCTCTTCAGAGGTTTTTCCTGTAAATTTCAATTAAGAGAAACATATCTCTATGGTTTTGTTTACTGTTACTATTTCCTGTTTGAAGAATATGGGTTGTCGGCTTCGACTTCGGAAGCCCTCGCTGGCTGCCCGATCATACTCACACAGGTTACAACCATTTTCTTTTTACAGGCTCATTCCTTGATTTTTTTGGAACGTATGTTATCGTTAAATTATGTTTATGATGTGGGCGCTACCCTTCCTTTGTTTTTCAAGTACTGGAGTGTATTCGTTACCGAATTATTCATTCTTAAACTACACTGTTAAGATGGAGATCCTGCGATCTTCGATTGGTTGTTTAGTATAGAAAGTACACGTATTGACTCAATTTTTGACTTGTTACAGTTTTCTTTATTTTCCTCAGTAGCATTCTTGGAATCTTTGTATGCAAATATATATATTGTTTCAATTTATCTGCGTAGGCTGAAATAAATATACATAGTATTCTGTTTTCCAATTAACTGTCACTTATGCTACAGGAATTGTTCCAGTATGGAAATCTATGATCTTTAATTAAATCTAGTTTAGTCTTTTCTTCCTTCTGTCAGTCACACATAAATTCGTTCTTAAATGTCATCAATGTGTTTACATTTTCCATCTCTACCAATGCCTGCATAATTACAGAAATTCTTCCAATGCCATACACAGTTCTAGGCCTGTCATAGACCCTAATTAATTTCACAGTATACATAAACCCTTAATAATTATTAAGTTTCTCAGTTAATCCATACCTGAACAGAGGCAAACCTCTCTATTGCACTTGTCAACCACCCGACCTTAGGAAGATCCTCCTCGATCTTCCACCACCAAGCACTTCTGCACATCTTCACTGTCTGCAAACTCTCTGGCTATACCAAAGTCATGTGATGTGGTCCTTACCAGATGTAGCGGTTCAGGAAGCTATTGCCTTCCAGACACATGCCATCTAATCTTTACCAGACATAGCATCTTTTCCAAAAGAGCAACTCTCTTTTTTCTCTCTTTTTTTTTCCTGCTATCTGGTCTCTACCAGACTTAGCATAACTTTCCCCCTTTTCCTATGGGGTCTCAACCGTCTCATGAAGGTAGTTAGGTTTTATTTTTCCAACCACCTCAATAGCTACTAACAACAATTAATCAACATAATTAATTAAACAGTAGTAGCAACAATTAATCAACATAATTAATTAACAGCAGTAGCAACATAGTTATTTTAATTTCACCAAACATAACCTTAGTCAACAGTTAAATTTTACTGCCTTACTTAAAACATTATCAATTTACTAGGGGCGTTACATCTCACCCTCCTAAAGTTCAACATCGTCCTGATGTTGTTCACTCAGAAACAATTCGGGATAGGCTTCTTTCATGCTCTGCTCATCTTCCCAGGTGGCCTCATCTAGCCCAAAGTGCTGCCATTGCACTTTAACCTGGGTGATGACTCTTTTCCGCAGCTCGACCCTTCTCCGATCTAGTATGTTCACTGGCTCAACCAGGAATTCTCCTTCTGGTTCCACCTAAAACACATAATATTCAGATTAGTAGTCTCTTAACAATCCATCTTTGGTTTATGTTTGTCTTACAACATCTTCTTACCTGAATGTCCTATCAACTTATTATGTGTCTAGGGTCATAAACATATTTCTTTAAAACAGACACATGGAAAACATTATGGACCCGGATGTGGCTAGGTAGGGCTAGCTGATAAGCTACCGACCCCACTCGTGCTAAAATCTGGAAGGGCCCACAAAAGCGGGGTCCCAATTTGGCAACCATTCCATTGTAGAGTACTTCTCCTTGCCTGAATTCTGACATATACATGTTCACCCACTTTGTACTCCCTAAAGGTCCTTTTCCGATCTGCAAAACGTTTTTGTCTGTCCTGAGCTACTTTTAAATTAGCCCGCACTCTCTTAACCATTGCTTCCATCTCTTTTAACATTTCAGGACTCGGCATGAGTCTGTCTTCTGGTCCACCCCAGCTGGATGGCGTGCGGCATTTTCGGCCGTAAAGTACTTCGAATGGGCTCATCCGCAAGGATGCATGATATCCATTGTTATAGGCAAACTCTACAAGATGTAAATACTCTTCCCATCGAGTGGGTTGTTGCATCACATATGACCTCAGCATGTCCTCCACCACTTGATTCACCCGCTCAGTATGTCCGTCAGTCTGCGGATGATATGCGGTGCTAAAATTCAATTGAGTTCCCAGACCTTCAAACAAGGTCTTCCAAAAGGCTGATGTGAATTTAACATCGCGATAGGATATTATAGTTTTTGGCAGACCATGGAGCTTAAATATGTTCTGCATAAAAACATTTGCAATTTGTGCTACACGATACGTAGATTGAACTGGTATGAAGTGGGCTGACTTACTGAGTTTGTCCACTACAACCATAATAGAGTCATTATTCCTCTTGGACTTTGGTAACCCTATAATAAAGTCCATGGTGATAATCTCCCACTTCCATTCTGGTATAGGTAATGGCTCTAGCAAACCCGCAGGGTGTTGATATTCAGCCTTAACCTGTTGACATTCTAAGCATCGTGCCAAATATTCTATTACATCTCTTTTCATGCCTGGCCAGTGATATTCCCTCCGAAGCGAAGTGATTAACTTTTGATAACCCGGGTGTCCCGCGTAAGGACTTTTATGATATTCATCCAGAATCTTTTCCTTAATATCGCCCTAATTGGGTACATATATTCTTTTCTGGTAGCATAAAATGTCTGCTGCGTTCAATTCATAACCTTGTTGCGTTATGTGGATGTTTAAGTTCTGCACTAGTTGTTTCTTTTGTTGGTAGATTTGATCTTGTTCAGCAACCTCTTTAATTTCTTTGCCAAGGGTAGACTATCCTTCACTAATGCCAATTTCATAGATACAATGCACCTTTCGGCTTAGTGCATCCGCCACCCGGTTTTCTTTTCCTTTTAGGTGTTTGATTTCAAAATCAAAACCGCCCAAAAAGTCCACCCACCTAGCTTGCCTAGGGTTTAAAGTTGGTTGACTAAAGTAGCTAGTTAAGCTATGGTGATCTGTCATCAATAAAAATTTTCTTCCCACCAAATAATGGCGCCACATTTTTAGTGCATGTACTACAACAGTTAGTTCCAGATCATAGGCAGAATACTTCTGCTCATGTTCTTTCAATTTTTTGGATTCGTACGCGATCACTTTCCCTTCTTGCATCAGCACCCCACCTACACCCTCTTTTCTTGCATCTGTGCAGACTACATAATCTTTTTCCGGTTCTGCAATACTCAGCATAGGTGTAGTGGTGAGCAGATATTTGAGCTGTTCAAAGCTCCCTTGACATTCCGTTGTCCACTTAAATATTTTTCCTTTCTTCTGCAAGGAGGTGATAGGGTATGCAACCTTGGAGAAGCCTTCCACGAACCACCTATAATATCTAGCCAGCCCCATGAAAGACTTGATATCTTCCACGTCCTTTGGTGTTGGCCATTCCATTATGGTTCTAATCTTTTCAGGGTCCACAGCAATGCCTTCCTTGGTGATGATATGCCCCAAATACTGGATCTGCTCTTTATAAAAATCGCATTTGCTAAATTTACCATATAGCTGATGTTCCCGTAGTGTCTGTAACACGACTCTGAGGTGCTCCTCATGCTCTTTAATATTCTGGGAGTATATAAGTATATCATCAATAAAAATTAATACGAATTTGTCCAAGTACTGATGAAATACACTATTCATCAGGCACATAAATGTCGCAGGTGCATTGGTCAACCCGAAAGGCAGTACCACAAACTTGTAATGCCCATAACGGGTTCGAAAGGCTGTTTTGGCTATGTCCTCCTCCTTAATTCTACTTTGATGATAACCAGACCTCAAATCGATCTTTGAAAATATTGTCACCCCTTTCACTTGATCAAACAGTTCATCGATGCGGGGTAGTGGATATTTATTTTTAACTGTCAATTTATTCAGCTGTCTATAATCTATGCACATACGGAGGGTTCCGTCCTTTTTTCTAACAAACAGTACAGGGGCTCCCCAAGGGGATACGCTGGGACGGATATACTTCCTGTCTAACAGCTCTTGCAGCTGCATTTTTAGTTCTGTTAATTCTGGCACACTCATCCGGTATGGTGCTCGGGACACTGGGGCTGCAAATCTAAATCTCTTTTGGGCGGCAGCCCTGGTACTTCTTCGGGAAATACATCTGTAAATTCTTGCACTACTGGTATGCTTCCCATAGCAGCAATTTTATCTTCAGATTTGGCATAACCTACTTGCACTACATATATTTGACATTTTTTCCTGATGCTTTTAGCTAGCTGTGAGGCAGTAATTGGCCGGATCTGCACTGGTTTCAGGATACCCTGAATTTCCTGTTCATTTCCCAGTTCGTCCCGATAAGAAATTGTTTTTGTCTTGCAGTTTATTATAGACCACCGCCTTTCCAGCCAATCCATCCCAATCAGCACATCATACAAACCGAGAGGGAGTACATTCAATTCTGTCATCACTATCTGACCGGCTATCCTCAATGGGCAGTTGCTGACCTTAGCCAGCACTCGTCTTTTTGCCCCAGTTGCAAGCTGTAATGACCATGGATTCTTAAACTTAATGGATTGCAAATTACAATTTTCCACAACTTTGGGACTAACATAGCTTAATGTAGCTCCTGGGTCTACTAAAATGGAAACAGTTCGATCAAAAATCTTACCTTAAAATTCTACCATCGTTGGCTGGTAATCAGCTTGACGATCCTCGAGGGCAGCATTTATTCTAGGTATGGACCGAGCCACGTCTCCCAATGTGGAAGCTTCATAAACCTGGGACACCTGATCACTTTCCTTTCGTTCAGGGCAATTTTTAATATAGTGTGGCCTGCCACAACCCTAACACTGCACTGGTGGCCTAGCTGATCCCTCATTATCAACTCTACCCGGCTGCTCACTGTATTTAGATTCATTAGGTGGCTTTAATCTGAGCTGATTTCTGGACTGGTTTCTATTGCTGGCCCCTCTGGAGAATCCCTTGTTGAAATTGCTACGAGCTCCCTTAACTCCCATAGTTATTCTGCTGCCTTTTCTATCTACCCAGCGCTTCCCAGAATTTTCTTCTTTTTGTTTATTCTGCTGATAACATATTCTAGCTTTCTGTATCGCTTCGTCCATGGTCTTCGGATTATCAAATTCGATCCTTTCCCACATTTCCTGGGGTAGGCTGCTAACGAACTGCTGCACCTTTTCCTTTTCCTCCCAAATATACGATACATAGCGAAGCAGAGATGTAAATTTAGTAATGAATTCATCCATGGTCTGCTGCCCAAGCCGTAGATCATGAAATTCCCATGCTTTTTCATCGTAGAAGCGTTCAGTCAAGTATTTCTCCTTGAAGTATCTTTGAAAATTTTCCCAAGTTACATCTTGCTCACTCACCCCCCACACCATCTTGACTTCCTCCCACCATAATGTAGCCTTAACCTGCAGCTGGAAAATAGCCAATTGTGCCTTAAGATGGTGATCATACTCATAGACTTGGAAATATTTGTTCATGTTGATTAACCAAGATTCTATGGCCTCCTCGGATTCCCCGTCAAAATGTGGTGGCTTGATATTCTGAAACTCCCCTTGCAGTTCTATCCGCTATCTTTTTGGGGTTTGATGTTCAGAGGCGTTATCAGATTTCTCTCCTCGAACCTCCGCTCTTTCCTCTGTTTCTTCCTGTTCGGTGTGATAGCCCTGTTCATCTGATACTCGTGTTTGCTCAAGGCTAGGATGAGGCTGGTGCTGGTTTTGCTTATCTGATAAACTTTTCATGATCCTTTCTTGTTCCATGGTTAATCTGGCATTGTCCTCACGCAAACGGGCCATCTCGTTCTTCAGTTCCTGGACTGTCTCCAGTATAGTCAAATTGGTGTTGCAGGCTTCCTCCCCCAGCTGTACCCATATCTCAGGATTTCCCTGAGGGTGAGTAACGTTGTCTAGTCGATTCATATTTCCATGAGGAGCGCTGCTCGTTCTCCTCATTCTACTGTCACCTGAACATAGATTAGTTCATTTCAACAGATATGATGTGCAATATATTGGAATAACCCCTGCTTGCTTGTTAATTTGGTTATTTATGTATTGCTATCTCTATTATGATTAACCCGAGGTCACAGAGTTGTAACCTGGGCTTGGATACCACTTGTAACACTACAGAACAAGAGTAATAATTTTTTTTACCTTAACAATAATAGAACTTAACAATAAGAATTCAAATGCAATAATAGATTTTTTAATTCTTTTACATATCATAGGAACTGTATTATTGATAAGCTATATCTATGCTAACCATAGCACATAACATTAATAATGTAATTATGTTTCATTCTCGAGAACCAACATTCAGCTGACAATGATAATCTATACGGTACAATGGATAATATATAAAATTGGTCGTTAGTACCATGGAAATGAATGGCCATTTAGTAATTTCTTATTTGAGTTAATGCTTTACGCCTAAAAATCTGGCCTGGAAATGAGCGTTGCCGAGAATCGCTCGGGCAACTGGCGCTTGACCAACTGGCCTTCCCCACACCGTCCATCTGGCATGATGAACGATCGGCCTATCGACATCATGTGATATAGCGTGCTCAGGACTCCAGGAGTTAATGTTTTCTGATACATATCTCGAAAATACCATACGATGGCTACTTCCCGGGTTTCTATGCCCATTCCTACGGTGGAGATGAGACCATCCAGATCGAAGGTCGAAGTCAATCCAGGTGTGGGTGGTATGACTTGAAAGCCTTTCAATACGTTTGGAAATTCTTAGCAGTTCATTGTTAGTGTAACCTCTGTCGTTCACAGGTCTCTGGCGCTTTTACATTTTCGCACAGGAAACCTCTCCATCATGCGGTCCGTGGTGTGAAAGGAACTCTGCCTCCCGTCCTCGGTCATGGTAAACTGGTGCTCCCTCACCCTGGTGAATGTCACCTTGTTTTTATAGTTCGTTTTCTTTTTTTCTTTTCACAGATTTGATTCTTATTCCGTTTTCTTTGAATGACCCCTTTGTCTCAGGTGCAGAGTCTCGGTGTCGTGGCCAGCGCTCGATGGAGGACCTGTTCTGTCTTCCTTACTCACTCCATGTTCCGGGTAAGACGTTTACTCCTGTGGTTTAAAAATTGAGAAAAAGACCCTGGGTAATGGACTGAGTCGTTGTCCTTCTTGGCAGGCTATCTAAGCTGTGCTTGAGCATGGGAGTCTATCACTATTTCATGGGTTTTCCCTCAATGTGGAAAATTAACGGTTTCCCCGCCTCTATTACTTTGTAAACTATTTGGGTTCTACGCCAAGCAGAACAGGCGGAAACCCTAGTTGGGTTGCGTTTAAAACCTGTCCTGTACTGTATAATTTGTTTCAGAGCCGAGAGTTACACCCTACGGCGAATAATTGTATAAAGTTTAAGTTATTATTGTTAATCGAACTTTGGCTGGATAATGTATTGTGTGCTTCTCTATAGAATTGTTTTACGGTTCAATATTTTTAAAGATTGCTGGTTTACCATGGGCAGATTCTCGCCTGAGTTTGAAGTTTTCATTATTTGCTGTGTACACTGGATACGCTTATCTCTTCAGAGGTTTTTCCTGTAAATTTCAATTAAGAGAAAAATATCTCTATGGTTTTGTTTACTATTACTATTTCCTGTTTGAAGAATATGGGTTGCTGGCTTCGAATTCGGAAGCCCTCGCTGGCTGCCCGATGATACTCACACAGGTTACGACCGTTTTCTTTTTACAGGCTTGTTCCTTGATTTTTTTGGAATGTCTGTTATCATTAAATTATGTTTATGATGTGGGCGCTACCCTTCCTTTGTTTTTCAAGTACTGGAGTGTATTCGTTACCGAATTATTCATTCTTAAACTACACTGTTAAGATGGAGATCCTGCGATCTTCGATTGGTTGTTTAGTCTAGAGAGTACACGTATTGACTCAATTTTTGACCTGTTACAGTTTTCTTTATTTTCCTCAGTAGCATTCTTGGAATCTTTGTATGCAAATATATATATTGTTTCAATTTATCTGCGTAGGCTGAAATAAATATACACAGTATTCTGTTTTCCATTTAACTGTCACTTATGCTACAGGAATTGTTCCAGTATGGAAATCTATGATCTTTAATTAAATCTAGTTTAGTCTTTTCTTCCTTCTGTCAGTCGCACAGAAATTCGTTCTTAAATGTCATCAATGTGTTTACATTTTCCATCTCTACCAATGCCTGCATAATTACAGAAATTCTTCCAATGCCATACACAGTTCTAGGCCTGTCATAGACCCTAATTAATTTCACAGTATACATAAACCCTTAATAACTATTAAGTTTCTCAGTTAATCCATACCTGAACAGAGGCAAACCTCTCTATTGCGCTTGTCAACCACCCGACCTTAGGAAGATCCTCCTCGATCTTCCACCCCCAAGCACTTCTGCAGATCTTCACTGTCTGCAAACTCTCTGGCTATACCAGAGTCACGTTATCTGGTCCTTACCAGATGTAGCGGTTCAGGAAGCTTCTACCTTCCAGACACATGCCATCTGATCTTTACCAGACATAGCATTTTTTTCCAAAAGAGCAACTCTCTTTTTTCTTTCTTTTTTTTTCCTGCTATCTGGTCTCTACCAGACTTAGCATAACTTTCCCCCTTTTCCTATGGGGTCTCAACCGTCTCATGAAGGTAGTTAGGTTTTCTTTTTCCAACCACCTCAATAGCTACTAACAACAATTAATCAACATAATTAATTAAACAGTAGTAGCAACAATTAATCAACATAATTAATTAACAGCAGTAGCAACATAGTTATTTTAATTTCACCAAACATAACCTTAGTCAACAGTTAAATTTTACTGCCTTACTTAAAACATTATCGATTTACTAGGGGCGTTACACAGACGTAGCTAGTAGGATAGTTTGGTATTTAATATATATATATATATATATATATATATATATATATATATAGTATAATACAAGTGCTACCTTGAGCTATAATATAATTTTTTAATTATTATTATTATTATTATTATTTTGATAAATGCAATTTAAAGCACATAAAATTAGTTATCTTATTGTCACTTATCAATGTGATTTATCTAGAACAGTCTTTTAGTCACTTCATTGTCAAATTGGAATATATTTTAAAAAATAAAAAATAAAATATTTTTATAATTATCAAATATTTGATTTAATATTTAAATATTTTAGGAAAAAAAAATTACAAATTAATTTTATTTGATAAACTGATTACAACATAACTAAGTATAATAAAATGAATTGTTGATAAACATTAATTCATAATAAAAATTAAAGACATTTATTTTATGCTACATTTCAAGTTTTCTCATATTGGATGCTTCTGTGATTCATGATATAAGGAGAAATCTTCCAGAGAAATCACATAGAAAACTTCATGATATAAGCTAAGCTCTTTCGGAGAAATCACATATCTAAGTTCATCATCAAGACAAGGATGAGGAGCAAGACCAATCGACCACTAATTTATATCAGAGATGTAATGGTAAATATAAAAAATATATATAAATAAAAATATATGTTAAGGGAAAAAAAAGCAGTTTATTTATTAGTTATTTTTTAATTTAATTTTAATTTATTAAATTTCTATTTTATTATTAATAAATTATTATATGAGTCTAACCATTTCTAATATTTTATTATATAATTTATTAAGATTCAAATATCTTATTAATTAAAAGTATATTAAATATAAATAATGATTGATTAAAAATTATATCTATCTAATAAGAAAGGGGAAATTATATAATAATAATAACAACTTATAAATTCAATAATATAAAAAACAAATCAAAATAAAATCAAAACAAATAAATAAAAGAGATCCTAGAACAGAACAAACACCAACTAGGAAAGGGGGGAGGAAAGAAAGCAAGGGAGAAAAACTCGCTGGGTTAATAACAAAGAGAAGGGACCCACGAGCTGCTTAACTTCCATCCATCATCCTTATTAAGAGTCTTACTTCTCTTTTCTTTTTTTTTGGTCAAGTAAGAGTGGAGCCTTCAATTAACCGATAAAAAGATTACATATGGTACACGTTTTTACAAGTGTAAAGACCAACAAAAGATAGACCCGTTGATGATTAGCAGCCAAAAGGGTCAACAAAACCCAAAACCTTACACATAAAACCCTCAACCATTATACAACCCGATAGCCTTTCGATAAGAACCCCAATGATCCGACAGTCTTTAAAGAAATCGCATCGAAACTTACGCGACCCTTACCTGCTTCACGGAGCCGACATAGGAAAGAAACTAATGGTGTATAAAACTTCGGGTCTGCTCTTGGACTTAACCTACACCCATTTTGAAACCTGATATCATTTCGATGAAGAACTCAAATGATCTAACGGTCCTCAATGATATCGCACCAACAACATGCATGATCTTACTCGCTTCACGGATCCGATAAGGATTATAATCCATGGGTATATAAATATTCATGTTCGCTCTAAGACTTATCCTCCAATCACTTTTAAAACCTGATATCCATTCAATCAAGCCCCTTTTGATTCGATGGTCCTCAATGATATCGGATTGGAAACTAACACAACATTTACCCGCTTTACAGAGCCGATAAATACTATAAACCATTGATCTATAAATCTTCGGGCTTGCTTGTAGACTTAACCTCCGATCATTATCAAACCCGATAGCCATTCGATAACGAAGGCCATCAAAACCTATGGTCTGCGACCCTTCAACTACCACGTTGTTTACCAAATACTCATCCCCTATAGTTAGCTCTGACTTAAGCATTGACTGTGGGATCGACGATTAGGATTTATTGCGACACTCTCCTACTTCCGCTAGTCTTCCTCCTACTCATTACTCATCGTCTGGAAGTACTCCATATCTTTGGCCACTTGTTTGACAGTCGTCACGTAGTTTACCAAAGGGTGTAGAATCCCAATCATACCAAATATATATTTCCTTACATAGCACTCCTTCATTCGCTAGACGATCAGCTAACATATTGGCTTTTCTTCACACATAAATGAGGCTGACAGTTCTCAGGGTTCGCAAGTGGGAATTGATATGCTGAAAGACCTATGATAGCCTCCAATATTTCAACACTTTTCCAAGTGTCGTTCCGTTACACATTTTCTTGGCCGCATTAATGACCAATTCAAAATTAGCTTCAATGATGGCGTTGTGTAAATTTGACTCGATCATGATTTCCAGGCACTTCTCTAAGGCCATGAGCAATGCCATGTTATTAGTGGCAATCCCCAAATGACTGTGAAAGATATCCTTTATGCAGCCCTACTCATATCTTATGACACCGCCAAATCCAACCATCCTTGGGTTGCCCTTAGAGGCTTCATCTATATTGATTTCCAAAAAACCATGAGGAGGAAGCTGCTAGATATCTTTACTAGTAGTTGTTTTGCTCACACCCTTGTCAGTGCTTTGGGGAACCAGAGACTGGAGAGCCAACTTCAGCAGTATGTGAGCATCCTGGGGCAAAGGAGGGTTCTCAGGAATTTTCCACATAATGGCTCCAATTGTATCTTTGAGCTATCATAATATTTGGGAAATGATGTTCTAGGTTGAGCCTGTTTTGCTCTTGAAAATCCTTCCATTGCGTTCTTTCCAGACATCCTAGATAATAAATCCTGGAACCAGAGTCCAATATTTGTTAATGATTTCATTGCTTGAGAAGTCTTTCCTCCAATTCTCCAAAGTGTTGGTGATGCTGAGTCTATCCCTGTCAGTTTTCTTGAAGACTGAGGCCGCCCAATCCCACAAGGTAGAGGTGAATGGGCAGAGGTTGAGTAAATGTTCCATCTTCTCTTTCTATAAGCCACATAGATGAAATTTGGATGGACCAACAAATCCCCTTTTCAAAATATTCTCCCATGTGACAATTTTCTTTTGGTGAACCAACCACATAAACAACTTGATTTTCATCCATTGCGAGTTTTGCCAAAGGTCATTCTAAACCTGATCAGGGTTTTGATAATCAAAACCTAGGGCCATTCGTTTAGCTTCTTTGAGGTTAAAGGTGCCTTTGGTGTTTCGTCCCCATCTCAGTTGGTCAGACGAGGATGACACCAAAATATTCCTCTGTTCCAAGTCAAGAGCAAGAGAATCCGCCCGGGCCTTCAAAGGACTCTCTTCACTATAACAAAGATCCTTCCACATTCTCCATTTACCATTGTCCCTTACCCGATCCCAGAAGTCACTTACCATACGTAAACATTTGTTATTAGTGTCATTCTTGAGAGTGATTAGTTCTTCTCTAAACAAATTTGGTTCCTGCTGGCAGTTGTTCTATCAAAACCATGTAAGGTTCCCAACTCGACTCTCCCAAAAACTATGCTCCTAGACAATGGCTCTATTCTCCCAAGCAAGGTTCCAAATGTGGGAGCCCTTGATGAACCCTGGCATTTGGATATGATCCCTCTCCTGCCAATTATTTGCATATTTTTGCTTCCAAAGCTTGGCCCAAGGGGTTGTTGATTCCTTGAGCCACCTCCACCAAAGTTTGGCTCTCGAAACTCTGCTGAGGGTTTCAGGGTCATGAAGCCCCAAACCACCATGGGCCTTAGGTTTACAGAGCTTGTCCCAAGATACCAAAGCCCACTTCTTTTTCTCTTCCCCTTTGTCCCAAAAAAATCTCATTAAATACTCTTGATTTGTTGCATAACTCCTTTAGGACCAGGAAGAGCTGAAAACATGAAAATGAGTATAGCCTGTAGGACAACCTTTGTAAGCACAAGACACCCTGCCAAATTCAAAGACCTGCAGGTCCATTTCCTGACTTTTTCCTGAATTTTATTAGTTACCGGCTTCCACACTCCCTTGCTTAGAGGTTTGTCCGTATGAGGCATTCCAAGGTACTTGGAAGGTAACTAATCCCTTTGAAACTTGAGAATTCTGGTGAGGTTCCTCTGAATAGCAATGTCAGTGTTAAAAAAGAAAACCTTTGATTTGTCAAGGCTTACCTCTGTACCAGTGGCCAAAGCAAAGTCGTTCAGGATTTGTTTGAAAGCTCTGGCTTCCTTGACCGTAGGAATTCCCTATAGCATTGTGTCATCCACAAATTGTTGACGAGTAGAAGCAGCACCATCCCAGGTAAGTTTTAGACCCTAGATTCTTCCTTCAACATTTTCCATTTTGATCACTCTACCTAGCCCTTCCATCATGAGAACAAATAGGAAGGGGGAGAGCGGATCCCCTTGTCTATGACCCCTAGAAGGCATAAAGGTTCTAGAGGGAGAGTCGTTAAGCAGAATGGAGAAGCTAGCCGCGGATACAAGAGCCATAACCCATCATATTCAGTTGTGGTCAAATCCATAGGCTCTTAGCACTGCCCTGATGTAAGACCAACTTATCTTATCATAAGCTTTCGCTAGGTCAAGCTGCGTGATCCTACCAAATTGCTTATTGCTCTTAAGAGAGTGTACCACCTCGTGAGATTGTATGATGTTGTTGAGAATTTGTCTTCCTTCCACAAATCCAGTTTGATCCTCTGAGATGAGAGCATGAAGAAGGGGATTGAGTCTGTTAGCGATGACTTTGGAAATAATTTTGTACACCACATTACATAAGACTATGGTTCTGAATCTCTCCGGTGTCATAGCTTTTTCCTTCTTTGAAATCGAAGCTATGAAAGAGGCATTAAGAGCCTTCAAAACAGTTTCGGATCTTCTAGAGTATTCCACAACATCAAGGATATCTTGTTTGTTTGTTTTCCAGCAAGATTTGAAGAAGACCACATTGAAACCATCAGGGTCAGGAGCTTTCCCATTTTACATCTCATTGATAACTTCACTAACCTCCTCTTCAGACACTGGCCTGTTACAATTGTGGTTTTCTTCCCTAGTTACAAGCTTAGGAATGAACTTTGTGAATTTGTTAATGAACCGAGATCTGTCGACGAGAGGCTCCTCTGCTATGCTAAGGAAGTGTTGAACTAGGACATATTCCATTTCTTTGTGAGAGACGAGCTCTTTTCCTTGAGAATCTCTTAGTTTTGAAATTTTGTTATGAGATCTGTGATCCAAGGTTGATCTATGAAAAAACTTTGTGTTTCTTTCCCCTTCTCTATTCCACTGCACCCTTAATTTCTATCTCCAAAAAATCTCCTCTTGTATGCATCGATCTTCCCATTCGTTGTGAAGAGAGTCAGTCTGAATTTTCCATTCCTCGGTAAAACCTTCTATGATGATGATCTGAGTAATCCCCTGGAGCTTCTGCTCAACTTCTCTTTTAGCTTTAAAAACATTGCCAAACTCTTTTTTGTTCCAAACTTTAAGCCTAGATTTGATGTTTTTAAGTCTCTGCTGTAACATGAACATTTTAGTGCCTTGAACAGGCATATCTTCCATCCATCATTTGTCAATATTGCCGGTGAAGTCAAGTTGAGAGAGCCAAACATTTTCAAACCTAAAAGGTTTGTTCCTTGTTGTACCCATAAAAGTAGCTTCAAGCTAGATAGGCCAGTGGTCCGAGCCTCTGAAGGGAAGGATTAAAGCTGACATATCAAGGCCTGTGAGAAGGAGGTCCTTTGAGATTATGAATCTATCTAGTTTAGAGGCGACTTGAGAAGCCCCACCCCTCTTACTGTTCCAAGTAAAAGTGCCATTACTGTTTTAGTGTCCACTAGCCCCATGTTATTCATAAAGTTCTCGAAGGCAATGGAGTCTCTTCCTAGTTTTCTGGTACCACATTTTTTCTCTGTAAGAGATATGATCATATTGAAATTCCCTGCCAGAATCTAGGGCATATCAGGATATCTCTCTCTTAGCTCTTGAAGGGAGGTGAGAAGCTTAAGTTTGTATTCTAGTTTTTGAGGACCATAGATGTTAGTGATCATGTAGATCTCTTTATCACCCAAAGGTTGAATCACCAGAGATAGATAGTTCCTAGAAGCTTCAGCATCCAAGATTCCAAGTTTTTGAGGATCCCATAGCATAAAAATCCCACCCACCGATTTGTCCACTTGAACCTCTAGATACTCATACTTTATTAACCATTTGTTGTGTATCTCTCTGATCTTGTCCATCGAACATTTCGTTTCCTGAATAAAAATCATTATCTGGTTTTTTCTTCTTTTATTCTACTGCTAAGATTTCTTTCGTTCCTTTTACTTCCTAGACACCTAATTTTCTAGGTTGTAAGATTCATTAAGAAAGGTTTGTAAAGGAGTAACTAGTAAGATCCCTCATCTTACCTAAATTAATCATAATTTTCCCACATTCGGTCAGCAGCTCATTCTGTTTTTTTCTTCCTCTTTTCCTACCTGGGTTCTTGGAAGAATGCATCGGTGTATACTCCATCGTTTTCACCCCTCTATTCTCCTAGCTATCATTGTTTATTTTGACTCCAGAAAACTTTGTTTGTGATCTCTAGAGGAAGAGTTTTTGAACCTTGTCAATCTCCTCTTTTGGCAGAGAGTGTACCCCTTTGGTGATTCCCTACTCCAAAAACTTTTCTAGATCTAAATTCTCCCTCTCTAGAATCTCCTGCAGTTCATGGTATTCTGTTCCAACCTCACTTAGGGTCATCTCATGGTCCCTACTAAGCTCCATATTGCTCGGCATATCATCCTTTTGTTTTTTTTTTTTCTGGTATATCCTCCATATTTTCATCCCTTTCCCTCTCAGTGGGAATATTCTCTAATTCCTAGTTTGTCCCATTGTTTCCAACTTATTCTTCTAATATCTTGAAACTATTATGGCTCGGTTGTCCGTCTTCATTAATTTTATTTTGGTACCGCTTGCCTCCTTTCCCTTTACCCCCAACCTTAGTAAAACCCTCGAGATCTTTTCCTGTAGTGGCTTTCGTATTGCTGTCCAGCTTATTCAATGGGCAGTCCCTGTATAGGTGCCCATGTTCATGGCACTTACGACACCTAATTGGGACGTGTTCATAGTCCACCGCCTACACCCATTCCTCGTCATGCACTTCTAAAATCATTGCATCCAGAAGTGCCCCAGATAAGTCCATTTCCACACATATCTAGGCGAAGGAAGTGTATTTTCCTCTTAGAGTAGAATATGAGATCTTTATAAAATTACCTAGCTTGTTGCTGATAGCCTTTAGAGACTCCAGTCGCCAATAATCTAAAGGAAGGGAGTAGAGTCTTATCCATACCGATACTAATGTGAAAGTTTCTCATTCTGGGACAAAGTTCATTACCCATGGTCACATATAAAGGCTTGCAGAAGCATAAAAATAGGTCCTCCCTCGAACACTCTGTCTTTATCCTCTAAGCTTTTGAACACCACCGTGAAGAAGCCCTTAGACCCAAGGTGAAGGTTGATTTCCCCCTTTGGTTTCTAGTGGTTCCTTATCAATTCTTGCAAAGCCTTCTCCGTTGGCCAAATCCCCATAAATTAGTAGATAATCGCATATTCCGCCATGTGATCTCTGTGCACCTGTAGCGTTGGGTCACTTAAAATGACCCGAGGAATAGTGGTCAACTTTGGTTTACAGATCCCTGTTGTACTCATAGGAGCAACTTTCTGACTGTTAACCTCTGTCCTCTTCTCCTTACTAGCTTCCTCGTGAGTCTCTTCCTGTCCATAAGGTATGATATTTTTTGATTTTTCTATATTCATAGCCTTTGTTGCCACCTCCGTTGGTTTCTTGAAGTGATGCGATCCAGCTCCCTTGCTTCTGTCCGCAACCACTTGACTGTAGGAGGGAGTTGAACTCCCTCCTTCGTGCCTCGCCATGGTGACCAGCAACAAAACCCTAACACTAAACCCTAGTTCAAATTGCAGAGCCCCTTCATCCAATTCTTACTTCTCTTTTCAATCTCAATGGTTTCTCTTAATTTATGGTGATGGAAATGATAAACCCTAGCGAGGAACTAAGAATCCTCTAAGAAAATGTGGTAATTTGATAATTCAACATGTTTCGTTAGAGCAGAGGAGTGAGTCCTATAGTGTCTAGGGTCAGCTGCATGCTCTTGAATCCTCTAAGAAATGGAATGACCAGACTCTCCAATGTAGAGGGTTCCACAAGAACATGGAATTAAATAAACACCCTTCATGCTTTTAGGATTAACAGGATCTTTGACGGATCTTAAAGAGCCATGAATAGTTTTTAAAGGTCTAAAGGTGGAGCCAATCTATTGTTTCCTCATAATCCTAGCAATCTTGTCATTCGTCCCCTGGATAAAGGGAAGTTAGACACTAGAGGCCACCTCAACCGACTCTTTCTTAGTTATATGTCCTTGACTAGCTTTTAAAAAGGCTCAGAAACCTTGGAACTTATTATAACCATTCTTCTTGACAACATTTAAGAGATGGGTTTTATCATCAGCTGGATGGTCTTCATAAAAAACCCTTAAAGCCCTAGTAGCTAGAGTGTTGAGAACCCCTAGTTTTTGGGCCAGAAAGTGTTGATATTTAGCATGAAGATACTATTCAGTGTGGGTTTTCTTACGAAAAACCTGGTGGGAGAAAAAAAGCATCATCTTTCTTTGAGATAAGCACATCAATGAAGGGTAAGCTTCCATTAACCTCACATTCCACGGTAAATTTAATGGAATCGGATTGATTATTGAGATGCTCGAAAAAAAATACTAATTTTTCTTGACCATGGGGCCATAAGTTGAAGGTATCATCAACAAATAATTTCCAATTTTTTGGCTTAAAACGAGCCGAAGCTAAAGCTTTTGATTCAAAATCTTCCATAAAAAGGTTACCCATCACTAGAGAGAGGGGAGAACCCATTGCTACCCCGCACATTTCTCATAGAATTCGATTTCGAAACTAAAGAAGGTCGAGGTAATACAAATCTCTATAAGCTTGGTAGTATCAAGATCCGTTATGCAATGGATAACATCAATAGCCTCCTTAATAGGGATTATAATGTAAAGGGAAACAATATCAAAACTAACCATAAAATGATCAGCCTCAAATTTCACATCTTTCAACTCATTCACAAAAGGGAAAGAGTCCTTAACAAAAGAACTAGACTTACCTACTAAAGGTTTAAGCTTTTGAGCTAAATACTTAGCAAGGAGATACGTTGGCCCAACTATGGTATTGACAATAGGTCTAAGGGGGAGGCCTTCCTTATGAATCTTAGGAAGCCCATAGATCTTAGGAGTGAGAGGGTTACTTTCTATAAGCTTGTGACTTAATGAGCTCGCAGATCTATTAGACTTAATATCCAAGACAACACTTTTGAAACCTTTTTAATGGGGTTCTTATTTAGATTTATATAGCTCCCACTGTTGCACAGTTGATCTAACATCTTCTTTCGGTAATCATCTCTATCTAAAATCACCACCCCTCCTCCTTTATCTGCTTTAAGGACAACAACATCAAGGTTATTGTTTAAAGATTTTAGGGCTTCAAATCCCGACTTGCTAATATTTCTTTTAGGTGGCTTAGCATTCCTAAGAATCACAGAATAATCATGCCTAATGTGATCAAACAACTCCAATTCGGATTCAATGGAGCATATGACCTCCTCAACTAGAATTTTTTTAGAGGCTAAAGAAAAATTCAACCATTTCTCAAGACTATAAACCAAAAATAAATAAAAAAACATAGACAAGTTAATAACCTTATTATTAAAAAAACGATTGTATATTATTATTATTATTATTATTATAAAAATATATTTTTGTTTTTATTAAAGAAGATAATGAAGTAGTATCAGAATTATTAATACTATTATAGTTACTAAAATCAAAATAGATTCACTAAAATTATCCCAATTAATATTACACCTATTATTACTAGTGTTTATATTAGTATTAATAATAGTTAAAAAATAAATATCATTATTAGAATTACCATTAATTTCAAAGTTTATGTAACTCATATAATTACTAGTTTCCATATTATTATTATTAACTTTGAAATAATAAATATAATTATTAGAATTACCATTAATTCCCCAACCAAAAGAAGGGTCAACGAAATGAGAGCTAAGGGACTTCAAATTTGATGGCGGAACTGGAGATTGAAGAGAAGAAGCTGATGACCGAGGAGTAAGGACTGGAGAGACACATCAACAACACGAATTTAAATTGTTATTATTGATAATTATAAATGTTTAATATATATATATATATATATATATATATATATATATATATATATATATATATATATTACAAAGTGGAATAAGTTTATAGAGAGCCATATGGTATTTTGTTAAGATATTTAGTGGTGAAATAGCTGTCAGTTTGAAATTTTATGGACTATAATCTAGTTATGCTAAAGCGTTGTTGTTAGGCATGTTAGTCATCTTCAGAGTCCCATTGCCTAACAAAAAATAGAACAAAATTCTTAACAATGGAGATTTACCCCATTTTACCATGGAGATTATTAATTTGTTACAATACTATGGGCCAATACCATGGCTTATCAATACCACATTTCCAAATAAGCATAACTCACTTTATATGACACTTTTCATATAATTTTTTTTTAATTAATCTATTTAATTTAAAAGAATGTCATCTAAATTGGTTAATGGTATGATAACAAAATCCATTTAAAGATTCATAATCTCCATAGTAAAATGGGGTAAATATCCATGGAAGAAACGTGTTCCATATTTTGTGAAGATTTTTATAAATAATAAAATTTTAAAAATATGAAATGTATTGTGAAGTAAAGTGTTTTGATGAAAATTTTTAATTAGAAAAAATGTATTAGAAAAAAATTCAATAAAATAATTTTAGTGAAAATAAGAATATTCTTTAATATCCTATGAATACCTATATTATATTATAAATTTATGAATACATATATTAAATTATAAATTTATTAAATAAAGACTTTAGGTCAAATTTCAACACCAATATTAAATCCATTAATGTATCAACCATATTCCCTTTCAACAATAAATACTAGTGATATTGCTATCTAATAATAATCTTAATCTATTATTTAAGTTATTATTTGGTTACATCACAATTACAACATGGACCATGTATCTAATCTCAACCCTAATAACCTATTTCCTTCTTTAAATTGATAGTTTTTTTAAATGTGCAAACATATAACCAAATTTCATATTTTGTATAAGATAATATTTTCATTTCCTTTTTCTTCTTAGAATGGAGATATTCCACCACCATGATGACAACTCCAATACGATGGGTTATTAATGTTGAAAAGGTGAAGGATGAGCCATCTCTATCCCATATTAACGTCTTAAGGTGGGGTTTTTATATTTTTATTTTATTTTATGATATCAACACTTTTTCTTTATTAAACATTGTAGAGTAGATTACCATTTTTGTTATTTCTAAATATATATTAATAATATATATTTTGGATAAAGTGTTTGGTGGAAAAGGATATTGTTTTCCTATCAAGGCACATGTATGTTGGACATGGTGACACATTTCCATAAAGGTTTGATTCGTTGCATGCAATGGGTTAGGGGAAGCTTTTTCAACTATCTCTTAGCAATCTATATGGAGCTTCTTATCAAACATTGTAATCATTGTTTGATAGTTAGAAGTACAATCAAGCTTGTTAACAGATCTTGGATTGATATTTTCTTTCTTGAAGAGCTTATCACTCTGCCTAGTTTCATAAATATTGCATTTAATGGTTGTCATGTGATGAGGTTATGTTTTAGTTTTTGACTCAAGGAAATCCTTTTTCTTGAATTCATGGGTGGTATCCAACCCAGTTTCGAGTCTCATGGCAGTTGTTTAGGGAAGGAGCCTCCTCAACGAGCCTAATTTGAGAGACTTTTATATCTTTAGTAGTTGTGGTTCATGATTTAAATTCCTCTTCGGTGCCTATATGGGGTAACTAATATGGACCCACGGTTACAGGGGAAACTTCGTCAAGGGATTAGGTAGGAAAAATAGACTTGTTACTGATGTTTCCTTCAACCCCCATGGTCATCTATATATTTTATATACCCTTGTCAACTCTTCCAGTGCTTTGGTTGGGTTCGAAGAGGAAACAACCAAGCCAACATCATCAAACATTTGAAGTGCTTCTTAGATTTTATGTCATGGAAGGTGATTGAGATTGATCACACATCTCCACCGAGAAAATTTCTTTGATCTTCATTATTTTGGTTTTAGTGTGGTTTGTTCTTTCAAGATAGGGTGAGGATTTGAGCTCACTTCTGTGAGAGGGTCTTCTTTCTCTCTAGAAGTCACTGAGAGTCCATTTTGTGTAAGGTATATTACGCCTCTTCCTAAGGAAGATTCAATTCTCAGTCCTCAAAGTTATAATTATTTTATGGATTTTCCCTCCTATTCTATAAGATTCTCAGTCCAATTTGGGGACTGAATTACTCCAAGGCAAGGTATCATGTTGCATCAAGATGCTCTCGTTCATTGTAGAGAAGCATATTAAGAAGGGGGCATACTCAAGCCTAATAGAGGGATGAAAAATCAATAAATCGATTAAGGTAACTCACTCCATAACATGAGCAAGAGGAATTATTTCAGGTTGAAAGGGAGTTGGAAGACAAGCATCGTACCCTTATAGACATTGGAGTGTTGGTAGATATTTTTTATTGGTTTCCAAATGCCAGACATACTCGTTGGAGATATAATTAGTACATGTAAATTGTGGATACCTATATGCACTTCAAATTCATCCTAGACAAAGTGTTGATAGACATAAATGAACTATGTGAGTACATTCTTCTCCCTTTGGATAAAATGCAACAACACTTGGCATTAATGGATTGAAGGCTAGGTCATATAAAAAATTGCATGAGTATCCCTCCTAATATAGGTCGTTTTGTAGGTAGCAATAAGGAGCCCATCGAAGTAGATGTAACACATCTCCTAGTTGATTAGAGGTAGTTACTATGTCACTTGACTCCTAGTGTGTGGTTACAAGAATGGGGTGATTTTTTTTTTTTTGACAAGAGGAAATGTTAGAATATAAATATGAACACATAAATATAATGCTAGTGAAATACAAGATTTATCTATGTGATCCCATGTCGAGTATTTTGTTCCCAACAATGTAAACTATTCATTTACCAAATCTACTAATTTAGAGGAACACCAGATATCTTCTAATAGGTAGACCATGTACTACATCAAATATGTCAAATGGCACTTGAGATGGCTAAGACTTGACTATAATGATGAACAACTCACATGTCACCCTAGATGGGCGATGAGCATATCACCCTAAGAACATTGATGTGCCTATATACAAAGTGCCCACATTTCCTCTTTTCCAAAATATTTACCTCTTTCAATTAGATCTCAATTTGTAATCATATTACTAATTGTCTTTATATCTAAGAGCTCTGTATGGTTCATTCGATTTTCGTCCAACTAATTTTCAAACAACCTTGTGAAATCGGCGGAATGCAATAAAAAATATTACTTGATAAACCCTCGAGATGAGCCCAAATATCGACAAGATATAAAGTAAGAATTTGCAATTTCTGAAATCAATGCCAATAGGAAGGCCTCAAATGTGTACTAAAAATTGCAAAGTTTTTTATGAGCTTTAGAAGGTTTTTTTTTTTTTTTTTTGGATAAAAAGAGAAACCAAAACCTTCACTATTATTAGATAAATCTTTAGTTCAGACAAGTGGAAAATCATATATTTGTAAGAATATGATCCTAGGAACCATAAAGAGGGACCCAAAAGATGAACTTATCCCTGTAAGCAATGTAGAAAGGAGGAAACTAAATTATTCAACATCAAAGCTAATAGTTAATTTGAAACCTGCATTGACCTTATCCCTATCTTTCTCCTTGGAATTTATGCTCTAGAAAATCACTAATAAAAAAAACAATATAGTTCTTACAATGGTGAAAAATAAATATAGAGACACTTTGATGAGATGAGTTTGCCAATTAAGGTGGCACAAAATCAACAATTTTGGTTTGTGCAACAAAATCATAGTTTTACAAGTTTGTTGTTCTTCATGGGTTACAAGTATTTATGATTGGTCCTACAACTAATATTAGCTTTAATGAATGCCTCTTTCGAACTACGTGCCTCAGAAAATAACAAAAGTAAAATCACTAGTTTTCTTGCAATTTTTACCATTTAGTTACCACGTACTCTTGAGTGATGTTAGGTGTCTACTGGTTGAAAGACCCAATACCATAAATCACATCATATAAATCGTCGGATCTTTAGTATTAAGGAGATTTTCAAATAATATTTTTTTTTGAAATATTTATGATGGATAGTCTTTTTGTTTTTAAATGTAGAAAATTGATTTTTTTGTTTTTTTCAGAATCCTTTTTCTTTTCCTATTAAATATTAAAGATAAATAAATTTAATATATATTCTTTTCCTATTAAATATTAAAGATAAATAAATTTAATACATATTTTGTTTAAAAATTAAATGTTATTTTTTATTTTTATATACATCAAGCAAATAATTTTTTAATAGCAATAATAAATTGAATTTCTTTATTGATATATTCTTAATATTTAATGTATATTTTTATTTTTATTTTAATATTTATATTATATATATTGAATTTTAAAATAAATTTTGTGCAAATAAGAGTTTATGTAGTTTTGGAAATTTTTTGTAAATGATTTTTTTTTAAGGGTTAATTATAACTTTTATATTTGAATTTATAATGTATAATTACATTGTTTCCAAGTTTTAAGTTGTTTTTATATTAAATTGTAAAATAAAGAACATTAATTTAGATAAAGAAGTTCTAGAATTTTTTTATGAAGTGGAATTTTTTTAAGAATTTAATGTATGTTTAATGTTTGAATCTAAGATGTCACTTTCTTTAGGTTTTAAGTTGTTTTATTTATATTGAATTATTTTTCACTCAAATTGAGCTATAGTTAGATCATGTAATATATCACATTTTTTTTCATTTATGCTCTTCTTCCATATGCACGACTTACCAATGCTAGTTTATAATTAATCATGTTTCCTTCACTATTGTAATTGAAATGAAATTGGGATGGATTAATCACAAGCTTGACTATGTGGTTATGATAAAATTATAATAACGGAAAATATAATAAAAAATTATTACAAGGTTGAAGGGAAGCTAATTCACATGTGAATCTTGTGAGATACAAATTCTAAAAAATAGATTGTTATATTTTTTAACATCTTATCTATAGGGTTTCCATTTTATTTTTTTTAAACATCGAAGTAATTTTTTTTTAAATATAGAATTAATCCATGTTATGATCTTGCATTGCTTAGGCTAAATTTCTTGTATTGTTCCAAACAATTATGTTATAGAAGTCAAAATTTCTTGCTCTTTGAGAATGGATAGAAAAGTCAAAATTGACATTTTTTCTGAAAAAAAAATTTACATAGATACTTACCTCTATGTAAAAAATGTGATGTTGTCCTTCCATCCACAAAATTTATAACTAATAATTGGGTTGTGGCCCCTCCAAATAGGAAACCATGACTTGACTTGTATTGTGGCAAGGACTATATTTCATTGAATTGCATGGCTAATCATTTATTGGTCAAATTATAATTGTTTTATAGTTTATCAAAATTTTGGTGTGCTTTATTGAAGGCATGTCTTCAAAATTTTAAGTTTTTATGTAGTTTTGTTATGGGTCAATCTACAATAAAATTAGGACAATCTCTAAACAATTCAAAATATGAAATTTTGTTGCAATTTCTGCATCGTAAAATCCTTTTTCCCAACCACTGTAAATAACCTTAATTGACTAGATATATATAATTTATAATTATTATTTTTTAATTATTTTTCTCTAACAAATTTCATATATATATAATTTTATTAACAAAAAATACTATTTTGCAAATAATCCAATAAAATAGTTTATGACTGGTATAATTTTGAAATAATAAATCACCATCATTAAATTAATTTTGAATGTTATTTTTTTTAAATGGATTTTTAAAATATGTTTACCCTAATGATAGTGCATATTTGTGATTGATAAATTAAAATACAAGATGTCAAAAACTCATTGGCACATTAGATGAGTAAATCAAAATTCTATTTCTCAAAAAAAAATGTGTTTTTGCTTAATTTTAATGAATTTGTTTTCCTCCTTGATCAACCTCTTTAGCCATGGGACCCATTCATGAATAACTACTGAGGAATGAAAGTCACAGGGACTTCATATTATTGACCAATACCTTGTCATGTTCATTCATAAAGAGGCTTTAGAACTCAAAAATAAAGTTAATATATTGTAAGTATTAGGGTGATGTGGGGTGTCTCAAGTTTATAGTTGATGGGGTGTATAAAAGGATGATACTACCAAAATACATGAAGAGGAAATCCACAAGAGGATTTAAGAATCCTTAGAGAGACCATGTAAAATTAGAAATGCATAACAAAATCAAAGAATGAAGTTACAATTTGGTAGATGAGATCACATTCAAACTTCAAATGGAGAATGTAGACAAGATTCAAGAAAGTATAAAAATGATTCTTGAAGAAATTGAATTCCATTCAAAGGATGTTCATGTCAAATATGATGATATTATCTTCGAGGCTATAGTCATTATGATGATATTATCTTTGAGGCTATAATCATTATGAATAGGGAAAAAGGATAAAGGAGGCAATTGTATATGAAAATTATTTTAATGGATTCGTTATGCAAAGAGAGGGAAACACTTCAAATTTGAACCTTTTTTGGCATATGATTACCTAAAAAAATTCAAAAATTTATATTGATATCAACAGTATTAAGGAAGTCAAGAAAGTCAATATCAATATTATGGAGGTGAAAGATAGTTTGTCAATATTCATGGATTAATGCCTCATCAAGCCATTATTCAAAATAATGTTATCCCATACCAATATTTACTATGAATTACAGAAATCACAACAATAATACATGGAGTCAATGGAAGGAAACTTATGCAAAAACCAACCATCATTGATTAAAACCAAGAGAAGCAAAGTTTGGAAGGATGGATCATGGTCATTGGAAAGAGTAATATAGGAGTATAAGGAGATCCCATTCTTTGGTTTCATCACATGTGACACCCTTAACTACAATTATTTGAAGACAAAGGCTTTCAAAGGAGGGCACTGCAATATGACCACAAGTGGGGCATATGTATTGGGTTAAATGTGAGAGCAATACATAAATAAACATGTAATTTATGAGGAAGGGTGATTTGGTATAACATTATAAAGATATGACACTAGAGTAAGAGTGTGCCAGATTTGAATTGCTCCATTACTCCCACATGTTTATGTATTCATACCTTCTAATTGCACAAAGTGTTATGATTCATTAATAGTTCTTATTATTTGAGTGGAGAATGCAATAATAGTATACAAATTCAAATCTTTTTGCTAAGATATTTAAAAAATAAAATAAAAAATATTGAACAAATAAGGCACTAGAGTAAGTGTGTGCTAGGTTTAAATTGCCCCATTACTCTCATATGTTTATGATATTGCGTTTTCATCACTTCCAATTGCCGAAGTGTTGTGATTCATTAATAATTCATATTAGCTAGTTCCTATTATTTGAGTGGAGGATGCGACAATAGTATACAAATTCAAACTTTTTTGTTAGGTCCAAGGAATTATTGATCAATTAGTTGATGTATATATTCTTTAGGCTAGATCTTTTGAAAAAATATTATGATTATTATGGAATTACCTATCAAGGACCTAAACAAGAATCAAATAAATTTTTAATGAATATTGATGAGGTGGAGGAATTTTTTTTTAAAACATATTTAAATTAAAATATGTTTTCCCAACTACATATAAATTAAATAATTGGTAAATGTCTATAAACATCAAGATACTTACCTCATGATACATCTCACATTGTCAAGATTTACAAAAACTCATAAAAATGAACTAAATTTTAACTTTATCATTATTATTATAAATTTAATATATATATATATATATATATATATATATATATATACATTTAAAAAAATAACAATAAAAACGTAATCCAACACTTATGGGCATGAGTTATAATTTATTATTATTATAAAAATAAAAATAGGAAATACATTAAAAAACAATAAAAGAAAAATCTAGTATCCAACACCTATGGACATGGCCATTTTTTTTTAATTAAATTGAAAAATGAAGAGAATATAATTACATAACTATAGTATACCCTTACTAATACTACACCATATAAAATATCAACCATATTTATTAATATGATTACAATGTATATTAAATTCAAACTTATTTTAAATCTATATTAATTTTGTTTATTGATAAGCTATAACATATTTGTTTTATATATACATATTAAGTTTTAAATATTTAAAATGAGATATTTTGTTATTTTAATAGTATTTAAATGTTATTTGATAATATGATTTAAAATTAATCTTAAAAAATTCTTCAGTTGGTGTAGTCATTGTTGATAAGTACCTCCCCTGCTATAAAGTCAAGTCACAGAATCTAATCTCCTAAATGTTAGACTTTGGTAATTTGGCCCATCAGATTAATCTATCAGATTAATCTACTTGGATTTTCTAATCATCCATAAAACCAAAAACAAAAAAAATAGCTCATAATGTAAGCAGCTCTACCGCTGTCCCTGCATTAACTTGCTCGCGGTTCGAGCCACGGTTTGAAGAGGCAATCTCTATAATAATTTCTTAGAAGCATTTAAAACTTCTATCTCGAATCCAAGAAACTTAAAAATATATACTATGTATGTTCCGAGATATTCAAATTCTCAAAATCCTCACTATATAAATTTCCAAACTCTAATACTGAAAATTTTGTTTTTAAAATAATAATGAGTTTGTTTTTAAAATACTAATGATATATGTTTAGTAATATCTTTTATTTTCACCATTTAAAATTTCTTAAAATATAATGCATAAATAAATTTAAAATTTTTTGCACTTATAAATTTAATAAATCAATTTTTGCATTTCTATAAATTTAAGAAATCAATTTTTGCATTTCTATAAATTTAAGAAATCTAATCTATCATTACCATTATAGCAATTTTAATAAATTACTATTACCAATGTAGTTGGTTCAAAACTTCAACTAAATCCTAATAATATAATTAATTCGAAAAACATCTATCTAAAATTCTAAAATTTAAATATATTAAAAATAAATACAAGTTAAACCTTTACCGTTGACAAGAATCTTTTCTTCAATAATCCCATATAAACTACCCATTTGAGAGGAGGAAATGGTAAAACCATGGATTCCTCGATCCTCGAAGTGGAAGCATATTGTGACGCATTGTAATAGCGAACCGCTCTAAAAGAGAGATAAATGAGAAATATTTGTTTGTAGATTTTTATAACAAGTATAAATTTATTTTAAATATAAATTTTTAATATGAGTTTAGAGGTATTAAATTTCTCTAAGTGTAAATTTCTTTAAAATATAAAATACAATATGTTATTTTTTATTATTTAAATTGTATTTTTGAATGCTAAATATATTATACATAATTGATATTTTTTATTTTTTTAATTTACTTTATTTTTATTTTAAAGGGGAAAGACGAATGGACAGAGTTACACATCTTTTCATACTGGGTTGTAAAATAAGCATCTCGCTTAACTAGGAGGATAGTTTGGTATTAATTAATTTTTTTTATTTTGACAAATGCAATTTAAAGCACATAAAATTAGTCATTTCATTATGAGTAGGTTCGAAACATGTAGACCCTAAGTTATGGATGTGATTTATCTAAAAGAATTTTGCTTTTAGTCACTTCATTCTCCTTGTCCAATAGGAAAATTGCAATATATTTATTTATTTATTTATTTATTATATATAATTATCAAATATTTGATTTAATATTTAAATATTTCATAAAAAAATTTACGAATTAATAAAAGTCAAATATACAATAAAATTAATTATTGATAAACATCAATTCATAATAAAAATTAAAGACATTTGTTTCATGACACGTTTCAAGTTGTTCAAATATAACCATCATAAAAATTAATAAAAATATAATTTTGTTTTAAATTGTTATTATTGATAATTATAAAAAAAGTAACATATACATTAAACATATATACGTTTTACAAAGTGGAACAAACCTATGGTAGCTAAAAATAGAGGGTGATAGGGTGTTATGTTAAGGTATTTAGTGGTGAAACTCTATGGACAAAAATCTAGTCATGCTAAAGGATTGTTGTGGCCCATGCAGAGTGCGATTTTGGGTGATTTTGATGGCTTAAATGCTCTTGGGTTGTAGCTACTAGTCATCTTTGGACTCCCATTACCTAAAAAAAATGGAACAAAATTCTTAACCATAGAGATTTACCCTATTTTACCATGGAGATTATTAATTTATTACAATACTATGGGCTTATACCATGGCTTATCAATACCACATTTCCAAAAAAGCATAACTCACTTTATATGATACTTGTTCATATAATTTTTTTAATTAATCTAATTAATTAAAAGTAATGGCATATGAACAAGTGTCGTACAAAGTGAGTCGTGGTTGTGGTTTTTATGGACATGTAGTATTGATGAACCATGGTATTGGCTAATGGTATGGTAGCAAAGTCTATTTAAAGATTCTAATCTCCATGACAAAATGGGGTAAATATCTCTCAATAAGAAGCTTGTTCCACATTTTGTGAAAAAATTTATAAATAATAAAATTTTAAAAATATGAGATGTATTGTGAAGTAAAGTGTTTTGATGCTTATTATAGATAGATGTCTATTGATGCCATTTAATTTATATGGCTGCCCTAGTAAAAATAGAGTTTTTTTAATTGAAAGATGTATTAGAGAAATGTTCAACAAAATCATTTTAATGAAAATAAGAATATTCTTTAATATCTTATGAATACATATACTATACTACACATTTATTAAATAAAGAATTTGTGTCAAACTTCCAACAACAATATTAAATCCATTTAATGTATAACCATATTCCCTTTAAAACATAAATACTATATACTAATCATGTTGCTATCTAATAATAAATAATAATCTTGAATTTAGTATTTAAGTTGAACACTATAATAACATTGGGAATCAAGCTATTTCAATGCAAGGCATGTCCTTGTCAAATGATACCATCTATCTAATCTCATCTCAACAATAATAACGTATTTCCTTCCATTAAATTCATGTGCAAACATAAAACCAAATTTCATATTTTGTCTAGGATAATGTTCTCATTTCCTTTTTCTTCTTAGAATGGAGATATTTCACCATGATGACAACTACAATACGACAGATTATTAATGTTGAAAAGGTGAATGATGTGTCATCTCTATCCCATATTAAGGTTGGGATTTTTATCTATTTTTTATTTTATGATATCATGACTTTTTTTATTAAACATTATATTTTTTATTAAACATTATAGAGTATATTACCAAAATGAGAGAAATCTTTGGAAAATTTTTATGGGGCGGTCCCAAGCAGCAGAAGAAATGGACTCTGGTTTCATGGAAGAAGGTAATTATGCGGAAAGAGGAAGGAGGTCTGGGAGTACGAGATCCTGAAATTGTAAATAAGACTTTAGGGGCGAAATTATGGTGGCGATGGGTCCAGGGAGGAAATGATGTATGGAAAAGAATTTGGTCCCACAAATATGGCATGCCCGATACTACTGAAGGACGCTTAAGAATAGAAGAAACCCCAAGAGGTTCACAGATTTGGGATTTTGCGAGCAGAAATAGGGCGTTAGTTAGGGACTATGCCTTCTGGGAAATCCGTGCAGGAAACACAGCAAGATTCTGGGAGGAAAGTTGGCAACAGCGGGGTATTTTGGATAGGATACAAACTCTCCAAGAAGTTAAACAAACAGCGCAACGAGTGGGAATGAAATATGTAAGAGATTATTGGAAAAGAGCCGAATTAAACGATATCTGGAGAGTTTGGAAAACACCGGATGAATGGATTGACAACATAGGCCAGGCGGATAGGCAATGGTATGACAGAGAAATAGAATCAAGGAAAATTAAGGTTCGAGAAGGGGAGGATATCCTTAGATGGGGTAAAGCGATGGTGGGTATGTTTACAGTCAAAGAAGCCTATTATTGGGTAACGAAGGAGGACAGAGAGGAGGAACCAATAGGATGGAAAAAGATTTGGGAAGGCAAATGGTGGCCTAAAGTTACATGCTTTGTATGGCTGGTATGTAGAGGAAGGATCCTAACTTGGGATAATCTGCAGAAACGCGGAATGATTGGCCCATCAAGATGCAGTCTATGCAATAAGGAATTTGAAACTCAGGAGCATCTGTTGAATAACTGTATATATACTAAGAGTATATGGGAGGAAATTAGAGTGCTCTTTGGTATGACGAAGAGGGATCCCGGTAGCATCAGGAATACTCTGTTTCAGTGGGGAAAAGGGAATTTCCAAAGCAAAGTTGTAAGAAGAATATGGAGTCTAGCGCTTGGTTTTGTCGTTTGGGCGATTTGGAAAGAGCGAAATCGACGAATCTTTAGGGATAATAGTTGGCATGAGTCGAGACTTTGGGATGAAATCTGTAGGTTGCTTAAAGAAACGGTTTTATCAGAAGTATGGGATGAAGAGGATTGGAGATTGAACGAGGAGGAACAGAGGATAGTCTCCAAATTAAACATGGAATTTCAGATGATTTATCCTAATACGGAGCGGAAGATAAGAAATGAACTGCAGAGCCCCAATCATTATAGGATGCCTGGGGAGCGGTGCATTAAATTAAACTTCGACGGGGCCTCAAAGGGTAACCTGGGACAACCAGGTTCAGGGGGTCTTTTCAAAGATAACAGTGGTAATACGAGGTGGATTTATGCTGAAGGCAGAGGGGAAATGACGAACAACGAAGCGGAATTATGGGCTGTTTACCACGGACTCCGGATAGCAGTTAGGAACGGTTATAGGAGACTAGAAATCGAAGGCGACTAACAAATTACAATCGATATGTTGAAGAAATTAAGGGATGGGAAGAGCTGGGCACATGTGTGGAAGAGTTGGCGGACAGCAAGGATCCTACAGGATATTGGGCAGATGCTGAGTAGGATTGAGTATACAACCACACACCATGTACTGAGAAATGGTAACCGTGCTGCCGACCTATTGGCTAATTGGGGTAGTGGAGGGTCGAATAGAAGCATAGATTGCAGTTGGACATCATTACAAGATGAACCAAGGTGGAATGATTTAAAAACTATATTATGTCAGGATTATGATGACGCGATCGCACAGGGAAGGAATAATTAGGAGCCTCCGGATTATAGCGAGGAGGGGGAAGGACAGAGTATTCAATGCGCGATCACAGCGTTTGCAGGTTCAAGGTTATGGGATTAAAGTCACGAAGGTTAGTAGCAATCAACCCACGGGAAGTTCGACCATCCCAAGACGGAAATTGGGTAAGGTACCGAGGAGAAGCGATGGTTACGTCAACGAGTTGGTACTAGTTTCCCATCATGGAAGAGTATATGGAATGAGCATTTATGATAATGACAGGCTGCAGCGCAGTTTTAAGACGGCAAGGTGGCAGCATAACGATAATTCAAGGCTTGCATGTAATTGACCAAAACCAAAGACGAATCTAGAAACGCAGCAACGCAGAGCGAGGAAGTGTAGAGAGGAATTGCAGCAGCAGAAGGACTGTAAGATGGCGGAACACCAGGACAGGGGAGCAGGAAGGTGGACGAGGAGTAAGACAACAACTCCAGCGGAAAAAGGCAAGAGCACGATTGAGGAAGCTATGCAGAGGGTCTATTTTACTATACAGGATGACTCGGAAGAAGAGTTCGACATTCGTAATTACTTTGCAGACGAGGAGCTTCAACGAGGTGACAAAGGAAAAGCGGGTATGGGGAAGGCCCATGAGATGGAATCGGGGGACCAAGCGGAGGAGAGTGAGGATCAGGAACAAGACGAGGAAGTGGAGGTGGAGAGATGCGGCCGGGGTAGGGGAGCGCGAGGAAGAGCGAATCCAAGAGGGAGAGGGAGACCTGCAGGACGAGGCAGTCGTGGGAATCGAAATGTGCGCTCGGAAGTGGAGGAGGGAGCAGCTACTGAGGTAAGAGGAAGAAAGAGAGGGAAGAAAGACATGCGGAGGAGATTACAGGAAGCAGAGGCAGCATATGTTCTTGATACAAATCCCAATATCAGAAGGATTATAGAGCATTTGGAGGAAGAAGCTATGCAGGAGAATTCAGATCCTGAGATGGAGGATTGGGAGCAATTTCTCCCTGATCCCGGACATACGAGAGGACGAATGTCCTTATATAAACAATCTTTACATGTTTATTGGGGCATGAAGCGTTTATTGGCTAAAGCTATGGAACAGGTGGCTCTAGAAATGGCTGAACTGATTCAAGGCATTCCAACCATGAAAAGGGAATTGAAAAATATTCAAGTGACTCTATTGATGCAAGACAGAAAGATGGATGATATCATGCAGATGCTTCAAGCGGGCGGCTTGGGCGTCAAGGTCGAGAAAGAACCAAAGCCAGATGCACCGAATCAGTAGAAGATGCAGCTGCAGATTGGAGGTTTTTATATATACTGCTGTTTTGTTGTTTTTGGAATATATAGATGTTAATGTTTCAAAAGGAAAACAATTTACTGTCAGTACGGATAGATGTATATTTAGCGTGGATAGATAGGTTGGTTATATACTTTTTTTGGATGGCTTTGAAAAACTTTAGATGGTTTCGAAGCCCGGTTTCCCTTAAGGGCGGGTGGAGACATGTCCAACTTTGTAATATTTTTTGATTGCAGTAATGGAAAGTAGAGTATCGTCTTAGCTTACAAAAAAAAAAAAACATTATAGAGTATATTACAATTTTTTAATTTTTAAATATATATTATATTATTAAAAAATATTTAAAATATATACATCGGATGAGGTGTTCGATTCAAAAAAATGGTGGGGGCAGGTTATTGTTTTTTTACCCAGTCACATGCATTTTGGATGTGGTGACACATCTGTATAAAGATTTGATTCGTTGGATACAATGGGTTAGGGGAAGTTTCTTTAACTACCTCGTAGAAATTTACATGGAGTTTTTTCTCAAATATTATAATCATTGTTTGATAGTTAGACGTACAATCAAGCTTGTTAAGAGATCTTGGATTGATAGTTACTTGCTTGAAGAGCTTATCACTATGCCTAGTTTCACAAATATTGCATTTAATGGTTATGTGATGAGGTTATGTTTTAATTTTTGACGTAAGGAAATCAATTTCATGAATTTATGAGTGGTATCTAACCCAGATTCTTGTCTCATGGTGATTGTTGGGGAAGGAGCCTCTTCAGTGAGTTTAATTTGAGAGATTTTCTCAATGGCAATTTATCTATGTTCTAGACCCATGTCAACTCTTCCAATGCTTCAGTTGGGTTTGAGGAGGAAACAACCAAGCCAACATCATCAAACATTTCAAGTCCTTCCTATATTTTAGGTCATGGAAGGTGATTAAGATTGGTCACACATCTCCACTCAGAAAATGTCTTTGATCTTCATTATTTTGGTTTTATTGTGATTTATTATTTCAGATAAGGTGAGGGCTTTGAGCTCACTTCCATGAGAGGGTCTTCTTGCTCTCTAGAAGTCAATGAGAGTCCATTTTGTGTAAGGTATATTAGGCCTCTTCCTAAGGAAGATTCCATTCTCAATCCTCAAAATTCTAATTATCTAATGGATTTTTCCTCTTATTCTGTAACATTCTCATTCCAATTTGTGGACAAAATTACTCCATGGAAAAGTATCATGTTGCATGAGCATGCTTGTGTTCATTGCAGAGAAACATATTAAGAAGGGGGCATATTCAAGCCTAATTGAGTGATGAAATCTCAATAAACCAATTCAGGTAACTCACTCCATAACATGAGAAAGAGGAATTATTTCAGGTTGAAAGGGAGTTGGAGGACAAGCATTCTACCATTATAGACATTGGAGTGTTGGTAGAGATTGTTTATTGGGTTCCAAATACCAGACATAATTGTTGGAGATATAATTAATACATGTAAATTGTGGATACCTATAGACACTTCAAATTCCTCCTAAACAAATTGTTAATAGACATAAATAAACTCTAGGAGACATTCTTCTCTCTCTAAATCAAATGCAACAACACTCGACATTAAAAGCTAGGTCATATAGAAAAGCACATAGATATCCCTCTTAATATAGGTGGTTCTCTAGGTATCAACAAAAAGCCCATAAAAAAAATTTGATGACAAAATAAATTGTGAATGGAATTGTGATATTTAATTTTTCAAAATGTGTTTTTATCTATACACTTATATTCAACACCCTAAAAATATCTCAAAAATATCCAATGTATACATATTTAACAACTCAGACCATCTCTTTTTAACAAATAATTGTGGCAAAATGGAATGAAAAATGTATCCAAATTAGTTATCACAAGGCTTTGGAAAATGAATCTGAATTTGACGTTGATCATTTCCTTTTAATTAAATTATTGGATATCACTTCCTCGAAATTAATTTGTGGTTGATCATTTACTTTTTAATTAAATTATTATATATAGCTTCCTTGTAATTATGAATACGTAAACGATGATGTAAGAAATGGAGCCCACAATGATGAAGATGTCCTCAATCAAGGCAGTTCCTATTTCAGACCCTATAGCATCATTAATGTTATGTCCTTACCCTCACCTGGTAGGAGCTTGACGTCACCGCGAGCGCCAATCATGCATCCATGCATCCCTCACCTGGCAGGAGCTTGATGTCACCGTGCGCATTGATCATGCATCCATGCATCCATCTCTTATCTTCAGGCAAATACCCGTCACCCAGCTCCGACGATGCGTGTTCCTGCCCGCCTCCAGCTCCGGCGATGCCGTGTTCCTGCCCACCTCTACTTTGGTGTCTTAATGAGGTTTACCAACCCATGTTTCGAGGCTCATAAACTCTGCACCAACCACCCTCAATAAACCAACCATCCTCAACACGTTATCGTCTTCTGGACTAATACCGGCAATTCAAAGAGTGCAACCTTCGAACAGGAACACGGCAGAGCTCCGGTGAACAGACGTTGGTGATCCCCTGCAGCGCTTCGAGCTCCAACAAACAGACATTGGTGATCCCCTACAGTGCTTCGAAACCGGTAAAGCTCTACCCTTGCGCCAAATTGTGCTTTGAATTACGGATTGAAGACCATGAAATTTATATCATAATCCTGTACCCACCCCCCTCCGGCTATTACTATTCTAAGCCTATCACCAACCCTTAAAGAGGTTCTAAGCTTATCCTGATAGAACCTCTTTTTCATAATCTGGTTCACCTGGCTTAACAACCAAGAAACCCGTCGTGTAAGGGACATGAACCTTCTAGACGAGAACAATATCTGTATCGGCTACAATGAAAGGCTACCTTTCCTTACTCATAGGTTTGAGGGCTGGTATATGCCTGGGATAACGACGCTCCTTAAACACTCATATCTTTCACTGCTTGTGGTGAACCACCAACTATGCTGGAACGAATTAATTCCCTCAGTTTGGTATCAATTTCCTCGTTTCTCAAAGGGGACTCTTTTTCAAGCCTACCAACATAATACACTCGCAGGAATGACCCTGATAGAACCTCTTTGTCATAATCCGCAATCAACTCCTCTTTGCTTCAATTTACCCTAATGAAATTGAAAAATTTGCACGTAATGTGTCTCTGTACGCTTATTAACTCCATTTAAAAGGAATCCTCCTGGAACTGATGGAACTAGGCGCATATATAATCTGATTCAAGTTTCTTATTAGTTTTATATCAACCTGTTCAAATACGGCACGACTTCAATTATAACCAAGTGAAATTTGACGATGCCAATAATATTCTCAATGATTTGAATAAATCTCGCTGGAGCATAAAATCTCAACAATACTACTATGTAGTTAAGCATATTATAAACACCATTTAACATGTAGTGAAATATATTAAAAATACCCAGATTAGAAGATTAGTCGGTATAAAATGGATAGCCAATGTTAAGAAAATTTATTCGGTCGCCTGAATGCCATCCATCCTGTGGAACACGGTAGAGCTCCGGCGAACAGACGTTGGTGATCCCCTACAGTGCTTCGAGCTCAGGCGAACAGATGTTGGTGATCCCCTGCAACGCTTCGAAACCGGTAACGCTCTACCCTTGCACCAAATTGTGCTTTGAATTATGGATTGAAGACCATGAAATTTATATCATAATCCTGTACCCACCCCCCTCCGGCTATTACTATTCTGAGCTTATTTCCAACCCTTAAAGAGGTTCTGAGCTTATCCTGATAGAACCTCTTTGTCATAATCCGGTTCACCTAGCTTAACAACTAAGAAACCCGCTGTGTAAGGGACATGAACCTTCTGGATGGCTATTACTATTCTGAGCTTATCGCCAACCCTTAAAAAAGCAGATAATAATTAGTCCAGAATACAAACACAAATCCAGAATCCGAAAAATAAACATCGACTGAAACTAGAATTTTTAACCTTACACGTGTGGGTCAAAAAATTTGAATCTTCATTAACCTGGAATTATGGGAGATCCAGGGATTCCACTGCTTTACGACAAGCAAAAGTGGCTTGAATTGGTATCAAGGTCTTCGAGCTCTGTCTTGTCTTTTCTAATTGTAATTTCTTATAACAAATACAAAAATAGATCCTCACCTAAATGGTTTGTACCCACTCAGTCAGACTGCCAAGTTCCTTTACACCCAAATCTTTGCTTTTTGCACTTTATATCATCTTCTGCCAAAGGCAAACCGCCCCTTTTTCACTGCCATTGATTCATGGCCTATCATCATAGATTCATGAGCTGTTTTTTTACTAATTAAATTGTTTCATGTCTGGAGGTTATAGGGAAAGTCTGTAAACAAAATCTTCTTGAAATTGTTGTATAATTTTAATACTCTGAGTTGTATATCACTACTCGATGGAGACGTGTAGAACTTAAAAAACAAAAGAATCCAGTAAATGATTAACCCACAAGTTATTTTGCATTTTTTATGATTTGCAGAGCATTACCAAACATTTTGGAGGTTGTCCTTATTTTGTGATTATATCACTTCTGGATGCAAACATGCCTAGAACTTAAAAAACAAATCATTTCAATCAACGATTAACGCACAAGTTATTTGGTTGGTAAGCTATTGCCAATCTTTTTAGTTGTAGTTATAGCTTCAAATGGAATCCGAAGTAGATCAAGTTGTCCTTAAATGAAGTAATCACAATTTTTTATTTTATTTTAAATATGTTTTTTTATTTGTTGATCAACAAATAAATAGCAATTTGTTTATGTTTACCAAATTTCCACTTTAATAATAGTTTTAAAATTATGTATCATCGAAATATTCTCAATTTTCAATGAAAATTCCAGGGAATGTTCTATTTTAGCTTCATAAAAAATGCCTTGTTTTCCGGCGATGATAGGAAAATTGTAATTAGGCATCTCTACCGTGTCTTCTTTGGAGTCAGAAAAATTGTGTTTTTCAAACTGTGTGAATATAGTTCATTAATTTAAAACGATGTTAATTTTATTTATTTTTTATATATTTGAATATATATAAGATGTACACTTTCAATTGTTTTTGTTATTGGGTTTTAGATAGTCTAATTTTTTAGTAATCAAATCTGAATTTGAATTTAATAGCTATAGTTTATGAATGTAAATTTCTGCGCGAAATTTATTTATACTTTTAAAAAATCAATTTATATAATAAATTAGATTATTAAAATTAAATCAAAATATTAAATAGTTATATTGCATTTTTTGTCGAACACAGTTTGAGATAGATTAAGCTTATTGGACTGTAGATAGGGAAGATAACAGAGAGGCTTGAATATTACTGAATTCGCCTATTTTTCTAACTCTATTCTTTCAGCGAATATACTCACGTAGCTCATCTGATTGTTTGGTAAACTGAAACTAGATTTCTGGATGCCACTTCATAAATGCAACATTGGTATTGGAAAATATTTTGTCATCCTTATAAATAAATACCTTTGCTTTTATATGGCACCTTTTAAAACGAGGATACCGAACGTCCTAGCAATGGAGTTCGAACAAACATAAGACATTTTTCTTTTGTTTATTTTAGTTGTAAATGCCACACTTGTTTTTAGCACTTGGTTTATATATGTGTGTGTGTGTGTGTGTGTGTGTGTGTTGGGGAGCGTGTTTATATCTGTTTAATATAAGTCGTAAAGCTGTCATGTTAAGTGAAACACAAATTTAGTAAAAAAAAAAATTATAAACAATATCTTAACCATATATTTCATCATCAACTAATCTAAATTATAAATTAACTATAATATCTAATCCCTCTTTTTTATTTTCCAAGAGCCGCCCATCCCAGCTAAAGTATAATATTACTTCCAATTTCTGAAAAGGAATGCTTGTTCGGTAAATGAGTTTAATGTGCAGGGTGTTTGAAAGAAAGTTGCAAATATGGTTGTAAGTGTTAATGTACACGGTTATAGTTAAGACCAAAGGTAAAGTGCCCCAACTTTCATCCCAACCCAACTAAATTATAATATAGGTGCAGTTGCTGAAAAGGAGTACTGTCCTAAAAAATGAGTCCTCAAAAATGAGTTTAATGACCATGGTATTGGAGGGAAGGTAGTAGATATGCCTATAAGGGTTAATGTAGTAGATATTCCTGTAAGGGTATTGGAGGGAAGGTAGTAGATATGCTGTAAATATTTTGGCCTATATTTTATAAAAGTTGATAGTTATGGTAACCACAAAAAAATAGATATGAATATTGATTTTTACTTTAAAGTGTTTTTATGATGTTTTTAACAACACTATTGTTTACATATTCATTTATAAGGAAGTAAGAAAATGGAGGAAAATAGACATGAATGGGAGGTAACTATCAAAGGCACCAAGCAAGTGTTCACTTGTCTTGTTGGTGGCTGTGTGGGGAACTTGAGTCGATCTAAGCTATCTGGCCTTAATCATCATCGGGCTACCACCCACAATCTCCCACCAATTCCTCCATGTCAAAGAGGTCGAGTAAGAGATGCAAATGCTACATGGGTGGTCAAATCTACAAGTGAAGTTAAAAGGCAAAATGCCAAAATACAATATGATTTAGATGCAAGGTTATGTCGTGCACGACAACAAGCATATAAAAGATTTGTCAATGAAGAAATTCTTTCGGCTGTAAGTATTTATTAGTATTTATTTGTATATGCTATTTTATTAATATTGTCAATGAAGAAATTCTTTCAGCTGTAAGTATTTATTAGTGTTTATCTGTATATGTTTTTTATTAATATTAATTTATTGTTGTGGACTAAATTCATTGAAACTTGTTTTCACAGTCAGTTGTTACATTTGATCAGCTTAATGATACTTCAAAGCAAAGGATTTGTGAAAAAATTCAACGTTGGGATCAGAGTCTACCTCGTAGACATATGGAGACAATGAAGCGCATAGACATTGCTTTAAAAGAGAAAGTAAGGACTGAGGTTCCTGATGATGTGGGGGAAGAAGGATTAGATGGGCACAACCATATATTAAACTTTGATGAAACTAATCAGGACAATGACAACACAGTTGAGTCCATTTTTTGCATATATTAATTTTTTAGACATTTTAACATTAAATAATATTCATATTTATTATAATTGTATACTAATTTCTCATTGTTATTGATATGCATAGCCTAATCAAAAAAATTCCCCAAGTTCAAGCCACCAACTATTACGACGCTCACCTAGATTTCAAGGTTTTCAAGGGGTTATTGGGCCAGTAATTTTTTAATCCATATAACCTATTCCACTAAAAACATTAATATATAAATTGTTATGTTTTACCATAATGATGGGATGAGAAATGGATGTTTTGTATTATATATCGTTATCCTTGATTTGTTTTGATTATATGTTTGTGTGTGTGTTATTTCTTATTTATGGTGCAGGTGTTCCCTTTGGAACCATCACAATCAATGAAAACCCCTTGTCGAAGTCTTAAGAAGAATGGAAATGAAATGGTTCAAATGCCAGAACCATCTTCATGTCCAATGCCACAATGCAAGGTAAGATTATATTTATTTATACTCTTATAAATTTATCATATTTTTACATTTAATTCTATTTGAGTCATACTTATATCTATGTATAATCTAATGTTCAGAGTAATGAATATACATCTCCTAAAATACCTTTGCACATGTATGATGGTGGACATGATACTCAGCAAAAATCACATTCTCCTCAACCATTGCGGTATTCACCTAGACTTCAAGATAAATTAAGAGAGGTAAGTTATATACTACATATCTTAGCTCATAATAACATTTACATATTTTTTTTATGACTAGTTAATGCATTTTCTTTTCATATTCGCTACATGTTCCCCATATTCTCATTATATCTATATAGATTTTGATATTTATTGATAGCTAGTCAATGCATTGTCTTTTCATATTCGTTACATGGTCCGCATATTTTCATTATATCTATGTGGGTTTTGATATTTATTGATAATGTTTTAATTTCCACAGAAAACAAAAAAGATAAATGTTGATGCTATGGTTAAAAGGACCAAAATCACGCCAAAGGACTTGAAAGCACGTGGGTTCAAGTCACGCAAACAATACATAGAGCATATATGCTCAACTAGCATTGCTCTCACTAAACCCACTAGGTTTGCTACTTTGAAGGCTAAACATTCCAACAAGTTGTGATTGGAGGAAGTTACAAGCTCGAATCTTAGAAATAAATCTTAAATTTCTACAAATATACTCGGGAGAACAACCTTGTTATTGAATTTACATAATATATGTAATTACCTGCATATTGCAAGATCAACCTTGCAATTGGTGAAAGAAATATCCTCGCTGTCAAATCTTTGAAATCAACGTTGAATATTTGGAAATATACTCTGGCGAACAATCTTGTCATTGAATTTTCTTAATATGTGGATTTGTTTGACCAACCTTTGCTATTGAATTTGCTTATTAGATAGATTTATTTGATATTTCAAGATCAAACATGTAATTGTTGAAAGGAGGATGTCAACTACTTTCTGTACTGTTGTGGGAGGGCATAAGATGCTGCAGGAGGTTGTTTACTGTGCCCCTCATATGTTTATAATGCTAATCTATTCAAATTTATATTGATAGAGAAATGGTTACAGGAAAAATATTTAATTAGAAGCACTATCAAATATAATTAGGAGCATTATCAAATTTACATGGGTATAGAACATAAATTGAAAAATAATAATTAAAAGTATTATTAAATATTAATTCAATAATTTAATTTATTTTATTTTATTGTTGTAAAGTGAGGAATTATTAGTTGTCAAATTAATAGTGGGATAGTAATTACTTGATGTTATTAGCAAATACAAGGTGATTGTTTAAAAAAATATGGAAGCTAGCTAGAATTACTTGTGACTGATAACCCATTTCTTTATGTCCTAGAAAAACAAACTCTCAACCAAACATAAATAACTTAAAACATGCTCTCGATTTATATTAACTAATAGACTATTTATATATATTTAGAAAAAAATATAAACAATACATATATTTTTTAGATTAAAAAATGCAAAATTATTTAAGAAATGAATTATTAACAAATTTATATTTAAAAAAATTATGAACAATAGAGAAACAACCTTGTGAGTTTCTAAATTATTTCATTCTTTTTCGGTTGATATAAAGTTCTAATCTTAATTTTCATATATAGGATAACATCATTTATATCCATTATTAATAGTCTAAAATCTAACGAGCATGGATTCCCTTTAACATTTGCTCCGACAAACGACAATAAATTTAAAAGTAAATAAATAAAAATTCACTATTAGCCTATATCCTCACATGAGATAATATCCTCACATGCCATCTCTTAAAACTTTTGACAATAACGGTGTCTCATTTGCAAATATACTAAAGTAATTTTTACAAAAACATATTTAAACAATCCTTACGACAACATAAATTATCCAATAATATAACTAAGTGATCATTAATTTAGTCAATCGAATCCCATATCTAATTATTTGTAATCTTATGTGATTGTCCTCTTCTGAATTGCATAAGTATTGTAAAATAACTCTTCCCGATCTTGTAATGGGCAACAAATACATGTTCGTATTTAGGTATTTTCATCATCTTTGAAACATAAAATTAAATTATAGGTAAGTGTCCTTTCAATTTTTTTTCCCAATCTAATGACCACCTCTGTTGCTTTCTGTTCCCGTCCCACACAGACAAATACTAAAGTTTTTACAATGCTACCTTTTTCAATATTACACACTTCATTAGAACATTATACTCCAAGCTACTTGCATTTATTGTACCTCACGAAGATGTGATTGATGTAGAGAATCCAACTAAACTAGATTCCTAGCTAGTACTTATCACTGATCCTTGAACTGTTTGAACTTGTTAAATTATCTTTATTCTTACTTACAAAATTTAAATCATGTGGTTTAGTTAATGATGGACATAAAAATAAAAAGAATTTGCTCTCTATTTCCTTTATCAAGGTTTATCTTTTCTAGTCGCCCTTCATTCCGGGAGACATTATCTTATTTGTGTCAAATAAGATTATCATGGGTGTCACTATAATAATGTTATGTCACTTTTGATATTGTCAATCATTTCATGGGAACATTTTCTATGATGTAACACATCAATTTTATTACTTTATTTCTAGGTATTTACGACTAGTTTTCATGGTTCATGATGTATGACTCTCACACTACCTTTACACACTCACTAAAGGTGATGTCATATATTGCTTCCACTTCTTAGAAACACCTTAGCTCTCCCCTATCTCCAATAATGACATTGTCTAATAGATATCTCTCCATATGTGCATGTATTTCTACATTCTCTCTAGAAAAACCTCTAATCATTTGATATCACACCATATCTCCTTGCTTTCTATATTGTCCACCACATAGTGCAAATATATATCATCTAGTTATTATTCCAAGCCCATACTTAATGCTCTAAGAAGCAATAAGGAAGATATCATAAAATTAAAATGCTAGCAAAAACTTCTATTACAGAAAAAAGATACCATGAAAGATAAAATTTAAATATTAAATTTACAAATTTACATCTTAATTTTGTTTTTATGAAATATATAAATCTTTGGAACCCTAATTATTAATAACTTAAAAAATTCTATTAATTATATATTTTTTTAATAATATAATTAATTTAACATCTCCAAACTTCATATAAAAATTAAAACAATATTATCTAAATTAAAAAAAAATAAAAATAAAAATAAAAATAAAAATTATAACTAAAATTAATATTAATTTAGAAAATTCTAACCAATAATCATTAATAAACTTTTAGCCATTATTATATATATGATAATTCTTTAAAAAAAACATTAAACAAATGCGAATGGATTTTACAATGTGGTCTGGACTAAACCAATGATAATGGGTCAAATGCTTTTGTGTGTGGAATACTAAATAAATAATAAAATAATATTTTGTTTATTTATTTATAGTTTTTTAGAAAATTCGGGTTGTAAAAACATGTGATTAATGTTGAAGGCAAATTTGGTTCCATGTGATTATTATAAATAATTTACATTTAAAAGCAACATTGATTCTATATTATTGTTATAAATAATTTATATATGTGATTATTGTTTAAAGCAACATTCATTCCATTATTATGATAAAATAACTTTTTATCCATTTAATCTGTAATTAAAAGCAACACTGATTCCATATTGTTATAAATAATTTACACTGTGATTAATGTTTATAACAACATTCATTCCATGTTATTATGATACATAACTTTTCATCCTAGATTCTATATTGAATTTACTTTCATAACTGAATGAAAATCCATACGATATTGTGAAACCATCCGAGGTTATGTAATTAATTTGAGAAGTTAGTTTGAGTTATTAAATATTGGTTAATAGTTTTTAAGTTTTATTATAAATAATTAATTGAAAATAATACATTAATAATTGTTATAAGGTAGTTTAGTTCTGGTTATTTAGTTGTAAAAAATTATAACTAAAATTAATATTAATTTAGAAAATTCTAACCAATAATCATTAATAAACTTTTAGCCATTATTATATATATATATGATAATTCTTTAAAAAAGCAATTAAACAAATGCTAATGGCTATTACAATGTGGACTTAGATGAGTCTGGCCTAAACCAATGATAATGGGTCAAATGCTTTTGTGTGTGGAATACTAAATAAATAATAAAATAATGTTTTGTTTTTTTATTTATTTATTTATAGGTTTTTAGAAAATTCGGGTTGTAAAAACATGTGATTAAGGTTGAAGGCAACTTTGGTTCCATGTGATTATTATAAATAATTTACATTTAAGAGAAACATTGGTTCTATATTATTGTTATAAATAAGTTATATATGTGATTACTGTTTAAAGCAACATTCATTCCGTTATTATGATAAGATAACTTTTTATCTATTTAATCTGTAATTAATATTAAAAGCAACACTCATTCCATATTGTTATAAATAATTTACATTGTGATTAATGTTTATAGCAACATTCATTCCATGTTATTATGATATCTAACTTTTCATCCTAGATTCTATATTGAATTTACTTTCGTAACTAAATGAAAATCCATACGATATTGTGAAATCATCTGAGGTTATGTAATTAATTTGAGAAGTTAGTTTGAGTTATTAAATATTGGTTAATATTTTTTAAGTTTTATTATAAATAATAAATTGAAAATAATACATTAATAATTGTTATAAGGTAGTTTAGTTCTAGTTATTTAGTTGTAAAAAATTATAACTAAAATTAATATTAATTTAGAAAATTCTAACCAATAATTATTAATAAACTTTTAGCCATTATTATATATATGATAATTCTTTAAAAAAAACATTAAACAAATGCGAAAGGCTTTTACAATGTGGACTTAGATGAGTCCGGCCTAAACCAATGATAATGGGTCAAATGATTTTGTGTGTGGAATACTAAATAAATAATAAAATAATGTTTTGTTTATATATTTATAGGTTTTTAGAAAATTCGGCTTGTAAAAACATGTGATTGATGTTGAAGGAAAATTTGGTTCCATGTGATTATTATAAATAATTTACATTTAAAAGCAACATTGATTCTATATTATTGTTATAAATCATTTATATATGTGATTACTGTTTAAAGCAACATTCATTCCGTTATTATGATAAAATAATTTTTTATCTATTTAATCTGTAATTAATACTAAAAGCAACACTGATTTCATATTGTTATAAATAATTTACACTGTGATTAATGTTTATAGCAACATTCATTCCATGTTAGTATGATACATAACTTTTCATCCTAGATTCTATATTGAATTTACTTTCATAACTGAATGAAAATCCATACGATATTGTGAAATGATCTGAGGTTATGTAATTAATTTGAGAAGTTAGTTTGAGTTATTAAATATTGGTTAATATTTTTTAAGTTTTATTATAAATAATAAATTGAAAATAATACATTAATAATTGTTATAAGGTAGTTTAGTTCTGGTTATTTAGTTGTAAAAAATTATAACTAAAATTAATATTAATTTAGAAAATTCTAACCAATAATCATTAATAAACTTTTAGCCATTATTATATATATGATAATTCTTTAAAAAAAACATTAAACAAATGCGAAAGGCTTTTACAATGTGGACTTAGATGAGTCCGGCCTAAACCAATGATAATGGGCCAAATGCTTTTGTGTATGGAATACTAAATAAATAATAAAATAATGTTTTGTTTATTTATTTATTTATTTATTTATTTATAGGCAAATTTGGTTCCATGTGATTATTATAAATAATTTACATTTAAAAGCAACATTGATTCTATATTATTGTTATAAATAATTTATATATGTGATTATTGTTTAAAGCAACATTCATTCCGTTATTATGATAAAATAACTTTTTATCCATTTAATCTGTAATTAATATTAAAAGCAACACTCATTCCATATTGTTATAAATAATTTAGGCTGTGATTAATGTTTATAGCAATATTCATTCCATGTTATTATGATACATAACTTTTCATCCTAGATTCTATATTGCATTTACTTTCATAACTGAATGAAAATGCATACGATATTATGTTTATAGCAATATTCATTCCATGTTATTATGATACATAACTTTTCATCCTAGATTCTATATTGTATTTACTTTCATAACGGAATGAAAATCCATACGATATTGTGAAATCATCTGAGGTTATGTAATTAATTTGAGAAGTTAGTTTGAGTTATTAAATATTGGTTAATATTTTTTTAAGTTTTATTATAAATAATAAATTGAAAATAATACATTAATAATTGTTATAATGTAGTTGTAAAAAATTATAACTAAAATTAATATTAATTTAGAAAATTCTAACCAATAATCATTAATAAACTTTTAGCCATTATTATATATATGATAATTCTTTAAAAAAAACATTAAACAAATGCGAATGGCTTTTACAATGTGGACTTAGATGAGTCCGGCCTAAACCAATGATAATGGGTCAAATGCTATCGTCTGTGGAATACTAAATAAATAATAAAATAATGTTTTGTTTATTTATTTATTTATAAGTTTTTAGAAAATTCGGGTTGTAAAAACATGTGATTAATGTTGAAGGCAAATTTGGTTCCATTTATTATAAATAATTTACATTTAAAAGCAACATTGATTCTATATTATTGTTATAAATAATTTATATATGTGATTACTGTTTAAAGAAACATTCATTTCGTTATTATGATAAAAATAATTTTTTATCCATTTAATCTGTAATTAATATTAAAAGCAACACTGATTCCATATTGTTATAAATAATTTACACTGTGATTAATGTTTATAGCAACATTCATTCCATGTTATTATGATACATAAATTTTCATCCTAGATTCTATATTAAATTTACTTTCATAACTGAATGAAAATCCATACGATATTGTAAAATCATCTGAGGTTATGTAATTAATTTGGGAAGTTAGTTTGAGTTATTAAATATTGGTTAATATTTTTTTAAGTTTTATTATAAATAATAAATTGAAAATAATACATTAATAATTGTTATAAGGTAGTTTAGTTCTGGTTATTTAGTTGTAAAAAATTATAACTAAAATTAATATTAATTTAGAAAATTCTAACCAATAATCATTAATAAACTTTTTAGCCATTATTATATATATGATAATTCTTTAAAAAAAACATTAAACAAATGCGAATGGCTTTTACAATGTGGACTTAGATGAGTCCGGCCTAAACCAATGATAATGGGTCAAATGCTTTTGTGTGTGGAATACTAAATAAATAATAAAATAATGTTTTGTTTATTTATTTATAGGTTTTTAGAAAATTCGGGTTGTAAAAACATGTGATTAATGTTGAAGGCAAATTTGGTTCCATGTGATTATTATAAAAAATTTACATTTAAAAGCAACATTGATTTTATATTATTGTTATAAATAATTTATATATGTGATTACTGTTTAAATCAACATTCATTCTGTTATTATGATAAAATAACTTTTTATCCATTTAATCTGTAATTAATATTAAAAGCAACACTGATTCCATATTGTTATAAATAATTTACACTGTGATTAATGTTTATAGCAACATTCATTCCATGTTATTATGATACATAACTTTTCATCCTAGATTCTATATTGAATTTACTTTCATAACTGATTGGAAATCCATAGGATATTGTGAAATCATCTGTAATTAATTTGAGAAGTTAGTTTGAGTTATTAAATATTGGTTAATATTTTTTAAGTTTTATTATACATAATAAATTGAAAATAATACATTAATAATTGTTATAAGGTAGTTTAGTTCTAGTTATTTAGGTTATAAATTATAAGTTCAGATAAATTGTATATAAAATTTATTGTGTCTAAATTAATTTAGATTATTTAATGAGTAATTTAATTAAATGTTTGATTTTTTTTAATATTTTAAAAATAAATATTTATTTCTCAAAATTAAACATTATAATTTGTATAGCCAATATTAAATTATTATAATTTGTATATGAGCAGTGATCATTGGCCTACTGAGATTCCTCTGAAATTTGAAGTGAGTGGTCTGGAACGCACTGTTCGGGGTCGACCTACGAGAAGGGCTATGAGGAGGCGAAACCACTAGAGAGGAGGGGATAGTAACAGGAGGCGGGGCATGATCCACAAAACCGCTAACCTTCGAACGCCTTCGGCTACCTTGGCGTCCCCCAGAGCGACTCCTCATACTTTGATGCACCATATTGAGGCGGTGAGGGAGCACACAATGAGACCAGGGGCAATGGCTGTAGGGCTATAGAACAACACAAGGGACCTCTTCGTTCACTCAAGACGGGCCTGAGAGTGCAGCCCAATTCGAAACTCAGGGGCAATTAAAAGCTTGCCACCAATTGCATAGACTAGTCTACTATCACGAACCTCAGCATAACAAGACCACAGACCCGCTGTAGGCCAGAACCTGGAGCATATCTTCCGTATATGCACGTAGTTCATGTATTTGCATCGTATACGTGCAAATTCAATATACAGAAATTGCGCATATACGGAAACTGTGCATATACGGAAGATATGCGTGCATCTCTTCCGTATATGCACAGTTTCCGTATATGCGCAATTTCTGTATATGGAATTTGTGCATCTGCGATGCAGATACACGAATGACGTGCATAATCGAGAGGTATGCACATACAAGAAAGTTAGGTATATACGGAAGACATGCGCATATCTTCCGTATATGCCCAGTTTCCGTATATGCGCACATCTTCCATATATGCACAGTTTCCGTATATGCGTAATTTCTGTAACATAAACGAAGATACATGAACGACGTGCATATACAGAATATATGCACATACACGAAAGTTAGGGATATACAGAAGACATGCGCATATATTCCGTATATGCCTAGTTTCCGTATATGTACAATTTCCGTATATGCGCAATTTATGTATATGGAATTTGCGCATATACGATGCAGAAGCATAAACGAAGATGTGTACAAATTCCATATACAAACATTGCACATATACATAAACTCTGTATATACGGAAGATGTGCGCATATACGGAAACTGGGCATATACGGAAGATATGCGCATGTCTTCCTATATCCCTAACTTTCCTGTATGTGCATATCTTCCGTATATGCACGTCGTTCATGTATCTTCGTTTATGTTACAAAAACTATGCATATATGGAAACTGTGCATATACGGAAGATGTGCCAATATACGGAAACTGGGCATATACGGAAGATATGCGCATGTCTTTCGTATATGCCTAACCTTCCTATATGTGCATACCTCTCGATTATGCACGTCGTTCGTGTATCTGCATCACAGTTTCCGTATATTCCCAATTTCTATATATGGAATTTGCACATCTGCGATGCAGATACACGAACGACGTGCATAATCGAGAGGTATGCACTTACAGGAAAGTTAGGGATATACGGAAGACATGCACATGTCTTCCATATATGCCAGTTTCCGTATTTTCACACATCTTCCGTATATGCACAATTTCCGTGTATGCGCAATTTCTGTAACATAAACGAAGATACATGAACGACGTGCATATACGGAAGATATGCACATACAGGAAAGTTAGGAATATATGGAAGACATGCGCATATCTTCCGTATATGCCCAGTTTCTGTATATGTGCACATCTTCCGTATATGCATAATTTCCGTATATGCACAATTTATGTGCATGGAATTTGCGCATATACGATGCAGAAGCATAAACGAAGATGTGTAGAAATTCCATATACAGAAATTGCGCATATACGAAAACTATGCATATACGGAAGATATGCGCATGTCTTCCGTATATCCCTAACTTTCATGTATGTGCATACCTCTCGATTATGCATGTCGTTTGTGTATCTGCATCACAGATGTGCAAATTCAATATACAGAAATTTAGCATATACGGAAACTGTGCATATACGGAAGAGATGCACGCATATCTTCTGTATATGCACAGTTTCCATATATGTGCAATTTCTGTATATTGAATTTGCGCGTATACGATTTAGATACATGAACGACGTGCATAATCGAGAGGTATGCACATATAGGAAAGTTAGGGATATACGGAAGACATGAGCATATCTTCCGTATATGCCTAGCTTCCGTATATGCTGACATCTTCCGTATATGCACAGTTTCCGTATATACGCAATTTCTGTATATGGAATTTGTACACATCTTCATTTATGTTACAGAAACTGCGCATATACGGAAACTCTGCATATACGGAAGATGTGCGCATATACGGAAACTGGGCATATACGGAAGATATGCGCGTCTCTTCCATATATACACAGTTTCCGTATATGCGCAATTTCTGTATATGGAATTTGCGCATCTGTGATGTAGATACACGAACGACGTGCATAATCGAGAGGTATGCACATACAGGAAAGTTAGGCATATACGGAAATCATGCGCATATCTTCCGTATATGCGCACATCTTCCGTATATGTACAGTTTCTGTATATGCGTAGTTTCTATAACATAAACGAAGATACATGAACGATGTGCATATACGGAAGATATGCACATACAAAAAAGTTAGGGATATACAGAAGACATGCGCATATCTTCCGTATATGCACAGTTTCTGTATTTACATGATATGCGTATGTCTTTCGCATATGCCTAACTTTCCTATATGTGCATACCTCTCGATTATGAACGTCGTTCGTGTATCTACATCGCAGATGTGAAAATTCCATATACGGAAACTGTGCATATACGGAAAACACGCCCATATCTTCTGTATATGCCCAGTTTCCGTATATGTGCACATCTTCCATATATGCGCACATCTTCCGTATATGCACAGTTCCTGTATATGCGCAGTTTCTGTAACATGAACGAAGATGTGCACAAATTCCATATACAGAAATTGTGCATATACGGATACTGTACATATACGGAATATGTGCGCATATACGGAAACTGGGCATATACGGAATACATGCGCATGTCTTCCGTATATCCCTAACTTTCTTGTATGTGCATACCTCTCGATTATGCACGTCGTTCATGTATCTGCATCGTATACGCGCAAATTCAATATATAGAAATTGCGCATATACGGAAACTGTGCATATACGGAAGATATGCGTGCATCTCTTCCGTATATGCACAGTTTCCGTGTAAGCCTAATTTCTTTATATGGAATTTGTGCATCTGCGATGCAGATACACGAACGAAGTGCATAATCGAGAGATATGCACATATAGGAAAGTTATGGATATACGAAAGACATGCGCATGTCTTCCGTATATGCCCAGTTTCCGTATATGCACACATCTTCCGTATATGCACAGTTTCCGTATATGCGCATTTTCTGTAACATAAATGAAGATACATGAACGACGTGCATATACAGAAGATAAGCACATACATGAAAGTTAGGGATATACGGAAGACATGCACATATCTTCCGTATATGCCCAGTTTCTGTATATGCACACATCTTCCGTATATGCACAGTTTCCGTATATGCGCAATTTATGTATATGGAATTTGCACATATACGATGCAGAAGCATAAACGAAGATGTGTACAAATTTCATATACATAAATTGCGCATATATGAAAACTGTGCATATACGGAAGATGTGCACATATACGAAAACTGGGCATATATGGAAGATATGCGCATGTCTTCCATATATCCCTAACTTTCCTGTATGTGCATACCTCTCGATTATGCACGTCGTTCATGTATCTGCATTGCAGATGCGCAAATTACATATACAGAAATTGGGCATATACAGAAACTGTACATATACGGAAGAGATGCACGCATATCTTCTGTATATGCACAGTTTCCGTATATGTGCAATTTTTGTATATTGAATTTGCGCGTATATGATGTAGATACATGAACGACGTGCATAATCGAGAGGTATGCACATACAGGAAAGTTAGGGATATATGGAAGACATGCGCATATCTTCAGTATATGCCCAGTTTCTGTATATGCGCACATCTTCCGTATATGCACAGTTTCCGTATATACACAATTTTTGTATATGGAATTTGTACACATCTTCGTTTATGTTACAAAAACTACGCATATATGGAAACTGTGCATATACGGAAGATGTGCGCATATACGGAAACTGAGCATATACGGAAGATATGCGCGTCTCTTCTGTATATGCACAGTTTCCGTATATGCACAATTTTTGTATATGGAATTTGCGCATCTGCAATGTAGATACACGAACGACATGCATAATCGAGAGGTATGCACATACAGGAAAGTTAGGGATATACTGAAGATGTGGGCATATCTTCCGTATATGCCCAGTTTCCGTATATGCGCACATCTTCCGTATATGCACAATTTTCGTATATGCGCAATTTCTCTTTGAGCGTGGACAAATCGAAGGAAAGTCCTCGGATATGAGGTGGAAAGGGCATTGGAAAGAAAAAGAGGGAGGTTGTTAAGTGCAAAGCAGCTTGTCTCTGTGGAAGTGTTGCTGGTCAAACAGAAAGGTTGAAGGTAATTATGAGTGGTACATTGTATGTGCGAGAAATTGTGCAACAAGGCTCGGAAATTCAAGAGTCATGGGTGGAGGGCACCTGAAGCTGTCAAGAGAAGGGACTCGACCTCATATGGAGAATGATGAGTACAAGCAAAGTGTTCTTGGAATTCCATGACGTACGTATGGATTATCGAGACTGCAAGAGACAAATGGGGCTTCAATATATGAGATTAAATAGCCTATAAAGTCCACAAAGTCGGATTCTAGCACTATAAAGTCCACAAAGTCTGGCTAAAAACAACTCCCTCTAAGATGTTAAGTTACTAGTTGAATTCAAAGTCCTATTCAAATATTATTCTAAGACATAATCATAATATACCCTTACCAATGCCAAATTATATAAAATGTCAACCATATTTATTAATGTGCTTACAAAATATATTAAATTCAAACTTATCTTAAATCTATTATAATTTTGTTTTATTGATAAGCTATATAATATTTGTGATATATACATATTAAATTGAAATTTTAAATATTTAAAATTGAATATTTTTATTTTTTTAATGGTATTTAGATGTGATATGATAATATGGCTTAAAATTAGTCCTAAAGAATAATTTAGTTTGTCGAGTTACTCTTGCTAAATACTTGCTCTATCAAAAGGAGTTACTCTTGCTAAATACTCTCTATCAAAAGGTCACAGATCAAATTTCCTAAATACCCTTGGAGTTAAGTCTTACCAAATAACAAATGGTTTAGCGAATGAGGTATTTGCTTGAACATGTGACCTATAAACAACAAAGAGATAAAAACTTTTGTTATGGAAAAGTTGCACAAGCATCTTTGGGATAAGGAGTTAGAAAAAATCAAAAATACTATATTGAAGTGTTTATATAAAAAGCAAATACCAAAATTGATAGTAAAAACTATTGTAATTAAGATTAAAAAATATTATTAATATATAAATTAATATAATAATAATAATTTAACATTAAACTATTTAGTTTTTAATAATATGATATGTATTATGAGTTTTGATGTTTATTATAATTTATTAAAATTAAATTAATTTATATAATTTTACTAAATTTAAATCACAAATTTTCACTAAAATACTCTATTTAATATCTATAATGAAATGCAATAAATATATCTTATAATAATTTATTGGACGTATTTAAAACCTCTATCTAAATGGTATATCAAGTCAAGAAATACATCATCATATGTATGTCATCAGGGATATCCCAAAAAAAATGTATGAAATTATTTTGAACCACTCTCAAAACGTTTTTTCTTCTTTCCTAATGATGAGTCATGGTATTGACTCAAATCCACAAAACTCAAAAATAAACATTATAAATTCTCAATATCTCAAAATCCTCAAAATCTTCACCACAAAAATCTCCAAACTCTAACTCTCAAAAAAATTATTTTTAAAATAGTTATGATATATGTTTAGTAAATTTTTTTATCTTTCAACATTTAAAACTTTGTAAAATATAATACATAAAAAAAATACAAATTATACATTTATATAAATTTTAAAAATCTAACCTACCATTACCACTATAGCAATTTTAATATGGATAAATATCTTAAAAAATAAATACAAGTTAAACGTACGGATGCCACCTTACTAGATTCAGTTGGCAAGAATCTTTTCATATAATAGGCGGTGGCGAGGTTGACAATCCCATATGAAGTACCAATTTGAGAGGAGGAAATGGTGAAACGATGCATTCGTCGATCCTCAAAGTGCAAGCATATTGTGACGGTTTGTAATCGCTGAATAAGTATATATTTGTTTATAAATTTTAAACTATAGATTTAATACGAGCGAAGAGGGATCAAATTTATTTAAATATAATTTTTTTTATAGTATAAAATATAATGTGTTATTTTTCATTATTTAAATTATATTTTTGAATGTCAAATAAGGTATATAAGATCAAATAAAAGTATTAATTATAAAAACTTATCTTTTTCTATATATATATATATATAGTTTTTTTAAATTGATATAAATTCATATGGAATTGACATTAAAATATTTTTATTTTTCTATTTACAGTATAATTTTTAACTTTATTTTTATTTTAAAAGAGAAGGGACCAGGCCTGGAATTTGACGTCCCATGGGACGTATTTCATATTTTAAGACGTATTTGACACTGGCTGTAAATTTTTACCATCAAATTTGACGTGTTGTATAAATCAGAAACCTTCATTTTGACGTTTAATTTAGGATTTGTCCCGTCAAAATTTATAGTACCAGTTTTAAGTTAAAAAAACCAAAGTCACACTAAGCCCAGGGTCATAATGCAAATGCTTACAATACCTCTATCTCACATGACAATGGAGCCTGGCACACTTTCATAGATTTGAATTGTATAAAAAATTATCTGCCTATAGTCCTTTTATAGATTTGAACTTTATGAAGGGAGATATCGCCCTAGGCAACTAAGAACAACTACGTTGTAATCTAGGTGTTACACTCAAGGAACCGACCAACCAGTCTACGTCAAGAATGTGAATTCAGCCATCAAACTCTAACCTAATAGGTGATTGAAAAATACTAAAAATATACGTGTTTTTTTGTGTGTATAACACTAAGAAGGGGTGGTGGGCTTGTTTTTGTTCCCTAGTCTTCCCTTAATAGTTCCACACTCTCCCTCTTGTTTGATTCTACCATCTTCCAACATCGATGAAGAAGTGCGATCGAGAAATAAAAGCAGCCAAGGAACAACTGGTGAGGTGAAGGGTAGTTGTAGTGTTTAATTCGAAAACATCTTTGTCGAGGCTTATCAGAAGTCACACCAAATCAGAAATAATGATAGGGCTCCCTGCTGTGAAAAAGTTGGGTTCAAGAAGGGCCCTAGATGCCCGAAGAAAATCAAAAGCTCATTACTTACATACTATAGCACAGCCATGGAAGTTGGAGCACTCTGTGGCAGAAAGTTGGGCGCTGAGATAAGAAAGAGCTGGAGATTACATTGGGCTAACTATCTAAGACCAAATATCAAGGGGAAAAATTCAACCTGTAGGAAGAGAAGACTGTTATTCAACTTCATGCTCTATTGGGAAATAGGTGGTCTGCCATTGCTGCTCATCTTCCCAAGCAAATAGACAACAAAATAACAATGAAAAGGGGTAAGCAAAAGGTAGGCCTTAAACTCATTCAACACAAAAGTCACGGTCATGCTATTTTCTTGAAAAGTAAGGATAGTTATTGATTTGAGGCCCGTGGGATCTATATTATGTGTGGTGTTGTCTTCGGGAGTTATTGCATACAAATTTTTGGAATTGATGTTTTGAACCATTCTCGTGGTTCATACCAAAGATGGTTTGAAACGTGGATTCAAAAAATTTGTATGCCATAACTCCAGAAAACAACACCACAACCAAAAATAAGTCACTAAAAATAAATATTGGAGCTTTCTACTAAACTTTCCCTCTTCATTTACTTCAAAATCGACAAGATTTACCTGTTTTCAAATCGCAAGTAAGTTTCCTTCTTCAACCAGTTTCAATTTCTTTAGGTTGTTGTTTTTTTTATTTCTTTCTTAGTATTTGTTTTATGTGAAATAAATGTTGTGAAATTAGTCCCAAGTAAGTTGCCTTCTTCAACCAGTTTCAATTTCTTTAGGTTGTTTTTTTATTTCTTTCTTAGTATTTGTTTTATGTGAAATAAATGTTGTGAAATTATATAGGCTTGTCAAAATAGATTTCTCTGAGGTCTGTTCTTTTACAGGAATAATATATCATGTCACGTTAAAAAAATGTCTTAAATATCTTGTGATTTATTCCATAATGAAGTGCTCAATTACCATTTTGAAAAGCTCATGCTTATTTTGACTAAAAATAGCTTGTGATTTATTGCATATTGAAGCACTCAATTACCATTTTGAAAAGCCTAGGTTTATTTTGATTATTTTTGTTTTTTTTAGTGCACTGGCTTATTTTGACTAATTTTGTCGTTTGAGTTTTTTATTAAATGTTATGAAATCAACTTCATTTTTATCGTAGTGGATTTCTCATTAAAAAAATTAATTATATAGTTATTAAGCTAAACTTCTCTTACAATAAAAATAATTATTAAAGATGTTACAAATTCATATTTACTTAACATACCTATTTAGATTGTCAACCACTTTTGATATAATTGTATTTGGAGGATTCAACTCGTACTAAGTACATGAATAGAATAAGTGATGGTATTGTCTAGGGCAATGTTTAATAGGAAGGATTTCTTTGTGTAATTGGTTGGGTTGTATATTCCGTCTATGATGTGGACAATAATGTGAATCTAAGTTTTTAAGATGAGGAAATCATAGGCTCATATTTAAGATATTATGAAAATGATTAGTTAACAAGGTTCAAATGTAGATGATGAGTCGATTACCTCGTAGATAGATTGCAGAATTTACCTCATAGATTTCATAGTTTGCTTTGTCTTGACATTTTTCAGTGTCATGGTTTTAGGAATGATGTGTTCCAAATATGTGTAATAGATATTAAATTAGTTGAAAGGATATACAAATATTTTTAAAAATATTTAGCTATCATTACTAGATTTATTATTCAAGTAGTTCATAGTTGGTTGAAAGTGCACTTATAGGGATTAAATTTATCTTGGTATAAATAAAGAATTCAATAAATAAATATGTAGTAAGTAAATAAAGATGTGTGTGCCCATCTGTAAATAAAATATTTGGTGAAAATAAGTTATTAAGAAACAGTTAAACATGTAATTATATGTTTAATAAATTTGACATATGTAGTAGATTATTGGATTTAAATAAATTATAAAAAACGATGGTAGTTAAATTCTTGATATTTAAAAAAAAATAACGCTATCTCATTTACATGCAATTGAGAATCCTCATCATCTTAACTATATGGCTTTTTTTAGTTTCTTTCACATGTCAAAATTTATGTACATAATCAAAATTATTAACTCCCAAAGGCTAAAAAGCTTTATAAAATCTTTAAAATATGGTTGTATACTAGGTGGAAACACGTATGATAACTTAGGAAGAAACAAGGCACTCTAAGAGGGAAATTAAAGGAAGTGGAGACATGGTGAAACACATATGCTGAGAAGAAACAAGGCACTCTCATAGGGAGATAAAAGGAAGTTGAGATGAAGGAATACTTGTAAGAGAATTTCTAGATAAGGTGAAGTCGACACTCACAAATTTAAGTAGTACGTAAAATGAAAAGCATGAAAAATGCCAATGAGCAGAATGGATTTGAAATTCCAGGCCTGGAAGGGACGAATGGGCAGACGTATCAAGTAGGATAGTTTGGTATTTAGTATATATATCTACATAGTATAATCCAAGCGCCACCTAGAGCTATAATATAATTTTATGTGATTTATCTACAAGAGTCTTTTAGTCACTTCATTGTCAAATTGGAATATATTTTAAAAAAAATAATATATATATATATATATATATATATATATATATATATATCAAATATTTGATTTAATATTTAAATATTTCATAAAAAAAAATTACAAATTAATTGTATTTGACAAACTTATTACAATATAACCAGGTATAATAAAATGAATTGTTGATAAACATTAATTCATAATAAAAATTAAAGAAATTTATCTCATGATACATTTCAATTTTTCTCATATTGGATGCTTGTGTGATTCATGATATAAACACAAATCTTCCTGTGAAATCACATAGAAAACTTCATGATATAAACCACGCTCTTCTGGAGAAATCACATAGAAAACTTAGGGTCGACGCGTTTCGAACCTCTATCTAGGTTCATTATCAGGACAAGGATGAGGAGCAAGATCAACAGACCACTAATTTATATCAGAGATGCAATGGTAAATATAAATATAAATATAAATATAAATATAAATATATGTAAGCGATAAGAAGCAATTTATTTATTATTTAGTTTTGAATTTAATTTTAATTTATTAAATTTCTATTTTTATTATTCATAAATTATTACATGGCTTTAACGTTTTCTAATATTTTACTATATAATTTATTAAGATTCAAATATCTTATTAATTCAAATTATATTAAATATAAATAATGATTTATTAAAAATTATATCTATCTAATAAGAAAGGGAAAATTATATAATAATAATATTAATAATAAAAACTTATAAATTCAATAATAGAACAAAATTCAAAATAAAATAAAATAAAATCAAATAAAAGAGATCCTAGAACAAAGCGAACACCAATCAGGAAAGGGGAAAGGAAATAAAGCAGGGGATAAAAACTCACGTGTTAAGAACAAAGAGAAGGGACCCACGAGCTGCTTAACTTCCATCCATCGTCCCTATTAAGAGTCTTACTTCTCTTTTCAATCTCAATGGTTTATCTTAATGTTTGGTGATGGAAATGATCAACCCTAGCGAGGACCTTAGAATCCTCTAAGAAAATATGGTGTTTTGGTAATTCAGCATGTTCTGCTAGAGCAAAGGAGCGAGTCCTACAGTGTTTAAGGTCAGCTGTATGCTCTTGAATTCTTTGAGAAATGGAATGACCAGTCTCTCCAATGTAGGTGGTTCCATAAGAACATGGAATTACATAAACACCCTTCATGTTTTTGGGATCAATAGGATCTTTGACGAATCTTAAAGAGCCACGAATAGTTTTTAAAGGTCTAAAGGTGGAGCCAACCTATTGTTTCCTCATAATCATAGCAATCTTTTCATTCGTCCCCTGGATAAAGGGAAGTTGGACCCTAGAGGCCACCTCAACCGACTCTTTCTTAGTTCTAGGTCCCTGACTAGATTTTAAAAAGGCTCGGAAACCTTCAAACTTAGTATAACCATTCTTCTTGACGACATTCAAGAGATGGGCTTTCTCATCAACCAGATGGTCTTCATCAAAAACCCTTAAAGCCCTAGTAGATATAGTGTTGAGAACCCCTAGTTTCTGGGTGAGAAAGGGATGAGATTTAGCATGAAGATACTATTCAGTGTGGGTTTTCTTACAAAAAACCTGGTGAGAGAAAAAAACATCATCTTTCTTTGAGATAAGCACATCAAGGAAGGGTAAGCTTCCATTAACCTCACATTCCATGGTAAATTTAATGGAATCGGATTGATTATTGAGATGCTCGAAAAAAAATACTAATTTTTCTTGACCATGGGACCATAAGTTGAAGGTATCATCAACAAATAATTTCCAAATTTTTGGCTTAAATCGAGCCGAAGCTAAAGCTCTTGATTGAAAATCTTCCATAAAAAGGTTAGCCATCACTAGAGAGAGGGGAGAACCCATCGCTAACCCGCACATTTCTCATAGAATTCTCCTTTGAAACTAAGGAAGGTTGAGGTAAGACAAATCTCTACAAGCTTGGCAGTATCAGGATCCGTTATGCGATTGATAACATCAATAGCCTCCTTAATAGGGATTATAATGTAAATAGAAACAATATCAAAACTAACCATAAAATCTTTAGGCTCAAATTTCACATCTTTCAACTCATTCACAAAAGACAAAGAATCCTTAACAAAAGAGCTAGACTCACCTACTAAAGGTTTAAGCTTCTGAGCTAAATAAGGAGATACGTTGGCCCAACTATGGTATTGACAATAGGTCTAAGGGGGACGGTTACTTTCTATAAGCTTGTGACTTAATGAGCTCACAGATCTATTAGACTTAATATCCAAGACAACACTTTTGAAACCTTTTTAATGGGGTTCTTATTTAGATTTATATAGCTCCCATTGTTGCAAAAGGGATCTAACATCTTCTGGTAATCATCTCTATCTAAAATCACCACCCCTCCTCCTTTATCTTCTTTAAGGAAAACAACATCAAGGTTATTGTTTAAAGATTTTAGAGCTTCAAATTCCGACTTGCTAATATTGCTTTTAGGTGGCTTACCATTCTTAAGGATCATTGAATAATCATGCCTAATGACATCCTTAATGTGATCAGACAACTCCCTGATGTTGGATTTAATGGAGCATATGATCTCCTCAACCGAAATCTTTCTAAGGGCTAAAAAAAAATTCAACCCTTATTATTAAATCAGCTAACTAAAAGAGCTAACTAATGATACATAACAACTACTATTATTATTAGAATTATTAATACTATTATACTTACTAGAATCAGGATAGATTCATAAAAATTATCCCAATTAAAGTTACACCTATTATTACTAGTGTTTATATTACTATTAATAATAATTAAAAAATAAATATCATTATTAGAATTACCATTAATTTCAGATTTTATGTAACACCTATAATTACTAATTTCCACATTATTATTATTAATAGTGAAATAATAAATATAATTATTAGAATTACCATTAATTCCACGCAACCAATAGAAGGGTCAATGAAATGAGAGCTAGGGGACTTCTCCAAATTTGATGGCGAGACCGGAGATTGAAGAGAAGAAGATGATGACCGAGGAGAAAGAAAAGTATATGAGGGGGAACAACAAGAATGTATAGGGGGCGGGTGACACAGAAAAGAGGCACAAGGGCCGTTGAAAGCTACGAAGGGAAAGGACCAGAGAGACACATCAACAACATGGATATAATAAAATATAATTTTTTTAAAATTGTTATTATTGATAATTATAAAAATTTAATATTTAAGTTAAATATATATACATTTTACAAAGTGGAACAAGTCTATAGAGGGTGATATGGTATTCTGTTAAGGTATTTAGTGGTGAAAGGGCCACCAGTTCGAAACTTTATGGACAATAATCTAGTCATGCTAAAGGGTTGTTGTTAGGCATGCTAGTCATCTTCGAACTCCCATTATCTAACAAAAAAAATAGAACAAAATTCTTAACCATGGAGATTTACCCCATTTTACCATGGAGATTATTAATTTTTTACAATACTATGGGCCAATACCATGGCTTATCAATACCACATTTCCAAAAAAACATAACTCATTCTATATACACTTTTTTTTTGGTCAAATAAGAGTGGAGCCTTCAATTAACTGAGAACATGATTACATATAGTACACGTTTTTACAAGTGTAAAGACCAGTAAAAGACAAACCCGTTGATGAGTACAAACAACAGGATCAGCATAACCTAAACATCACACAACAAACAAATATACCCTCTTTTACCAAAAGACTAACTATGAATGAATCCCCGATGTCAGTCTGATTCTTGATCCGATGGTTGACATAGCATCGCTTCGGAAACTTGCTCGCCCTATAACCGCTTTCTGGACCCGATAACGCCAATAAACCTATGGTCTATAAAATATCGGGTCCGCCCTTAGCCTTAACCTCCCTCCAATTTGAAACCCGATAACCAATAAAAATACATAGCTCCGAACACTTGCTCACCACTTAACCACAATCTGGACCCGATAATGTTAATAAACTTGTGGTCTATAAATGTTCAGGTCCGCTCTTAGCCTTAACCACCCTCCTCTTTGAAACCCGATAACCAATCAAAAAGCAACACGCCATAGAATTGTGCCCCGCTTAACCGAAATCTAGACCCGATAATGAAAAAGAACCTTTGGTCTATAAATTTCGAGTCTACTCTTAGACTTAACCTCCCTCCACTTTAAAACCTGATATCCATTCGATGATCGCGGGCGCTTAAAACCTACGGTCTACGGCTATTCCACTAGCACACGAGTTACAGGTGGTTGAACCCCCTTAAAGGAACGTGACTTCAGCATCAAGTAATAAGATCGACAGTCAAGGTTAAAAGCGGCAATTCGAACTGGTTCCAAGATGTTTGTTGATCTTCCATGATCTAACGACTCCTATAAATAATTACCCCACCTCTTCATCCTTCTCTTCACTTCATGTATATGTTGTTCCTTCATCTTACCTCTTCCTCCTTCTCTTCACTTCGGGTTTGTGCCATGCCTTCCTCTCCCACTAGTCTTACTCTTGCTCATTCTTCATTGGTCTAGAGATCCACCATGTCTTTGTTTGCCTGTCATTGAAAATCATTGTGCAGTTTTCCAAGGGGTATAGACTTCCAGTCATACCAAATGTAGCTTTACTTACATAGCACCCCTTCATTCGCCAAACGATCAGCTAACATATTGGATTTCCTTCTCACATGAACAAAGCTAACTGTTCTTAGGGTTTGCAAGTGGGAATGAATATGCTGAAAGACCTGTGAGAGCCTCCAATGTTTCGACACTTTTCTATGTGTCGTTCCATTACACGTTTTCTTGACCGCATTACTGACCAGTTCAGAGTTAGCTTCAATGATGGCGTTGTGTAAATTTGCCTCCATTAAGATTTCCAGGCACTGCTTTAAGGCCATAAGCTCTATCATTTTATTTGTGGCTCTTTATATACACTTGTTCATATAAAGTTTTTTTAATTAATCTATTTAATTTAAAAGAATGTCATATGAATTGGCTAATGGTATGGTAACAAAGTCTATTTAAAGATTCATAATCTCCATTGTAAAATGGGGTAAATATCCATGAATAAGGAGAGTGTTCCATATTTTGTGAATATTTTTATAAATAATAAAATTTTAAAAATACGAGATGTATTGTGAATTAAAGTGTTTTCATGAAAAAATTTAATTAGAAAATATATTAGAAAAAAAATCAACAAAATAATTTTAGTGAAAATAAGAATATTCTTTAATATCCCATGAATACATATATTATATTACAGATTTATTAAATAAAGACTATGTGTCAAAGTTCAATACCAATATTAAATCCATTTAATGTATCAACCATATTCCCTTTCAACAATAAATACTATATATGACTATGTTATTATCTAATAATAATCTTGAATCTATTATTTAAGTTGCAACACTAATAATAATCTTGAATCTATTATTTAAATTGCAACACTAAAATAACATTGGCATGTCCTTTTCAAATCATTTGGTTGCATAAGAATTACAACATAGACCATCTATCTAATCTCAACAATAATAACCTATTTCCTTCCATTAAATTGATAGTTTTTTTAATGTGCAAACGTATAACCAAATTTCATATTTTGTATAAGATAATATTTTCATTTCCTTTTTCTTCTTAGAATGGAGATATTCCACCGTGATGACAACTCCAATACGATGGATTATTAATGTTGAAAAAGTGAAGGATGAGCCATCTCTATCCCATATTAAGGTTGGGTTTTTTATCTTCTTTTTTTTATGATATCAACAATTCTTTTATTATTAAACATTATAGAGAAGATTACAATTTTTGTTATTTCTAAATATATATTATATTATTAATAATATTTAATATATATTTTGGATAAGGTGTTCGATTTGAAAAATGGTGGGGAAGGTTATTGCTTTCCCACCAAGGCACATACATATTGTGCATGGTGACACATCCCCATAAAGGTTTGATTGGTTGCATGCAGTGGGTTAGGGGAAGCCTCTTCAACTATCTCCTAGAAATCTACGTGGAGCTTCTTATCAAACATTGTAATCATCATTTGATAGTTAGACATACAATCAAGCTTGTTAACAAATCTTGGAATTATATTTTCTTTCTAGAAGAGCTTATCACTTTGCCTAGTTTCATAAATATTGCATGTAATGGTTGTCGTGTGATGAGGTTATGTTTTAGTTTTTGACTCAAGGAAATCATTTTTCATGAATTATTGGGTGGTATCCAACCCAGATTCGAGTCTCATGGCGGTTGTTTAGGGAAGGATCCTCCTCAATGGGCCTAATTTGAGAGACTTTTATATCTTTGATAGTTGTGGTTCATGATTTAAATTCCTCTTTGGTGCCTATATGAGGTAATTAATATGGGCCCATGGTTACAGGGGAAACTCCGTCAGGGGATTACGTAGGAAAAATGGGCTCGTTACTGATGTTTCCTTCAACCCCTAGGTCATCTATATATTTTATATACCCTTGTCATCTCTTCTAGTGCTTCAATTTGGTACGAAGAGGAAAAAACCATGCCAACATCATGAAACATTTGAAGTCTTTCCTAGATTTTAGGTCATGGAAGGTGATTGAGATTGATCCCACATCTCCACTAGGAAAATTTCTTTGATCTTCATTATTTTGGTTTTAGTGTGGTTTGTTCTTTTAGGATAGGGTGAGGGATTTGAGCTCACTTATGTGAGAGGGTTTTCTTTCTCTCTAGAAGTCACTGAGAGTAAATTTTGTGTAAGGTATATTAGGCCTCTTCCTAAGGAAGATTCCATTCTTAGTCCTCAAAATTATAATTATTTTATGGATTTTTCCTGTTATTCTGTAAGATTCTCAGTCCAATTTGGGGACTGAATTACTGCAAGGCAAGGTATCATGTTGCATCAGCATGCTCTCGTTCATTGTAGAGAAGCATATTAAGAAGGGGGCATACTCAAGCCTAATAGAGGGATGAAAAGTCAATAAATCGATTAAGGTAACTCACTCCATAACATGAGCAAGAGGAATTATTTCAGGTTGAAAGGGAGTTGGAAGACAAGCATTGCACCGTTATAGACAATGGAGTGTTGGTAGATATTTTTTATTGGTTTCCAAATGCCAGATATACTCGTTGGAGATATAACTAATACATGTAAATTGTGGATACCTATATGTGCTTCAAATTCCTCCTAGACAAAGTGTTGATAGACATAAATGAACTCTGGGAGTACATTCTTACTAGATATATAATTTACAATATTTTTTTTTTTCAAATTATTTTTGTCAAACAAATTTCATATATATGTAATTTTATTAACAAAAAATACTATTTTGAAAATAATCCAATAAAATTTTTAATGACTGGTATAATTTGGAAATAATAAATCACCATCATTAAATTAATTTTGAATGTTATTTCTTTTTTAAATAGATTTCTAAAATATGTTTAACCTAATGATAGTGCATTAATGATAGTTCATATTTGCGATTCATAAAATAAAATGCAAGATGTCAAAAACTCATTGGCACGTCAGATGAGTAAATCAAAATTCCATTTCTCCAAAACAAAAGACTGTTTTTGCTTAATTTCAAGGAATCTTTTTCCTCCTTGATCAACCTCTTTAGCCATGGGACCCATTCAGGAATAACTACTAAGGAATGAAAGTCATAGGGACTTCATATTATTGACCAATACCTTGTCATGTTCATTCATAAAGAGGCTTTAGAACCCAAAAATAAAGTCAATATATTGTAAGTATTAGGGTGATGTGGGGTGTCTCAAAGATTATAGTTGATGGGGTGTATAAAAGGATGATACTACCAAAAGACGTGAAGAGGAAATCCACAAGAGGATTAAAGAATCCCTAGAGAGACCATGTAAAATTAGAAATGCATAACAAAATCAAAGAGGAAATACTTCAAATTTGAACCTTATTGGTATATCATTACTAAAAAAATTCAAAAATTTATATTGATATTAATAGTATTAAGGAAGTCAAGAACGTCAATACCAATATTATGGAGGTGAAAGATAATTAATCAATATTCATGGATTAGGGCATCATCAAGCCATTATTCAAAATAATGTTATCCCATACCAATATTTACTATGAATTAGAGAAGTCACAACAATAATACATGGAGTCAATGGAAGGAAACTTATGAAAAAACCAACCATCATTGATTAAAACCAAGAGAAGCTAAGTTTGGAAGGATGGATCATGGTCACTAGAAAGAGCAATATAGGAGTATAAGGAGATCCCATTATTTGGTTTCATCACATGTAACTCCCTTAACTACAATTATTTGAAGACAAAGGATTTCAAAGGAGGGCACTAAAATATGACCACAAGTGGGGGCATGTATTGGGTTAAATGTGAAAGCAATACATAAATAAACATGTAATTTATGAGGGTGGGTGATTTGGTATAACATTATAAAGATATGACACTAGATTAAGGGTGTGCCATATTTGAATTGCTCCATTACTCTCACATGTTTATGTATTCATAACGTCTAATTGCCCAAAGTGTTATGATTCATTAATAATTCTTATTATTTGAGTGGAGAATGCAATAATAGTATACAAATTCAAACCTTGTTGCTAAGATATTTAAAAAATAAAATAAAAAATATTGAAAAAATAAGGCACTAGAGTAACTGTGTGCTAGGTTTAAATTGCCCCATTACTCTCATATTTTTAAGATATTGCATTTTCATCACTTCCAATTGCCCAAGTGTTGTGATTCATTAATAATTAATATTAGCTAGTTCCTATTATTTGAGTGGAGGATGCGACAATAGTATACAAATTCAAACTTTTTTGCTAGGTCCAAGGAATTGTTGATCAATTAATTGATGTATATATTCTTTAGGCTAGAGCTTTTGAAAAATATTATGATTATTATGGAATTACCTATCAAGGACCTGATGGCTATAAACAAGAAATTAATAAATTTTGAATGAATATTGATGAGGTGGAGGAATTTTTTTTTAGCACATTAAAAATAAAATATGTTAGCCCAACTATATATAAATTAAATAGTTGGTAAATGTCTATAGTGTCAAGATACTTACCTCATGATACATCTCACTTTATCAAGATTTACAAAAGCTCATAAAAATGAACTAAATTTTAACTTTATTTATTATTATTATTATTATTATTATTATGATAAAAAAATTAAATATATATACATTTAAAAAAAAAAAAAACATAATCCAACACTTATGCACATGAGTTATAATTTATTATTATTATAAAAATAAAAATAAAAAATACATTAAAAAATAGAAGAAAAACCTAGTATCCAACACCTATGTACATGACCATTTTTTTAATTAAATTGAAAAATGAAAAGAGTATAATTACTTTTAAGATCAATTTCAATCCTCTATCCACCATTACTAAAAATCCACATCATATTTGTTTTAATTAAATTAAACTTATAAAAATCTTATTCCAAAATAAACATGCCTATAAAAATAATAATCACTCCGCCAATCATAAATATTTTTATACTTAAAATATAAATTATTATTCTTGGAGGTTTATTTAGAGTAATGGGTGAGAAATTTCAAATATTAATTAGTTTTTAAATTTAAATTTAAATTTATCTAGAGATTTTAGATAAATTGTGATTGGGTGTGTATTAAAGCACTTTTAGATATTATGTTGAATTCCCAGTTTTATTCAAATATTATTCTAGAACATGACTATAATATACCCTTACTAATGCTAAACTATATAAAATGCCAATCATATTTTATATAAAATGTCAATCATTTTTATTAATATGATTACAATGTATATTAAATTCAAACTTATTAGTCCCTACCTGGGACTATTGGCGATCGATCGATCGCTGGCCGAGTAGATTGACCATTAAATTTTTATTATATTGGCATTTTAACCTAAGTTTAAGCAAAGTTATGGTGCGGAAAATAATTGGAGTCTTATTATCGGCTTCACGTTGTTCGATGCAAAGGACGACAAGTTGGTTTGTCGTAAGTCGTGATCGTCTATCACCAATTTAATAGCTGGTACCACATGGTGTCCATGCTAGCGACGAGCATGACACATGCCGTATGCCGCAGGGGAATCGCGTCATGAGGAGTACCAAAGACCATGGCCATGGGCGTATGAGACGAGGGGACATGCTCGACAAGTTTTGAAGTGGGCAGGCGATGAAAGGCAGTAGGAAAGGATCTTAAAAAGGGGGCTCTTGAAATAAAAACCCCGCGAACAGGCCATGCGTCCTCGGGTTCGGTAACACCAGCACAATATCGTTGCAGACGGACAGGGGGTACTGATAAATGTTGAATCTTTGTAATTCTGCGCGCAGATGGAGACTATTTTCTGGTGGATCGAGCGCCTGTGCGCTGTGTTGAAGGTAACGCTCCTTTGATTTTTTTTCTCCTATAAGAGTCGAAATCGGGAAACACAAAGAGACGTGCTTAGGGCTTTGTTGATCATGGCCGTGGTGGTGGAAAATGAAGGCTATGGCTGAAGTTCAGCTACTTTACTGGTCCCTTGTTGTTGGTACCACATGGTGTCCATGCTAGCGACGAGCATGACACATGTCGTATGCCACAGGGGAATCACGTCATGAGGAGTACCAAAGACCATGGCCATGGGCGTATGAGACAAGGGGACATGCTCGACAAGTTTTGAAGCAGGCAGGCGATGAAAGGCAGTAGGAAAGGATCTTAAAAAGGGGGCTCTTAAAATAAAAACCCCGCGAACAGGCCATGCGTCCTCGGGTTCGGTAACACCAGCACAATATCGTTGCAGACGGACAGGGGGTACTAATAAATGCTGAATCTTTGTAATTCTGCGCGCAGATGGAGACTATTTTCTGGTGGATCGGGCGCCTGTGCGCTGTGTTGAAGGTAACGCTCCTTTGATTTTTTTTTCTCCTATAAGAGTCGAAATCGGGAAACGCAAAGAGACGTGCTTAGGGCTTTGTTGATCATGGCCGTGGTGGTGGAAAATGAAGGCTATGGCTGAAGTTCAACTACTTTACTGGTCCCTTGTTGTTGTATTATGGTTCTTCTGATGGTCAAACAGGTTTGTATGCTTCAACAGTTCGACAACGTTGGGAACTTTCATTTATACAGGTATTATGAAAGTTAATTTCCATTGTTAGATGCAAACTCCCGGTTTATACATATATATTGTTAGTCCCTGCCTGGGTTTTTAAAATGCGAACTTCTAATTGTGGACTCCTCCCAGTTAGGGTGGAGGTTTTTGCAGGCGAAGAAGACTCTGGGGTGAAGAGTTAGAGGAACACTTGCTCAATTCGTCGTGTATCGTGCTGGAAGTTCATCCCCTTTATTGGGTACTTGAACTAGTCTAGGGTTTTTCTATCAAGGTTTTATGGCTGATGAGTTTCGACTCTAGGGAACGATTTTGTCTGAACATGCTTGTTATTTATATGCAGTCTTAATTCCTTATTCAACAGTTCGACAACGTTGGGAACTTTCATTTATACAGGTATTATGAAAGTTAATTTCCATTGTTAGATGCAAACTCCTGGTTTATACATATATATTGATTTTAAAATGCGAACTTCTAACTGTGGACTCCTCCCAGTTAGGGTGGAGGTTTTTGCAGGCAAAGAAGACTCTGGGATGAAGAGTCGGAGGAACACTTGCTCAATTCGTCGTGTATCATGCTTGAAGTTCAGCCCCTTTATCGGGTACTTGAACTAGTCTAGGGTTTTTTCTATCAAGGTTTTATGGCTGATGAGTTTCGACTCCAGGGAACGATTTTGTCTGAACATGCTTGCTATTTATGAAGATTATTTGTCTTGGTTTGTTTTCTCTGAACTCAGGGTTTCATCGTTGTCTAGAATATATTTATATGTGTGGTATTTGTATGACTGTTATGGTATAGTGAATGCTTTCAGCTAACTGTTATACAACCATATGGTTGTTATTCTATGACCCTACTACTATTCAGGATTTGTTTACTTTAGCTGGAGTTTTTGTGTTAATGTCCGTAAGAAAAGTAATTCTGGAAAGAAAAAGTAATTCTGGATGAATAAGTCTTTGTTCCCTTATACTTGCATGGTTTTCATTACAGAATTTACACCTTCGATAGCCTAATTTCTAATACTAGTATAATCTAACTCGTTTTCCTTTCTTAATGCTGGAATTCCCACGTTCAAACTCTATATTTTGTTTATTATTATTTCTTTCTACAAGATTTCTCATTCTCATTGGTACCTTTACCAGTTCTTGTTCTCCTTCTACCTGTTTATTTTCATAAAAGTTATTTGCAGACTACCCTACTATTTCTCATGGTAATCTGTCATTTTCTACACTCTAAGAGCATTTGACCTGTAGATATAATTATTTATGAAGATACATAATTTCCTTCAGTCTAGTAAATTCGACATGTAGATATATATGTACAAATACATAACAGATTTTCTAAATCACTTTATAAGATAGTTTTACTTATTTGGCTCACTACAATTATACAGTTTTTTTCGTGCTGAAAAATAAATCCAGTGACAACATTTCTCTCTTTGGCATCACATAATGCATCACTGTAAACAAAACTTTCTTTTTTTGCTTACGCTCCGTCATTTCTGGTTCAGATCTGTGGTTGTTATGGACGAGATTTGTTGCGTGCCATGATTACAGGGGAATTATAGTTGGGAAAATTTCCAGGCTGCCAAATCTTTACAGATCATGCTCTGATTGTCTGATGCCTGTACCAATTATGCCCTCAAATTGTTTGCAGAATGACAAACAGTATTATTTTTCAGAAACTCTTTTCCATTCGGATTAGGTTTTCGCCATGAATATTAGTAATTTGTCAACATTCAGATTAGGTTTTTAAGGTTCAAGATTTTTGTTTTCAGCATATATGATTCTGAATACTGTTAATTTCTGGTATGTTTTTTCTTAATTTCACACAACAGGTTAACTCTCTGTTAATGTTAAGGTATCCACTCATCAAGTTTATGTTATTTTGTTTCCTTTGTAATTTGAAAATTAAAGCATACGAACAATTCCTATATTGTTCTCCTTGGTCAATTGTAAAAAATTAAAAGCAAGCATGTTAGCTAACTCACATCTCACATCTTTTCTTGAAGCTTCTCAAATTCTTGTTGTTCTATCGCTTATTTTTCAGTGCTCATAACTCATGACAATCCAAGTGATGTTATAAAGGCAATATACAACATTGGGCAACATGTTTAAGTAGTAAAATATAGATTTCAATAGGCAATCTATTGTTATTTTATTTCACAAATGGAATCGACAATAATGTTAACTTTCAGAAATATTCTTAAAGTTATGGTGCATTTTTTCATTTTGTCTTTCCACTGCTTCCTTTTGTTAACTTGCAGAAATATTCTTAAATTTATGCTGCATTTTTTTCATTATGTCTTTCCACTTGTTTCCATTTCCAATTTCTTTGTTATTTATAAATATATATTTTTTTTCTCGGCAAACTTAACTACTATTGTATTAATATGTACATAAAAACTATACAAGCAAGGTGTCTGGCAGCCCAAGGCTAACTGCGGCACTTGGGTGCATTTTCAAACATTTACAACTGCCCTGTTGGGCCTTAAGATGTTGCAACAGAATACTAAGACTTTCACAAAACAACCCACGCAGGGGCGAACCAAAACTGACCTCCGGCTCAATCCAACTATGAAACGTTAAGACAAAAAAACTGGAACTTACAGAAAAAAACCATGCAATCCCACAGGAGTTGCGCCCCATAGTAGTATATGTCCCCACTGCCATAGTATAAACTGCAAACTGATCCAGACATAACATAAACACTGTCCTCTGTGTGACACAGAAAAAAACGCAATTATGCTTACCCCGAAGCTCGACAAGAGTGCAGAAGACCAAAACACAGAACCACCCTCCGAAGTTATTCCTCTGACTCCACATCCATTGCTGCCAGGTTATGCACCGAATCCGCCTTCTCCATAACTTGAGGCGGGGCTGAGGCCATAGAGCGGTCCGAATTGCTTTCCTCTTTCTCTGACTCCGCCTGAGGCAGTTTCCCTTGACTGGTTGCCGACCCTTCCTCCTCAGAAGACGGCACCTCCATGGGGAGTTTTCCTTTGTCAAGCACAGCATTGTCCTTCGCCATGACCAGAGAGGAGTCTTCAGCATGCTCCTCCTCAGTTCGAGTGAACAGCACCGAGATGTGGGCGTTAAGGCCTGGATTGTCCTCAGACCTGCCCAAAGAAAAAATAACAGAGCCAAAAGCAGGTAGCTTTTGCTCCCCACTGCTCGAGCCTCCGACTTCCATAGATTGACAGGGCTGAATAGGATTGGCTCCCATCCGCCGGTGACAATAGCAACAACAACAATGATGGTGCGTGTCAGCAGCTGGAGGGCGAGAGGATTCTCCACGCCAAGTTCCTCTGTGACAAGGCATTCTCTCCCACACCATGACCACCAGCAAACGTTTTTTCCCTTCCCCGCCAGACGACGTCCGACGATGAAGCGGCCTCTTGACAAAGATAAGCTTATAAAGGCAGTGTACCAGTGTGAGGAGCTCGTCCAAATTCTGGTTCGCTGCCCAACATTCCAACCTCTGCTCCGCGCATTGAGGATTATCCCTCTGCCTGAGCCTATAACCATGATAATCTCCCGTCTCCAGGCATCCTCCCTTCTTAAACCGCCCCTCATTACCAATGAAAAGACCCGCCATTAAAACCTCCCGCATGCTAACAGCACTCTCCCCCAACGCCATTAAGTTAGCACAGAGTCCGCATAGGTTGATGGGAACCGGCGGCTATGAGCATTTAAGGACGAAGGGCTATCACGTGGCAGCCCATGGCTGTCATGTGGCTCGTTGCTGCATGTCAAACTGTCACCCGCATCCGGGGAAATGCTCTCTGCAAGGATCAGACTTTGGCATTCCATGAGCTGCTGCCTATTTGCAATGAGATATATATTTCCGGAGGCATGAGCTTGGTCAGACTCAGTGCCTATGTTGGCAAGAAGATCCGCGACTTTGTTGCCTTCCCGCTTAATGTGAGTAAATGAGATGGCCCCTAAAATGCTGAGCTTCTGCGCTAGATCCCTTAATCTGGCCTCCAGCCTCCAACTGGGAGCGACTTTCCTGGCATTTGATCCATTTTGAAGTCGAATTTCTATATTAATAAGAATTTGGGAGTCTCCTTCAGCTATGAGGGGCTGAAGGTGTAGAGTCTCTGCTAGTAACATGCCTTGCCAAAGCCCTTCCAACTCAGCCGAGTTGTTAGTGTCCCACCCTATGTTGCCAAAGAAGATTCTTATAGGTTTGCCCTCTGAGTTTCGTATTAACCCTCCATATCCTGCAACCCCTGGGTTTCCTTTGGATGCCCCGTCGAAATTAAGCTTGAAGGAGTCTTTGGGAGGTGCAAGCCAGTGGCAGCAATCTTTGCTGCTGTAGATGGGAGCTTTACTGCAGGGGGAAACAAGGGGAAGCTTCAGCTGCCAATTGTTTAGGATGTTGTGCTCATTATCAGTAGATGGAAGGTCCTCCTTTGCCCAAACCTGAAGCGCCATGGTCTCTTGAATATTCTTGTGAATCTTGTTCCAGATTTCCTCTAAAGGAGCTTTCTTGTTTTTGAAGATGCGTTGGTTGCGTTCCTTCCATATGTTCCACAGGACAATGCCCGGAACCATGCTCCAAAGATGATTTAGGATCCTACTATTATAGGGCTGCAATGGCCAAAGCCTTAGGGAGCTGATGATGTCCTCTTTCCCCCTGCCGCTTTTCTGACATCTAAAGCTGACCTTATTCCACAATTGATTGGCCAACGGGCAGGTATCTAGGAGGTGCTGAAGCGATTCCCCATTCGTCATGCAATTGAGACAGATAGATGGGCCCTGGAAGTTCCTCTTTTGGAGCTGGTCCCAGGTAAGAATTTTTTTGTGGCTCACCAACCAGAGAAACAAGGAAATTTTTGGCCAGGGTCCGAGCTTCCAGATTTTACTCCATACCAGGTCAGGGGTTGACGGGAAGTTACATAGCACCCCGTAAGCTTCTGCTGTTGTGTAAGTTCCTTTGGGAAGGTATCCCCATCTTAAGATGTCCCTTCCATTATTCTGCCTAATAATTCTTTTCTTTAATTCGTTCGTAAGCTCTTCTTGCACCTGCCTACCTGCATTGTTGAGAATGAGGTCACTTCCTTTCCATTTTCTGAAGCCATGGTTTGTCTCTGACGACCAAAACTGGTGAACTGTCTTCTGCTGCTGATCCTGGCCTGCAGGGAGGAGCGTAGGGTGGAGAATGTCTTGAAGTTTAGGCTGTTGATTCCAGGCATCAGTCCAGAATCTTGCCGTGCTCCCACTTCTTATCTCCCAGAAGCTATGCTTCTGAATAAGCTGATGATGTTGCTTGGCTGCGTTCCAGATGGGGGAGCCGTTAACATTGGGGACAAAGCGTATCAGCTCTTCTTGAGGTCGATTGCCAGCATACTTGGCTGTCCAAATTCTACCCCAGGGCTTATCAGGACTAGTGATCCACTGCCACCAGATCTTGGCATTCATGATTGAGTTGCTATGTTCCGGATCCCTTAATCCGATACCTCCTTTCTCTTTTGGCATGCAGATTTTGGTCCATTTCACCAGGGCCCATTTGTGATTGGTGGCCGCGCTGCTCCAAAGGAAATTTCGCTGCAGATTTCTTATTCCTTTTAAAACCCATTTGGGCGCTGCAAGAATGGAGAACAAGTACAGAGGCATCGCCTGCAACACAGATTTGATGAGGATAATACGACTGGCCAGGTTGAGAGTTCTGAAGGTCCATAGATTGAGACGATTTTCTAACTTCTCCAAGAGGGCGCGCCAAGAAGGCTGTTTGAGAGCGGAAGCAGAAAGAGGGGCTCCTAGATATTTTGAAGGCAGAGAAGCAGCGGGGAAGCCCAGGATACGCGAGACAGCAGCTTTGACAGAGGGTGGCGTATGAAAAAAGAAGATCTGGGACTTGGCTCCATTGATGTACATGCCTGAGGCTTCCGAGAAGTCATTAAGGAGGGATTTCAGACACCGGGCTTCACGGGCAGAGGGATACCCATAAAGCATCGTGTCATCCACGAATTGCTGGTGGGAGGTTGCAGGGGAGTTGTGCACAGAGATGCCATTGATCTGATTAGTGAGGAGGGCCTGTTTGATATGCCTACCCAGACCTTCAGCCATTAAGACAAAGAGAAAGGGGGAAAGGGGATCCCCTTGACGAATACCTCTGGACGGATTGAAGGGGCGAGAAGGAAAGCCATTAACGAGAATGGAAAAATGCGTAGAGGTAATTAAAGTCATTATCCAGCGGATCCAGTGAGGGCAGAAACCAAAAGCTGTAAGCATGCTATGAATGTATTTCCAGCTTAGTTTGTCAAAAGCCTTGGAAAGGTCTAGTTTAAGAAGCATACCTGATTGCTTGGATAGTTTGAGGGAATGAATAATTTCATGTGAAAGCAGGATGCCATCCATGATGTGCCGACCCTCCACATACCCTGACTGTTCCGGAGAGATGAGCCCAGGTAGCAGGGGCTTGAGCCTATTAGCTATGACCTTGGAAATTACTTTGTAGATGACGTTGCATAACGCAATGGGCCTGAACTTATCAGGGGTGATGGCCTCCTCCTCTTTGGGAATGAGAGTTAGAAATGTGGCATTGAGAGATGGTAGCAGCCAGCGCGTCGCCCTGGATTCCTCAACTATCTGCCATACTTCCTCCTTAAGCAAATCCCAAAAGGCGTGAAAGAAGGTGGTGGAAAAACCATCGGGCCCCGGGGCTTTGCCTTCTTTGAGCTGTTTCATTGCATCATCCACTTCCTGCTGAGAGATCGGGCGCATTAGGAGATCATTTTGTTCCTGCGTGATGAGCTTTGGGATGTTGCTGGTTATTTTGTTGATGGCCTGTCTCCGGTCTTCTCCAAGGTCTTGATGGATCTGCTTAAAATGGTTGAGTAGTTCCTCTTCAATCTCCTCATGGGTCTCTACCTTCACTCCTGATTGCTTTTGGATGAAGGGAATGTTATTGTGCATTCTTCTTTGAACTGTAGTTCTGTGGAAGAATTTTGTGTTGCGTTCCCCTTCTCTCAGCCACCTAATCCTTGATTTCTGCTTCCAAAGAATTTCTTCCTGCTTTCCTCTGGTTTCCATCTGGCTGTGGATGAGGCGTTCCTGGTTCAGGGTGTCTTCCGTGTAACCTTCAACAATAATCTTTTGATGAAGAGTCTCCAATTCTTGAGAAAGTTTTTGCTGCTCTTTGAAAATGTTTCCAAAGGTTTCCCTGTTCCATCTTTTCAGTTGTTCTTTGAGGAATCTTAGTTTTTGCTGAAATTGGTACATCTTTGATCCCGCCGGTGGGGTATATGATACCCATAAGGATTTCACAAATTCCCTGAAAGTGGGGTGAGTGAGCCAAAAGCCTTCAAACCGAAAGGGACGTTTAGTTAAGTTACCTGGTCGTTGCCATTGTAGTGCTATTGGCCAGTGGTCCGAACCTGAGTGAGCTAAAATGGTTGCTGAGAAGTCCCCTCCTACGTGGATCGCATTGTCAGAAAGAAGGAAGCGATCCAATTTGGAGGCTATCTGATACTTGCCTTCTCTGCGATTATTCCAGGTAAAGGTTCCGTTGCAGAACGGCATGTCGATGAGTGCAGTCGCTTGGATAAAGTCCTTGAAGTGATGATCTGCTTGCTCCAATCTGCTTCTGCCACCCAGCTTCTCTTCAGAACTAGTAATCATATTGAAATCTCCAGCTACGAGCCAGAGTGGGTATTTTCTGCTGTTGCTGAGAGTTTCAATTGTGTTTAGCAGCGCCATCTTACTGCCTGCGTCTTGAGGGAAGTAGACGTTTGACAAATTGCCATAAATATTGGTACCAAGGATATGGAAAGTGGCCTGAATTAAATGATGCGACGCATGAAAGTCCGAGAGGGAAACCACTTGGGTGTTCCATGCAACTGCCAAACCTCCTGATGCCCCAGAGGCATCAACTGCTACCGATCTACATCCTGGCCAAGCCTTCGAGAGTATATTGCCTAGCACTGTTGAGTTACACTTGGTTTCTTGAAGGAAGCACATATGGGGCTTTTCCTTTTTTAACATTTGTTTTAGCATTCTAAGTTTGCCGGGACTGTTAAGTCCTCTTATGTTCCACGATACCAGCTTCATCATTGACTATTGTTGGAGGGTTTGAAGTACTTTGTCAACTGTGCATATCTACCTGAATCCACCAGGATTTTCCCGATCTCTATAGTTCTTTGTAAGTCAGTTTTCCTACCTCTTTTCTTGGAGTCTTTAGTGCGTGGACCTCCATCCCATTGACTGCCTGGCTGTATGCCCAGCTGGCTTTGATAGTAAGCTCGAGAAATGACTAATTCGAGCTTATTGAGCTGCGTTTCTGGTATGGCGTCGAATGCTTTCTTTTTGCAGGCGGCTTCCAGCTCGAGGAGGTCTAGGCCGTGCATGTCGATACTCTCGGGTTCTTCATCCATAACTACCACCTGATTGCTTTCCTCATTGCTGGGCTCATTGATTTGGGGATGCTCCTCAGATCCGTCAACCTGCATTTCTTTGATGATGTCCGGGATCTCTTTCTGATCCCTTTTGAGAATGAAAGGGGGGGAGCCAGGAGGGGGGGGTTTGAAAGGGGGATTCAATGGAGGGGGAGGCGAGGAGGTCGACGGGATATTGAGGGAGTCATCGACGCTGAGCGGAGGATTTTCAGAGCTTTGACCAAGAACGCTGAAGCTGTTCTTGATTACTGGGCCATGGGTCTTAGGGGGTTGGGGTTTATGCCCATTTTGGGGATTTCTATGGTTACGCTTTTTACTAGCAACTCTGGTGAAGCCGTCTTGGCCCTGGGAGTCAGGGGAGTCGAGTGAGCTAGCTAGGGCATTTAGGGGGCAATCCCTAAAGAGATGACCAAGGGCATGGCATTTGCGGCAGCGGAAAGGCACATGTTCGTGTTATTTATAAATATGACTTGTTGCTATAAATTTGATATTTGTTTGGCAACATAATGCAAGAGCCTATTTTTTTAATATATATATTTTTTTCGAAACAATCATCTTCACTTTTTGCTAATTTGATCAATATTTTTTGCAAAGCTGTAGAAGAAAATTGCGGAAGGCAACTATGGTAAGCAATTGCAAATGATGGAAGAAATAATAGATGTTGACAGTTACAAATTCAGACTGCAATGCATTTTTCCTGACAACATTGATATTGTATTAAAAAGAAATGGTCTTTTTAGACTAAATGCATTTTCATATACTGTAGGAGATTGTCTATTTGACTCATTCGAAATGCTTCTACATTTTCGTTATACTTCAAATGAACTGTGAAATGGGTTAATAGAACACTTTCTTTTTTGCTTAAACAACATTGATGTTGAAGCAATAGAGTCATATGAGTATGAACTAGCACCTGACTTCCTATACGAGTTACATGTATTAATGATATTGGTACATATCTTCATAAAATGCGTTGTTCTGCATCTACAAATATAAAGGAGTCTGACCGAGGTTTATGGGGTGATACCTTTTGCATACGTTGGTTAGCTAAATGGCTAGATATATCAATCGCAGTTTGGTCATTGACAAGAAAAACAAGATATTTGATTTTTAATCAACATGAAAATACAATTCCATATTGCATTCTCTTTCATGATGCAAATCCTGTTAGTGGTCATTATAAACCATTGGTTTACCAAAAGTTTCCAATATGCATTTGCAGCCAGTCTAATATCTACCTGTCACCTATTTGCAAAGATATTAAAAGCCACTGGATGCATATTGCAGATAATATGCTTTTAAATGAATTAACAATCGCAAAGCAAATGACATCTAATTGTGGTGACAGTCTCTTCAATGCAATTTGCTATTTAGTAGCAACAGAATTCGATGCAGCGTGTTTGCGACTTTACATTGTGCAATCTTTTTGCAATGCACTTATGCATAGGAATCGAGATGCATTACATTGTTTAGAACAATACCTAGTAGTTGATGTGATACACTATGCAATGAATAACAACTGGAAACAATATCTCATAAATATGGCAATGCCATATGAGAAAGGACAGTTAGAAGGCGGATCATTCTGTTTACAATGGATATCTGTGATATTCAAAGTCAATATCCAGGTATGGTCCTCTAATGCTAATAACTTTGTCAGTTACAGTTCTTCTTATTCGACATGCAATCATATTGTTAACATCATGTCATTCCGGACAGATACATCACATATTCACTACCACGCAATGATACAAAAATATGTTCACAATTCTCAACAAGTGCACATGGAAGCAAAAGAGGATTGTAATCAATTGAATCATAAGCATATACTAGAAAAACAAAAATGTATATCTCAAGTACATTTTAACAGTAATATTGCATTTGAGATAGCATCTCATTTAGAACAAATGCAACCAACTAAGCATCGTAAGCTCAATTATCACAAACTAAATCAATTCATACGTACAAAGCGCAAATTCAATGACATATGCAAAAAATCATTTTCTAATAAGAAGTCAAGAATTAAAAGCAAGAAAAATGCAGTACAGATTTATATGGAAAAAGTCAAAGACACGCCTAGGAATACATGTGCAGTTTGTACCATATTGCATTTTTCAAAAAATATTAGATTCTTCACTATAGAGTTGCAAGAAAAGCATATGAATTTGACATTGAACAATAGGACCTTTAGCAATGAAAACATATGTGTTCCTTGCAAAAAAGCACTCAAGAATGGAAAGCTACCACAATTTGCAACACCTGAACAAATAAGATGTAACATTCCATTGCCAAATGTAAATACACCTTCAGATCTAGAAGAAAGACTTGTGTCATTGAGAATTGCATTTGCACAAATCAGACAATGGGGATATAGGCGATCAAAAATTGGCTTAACAGGATCAATTATCAATGTACTAGTTCATATGGACGTTGTGCAAAAAGCATTGCCACAATATCTAAGTGATACAATAACAATTGCAGTTGCATTAAAAAGATGATTGCAATACAAAAATGCATACCAAACAGGTAAAGTACGTCCAATTATTGTCATGAAAGCATTGAACGAACTATGTTCTAGAAGTCATTATGAAGCTGAGAACATTTGTATAAATGAGAATTGGGCCCATGTTTTACAAGAGAATAATGAATACATTGTACAAATTTCAAACAACGACAATGAAAGTGATACAGACAGTGATGCAAATAACGAAACACCTACTGAAACATTGGTGCATGGATTAGTAGAGTCACAACGCATCTACAATTTGGAAGACAAGATTGTTGAACTGGTACCTGCTGAAGGACAACGACCACTAGGCATTTTCAAGGAAAAATATGCAGAAGAAATGAACTTTCCAACATTATTTTATGGCGACGCACCTGATCATGACATCACAAATAGGTTTAGTTACCAAAAAATTGTACAATGGGAATTGTTACAAGCAAGTGGTGACTTCTCATATCATACAACAAATTTGTTTTTCAAGGCAATGCGAATAATAATTGATAAAGTGCTTTCTTGCATATGGGTACGAATAAGAAAAGGACAACTAAAAGGTAGGAAAATATTAGCAAAAGATGTCAAGTATCAAGCAAATTTGGAAAAGTTATTGAAATATGATATTGGATACATAGATTTCAAAAACATTCGCATATCTTCTGATCATTTGGAACAAATTAAGAAAAAAATATTTGCAATGATACGACAATTGGGGCCTCCAAATTTCTTTGTGACATTTACAAGTGCAGAACATCGATGGAAACCATTAGTAGATACACTCGTCACATTGGCTAGAAATAAAGCAAATAAAAATGCTATTGATATATTAGAAGATGATGACATTGACTACCTTATAAGAAAATATCTAGTCACATGTAGCCAGTACTATAGACATAGAATTAATGTTGTAAAGCGATTGATATGTCAAGATACTACATTCTTTGGGAAAATATCTGATTACTATTTCGTAATAGAATTCCAAAATGGAGGAACTGAACATGAACATGGACTGTTATGGATAGAGAATGCTCCATATATGGAAAACAAAGAAATTCAAAAATTGAGAAGTTTCTTGATAATTACATAACTTGTAATAAAGATCATTTGGACCCAGATGTTGCTAAATTGCATAAACATCACCATACAAGAAGTTGTAAGAAGCGAAAAAAATCAAACTGCAGATACAACTTCCCCATGCCACCAATGAAATCAACAATGATCATCGAGCCAACCAATGCACAAAATAAAAAAATCGTAGAGAAATCAATATCACTTTTCACATTCTTGGAGCAAACAAACTACAATGATTCAATAACCCATGACAATTTCCTCCTAGAAATAGGACTACTAGAAAGTGAGTACATAGAACTATTACAACATACAACAAAGCAACCAACAATTTTCCTGAAACGAAAATCTTCTCACATTTGGAATAACAGTTTTGTGAAGGCTATGCCTACTTTATTTAATGCAAATACAGATGCACAATTTGTGCTAAATGCATATGCCGCAACATCATATTGTAGTTCATATATGACCAAAATTGACAAGTCTATGACAAATGCATTTAGAAGAATACGCAAAGAGCATCAGAAAAATTAAATTGATGTTATGCAAATGATTCTTAAACTTGGAAATACATTACTTAATCTACAGCAAATGTCAGCTCAACAAGCAGTGCATATAACACTTTCATTGCCATTGAGTTGTAGTTCAATGGAATGTATATTTGTAAACACATCTCCAGTTGATGAACGCACATTTATGCTTAAACCGCCTATTCTTTTCAAGAACCTAATGATTCAGAAGATGTTATGTGCCATTCCATTATTGACTACTACATTGGACGCCCAAGTTCCATTAGAAAAGTATGCCTTGCAGAATTTGTATCAAATTACAGGAAAGATGGCACACCCATATCTAAAAGGAAAAAACCAAATGTTATACGATTTGTCAAATATAACAAACACAATGATATTGAAAACTTCTGCCGAGAGAAATTATTATTATATATGCCATTTGAAAATTGTGAAAATACATTGAAACAATAATTGTCTACATGGCTCTCTACATATACATTACATGAAAAAACAATTCAAGCCAATGAAGCTAAATTTACATATAACATCAATCCAACATGGGGTGATTTAGAGACTACAACAAATGAGAAAATTAGTTCTTTGAATACTAACCAAATGAATATGTGAAACCAAGAGAACAGTTCCCATTATGAGGAGTATGATTTGCAATCGTACTTGCAATTCCAAAACAATTTGAAATGAAGAAAAAAATCAATCTTGGATTTCAAATTACTGCCCATCCATTTTTAATGGAGAACAATGAGTATTACAGACTTAGAAGAATCTTGAACAAAGAGCGACAAGCAATTGTAAAAGACGCTAAAATTAAAAAAAAAAAAAAAAAACCCCAAGGAACCAATTTACCTTTTTATTACAGGCGGAGCAGGCGTAGGTAAAACACTCACAACAAAAGCAATTTTCCAAATGCTTATACGAATTTATGATTCACAAAACACAACTGATCCTATGAAACCAAAAGGTCTAATATTAGCATACACGGGAAAAGCTGCATATAATGCAGGTGCAACAACAATCCATTATGCATTGCTAATGCCTTTTAACAAGTCTCAATTGTTCTCACTCAGCAAAGAAGTATTGGACAACTTATCAAAGCTATATCAAGAATCGCAGCTAGCTTTCATAGATGAGATCTCGATGATTGGTAGTCGGTTCTTATATTCTATTGACAGTAGATTCAGAAACATAAAACATGTCCAAACCAAATACTTTGGCAACATTGACATCATATTTTGTGGTGATTCCTATCAAGCACAACCTATTCAAGACTCTCTTATTTTTGAACAACCAAGAATCAACAATCAAACAATAACACATGATTTCTCGAAGGATAATGTCAAGTGCTTCCAATTGCATATGACTATGCGACAAACAAATAAGAGATTCATATCAGTGTTAAATAGAATGCGAACAAATTGTCAAACATCTGATGATATAACATATATGAATACAAGTTGCATGTGCCCTGTACCAAATGATCCGACATTTCCCTATTTATCTTACAAAAACAAATATGTTGCAATGCATAACAAGAAAATGTTAATGTTGATGCCTGGCAAAGAAATTTTAATTAATGCAATTGATGAAAATGAGGAGAATAACGGCAATTTCCCAACCCATCAACATACAACTATTTTGCCTTCACACCTTCTGATAAATTTGAACATGTTAGTTGAAATGTATGCTTGCAATTATGATGCACCAGATGGGCTAGTGAATGGTGCAGAAGGAATAGTTAAAGCATATACCCATACAAATAAGGTCGATGTTCTATGGATTAAGTTCCATGACCCTAATATTGGTCATCGACAATCTAGAAAACTAGCTCATTTGTATACTTTAGACATAGAACGTGATTGGACACCAATATTGCGAATATCAAAAGCAATGCCTATCACATCAAAGATGGCCCAACTGAAAATACGGAAACAATTTCCAATTCAACTTGCATGTGCACGCACAATACATAGATCACAAGGCTTAACCTTGGATAGGCTTGCATTCAACCCTACTGGAGTACAAGTGCATGGCCTAGTATACACAGCACTATCACGTGTCAGAAACATAGAATCATTGTATTTGCTTAATCCTCTTAAACACAATAATTTTAAGGTTAAGGAAAAATTAAATTGTGAAATGCAACGTTTGCAAACCACTGCAAAATGGCAATCAGAATATGACTCTTCATCAATACAATCATTGCGATACATCTTTATTCTTTCATTCAACACTCGTAATCTTCATGCACATCTTACTGACGTATGCAATGATTATGACACAATGCAATCTGATATCTTATGCTTACAAGAAACACATACGTCATTGTGTATGGAAAATGAACATTTCAAAATTTTCAATTGCATCTCAAGTTGCATTAAGCATGGAGTAATGATATTGATAAAGAAAAATATCATTATCCTTGAACATACCCATTTTGAAGAGCACTTTGTAGAAGCATTGCTCGCAAAAATAAAAGTTCACGCATTACAAATTGCAATACTCAATATATATGCATCACCACATGCAAATCTGAAAAATATTTTCAATGTCATTGCAAAAGCTTTATGCCACTTAGATCTAAACAATATCATAGTTATATTAGGGGACTTCAATATTGATATGGTACATTGCAATCAAAAAACAAAGCAGCTAGAAACCTACATGGAAAACTACAATCTTCATTTCCTTATTGACAAAACTAATACCATGCATAAATCAATCATTGACCATGTTTGGGAAAATCTAGCTAATATAAAATATAGAATTTTCATATTGGATACATATTGGTCTGACCATGATACAATATCTCTTGTCCTTCAGCTATGATATACACATGAAACAGTTTACAAAATTGCAAATTTTGACATTTTTGCAATACCTCATTGTTTTTACCATTTCTATTTTACTAAAGCATATTACAATATTCTTTTTGTACTAAACCAAATGATAACACCATACATACTATGCATTCTATCGTACATTTACATATATGAGGTTGTGTATTCATCAATGCAAATTATGCCAAAGACACCCTTTTCAATTAAGCAACACAAGCATCCTATCATAAATTTGCAGATATGACCTCATCTATTTATGAATGCAGATTGTGCCAGTAAAACCTTTTTCAATTGAACAGAACGACCAAGAAAAAAGAACAACAACATGGAACATAAACAAACAGAGTATATTCTTCTTGCCTTTCCTTTCCTATGGATCTTCTGTTCTTGTTCAACTTTTACTTTTATATGTTCTTTTAATTTGCACTAAATATGTCTTACTATTCTATAACATAGCATAAATCTTGAAAGAGGAAAAGAAACAATTGAAGAAATAGAATGCATAACCCAATTATAAAGGGCAAGCCAACGGCTTGTTTTGCAAAGGTATGTCTATGAGAACTACACAAATATGCTAATTTGTATTTAGAATATTAATGTTGACTATATATGCATTCTATTTTTACATATGTATGGTTCTATGGTTTTAATGTTCTTGTTCACTTTTTGCTTCTAATTTGCACTAAATATATCTTACTATTCTATAACATATCATAAATCTTCAAAGAGTAAAAGAAACAATTGAAGAAATAGAATGCATAACCCAATTAGAAAGGGCAAGCCAACCAGTTGTTTTGCAAAGGTATGTCTATGACAACTATACAAATATGCCAATTTGTATTTAGAATATTAATGTTTACTATATATGCATTCTATTTTTACATATGTATGGTTCTATGGTTTTAATTTTCTTGTTCACTCTTTACTTCTATATACTCCTTCAAATTCAACTAAATATATGTTGCTATTCTATAACATAGCATAAATCCTGAAAAAGGAAAACAAACAATTGAAGAAATAGAGCGCATAACTCAATTAGAAAAGGCAAGCCAAGCACTTGTTTTGAAAAGGTAAGTGTATGACAACTATACAAATATGCTATTTTCTATTTAAAATATTAATGTTTATTATATATGCCTTCTGTTTTTACATATGTATATTTAAATGTATATAAATTAGAAAATCTTGGACGAGTGAAGAAAGCACTAGTAGTAAGTCCCCCCAGACAATGCATCAAGAAGACATGTACAAGTTACATATCATAATTTCTTTATTGATTGCTTATCACAAAATACATGTGATAATATCCACATCATATTGAAATGTGCATTTACTTGTGTTAGTCCAAGTGAAACAATCACAACAAAACTTGATTCAACAAATGTACAAAATGATACATTAAAAAGGTATGCATATGAAACACAACACTCTAATCTATTTATACTTATTCAGTTTTTAGGAGAAACATAACATTGTACAAATGTTTATAGCAATTTCTAACTAAGCAATTTTAATAGGAAAAAAAAGATACTACCAATTAAAGTATCAATTGAAGATCTCAATAGTCGTAGAATTGGGCAGCTATTTGTTGGAGACATAATGGTTGTCTATACTACATTCCTTGATAAAGAAAAAAAATCACGTCAAATATTGCGAGCTGATTTGACAGATGCTCAAGGAATGATGACTATAACGTTAACTGTACCTGCACATTTAGTTGAGCGACATGAACAGAAAATTTTGCAAGGCAACAACATCTCAATTACAAATTTCAAGATATTGCCTAAAACTGTTAATGATCGCAGTGACTGTGACAAAATAATTTTGCTTAATGAATCAAGTATCATAGAAACTGTACCTGAAGTTTGCAAATAATATTGCTTCATTCCCAATACAACCATTAGGCAATTTGCAAACAAAAAAGAAATGTACCCAATTGGCACAATCGTTGCAGCCGTTACACTTGCCAAACGGGTTGGATTGCATTACATACTCCATAACAAAGATGGAGATTCATAAAATGACAATGCAACTGTATGTATTTGCATGTTACTTATTCCTAATTTTCAGTAGATAACATGCATCACTTCAATATATAGTTATTGTAATTTGTCTATAGTTATTGTAATTTGTCTCTTGCACTTGCCATTTTTCAACACATATGAACAATGTATTTGCATATTACTTTTCGTATTTTTCAATAGATAACAATTTCTCTTTTGCAGTTGCAACTGTTTGACATGTATGAACAATTTTTCCTTTCAATGGAAAAACAATTGCAGAAAGGAGACTTTCATCCTTTTAAAAAATTTAACAAAAAAGGTAAACACAAAAGAAACAATATTCAGGGCATCCAAGTCAACGTTCATGACTGAACTTAACACAGATGCACTGAACAATATCAGAAAACTAACTACATCTACCTATGTTGTAAGTATAACAATAATCGTGTTTTTATTACCTTTGCATTTTCCATGTAATAATGTAAATTAACGTTTGAATATTTTATAAACAGGTCGAAGGTATTCTGATGGCAACAAATCCATATTCAACTCCTTTCAAACCTGCTTGTGCAATTTGTAACTCCCCAGTGAATTCATCCATAGTGATAACCAATGGAACAATTTTCTGTTCACAATGCAATGATAATTGCCCTTTCATCTACAAGCATTGTATAAATGCTGTAATAGAATCCATTACAAATAACTTTGTCCAGTGCATTATCAGGCAGCCCTTATTAGATGACTTAATTCCTGATTTAAAAGCAATGTCATATGAGGAATATTTGCAACAGAAAGCTAGCACTGTTTACATGTTACGTGACTTCAAAATTCAGAGCAAGTTCACACTCAATGAAGATAGTGAGCTATTACATGTCAACTAACAAATGGAAGGTACATCAACATATGCCTTAACATCTTTTGTCTCAAATATGTCCTCTCTTCAATTCACAATGTTATCATTTTATTATAACTAACTATTTGTTATACAGATTACAAAATCCAGGAACATGGCGGCCTTCACGTACACAGCGAATGCAAAAGTGATATGAATATGTTTCTTCATATTATGGTCTTACTGTAATAGAACTATTTAACTTGCAATTTCCACTCATTTACGAAGAAAATGTACTTTCAATATTTTAAATTCCATTGCTACTTCAAACCAAGAAGAGAAGATTTTAAATTTCTGTTGTCGGTTCAAATTTTAGTCATAATGAGCTTGTTGTAAGCCATCTTGTTCTGTTAGTTTTTGTTTCTTGGGTAATGTAGGCAACGGTTTAGGAAAGAAGGCTGGAAAGTCTTTATGCATGTGTGTTTGTACTGTTTTTGTTTCTGTCCTGTATTTCAAATGGAAGGCATTCTGCAACATGCTTGAAGCTTGACAATCAGACATTGTCTTGCCACCTTTTGTATTCATATTTTTGCTCCATCTTAAAAAGTACCATGTTTGGTTTAAATTATATTGTTGAATACAGCAAATGCAACATCAGATGAGCAATAATTTTGTATCTACGGCTGCTGAATGCAAACACCAAAGGTTCCATAGATTGATTAAACATGGTGCTTAATATCCACTGAAGTTAAATGACAAATTGTATATTGAATCGGTTACTCATTTCTGTTTCTTCATATGTTATGCCTGAAAGCTATGTTAGTTTTTGTTTCTTGGTTAATGTAGGTAACGGTTCAGGAAAGAAGGCTGGAAAGTCTTTATGCATGTGTGTTTGTACTGTTTCTGCCCTGTATTTCAAATGGAAGGCATTCTGCAACATGCTTGAAGCTTGACAATCATACATTGTCTTGCCACCTTTTGTATTTATATTTTTGCTCCATCTTAAAATGTACCATGTTTGGTTTAAATTATATCATTGAATACAGCAAATGCAACATCAGATGAGCAATAATTTTGTATCTACAGTTGCTGAATGCGAACACCAAAGATTCCATAGATTGATTAAACACAGTGCTTATTATCCAGTGAAGTTAAATGACAAATTGTATATTGAATCGGTTAGTCATTTCTGTTTCTTCCTATGTTATGCCTGAAAGCTATGAAGTTCTGGAGGTGGCATCTCTTATTTGTTTTTTTTTCCCAATTTTCCCTAGTTTCAGATACATACACTGAAATGCTACATTGCAAAAATGAACTTCCATGGGCTTAACTGCCAGATTCCACCAAACTATTTAGCACTTTCAACCTAGCCTCCTCTCTCTTTGCTACTCTGCTATACACGTTGGGTTGGATTATAGGGAATTGGAACCCTGGTGAACAATTGTAATGGTACGTTCATCTCACTACAAAATCGAAATGCATAGATGTCCCAAGTATCAATAGCTGATTTAGTAGCTAAATATATCAAAGTATCAATAGCTTAATATCTGCTTTAATAGCTAAACCTAAATAATCCATACCTAGGATACATCTATTAAGTATTAATAATTTATTTTCCCTGTATAGATCTATTAATTATTAATAATTTATTTAATTTGCTGTACTATGGCACTTTTCTCTATTAAATTAAGTACTGCAAACTACTTAGAAGCACTATGTTACCATACCAGGTAAAATTTATAAATAGCACCAAACTATATGGACTTTAAAATGAATTTATGTTGTTTGAAGATGCAATTATGGCATAGTGCTATACAAAATCTACTGATAACTAGCTATGATAAGAGAGCTTTGCTAATCAGCGGACAGCTCCGTACATTGCCCTCAAGGCACCACAGAGGTTTGTATTGCATTTGGTATTATTTTATTTTACCTATGTTTTTGTTTATTGTTAACTGTACAATTTGCTTAAATTTTTTGCATGTTATTAAACACATGTGATCCAAAGTCAAACGTAGAGTTATATTTTCGCAGCGAATGCTACAGGGTGACTGCTTTGGGTAAAATCTGCTAGCACTACCAGGAAAGAATTTATCCCAGACACCATCTGAATATGCCATAGATCTGAAGAATGGTGACATGGTTTCCAATTTACAATCTGAAGAGTGCTCACATGGTTTCCAATCTACAAAGCGCGAAGGAGAGAATGGCCGATATACATTTCTGGTAACTTCCACAGAATTTGCAAATGTCCAGCTGAGTAGTGATGTAGAGAATGACTGATATACATTTCTCTGGTTAACTTCAACAGATTTCTCAGATTCCTCTCACGCTGATGCCCTACCTGCATTAACTACGTTTGCACTAAATCTGGAGTGATCTGCATAACTGCATCAAGTACAACGTGTTACATAATCCTAAATCCTTTTCCTGTGTGTTTAAACCTGAATATAAAGGAAAGGCCGCAATGCTTTGATTTGCAAGATTGCTATATAATCCTAAATCCTTTTCCTGTGTGTTGATTCAGGACTGAGATTCCACCTGGTCTTTTGGCTTGGAAATTTATTCATTGGAATAACCGTTATGTCATAGAATGGTATAACAAGCAGAAGCATGTCATCCTTTTTGAAGACTATAGCTGCAGGGTAAGTAATCTAAATTCCTATATTCAATGTTCTAGTATGCTTGATTGAAAAATAGTTATAAAGTAGCTGCAACTAAGATCTTGCAATAGAATGCGCTGACTGGACCTGAAGTATATTTGTAGATGGCTTTCCAAAACTTCAAGGGGCATAGAAAATTCAACACCTCTTGGAGGCAATATATCTCAAGGAGCAGGGGAAGAATCAATGGCAGCAGTGGCCTCTCCTGCCCTGTCAAGATCTGGAGGCACATCAGCAGAGGAGTGTTTTGCTTGCACCCAGATAGAAACTCCAGCTTTCCATTCCATTAGCTGTAATAAGAGCAACCATCTCCACTGGGAAGCCAATGCAGGTTCCTCTGTTTTTCCAACCGAATGCCAAGTTCATCAGCCATGCCTGCACTGAAGGAAGAGAGATAAATGGATATTTGGAATAGTATTGGACCCAAGAAGCAAACCCATCCAGAGATGGAACAAGATTATTCTTCCTGTGTGTGCCATTGGATTGGCAATTGACCCCCTTTTCTTTTATGTTCTATCCATTAGTAAACACCTAATGTGCATCTACCTAGATGGGAAGTTCACTGTTCTCGTGACTGTTCTGCATTCTACCACTGATCCCTTGCATTTATGGCATATTTGGTTGCAGCTCAGGCTTGCATATGTGTCAAAGGAATCCCTTGTAGTGGGCTCTAGGAAACTTGTTTGGGATGCTCGTTTAATTGCTCTCCATTACTTGCGTTCTCTCAAAGACTTTTGGTTTGATATATTTGTCATACTGCCACTTCCACAGGTGGGTGTTGATTGACATTTTTCTAAATTCTTACAGCAGCTGAGTGTTGATTGAAATTTTACTAAAGTCCTAGAGCAGTTGGGTGTTGATTGGCATTTTACTAAATTCTTAGAGCAGTTGGATTGACAGTCTTTGGATTTACATATTTCTAGATTCTTAGATTCTCTGATTTTTATTTAAATATAGAGATCGAGATATCTTTTTAGGTGAAGGCAAAGATGAACTTATCTTGAAGTATAAAGAGTTTTTTTATTATAATTATTTAATCTTTTCCATAAATCCTACATAGACTTTATCATATTCTAATTCGTATTGCTATTGAATGCCTATTTATTTGTGCAGGTGGTGTTCTGGTTGGTTGTGCCAGACCTTATAAAAAGGGGAGAAATCACTTATATTATGACAGTGCTACTGCTAATATTCTTATTTCAATATCTACCCAAGGCTTACCATTCTGTCTGCCTCATGCGCCGGATGCAAACAGTAACAGGTTACATTTTTGGTACAGTTTGGTGGGGATTCGCCGTGAATTTGATAGCATATTTTATAGCGTCCCATGTAAGTTCAAGCTTCCAACCGTTCTGAGATCAGAAATTTTTCAAAATAACTTATATATAAAGTATCTTATGGTATATTGTGATATTTTATAATATCTGATGTAACTTTAGGCTTCAAACCATAATGAGATCACAAAAATTTCAATAAGCGTTGTTTATTTCTTACAAATCTTGCAGTTGTTTTGAGTTGTATATTATGTTTTAGTGTTTTGACAAATTTTGATTATATGTAAGTCAAAACCCTGGAACAGTTAAATAACATCCATTTCAATAACTTATATCTGGATTTTCTGTAAGGGGAAGCTTTTAATGTTTATGTATGGTTTAAGGTATATTAATTTTGAGTTCAAGGTATATTAATTTTGAATTTTCCCAGATTAAAATTCTGTTATATAAATAGCTATGCCAGTAATACATGGCCCATGCAGAATTTTGCAACACCAATAAATCAGATAGACAGACAGCAATCCATTGAGATTTTTATTAGCAAGTTCTTCCTTGAAACTCTTTAACCATTGTCATGCATATTGTGGAAACTGGGGTTCTTGGGTTTAAATGAGGCATTTTGAAGAGACCAAGATTTTTATAGGTAGCTGGAGGGTGTTGGTATGTATTGGATATCCAAAGAGTAGCAACATGTCTGCATAGAGAATGCAAAAACACGAACGATTGCAACTTGTTCATGTTGGGATGCAGTAAACCCATTCGTTATAGCCTTGACAAGGATGATCTACTAGTCTTATACCACCTTTAACTTGCATTGTGTCGAGTTTCATTTTTTCAACTGGTTATGGAGGAGAATCACTTTGACGGTTTCTATGATTCAAGGCCTTTTCATTCTCTCATTCAAAGCATTTAATTCATTTAGCTCAATTTTACCTTTGCAATCTCACACTCATGAACTCATTTATCTTAGAATTCCTATTTTCGCTACTCAGGTATACAATGTGATTTTCATAGTCAACTTCTGGTATTTCTCCCCCTATTCATTTTCGGTCATTAAGCTTGCTATTAACGAGGATTTTAAATTTATTTTCGCAGAAAAATTCAAAGGTAAAGCCTGAGACTTGCTTTAAATGTTTCTGTGTTGATTGATGCAGTTGTTCTTGGCGTCTATCTCTCTGCTTATTTATGTTATGTACATATCAAGCTTGCATCACCGGGATTTGCAGGGTTTAGGGTTTGGGTTGAAATATGCAGCATCCATTTATTTATTATTTAATTGTTGCTAGGTTTTTTTTTTCATGACGCCCTCTTAAACATTCCAAGGGCACTGGGGTTTCGTTCATTAACCTTTTGTCAGCAATAACAAAATTACAATGGGGTTTTCGTTCATTTAACCTTTTGTCGCAGTAACAAAAGTAGGCTTACGAAGAAATATGTGTTTATTTTTCAATTTATTTACTTATTTTTCTGTGAGGAAATTTGGACATTTGGTTTGAGTTTATGCTATTTTTATCACTGCAGATTATACAAGAACAATGGAGCAATCTCACAAGGCCCATAGAGCCCGTCAATCTGGAACGTCCTTGAGGAAAAAAGAGAAAACAGACAAGAAGAAGTGTGGACTATCCAGTGACAGGCATAATCCCAAGGTTGGCTCAGTCGTTATACTTTGCCACCTTATCTATATTTTTAAAGTAGACTATAGTTCAATTCGTTGTTTTGTTGAATATCTGTTTTTAGTATAAGCGTTTGAGTGTTTTCACATCAGCTTAGGAACGTGTAGGCATTGCAGCATATGCCATCAAGGCTGGAAGTTTGTTCGGTCTAATTGTCGAATTAGCAGTTTTCAAACACTGATCAGTAGGTTAATTACCATGTAGTTGTTCAATATGTACGCACTGGATTTTCTCGTCATCCTTACAGGTTTTTTCATGCGAATGGCAAGTTCATCAATAATTTTTTGGCAAATTAAATAATAGTCTCAGCTTGAAAGTACTTTACAAACATCATCAGGTCTCTCAAAGAAGAACGAAAAATCTATGACAGAATGTTGCGAAAATTTGCACTAAGATCAATAAAATATTTTCTTCTTGATCTGCCCATTGGAAAATGACAAGAATTGGGGGTGGTCCAGTCTCGATGAAGGCCCACATTTGCAGTTGTGGTTTGATATGAACGTTCTCCACAAATGTTAATAAGATGGTGTTTCCAATGTTTTACTATTTCCTCAGAATTAAGCTATGTTTTGTGTATACACCAGCGTATGCCTCTAATGAAGTTGACAAAGCCTTAATCAGATCATCTAACAATGGCATAAGCTGACTTAATTGAGTAATTTGATTATAACATACTAGTTAAGCACAGTGACCCTGATTTATTGACAACATGGTGGCAAACTAAATATATTGACAGAACGTATGATTATGTAATCCAAGACTCCAAATCCCTGTAACTATTCAAAGATTCAATGGGCGTGAAAGTTTTTTGCAAATTTGGTTCTACCATAATATTAGTTAGGACTGATGGTTTCTGGATGAACTATCAAGCAGTGGTCATGATCACTGATTTGAAAATTTTCCAAATCGGTTCACTTGCACAGATTACAAAAGCCCCAGTGCTATGTTCCAACATGGTAGTTGGGACTTACCATCTTGGAGAGCTCCAGCTTACTCTGACTTTGATTTTGCATTAACAGGCATTTGCTTTTAAGTCTTCGCTGAAGGCAAAGCGTCTACAATCTATTGCATCAGAGAAGGATCAACGCCGACTTCATCTGCCTGTAGTTGACCGTTCTACTGGAGAACCAGCCTATAATCTCTGATGCAGTTTCCATGGTAATCACAACACCTATACTTGTTAATGGATTAATTTATCCACATATATATAAACAAATTTTTTGAATACATATTTTTACACAATTATTTTTAATTTAAGTCACAGGCATGTCAACTTCTATGTTTTGAAAGCGATATGGTGACCTTGCCTTCAAAACATACAGTTATAGGTAAGGATTTCAAATTGGAAACCCTAGTCTTATGCCACTTTTAACTTGCATTGGTAATGGGCTGTATTGTTTAGAAAGTGCTTCAAAACTTATTTGTATACATTCTATTAAAACTGAAATGACCAAATACCTTCTGCTAGATTCTTAACCTCGCACATAATAAGCCACAAATTGACCGGCGAGTTCATACAGTTATTGACAACTTTGCTGAACGAGGACTTCGCTCTCTTGCAGTTGCATATCAGGTTAATAATATGGCTTCTTTTGCTTTATCCATGGGCTCAATCTTCCCAGTAAGTTCTTCTTGTTGATTATGTATATTTTTATAGCTATCTCAAAATCTTTGCAGCAAGTTCCAAAGGGCAGGGAGGAGAGTCCAGGAGGGCCCTGGCATTTTATTGGATTGATGCCTCTTTTTGATCCCCCACGCCATGACAATGCTGAAACAATCACAAGGGCTCTTAATCTTGGTATAAATGTCAAAATGATCACAGGTATGGTGAGGTTATGTTGTCATCAGTTTCACTACTGTTTTTGTAATGCAACGAGCCAACATTTAACTATTTACTTGCAAATGTTCATCAGGAGATCAATTGGCTATTGCCAAGGAGACAGCTTGCCGACTGGACATGGGTACAAACATGTATCCATCATCCTCTTTACTAGGTCAGGACAAAGATGAATGAATTACAGCTTCGCCAGTTGATGAACTGATAGAGAAGGCTGATGATTTTGCTGGTGTTTTCCCTGGTGAGCAACAATTATCTTTTACTTCTTTGTTTTTTCAGATACTTTTATTTTTTCATTTCCTTAATTAGTGTTTGATTCCATATCCTTCCTGATTTTGACTGGTCATTGCAGAGCATAAGTACCATATTGTTAAAAGATTGCAGGCTAAAAAAGGCAGACATAGGAATTGTTATTGCTGATGCAACTCATGCAACAAGAAGTGCTTCTGACATAGTCCAGTCAACAAACTGGCCCCATAGCTATTTTGTTACTATGTAATATTTTCATCCTCTGTGAAATGATTTACGGCTGAGAGTACCTGCTTGCCTTGAGCGACTTATATGAATCACTGCTTTTAAGGTTTAAACATCGACTTATATGAATTATTGCTTTTAAGATTTAAAGATATTTTTCAGTATAGGCAATTAATTTTTCAGTCAACATTGAACAGAATGTTTATTTGTGGTTGAGCATTATTGAAAGGGATCACTTTGTATCTCCAAACCCTGTTCCTAAATCATTTTCTGCATTTCTGTTTAGCATCTTCATTCAAATAAAGCTTCTTTAAGTTCATAATCGTTCTTGTCATACCTGGACAAATGGATGCAAATGGTCGCTGCTCTGCAGCATGTAGGCCAGTCAACAAACTGGCCCCATAGCTATTTTCTTACTATGTAATATTTGGTTCACTCCATTTATTCCTTGACCTCTGCCTCCCATCCTTTCCAGACTTGGAACAATTTCCGCCAGCCCAACTTTTCCAAGTTCTGCACTTCCCTGCAGACCACGGCAGTGGCTCCTTGTTTTAAATCTATATTAATTTTTTTTATTGATAAACTATAAAATATTTATTATATATATACATATTAAATTTTAAATTTTAAATATTTAAAATTAAATATTTTGTTTTTTAATGGTATTTATATGTAATGTGATAATATGGTTTAAAATTAGTCCTAAAGGATACTTCAGTTGGTCTAGTCATTGTTGATAAGTACCTCCCCTATTATGAAGTCACCGGATCTAATCTCCTTAATGCCCTTAAAGGTTAGACTTTGGTAATTTGACCAATCAGATTAATCTACATAAATTTTCTAATATATAAGCACTATGGTTTAAAATAATCCATTAGAAACAAAGAAAAACAAAAAAATTAGTTCATAATGTAAGCAGCGTACCTGCATTAACTTGCTCGCAGTTCAAGTCACGGTTTGAAGAGGTAATCACAATACCATTTATTCTAAAATTAAGGTTAAATAGTAGAAGTTATTTTAATTACAATTAAAAAAAAATATTATTAATATGTAAATTAATATAATAATAATAATTTAAAATAAAATTATTTAGTTTTTAATAAAATGATATGTAACATATTTATTATTATTTACTAATTATTTAATTTATAAAATTAAATTAATTTATATAATTTTATTAAAACCAAATTACAAATCTTCACTAAAATACTCTATTTAATAACTATAAAAAAAAATGCAATAAATCTATTTTACACTAATTTCTTAGACACATTTAAAACCTCTATCTAGAATCCAAAGAAACTTAAAAATAAATACTATATATGTTGCTAGATCTTAAAATTCTCAAAATCCTCACCCTATTAATCTCCAAACTCTAACCCTCTAACCCTCAAAAAATTTAGAGTAAAAAGGAAATTTTTCTTTTTAAAATAATAGTGAGTTTGTTTTTAAAATACTAATGATATATATGTTTAGTAATTTTTTTGTTTTCATCTTTTAAAACTTTTTAAAATATAATGCATAAACAAATTTCAAAACTTTTGCATTTATATAAATTTAAAAAATGTAATCTACTATTATTATTGTAACAATTTTAATAAATTATCATTACTATTTTAGTTGGTTTAAAATATTGACCAAATCTTAATTATATAATTAATCTGAAAAACATCTGTCTAAAATTTAAATGTCTTAAAAAATAACTACAAGTTAAACCCTTACTGAATATTCAGTTAGCAAGAATCTTTTTTTATAATAATCCCATATGAACTACCAATTTGAGAAGAGGAAATGGTGAAAAAATGGATTCGTAAATCCTCAAAGTGGAAGCATATTGTGACGGTTTGTAACAGCCCAGTGGAAGCATATAGTGACGCTTTGTGACAGCGGAGTGTTGTAAAAGAGAGGTAAACGAGAAATATTTGTTTATAGATTTTTACAATCAGTATAAATTTATTTTAAATATAAATTTAATATGAATTTAGAGGTATTTAATTTTTCTAAGTATAAACTTTTTTAAAATGTAAAATACAATATGTTATTTTTCATTATTTAAATTGTATTTTTGAATTAAAGGGGAGAGACGAATGGATGGACTTACACATCTGTTGTAGAATAAGTATCTCGCTCAACTAGGAGGATAGTTTGGTATTAATTAAACATTTTATTTTGACAAATGCAATTTAAAGCACATAAAATTGGTCATTTTATTATGAGTAGGTCTCAAATAGGAGGATAGTTTGGTATTAATTAAATTTTTTATTTTGAAAAATGCACTTTAAAGCACATAAAATTAGTCATTTTATTATGAGTAGGTCTCAACTAGGAGGATAGTTTGGTATTAATTAAATTTTTTATTTTGACAAATGCAATTTAAAGCACATAAAATTAGTCATTTTATTATGAGTAGGTCTCAACTAGGAGGATAGTTTGGTATTAATTAAATTTTTTATTTTGACAAATGCAATTTAAAGCACATAAAATTAGTCCTTTTATTGTGAGTAGGTTCGAAACATGTAGAACCTAAGTTATGGATGTGATTTATCTAGAAGAATTTTGCTTTTAGTCACTTCATTGTCCTTGTCCAATAGGAATAAAATTAGTCATTTTATTGCGAGTAGGTTCAAAACATGCCCTAAGTTATGGATGTGATTTATCTAGAAGAGTTTTGCTTTTAGTCACTTCATTGTCCTTGTCTAATAGGAAAATTGGAATACATTTTTTTTTATAATTATCAAATATTTGATTTAATATTTAAATATTTCATAAAAACAAGTTACAAATTAATTAAAAGTCAAATATATAATAAAATTAATTATTGATAAACATTAATTCATAATAAAAATTAAAGGCATTTGTTTCATGATACATTTCAAAGTTGTTCAAATATAACCATCATAAAAATTAACAAAAATATAATAAAATATAATTTTATTTTAAATTGTTATTATTGATAATTATACAAAATTAACATATATGTTAAACGTATATACGTTTTACAAAGTGGAACAAGCCTATGGGGCCAAAAAATAGAGGGTGATAGGGTGTTATGTTAAGGCATTTAGTGCTGAAACTCTATGGACAAAAATCTAGTCATGCTAAAGGGTTGTTGTGATCCATGTAGAGTGCGATTCTGAGTGATTTTGATGGCTTAAATGCTCTTGGGTTGTACCTAACAAAAAGAATGGAAAAAAATACTTAACCATAGAGATTTACCCTATTTTGCCATGAAGATTATTAATTTATTACAATACTATGGGTTTATACCATGGCTTATCAATACCACATTTCCAAAAAACCATAACTCACTTTATATGATACTTGTTCATGTAATTTTTTTTAATTAATTAAAAGTAATGGCATATGAACAAGTGTCATACAAAGTGAGTCATGGTTTTTTTGGACATGTAGTATTGATAAACCATGGTATTGGCTAATGGTATGGTAACAAATTCTATTTAAAGATTCTAATCTCCATGATAAAATGGGGTAAATATCCATGGATAAAAAGCTTGTTCCATATTTTGTGAAGATTTTTATAAATAATAAAATTTTAAAAATATGAGATGTATTGTGAAGTAAAGTGTTTTGATGCTTATTATAGATAGATTTCTATTGGTGCTATTTAATTTATATAGCTGCCCTAGTAAAAATAGAGTTTTTTTACTTGAAAAATGTATTAGAAAAATGTTCAACAAAATCATTTTAGTGAAAAGAAGAATATGCTTTAATATCCTATGAATACATGTACTAAGCTATAGATTTATTAAATGAAGAGCTTGTACCAATATTAAATCCATTTAATCTATCAACCATATTCCCTTTAAACCATAAATACTATATACTAGTCATGTTTCTATCTAATAATAATTTTGAATCTAGTATTTAAGTTGCAACACAAAAATAACATTGGGGACTCAAGCTATTTCAATGCGAGGCATGTCCTTTTCAAATGATTTGGTTGCATCAGAACTACAACATGGACCATCTATCTAATCTCATCTCAACAATAATAACCTATTTCCTTCCATTAAATTCATAGTTTCTTATGTGCAAACATAAAACCAAATTTCATATTTTGTCTAAGATAATGTTTTCATTGCCTTTTTTCTTCTTAGAATGGAGATATTTCACCCTAATGAAAACTCCAATACGACAAATTATTAATGTTGAAAAGGTGAAGGATGTGCCATCTCTATCCCATATTAAGGTTGGGTTTTTGTATCTATTAATTATTTTATGATATCAACACTTTTTCTTTATTAAACATTATAGAGTAGTTTACAAATTTTGTAATTTTTAAATATATATTTACTATTAATAATATTTCAAATATATACTTCAGATGAGGTGTTTAATTAAAAAGATGGGGGTGGGGGGCGAGGGGCGAGGTTATTGTTTTTTCACCTAGTGACATGCATTTTGGACGTGGTGACACATCTCCATAAAGGTTTGACTCATTGCATGCAATAGGCTGGGAAGTTTTTTTAACTACCTCATAGAAATCGATATGGAACTTTTTCTCAAATATTGTAATCATAGTTTGATAGTTAGACATACAATCAAGCTTGTTAACAGATTTTGGATTGATATTTGCTTGCTTGACGAGCTTATGCGTATACCTAGTTTCACAAACATTGTGTTTAATGGTTATGTGAGCTTTTTCTCAAATATTGTAATCATTGTTTGATAGTTAGACATACGATCAAGCTTGTTAACAGATCTTGGATTAATATTTGTTTGCTTGACCAGCTTATCACTATGCCTAGTTTTACAAATATTGCATTTAATGGTTATGTGATGAGGATTTAATGGTTATGTGATGAGGTTATGTTTTAATTTTTGATTCAAGGAAATCAATTTTCATGAATTCGTGGGTGGTATCTAACCTAGATTTGTGTCTCATGGTAGTTGTTTAGAGAAGTAGCCTCCTCAATGAGCTTAATTTAAGAGATTTTTATATCTTTAGTATTTATGGTTGATGATTTAAATTCCTCTTCGGTACTTATATGGGGTAATTAATATGGGCCTACTTTTACAAGGGCAACTCCTTCAGGGGATTAGGTAGGAAAAATGGGCTTGTTACTGATGTTTCCTGCAACCCCATGGGAATCTATCTATTTTCTAGACCCTTGTCAACTCTTCCAGTGCTTTGATTGAGTTTGAGAAGGAAACAATCAAACCAACATCATCAAACATTTCAAGTCCTTCATATATTTTAGGTCATGGAATATAATTAAGATTGGTCACATATCTCCACTTAGAAATTTTCTAAGTGATCTTCATTATTTTGGTTTTATTGTGATTTATTATTTCGGATAGAATGAGGGCTTTGAGCTCAATTCCGTGAGAGGGTCTTCTTGCTGTCTAGAAGTCAATGAGAGTCCATGGCGTATGTATGGATTATCGAGACCGCAAGAGACAAATGAGGCTTCAATATTTGAGATTAAATAGACTGTAAATTCACTCTTTGATGGTGGTGTAAATCTCTCTTTAAACCAATTTTATCTTATAAATGACATGTATTCTTGCAGCCATATTTACCGTAATGGCCTAGAAATTATAATTAGTTTTTAAATTTGTTTATGGATTTTGGATAAACTGTGATTGGTTGCTGGGTTAAAGCATTTTTAGATATTAAATCACTGGTTGAATTTCTAATTATATTTAGATATTATTCGAAGACATGATGATAATATACTTTTACCAATGTGAAAACCGTATAAAACGTTAACCATATTTATTAATATAATTATAATGTATATTAAATTTAAATTTATCTTTAATTTATATTAATTTTGTTTTTTTAATAAGCTATAAAATATTTGTTATATATATATATCTTATTAAATTGAAATTTTAAATATTACTTCTAGATAAATAGAGTTATATTTAGTGATACTTTTTGGAAGGTTTTTTGATGGGTGTTTCTCCTCTAATTTATCTAAAATCTGAGAGGAATTTATTGAAAGCACACGTTTCACAATCGAAATGATTCATGGTGTTAAATCCATATATAGAATGAAAAACCAGTTTAAATAGCATAAATCAAGATTTCACCTCAAATTTTTCCCTCGGATTAGAAAGTCCAAAAAGTCTTGCTAAAAACAACTCCCTCTTAGACATTGAGTCACTTGTTGAACTCAGAGTCCTATTCAAATAGTATTCTAGAACAACCATAATATACCCTACCAATGCGGAACTATATAAAATGTCAACCATATATATTACTGTGATTACCATGTATATTAAATTCAAACTTATCTTAAATCTATAATAATTTTGTTTTGTTTTATTGGTAAGCTATAAAATATTTGTTATATATACATGTTAAATGGAAATTTTAAATATTTAAAATTGAATATTTTTATTTTTAATGGTATTTAAATGTGATGTGATAATATGGTTTAAGATTAGTCTCAAGGAATAATTCAGTTGGTTGAGTTATTCTGGTTAGATACTTGCCCTATTAAAAGGAGTTACCCTTGCTAAATACTTGCTCTATCAAAAGTTCACGCATCAAATTTCCTAAATACCCTTGGAGTTAAGCCTTACCAAATTAATCTACAATTTTCAATTTTTTTTAATGATAGATTGTGCAAGAGCAAAAAGACATGGATGCAACAAAATAACAAACGGTTTAATAAATGAGGTATTTGCTTGAATGTGTGACCCATAAACAGTGAAGAGATAAAAACTTTTGTTATGGAAAAGTTCCGCAAGCATATTTGGGATAATGAGCTAGGAAGAAAGAAAAAATACTATATTGAAGTGTTTAATCCAACTCATACTCATCAACCAAAAGCATACATAGAGATCAATATCTCTTCGAGAATCAAAATTTTTATCAACTCCATTGTGAAACAGAGTGCTATAAAAGGTCAAAGGAAGTGTGGGAGGAAAGAGTATGCATTTTTTGTTCTTTCAGAAAAGTGGAAACAGAAAAAAATTTCATTTTAAAATGTGAGGCCTTCAAACAATAGTGAAAGTTATGCAGATGTCACGCTCCATCATTACATAAAAAAAATTTTTATTTAATATCTATTAACCACTCCATTCTTACCTTTAATTACATCATCAAATATCCTACACATATATATATTATAATACATGTTTGATGTACCCATAAGAATCACCGAATGGTGCTTAATACACAAAGGTGATGACATTAACTATATCTATGTTTATAAGGTGCGCACAATACATAGCCCATATTTATGTAAAGGCTACGAGGTTTAGAAAGTTTATTCCACATCATGTTCTGTGTACAAAGGTTTGCATATTGTGCAATTTATTAACCTTTTAAAGTCACCACTCCCGAGATACCTCGAGCTTGCAGTCCACTGTCCGGTTCTGCCGTGGTTGGTGCATCTCCGTCCATTTGGTTTACTCAACGGCTGGATGGCACTAGCCCATGTGACACACGGTGCTTTACAGCCTGGCCGCTGGGCTAGGCAGCTTCGCGCCAAAGCTATTTTGTGGATCACCGGCTATCCAACGGTGGAGATCGTCCTTCTGCAGATCAATGGCTCTCACGATGCCACGAAACGGTAACTATGGTCTCTGTTATATATAGATGAGTTCCGTCTTCGGCGCTTGTTTTATTTCATTTTCACATTCTTCAGTGTATTGGCAGAGCGCTGCTCCTTAGCACTCTTCTGTGGTTACACAGGTCTTCGGCCTCACACCGATATGAAGGTAATCGTTCTTCCATGCATATCCTCTGTTTGTTTATTCAGGTAACGTTAAATTCCGTTCTGAGCTCAATGATACAGTCTCTGAGATTTCTCTATGGCTGAGGTTCGATCACAATTTTAATGTTGTCTCAAGCTTCCTCTGCACAGGTTATTAAGGTTTAGATGTTTATTTTACACAGGTGGGTGTTGTCACTTCCTCCGGACAGGCAGAGATATTTCTCAAGGAATCGGGATTGCCCCTTGTATCTAATCAACAATCTCTGGTAAGTCTCGGAGGCTTAGCTCCCGTTTTCAGTTTTCGTCTCGGGCCTGTACTGAGAAGTTGTTCCCTTGACAGGGACGGCGGGTTTACTCAGTTCCTATCACCCAGTTAGGAACTTCTCCACCATGAGGCCTTCTAGCCTTAGCTTTCATTTCAATACTCTGTAGACTGTTACCCTCTTTTTGTATGGGATTTCTGGTTCTCCAGAACGCAGCCATGACTTCATTTTGAGTTATAATTTCTTGACCCGTAAGGGTTTGACTCGGTGGTTTTCCATCGTATAAATACGCAGATAATTAATGAATTCAGTATTCGATTTGCACTGTGTCTCTACATTACTGAGAGCATTCGCTCTTCCATATATATAGTTTGATGGCGATTTTCCAAGTTGAATGCATCTGTGTATTTATGCTCAGGTTTTCTATTCTAGTTTGATTTTTCTTGCGTAATAGATGGCATGGGGTTTGTATTGTCCGGCTCGATGCCTCAGCCAGCCAAGCGTAAGCCATGGCTCGGCATGAGGGGTTTCATCGTAGCGGATGTCTGTTGTCCACCGGCCGAAGGGTTACATATTGTTTGTGGTTACCATGGCCGGCCTCGGCATTCATTCTTTTCTCTCATCATTGCATTTAATAACAGGAATAAGCAATGGCAATTTATTTATATGTTATCATTCATAGATGCGTTTCTCTATCAGTTATTTCAATGAGAATGTTACTGTACTGTCTCAGAGATGTTATTCCTGTCTTCGACGGTTAAGCAAAGAGATAATGTAATTTCTGTGTTTGACTTTGTTTATACTGATAGCCCATTACCTCTTTCGTTTTTGTTTGTCTGCGGGCCTTTCTCGTATTGATGCTGGAAATGTATATGGAATACTCAGGGTTTATCATTTGTATTACACACAGAATGTCTGTGCCTTTCGGCCCGACTAAGGTTTATAAGATTATGTTTCGGTGCATACATATATTCCAGGGTTTTACCCTATTTAAGTTGCATATGACTATATGCTTCGTTGCCTTTACTATATAGTTAATATATTTATATCTGCATGTATCACTGCTCCCGCTCTTGAGTAGATTCGTTCGCGTTTTCTCATTCCTGTTTCATATACACAGGATTTTTCTATATAGCTATATATAAATGTCTGCATGTGTCATTATTTCCAGTTTTGAGTAAGCTTGTTCGTGTTTCCTCATTCCTGTTTCGTATATACATAGTTCTGTCCGAGTAGGTAAACATACTGTAAATACAACCGTTAAAGAATACTTACAAGGGTTTCATTAGAGTGTTGTAACCACAGAATCTATCATTTAATTTACACATAATCCGTGCCTATTTTCTAAGGCTGGATTTGTTGTCCATAATGCATACAGAGTATCCTATTTATTTCTTGACACTATTCCATAATAGAAGCAGTTAACATTCAGCTTATTTTCACTTTTCTCTGTACAGAACAATAATAAACATTTCAACTTTTAACAGTTACATAAGCAAGAAGCCATACCTGCTTCTGTGCCAAACCTCTTTATAATGCTTGTCAATCCTCCCGTCCGTAGGAAGTCTTCTCTGAGCTTCCACCCCCAAGCACTTGCAGGTCCTACTCGACCGCAATATCACTGGACTTCGCCAGTCAACGCTATTTGATCCTAACCAGACGTAGCGTGCACAGGAAAAATTCCTTTTCCATTACTGCTATCTGATCCTAACCAGCATAGCTTTCATTTTTCTCTGCCATCTGATCCTAACCAGACTTGGCATCTTTCCCCTTTTCCTTGGGGTTTCAACTACCTCCAAGTAGTTAGGGTAACTGATTTCCCAGTTACTAACTATGATTAATCATAACTCAATTCCACATGGTACCAACACAACTGTCTTTTTATTAATAAAACATTAACAACAGAATTACACATTTTAAATAAAGTCTTTGTTTCATAATCACTTCACTAGTTACTAGCATTTACTTTTCACAAGGGGTGTTACATCTCCCCCTCCTGAAAGTCTACATCGTCCCGATGTTGCTGCTCATTTAAAAACAGTCTGGGATAAGTATCCCTCATCATTTGTTCATCTTCCCAGGTGGCCTCTTCAGGCCCAAAGTGCTGCCACTGCACTTTAACCTGGCTGATGACCTTTCTCCGCAGCTCTACTCTTCTCTGATCTAATATGTTCACTGGTTCGACCAGGAACTCTCCTTTCGGTTCCACCTGAAACACATAACAATTAAATCAGTTGTTTTACTAGTATTTCATTTCAGTTTACGTTTGATGACAGTCTTTCCTTACCTGAATGTCCTGCCAACTTATAATATGTCTAGGGTCATACACATATCTCTTTAAAACTGATACATGGAAGACATTGTGAACCCGTATATGGCTGGGTAGGGCGAGCTGATAAGCTACCGGCCCTACTCGTGCCAGAATTTGGAATGGTCCACAAAAGCGTGGTGCCAGTTTGGCACAGGCATTCCATTGAAGGGTACTCTTTCTAGCTCGAATTCTGATGTATACATGTTCACCAACTTGATACTCTTTAAATGTTCTCTTTTGGTCTGCAAAGTTTTTCTGCCTATCTTGCGCCATCTTTAGATTAGCTCGAACCCTTTTTACCATGACCTCCATCTCTTCCAACATTTCGGGTCCTAACAAGAATTTGTCTTCCGGTCCACCCCAACTAGAGGGTGTGTGGCACTTCCGGCCATATAGTACTTCGAATGGGCTCATCTTCAAGGATGAGTGGTAGCCGTTATTATAGGCGAATTCCACTAGATGTAAATACTCCTCCCAACGCGTAGCTTGCTGCATCACATAAGACCTCAATATATCCTCCAGCACTTGATTCACCCGCTCCGTCTGTCCGTCAGTTTGCGGATGGTATGCGGTGCTGAAACTCAATTGAGTTCCTAGACCTTCAAATAAGGTCCTCCAAAAAGCTGAGGTAAACTTAACATCCCGGTCAGATATTATTACTTTCGGCAGCCCATGAAGTTTAAATATATTTTGCATAAAAATGTTTGCGATTTGAGCTGCACGATAAGTGGATTGAACCGGTATAAAGTGGGCTGACTTGCTGAGTTTGTCCACCACTACCATTATTGAATCATTACTCCTTTTGGATTTCGGCAATCCGGTGATAAAGTCCATGGTTATGGTCTCCCATTTCCATTCTGGTATGGGTATCGGCTGTAACAGTCCCGCAGGATGCTGATGTTCAGCTTTCACTTGCTGACATTCCAAGCAGCGCGCCAGATATTCTACCACATCTTTCTTCATGCCTGGCCAGTAATACTCCTTCCTTAGTGAGGTGATTAATTTCTGGTAACCAGGATGCCCTGCATAGGGACTTCTATGATTTTCATCCAGAATCTTTTCCTTAATACTGCTCTAATTGGGTATGTAAATCTTCTTCTAAAAACACAACAAACCGACTGCATTCAAGGTGTAACCTTGTTGTATGGAACGAGCATCTGAATTTTGCACCAAATGTCTCTTTTGCAAATAAATTTGATCTTGTGTCGCAGCCTCCTCAATTTCTTGGTCAAGAGTGGACCATCCTTGGCTGATGCCAATCTCATAAATGCAATGCACTTTTCGACTTAGTGCATCAGCAACTCTGTTCTCTTTTCCCTTTAGGTGCTTAATTTCGAAATCGAAATTTCCTAGAAAGTCCACCCATCTTGCCTGTCTTGCGTTTAAAGTAGGTTGACTAAAGTAACTAGTCAGACTGTGGTGATCCGTCATCAACAAAAATTTCCTCCCTATTAAGTAATGACGCCACATCTTCAAAGCATGGATCACAGCTGTTAATTCCAGATCATAGGCGGAATATTTCTGCTCATGTTCCTTTAACTTTCTGGATTCATAAGCAATCACCTTGCCTTCCTGCATTAGTATTCCACCCACGCCCTCAAACTACATATTCCTTTTCGGGATCCGCCACACACAACACAGGAGCTGTAGTAAGTAAATACTTGAGCTGTTCAAAGCTCCGTTGACAGTCTGCTGTCCATCTAAATGATTTTCCCTTCTTTTGCAAGGAGGTAATAGGATAGGCAACTCTAGAAAAACCCTCTACGAACCGCCGGTAGTACCCAGCCAATCCCATAAAAGATCGAATGTCTGCTACATCCTTGGGTGTGGGCCAATCCATTATAGTTTTAATCTTTTCGGGGTCTACAGCTATACCTTCTTTTGTAATAATGTGACCCAAATACTGGATCTGCTCTTTATAGAAATCACATTTGCTGAATTTTCCATACAGCTGGTGCTCCCGTAAAGTCTGTAACACTATCCTCAAATGTTCCTCATGCTCTTTCCTATTCCGGGAATAGATAAGTATATCATCAATAAAGATCAATACAAATTTGTCTAAGTATTGATGGAATACACTATTCATTAAACACATAAATGTTGCAGGCGCATTAGTTAACCCAAAAGGCAGTACCACAAACTCGTAATGTCCATAACGAGTACGAAAAGCGGTCTTGGCTATGTCCTCGTCTTTTATCCTAATTTGGTGATATGCTGACCTCAAATCGATTTTTGAGAAGATGGTCGCCCCCTTCACTTGATCAAACAGCTCATCAATGCGGGGTAAGGGATATTTGTTTTTGACTGTTAGTTTATTCAGCTGTCTATAGTCTATGCACATTCGCAGAGTCCCATCTTTCTTCCTCACAAACAGCACAGGTGCTCCCCAAGGAGAGACACTGGGACGAATGTACTTATTTTCTAGTAGCTCTTGCAGCTGCATCTTTAACTCAGTCAACTCTGGCACACTCATCCGATAGGGTGCCCGGGATACTGGGGCTGCTCCGGGTATCAGCTCAATAGTGAAATCCAAATCCCTTCTGGGTGGCAGCCCCGGAATCTCTTCAGGAAATACATCTGCAAATTCTTGCACTATAGGTATATCTTTAACAGTTGCAGCCTTGTCCACTGAATCTGCAAACCCCACTTGCACTGCATAAATCTGGCACTTATTCCGGATACATTTAACCAGCTGGGAGGCTGTGATGGGACGAATCTGTACTGGTTTCTGAATGCCTTGGATTTCCTTTCCCATACCCAGCTCATCTCTATAAGAAACTGTTTTTGTTTTGCAATTAATTATAGACCACCGTCTTTCCAACCAGTCCATTCCTATCAGCACGTCATAGGAACCAAGAGGGAGTACATTTAACTCAGTTGTTATGATTTGACCAGCTAACTTTAATGGGCAGTTGCTGACTTTGGTTAGTACTCTTCTTTTGGTCCCGGTGGCCAGCTGTACTAGCCACGGGCTTTTAAATTTAGTGGTTTGCAAACCACAACTTTCTACCACTTTAGGACTTATATAGCTTAAAGTAGCTCCTGGGTCTACTAAAACAGAAACAGTTCGGTCAAAGATCTTACCTTCAAACTCAATCATAGTTGGCTGGTAATCAGCTTGCCGATCTTCCAATGCTGCATTTATTCTGGGCATGGATTGGGCCACATCTCCTACTGTTGAAGCTTCGTAAATTTGAGATAACTGATCGCTATCCTTTCGATGAGGGTAGTTTCTGATATAATGGGGTCCTCCACAGCCCCAACACTGAACAAGTGGTCGAGCAGCACCTTCAGGGTCCAATCTAAATTGCTGCTCATTGTATTTGGAATCTGCAGGAGGTTTGAATCTACTTTGAGTTCTGGTTGGATTTTTAGTACTGGTGCCTTTCGAAAATCCTTTCTGAAAATTGCTGCGTGCTCCTTTACTACCTGTAGGTATTTTGCTGCCTCGTTTATCTGTCCAACGCTTTCCAGGGTTTTCTCCTTTTGATTTATTCTGCTGATAACACAGTCTTGCCTTTCGGATAGCTTCGTCCATGGTTTTTGGATTATCGAACTCTATCCTTTCCCGCATTGTTAAGGGTAGGCTACTAACAAATCTTTGCACTTTAGCCTTCTCTTCACGAATATAGGGCACATAGCGAAGCAGGGATGTAAACTTGGTTACAAACTCATCAATGGTTTGTTGTCCCAGCCGTAGATCGTGAAATTCACGCGCCTTTTCATCATAAAACCGCTCTGTCAGGTACTTTTCTTTAAAATACCCTTGAAACTTTTCCCACGTCACATCCTGTTCACTTATTCCCCGCACCATTTTGACTTCTTCCCACCACAGCGTGGCTTTGGCTTGCAACTGGAATATAGCCAGCCTTGCCTTAAGATGATGATCGTATTCGTACACCTGAAAATACTTATTCATGTTAATCAGCCAGGCTTCTGCAGCTTCTTCAGACTCTCCGTCAAAATGAGGCGGTTTAATCTTCCTGAATTCCCCGTGTAATTCCATCCGGGGTCTTTTTGGAGTCTGATATTCAGAGGCGTTAACAGACTTTTCTCCTCGCGTCTCTCCTCTGTCTTCTGCTTCCTCCTGTTCAGTATGATAGCTTTGTTCATCTGCTATTGGTGCTTGTTCCGGCCTCGGATGCGACTGTTGCTGATGTTGCTTATCAGATAAGCTTTTCAGGATCCTCTCCTGTTCCACATTCAATCTGGCGTTATCCGCACGCAGCTGAGCCATTTCATCTTTTAGTTCCTGCAATGTCCTCAGTAGTGTTGAATCGGTGGTGCGTCCTGCTGCTCCCAGTTGCACCCAAAACTCAGAATTCCCTTGAGGTTGTTCCACGTTATCCGGAGGTTCCGGATTCCCATAAGGAGCACTGTTTGCTCTTCTCATTTTGCTTCTACCTGCTTCAGAACAACTCATTAAACAGATTTAGTTCATCTTGGGGTATTGCTGAACTGTTACCATAAAACTGTTTATATTCTTGTTGTTATACTCTTAAAAGTTTTTCCCAAAGGTCACAGAGTTGTAAACCTTGGGCTTTGATACCAATTTGTCACGCTCCAAACATTACATAAAAAAAAAAATTATTTAATATCTATTAACCACTCCATTCTTACCTTTAATTACATCATCAAATATCCTGCACATATATATATTATAATACATGTTTGATGTACCCATAAGAATCACCGAATGGTGCTTAATACACAAAGGTGATGACATTAACTATATCTATGTTTATAAGGTGCGCACAATACACAACCCATATTTATGTAAAGGCTACGAGGTTTACAAAGTTTATTCCACATCATGTTCTGTGTACAAAGGTTTGCATACTGTGCAATTTATTAACCTTTTAAAGTCACCACTCCCGAGATACCTCGAGCTTGCAGTCCACTGTCCAGTTCTGCCGTGGTTGGTGCATCTCCGTCCATTTGGTTTACTCAACGGCTGGATGGCACTAGCCCATGTGACACACGGTGCTTTACAGCCTGGCCGCTGGGCTAGGCAGCTTCGCGCCAAAGCTATTTGGTGGATCACCGGCTATCCGACGGTGGAGATCGTCCTTCTGCAGATCAATGGCTCTCACGATGCCACGAAACGGTAACTATGGTCTCTGTTATATATAGATGAGTTCCGTCTTCGGCGCTTGTTTTATTTCATTTTCACATTCTTCAGTGTATTGGCAGAGCGCTGCTCCTTAGCACTCTTCTATGGTTACACAGGTCTTCGGCCTCACACCGATATGAAGGTAATCGTTCTTCCATGCATATCCTCTGTTTGTTTATTCAGGTAACGTTAAATTCCGTTCTGAGCTCAATGATACAGTCTCTGAGATTTCTCTATGGCTGAGGTTCGATCACAGTTTTAATGTTGTCTCAAGCTTCCTCTGCACAGGTTATTAAGGTTTGGATGTTTATTTTACACAGGTGGGTGTTGTCACTTCCTCCGGACAGGCAGAGATATTTCTCAAGGAATCGAGATTGCCCCTTGTATCTAATCGACAATCTCTGGTAAGTCTCGGAGGCTTAGCTCCCGTTTTCAGTTTTCGTCTCGGGCCTGTACTGAGAAGTTGTTCCCTTGACAGGGACGGTGGGTTTACTCAGTTCCTATCACCCAGTTAGGAACTTCTCCGCCATGAGGCCTTCTAGCCTTAGCTTTCATTTCAATACTCTGTAGACTGTTACCCTCTTTTTGTATGGGATTGCTGGTTCTCCAGAACGCAGCCATGACTTCATTTTGAGTTATAATTTCTTGACCCGTAAGGGTTTGACTCGGTGGTTTTCCATCGTATAAATACGCAGATAATTAATGAATTCAGTATTCGATTTGCACTGTGTCTCTACATTATTGAGAGCATTCGCTCTTCCATATATATAGTTTGATGGCGATTTTCCAAGTTGAATGCATCTGTGTATTTATGCTCAGGTTTTCTATTCTAGTTTGATTTTTCTTGCGTAATAGATGGCATGGGGTTTGTATTGTCCGGCTCGATGCCTCAGCCAACCAAGCGTAAGCCATGGCTCGGCATGAGGGGTTTCATCGTAGCGGATGTCTGTTGTCCACCGGCCGAAGGGTTACATATTGTTTGTGGTTACCATGGCCGGCCTCGGCATTCATTCTTTTCTCTCATCATTGCATTTAATAACAGGAATAAGCAATGGAAATTTATTTATATGTTATCATTCATAGATGCGTTTCTCTATCAGTTATTTCAATGAGAATGTTACTGTACTGTCTCAGAGATGTTATTCCTGTCTTCGACGGTTAAGCAAAGAGATAATGTAATTTCTGTGTTTGACTTTGTTTATACTGATAGCCCATTACCTCTTTCGTTTTTGTTTGGCCGCGGGCCTTTCTCGTATTGATGCTGGAAATGTATATGGAATACTCAGGGTTTATCATTTGTATTACACACAGAATGTCTGTGCCTTTCGGCCCGACTAAGGTTTATAAGATTATGTTTCGGTGCATACATATATTCCAGGGTTTTACCCTATTTAAGTTGCAGATGACTATATGCTTCGTTGCCTTTACTATATAGTTAATATATTTATATCTGCATGTATCACTGCTCCCGCTCTTGAGTAGATTCGTTCGCGTTTTCTCATTCCTGTTTCATATACACAGGGTTTTGCTATATAGCTATATATAAATGTCTGCATGTGTCATTATTTCCAGTTTTGAGTAAGCTTGTTCGTGTTTCCTCATTCCTGTTTCGTATATACATAGTTCTGTCCGAGTAGGTAAACATACTGTAAATACAACCCTTAAAGAATACTTACAAGGGTTTCATTAGAGTGTTGTAACCGCAGACTCTATCATTTAATTTACACAGTAATCCGTGCCTATTTTCTAAGGCTGGATTTGTTGTCCATAATGCATACAGAGTATCCTATTTATTTTTCGACACTATTCCATAATAGAAGCAGTTAACATTCAGCTTATTTTCACTTTTCTCTGTACAGAACAATAATAAACATTTCAACTTTTAACAGTTACATAAGCAAGAAGCCATACCTGCTTCTGTGCCAAACCTCTTTATAATGCTTGTCAATCCTCCCGTCCGTAGGAAGTCTTCTCTGAGCTTCCACCCCCAAGCACTTGCAGGTCCTACTCGACCGCAATATCATTGGACTTCGCCAGTCAACGCTATCTGATCCTAACCAGACGTAGCGTGCACAGGAAAAATTCTTTTTCCATTACTGCTATCTGATCCTAACCAGCATAGCTTTCATTTTTCTCTGCCATCTGATCCTAACCAGACTTGGCATCTTTCCCCTTTTCCTTGGGGTTTCAACTACCTCCAGGTAGTTAGGGTAACTAATTTCCCAGTTACTAACTATGATTAATCATAACTCAATTCCACATGGTACCAACACAACTGTCTTTTTATTAATAAAACATTAACAACAGAATTACACATTTTAAATAAAGTCTTTGTTTCATAATCACTTCACTAGTTACTAGCATTTACTTTTCACAAGGGGTGTTACAGCAGACACTGTGGCAACTAGCTCTTGGGCTAATCTATTTAGCAAGGGGTTTTTCGAGACACTGAGAGCATTTATTTTGAAAGCTTCACAAGAAAAAAGGCTGAATACATCAAACAGATAAAGAAGCAATCTGTCCAACAGAGTATCTTTATCTTCGTTTTAGAATGTGAGGCCTTCAAAGATGATAATGAAAGTTATGCAAACACCGTGGAAGCTAGCTCTTGGGCTAATCTATTTAGCAACGGGTTTGTCGAAAAGCTGAGAGCATTTATTTTCAAGCTTCACAAGAAAAAAGGCCAAATACATTAAGCAGATAAAAAAGCAACCTGTCCAACAAACTATTTTTATCGTCATAGACATTAAAATATTTTCTTTCTTTCTTCTTTCTATAATTACTACTTTTTAAAATCATCTATTAAAAAATAAAATATTTCTTAATAACTAGATTAACTCATAATGTAACCAGCTGTACTGCTGTACCTGCATTAATTTGCTCGCGGTTTGAAGAGGCGATCACAATGTGTGCGCTATTGGCGCTGCGTATATCGACCACTCATTCGGTGTATTGTTTTCAGAGATTGGGTGTTCCATCGATCAAATTATATTTTCAACTCATTACCATTTAGTCTGGTTGCATACAAAGTTTTTATTAATAACAAACGATTAAGATCAAGTGAAAGCGATGTGAAGAAGGGTAATTTTGGTATTTGTTTTTTATATAAAAATAGTAATTGACCGTAAATATTATTGTAATTAAGATTAAAAAATATTATTAATATAATAATAATAATTTAACATTAAATTATTTAGTTTTTAATAATATGATATGTATTATGGATTTTGATGTATCAATTATTTAATTTATAAAATTAAATTAATCTATATAATTTTACTAAAACTAAATCACAAATTTTTACTAAAATACTTTATTTAATAACTATAATAAAATGTAATAAATGTTTCTTATAATAATTTATTAGACGCATTTAAAGCCTTTATCTAAATTGTATACCATGTCAGGGAATACATCATGGTATGTATGTCATTAGAAATATCCCGAAAAAATGTATGAAATTATTTTGAACAACTGTGAAAAAGTTGGTTTGTTTGTTTGTTTGTTTGTTTGTTTGTTTGTTTTGTTTTGTTTTGTTTTTGTTTTTTCTTTTTTTTAATTATTTTGAACAACTCTAAAAACAATTGTTTTTCTTTTTTTTTTGTCTTTCCTAATAATAAATTATGGTATTGACTAAAAGTGGGTAAACTAAAAAATAAACATTACTAATGCTCCAATATCTCAAAATCCTCACCACAAAAATCTCCAAATTCTAACTCTGAAAAAATTTATAATTTAAAAAAAATAATAATAATAATTAACTAATAACGATATATGTTTATGTTTGCTAATTTTTTTATTCATCAACATTTAAAATTTTTTAAAACATAATACATAAATGAATTTAAAAACTCGCACATTTATATAAATTTAAGAAATCAACCTACCACTACAATTGTAGCAATTTTAATAAATTTAAATATCTTAAAAAATAAATACAAGTTAAACGTATGGATTCAGTTGGGAAGAATCTTTTCATATAATAGGCGGTGGCGAGGTTGACAATCCCAATTTGAGAGGAGGAAATGGTGAAACGATGGATTCGTCGATCCTCGAAGTAAGTATTCATTTTTCCATAGATTGTTATAAATGGTATTAAATAGTATAAATTTAATATGAGTAGGAGGGATTTTTTTTTTAATATAAATTTTTTTGAGTGTAAAATATAATGTGTTATTTTTTATTATTTAAGTTATATTTTTGAATGTTAAATAAGATATATATTTTAATCATAAAAATTTACATTTTTCATTATATACTTAATTTTTTAAAATTAATATAAATATATATGTAATTGACATTAAAATATTTTTATTTTTCTATTTACAATATAATTTTTCATTTTATTTTTATTTTAAATGAGAAAAGACAAATAGACAAATGTAGCTAGTAGGATAGTTTGGTATTTAATATATATATCTACATAGTATAATCCAAGAGCTACCTGGAGCTATAATATAATTTTTAAATTATTATTATTATTATTATTATTATTTGATAAAAGCAATTTAAAGCACATAAAATTAGTTATCTTATTGTCACTTATCAATGTGATTTATCTAGAACATTATTTTAGTTACTTCATTTTTCAGAAGAAAAAGCACTATATAGATTATATTATGTATAAGAAAATACAGAGCCAATATGTACAATATTCTGGAGGATCATATCCATGGATTCGCCCTCGAACCTGAGGGATGATAGAAAAGAGCATCATATTCATTTGGGGGCATTTAAACATAGCAAAAATTTTAGACTATCCGGCTGTTCAGAAAGACTGAAGGATATAGTGTACCAAATATATTGTCCATATAGCAAAAACAGAATTTCTGCAAGCATTTATGTGTCGGGCATAGAGAAAGGTTGGATCTCGTATGCGCAGGAATCCATCATGATGACCAGATACCAAATACCGATTGGAGAGTGCAACCCTTTTTTTGACAGAACATCTGCTTGCTCATTTTGGTTGCGCTTAATATGAGCAATAGGGAAAGTGACAAAGTCCCATAGAGATCCAATCCTATTCAACCATCCTGAAAAAATATCGTTTGATATATTCTGCTTTCCATTCACGTGGTCTATAATAGTTTTTGAGTCCCCATATACATACATAGGGCCAATATCCATGAAAGAGCAGAAGATGAGCAGTCCATGCAAGGCCATGGACTCTGCCTTGTTATTAGAACCTTTACCACCATTCCAGAAAATAGAAAAATGGTGATCCTTTGAAAAAGCTATGGAAACTCTGGAAGCGCAAAGCCCATCCTTTGTCGCACCGTTAAAGTGTGCTCTTGGATATAATAGCAGCAGTGGAGCAGAGGGAGCCATATGCTGAATTTTCTGCTAAGGCATGTTTTGAAGGAAGGAGAAATAATACGAGATAATCTTGTCTTTAATACTTCCAAAGACCTCACTGTTGTTTTGAAAGTTTTTATTGTTCCCCCATTTCCATATGAACCAAATAGTAATCATAGGAATGGAATGCCAATGAGGTCTAAGAGTGCCCCACCATTCGAAGGCTTCTTGTATAGAAAGATGTGAAACAAACGGAAAGCCAAAGAAAGAAGCCAGATTCTTCCAGATAAGCTGAGTCTGAGGGTAGAGTAAAAACATATGCAGGTTATTTTCTAAATTGTCTAGGCAGATCAAGCAAATCGATGGACCTTGCCAGTGCCTTTTTTGTAAATTGTTCCATGAGAGGTTTCTATTATGATATACGAGCCATGAAAATAGAATGATTTTCATTGGGTAGCTGACCTTCCATAGGGTGAAAGGAAAGATATTCCGTGAGGGCTCACTGTGTTGCACTAACAATGATAAGTATATATCTCTTACTTGGATACTGGATGATCCCTTTTTAGCCTGCCACACTAAGTAATCTTTTTCTGCATTTTTGAAAAAAACTGCATTCTTCATATTCGAAATGATGTTGTTCCATTGGGCAGCCAGGACACCATCAATGCCCAGATCTCGATCTGATTTCCATATCGGGATGGCATTCTTCCAACCTTTGATAACCTGAGCCTATAAAAATATACCCTTTTGATGGAGAAATCTGAGAAGCTATGGGTCAATATTTGGATCCAGCTCAATTCCCATGATGGCATCCAGCCCAATCAGGATATTGTTGCCATTTTGAAATTTCCATATAATATTCCTGCGAAAAAAGGGCAGAATTTTCTGAAAGCTTCTCCAAATCGCTGAGCCTTGTGAGGGCCAAGAGAGGCCACTCCTGTACCAGTAGGATATATCTTCGTTCCCAAGGTATTTTGGTTTGATAATATGACTCCATAAGTTCGTCCCGAAGATCGCCCACCACAGAGATTTACATAGGAGGGCTTTTCCAAATATGCGGAGATTCATGATGCCCCAGCCCCCAAGTCTTTTGGGAAGAGAGATGAAGTCCAGCCTTGAGAGGTGATATTTACTTCTTTCCTTACTGCCGCCCCAGATGAAGGAAGCCATTAAGCTGTTTAATTTATTTATTATAGACGATGGGATATAAAACAAATGAGCCCAGTATACACTGATTTGAGCCAAAACCGCCTGAGATAAAATCGTTCTGCCTGCAAGTGATAAGCATTTACATTCCCATCCTTGAATCCTCTTATAAAATCTGTTAATGATCCATGACCAGTCCAAAGAATTGTATCCTGAGGGCTTAAGATGATATCCCAAATATTTTAGCCCGTCCTTAATGGAGGCCGCCTGAATATTGAAAAGCTGGGAGATATATACCATTACTCCATGTTCATCCTTACCATAGTGGAAAGAGGATTTGCTTTCGTTGACATAGAGACCCGTGGCTCTTTGAAATAGCAGAATAATTTCATGCATAATATGCCAGGTGAACCTGCAAAGTCTAGAAAACAATAGCACATCATCCACAAAGAGATTATGAGTATGAAAATTACCTCTGGAGATGACAAGGGGACGAATTTTTCCATCATTGACTGCTTTCTTGATGTGTAGGCTAAGGGAATCCATAACCAGGATGAATAAAATAGGGGATAAGGAGCACCCTTGTCGAAGACCTCTTCCAGCCAGAAAAAAAGGGGTGGGCAGCCCATTGATCAGGATCGCATAATTGACTCCTTCCACGCAAGACATGATCCATTTAGTGCACCTGTCATTTAGCCCGATTTTGATGAGCAAACATCTGAGGAAGCTCCAATCAAGGCAGTCGTATGCCCTTTTTAAATCGATTTTGAGGATGGCAGCTTCTATATTTTTTGAATGTATAGAGTGCATAGCTTCCTGAGTTATTGCTACAGCTTCAAGGATGTTCCTTCCACACAGGAACCCATGTTGTTCCTTTGAAATATGTTCTGATAATTTTCCTTGGATTCTCTCTGCAATAATCTTAGAAGTGATTTTATAAATTACATTACACAATGAAATCGGTCTATAATCTGCAAAGGTGGAGGAGGCCTTTCTTTTTGGGATCAGCGCAATATAGGTGGAAGAAATATTTGGATGAATTCTCCCTTGAGTCCTGATCTCTTCAACCATACCCAGTATATCATTCTTCATTATGTCGAAGAAGTGGATGAAAATGTCTATGGACCAGCCATCTGGGCCGGGGCATTTATCCTTTTTGAAAGATTTCATGACAGCGAGAATTTCCTCCTCTGAAATCTCAGCAAAGAGCCTTTCATTATCTTCATCATTGAACATATTTGAAAAAGGATCAATTCCCCATAGAATGTCATTAAACTCCCTGTTATCCTCTCTTTTGTATGCCTTTTTGAAATAGTTGACAGCTTCGTTTGCTATGTCTTCTTGAGAGTACAGGAAAATACCGGCATCATTTTTTATTTGCCATATGGAATTGACATCTCTTCTTTTACTAGCAAATCGGTGAAAGAACTTGGTGTTCTTGTCGCCCTCTTTCATCCAAGTGATTCGGCTTTTGAGCTTCCAAGTGATTGCTTCAATCTTTAATAGATTTTGTCTCTTCTTTTCGAGTTCCCAAATCCGGGCCCGAGAAGACCATGGCATGGAATGGGTCTTCATGCGCTCAGCTAATACAACAAGTTCCTTTTCAATCTGTTTCAGCTCATAACAGTTTTCAATTTTTTTTCCGGATTTGCCACTCTTTAACCTTGGTTTTAAGATTGGTCAGTTTGTAAATAAAGAGCTGCGATGGAGAGGTCTGCACAGGAATATCGTTAGCCATCCAACACTCCCGAACCATGTTGACAAAAGCTTCCTCTTCAAGCCAATAATGATTAAATTTGAATGGATAACCTTTGCGAACATTAGAGGACAACCATTGAAGAGAGACCGGCCTATGGTCGGAAATAAAAATCGGGAGAATGTGAGAGGTCGGGATACCATGCTTCTCAATCAATTGTTCGTGCATAATAAATCTGTCCAATCTTTTTGCTATATAGGCCTCGCCCAAGCGACCGTTTTCCCATGTGGGAGACAATGAATCCGGAGATATGTCAACAAAATTGAAAAGCATCAAAGCTTCCTTGATTTTCTCCCCAATAGAATCGGCTTTCTTCCCCCTTCCCCACACTTCATCTGGTCCCATCGTGCAATTTAGATCTCCCGCTATGAGGAGCGCTTCATTCTCCAAGATTCCAGAAGCAATGAAAGGGTCCCAAAAGGAAGCTCTGTCCTTATAAGGAGCATAGACATTCAAAATATGAATTCTGTCGGGACATCCTCTAAAATTTGCAGAAACTAGAATTCCTCCAAGGCATCTGAAGGTTTTTGCAGAGACCCATCTCGGATCCCAAATCACAACAAGACCTCCTGAAAGACCCGATGCCTCTGTTGCCGCAATATACCAGGAAGGAGACATTCGCCTGAAGTAGGTGATGGTATCCTGAACATTATGCATAGTTTCCTATATTAAGATCAATCTGTATGAAGAAGAAAAGAATAAACATTTTAGAGCATTGTATTTGGGACTTGCCCCGAGTCCCCTGATGTTGATGGAGAGAATATTCATCATTTGATACTATTATCGGGCAAATCTGCTCTAAGAGGCCTAGTACCAGAGGAATGATAGATGGGAATATCAATAAGGGACGAGTCTTCGAAATCCAGGTTTCGTGATCCTTTGCGACCTCTAAAGTGACGAATGCCCCTATTTGATTTCCAGCGAATAGTAATGTTGATAGCAGAATTTGGACTAATACAAGGTGAAGAACATTTCCGAGGTTTGTGGATGGTCAGGGGGAGAAGGTGAAGAGAATTTTTTTGCAGCAGCATATCCAAATCGCTTCCGATGGAATTGGAGGGGGATGGTAGAGGAGAGAGAGGGGGAGAAATGTATTTCATGGGAGCTTTCCCTTTCGAGGTCGAGCGAAATCGAGGGGAGCAAACGAATGGAGAGCGAATAGGAATGGTGGGGGATCGGTCAGCTCTGATAGGCGAAGGGGAAGAGGAAAGGATAATGCGGGAGTTTACTGCCTTTTGGGCAGGGAAATCCATTCTATCCATGGAGGGAGGGGGAGAAATCGGGAAATCAGGGGAAGGTATAGGAGGGGGGGACTGATGAGAGAAAACAGGATCACATACAGTATGTAGATACCCCTCAGAATTTGATCTCCTAATCGGAGTGTAAGAGGATTTGAGGATCCGGGGCGAGAGGGAGGAACGCTGATTCTGTCCCCCTGATAGATGTGAAGAGGATTGACATATCTGAAAACAGCAGGAGGGAGAAACTCTTTCGGGGGAGAAACTTCATTGAAGAAGTGGGTATCTTTGAAATCATCAGTGGGTGACCCAGCAGAGTCGTTTGTAGTGTTTTTAACTTTGTGGATCTTCTTCCAAACCATACCATGATTTTTCCGCGGACAATTCTCCTTTAAATGACCCGTCTTATGACAAAGAGCACACCTAAAAGGCATGCCCCAGTAGTCCAGCCTTTGAGAGGCTGATAAATTGCCCCAGATGAGATCGATGTGATCCGGAAAACCACCTCGGTAATCCTTTTCGATCAGCAGCCAAGCAACCCTTTTGTCCTTTGCGCCAAGGCAACCAGGATCAATGTAGACGAATCTCCCAATAGCATTTCCAATGGAGGAGAGAGTCTCCTTTGTCCACAATTCAATAGGCAGCGCTGGAAGTTTAACCCAAATGAAATAGTTTTGCGGGGTGTTGCGAAGAGGGTCAAAACCTATATACCACTTGTGGAGAGCCAGATAGCTTCGCCCATGGACCCAAGGCAGTTTCCAAATGATGTAGAGATCTTTCACTTTCAAAAAGTGGAAGCTATACCACCCGCGCATCAAGCAGACTATGGTGGGCGTGTAACCAATGAGAGGTCCCCATCGTTCCCCCAGCCATTTACGAAGCTGTTTATCATCCATTTCAGGGAAATGCCACTTCCCTATTAAAGCCCGCGATTGTAGACTTGCTATTTGGTCCGATAGTTTTCCCCCATCCAAACAAATAGCCGAGGGAGAAGGAGTGATTTTCGCAGGCCGATGTTTATGCTTGTGGCGGGGAGCAGATGGGGAATCCATGAAGAGGTCAGGTTCATGAAGGGAAGGATGGAGATGTTCCGCCAACCTGACGCGCCAATCGGGAGCTTTGTCAGCTCCAACATATGCAGCCTCAGCATCCACCGCGGCTCGGACCAAATCCGACGTGTCGGATTCCGCATGAAGGATTTCCATAGTACATACAATTACGCCATCAAGGATAGGGAGAGTCACGTCCAGAAGGAAGACAGATAAAAATCCTATCTACAAGAGCCCGCCTCGGGATCTCGAATATGCTCCGATATTTGGAAACTTCATAACAAATATCTAGAAGTACAAAGCAAATCCGAGGGGATCGTACTTGAAAGCCAAGAATTTGATAAACATTACAAATAATTATAAAATATTTTTATAATTATCAAATATTTGATTTAATATTTAAATATTTCATAAAAAAAATTACAAATTAATTGTATTTGATAAACTGATTACAACATAACTAAGTATAATAAAATGAATTGCTGATAAACATTAATTCATAATAAAAATTAAAGACATTTATTTTATGATACATTTCAAGTTTTCTCATATTGGATGCTTCTGTGATTCATGATATAAGCAGAAATCTTCTAGAGAAATCACATAGAAAACTTCATGATATAAGCCAAGCTCTTCCGGAGAAATCACATATCTAAGTTCATCATCAGGACAAGGATGCAGAGCAAGACCAATAGACCACTAATTTATATCAGAGATGTAATGGTAAATATAAAATATATATATATATATATATATATATATAAATAAAAATATACGCTAAGGGATAAAAAGCAATTTATTTATTAGTTATTTTTTAATTTACTAAATTTTTATTTTTATTATTAATAAATTATTATATGAGTCTAACCATTTCTAATATTTTATTATATAATTTATTAAGATTCAAATATCTTATTAATTAAAATTATATTAAATATAAATAATGGTTGATTAAAAATTACATCTATCTAATAAGAAAGGGGAAATTATATAATAATAATAATAATAACTTATAAATTCAATAATAGAACAAAAATCAAAATAAAATCAAAACAAATAAAATAAAAGAGATCCTAGAACAGAACAAACACCAACCAGAAAAGGGGGAAGGAAAAAAAGCAGGGGAGAAAAACTCACTGGGTTAATAACAAAGAGAAGGGACCCACGAGCTGCTTAACTTCCATCTGTCATCCCTATTAAGAGTCTTACTTCTCTTTTCTTTTTTTTGGTCAAGTAAGAGTGGAGCCTTCAATTAACTGATAAGAAGATTACATATGGTACACATCTTTACAAGTGTAAAGACCAATAAAAGATAGACCCGTTGATGATTAGCAACGAAAAGGGTTAACAAAGCCCAAAACCTTACACATAAATCCTCCAACCATTATACAACCCAATAGCCTTTCGATAAGAACCCCAATGATCCAACGGTCCTTAAAGAAATCGCATTGAAAACTTACGCGACCCTTACCCACTTCACAAAGCTGACATAGAAAAGAAACTAATGGTGTATAAAACTTCGGGTCCGCTCTTGGACTTAACCTACACCCATTTTGAAACCCGATATCATTTCGATGAATAACTCAAATGATCTGACGGTCCTCAATGATATCGCACCAACAACATGCACGACTCTTACTCGCTTCACGGATCCGATAAGGATTATAATCCATTGGTATATAAATATTCAGGTCCGCTCTAAGACTTAGCCTCTGATCACTTTTAAAACCTGATATCCATTCGATCAAGCCCCTTTTAATTCGATGGTCCTCAATGATATCGGTTTGGAAACTAACGAAACATTTACCCGCTTTACAGAGCCGATAAAGACTATAAACCATTGATCTATAAATTTTCGGGCCCGCTTGTAGACTTAACCTCCGATCATTTTCAAACCCGATAGCCATTTGATAACGAAGGCCATCAAAACCTATGGTCTGCGACCCTTCAACTAGCACGTTGTTTACCAAATACTCATCCCCTGTAGTTAGCTCTGACTTAAGCATTGACTGTGGGATCGACGATTAGGATTTACTGCGACACTCTCCTACTTCTGCTAGTCTTCCTCCTGCTCATTACTCATGGCCTGGAAGTACTCCATATCTTTGGCCACTTGTCATTGACAGTCGTCATGCAGTTTACCAGAGGGTGTAGAATCCCAATCGTACCAAATATAGATTTCCTTACATGGCACTCCTTCATTCGCTAGACGATCAGCTAATATATTACCTTTTCTTCGCACATGAATGAAGCTGACAGTTCTCAAGGTTCGCAAGTGGGAATGAATACGCTGAAAGACCTGCAATAGCCTCCAATGTTTCGACACTTTTCCAGGTGTCGTTCCATTACACATTTTCTTGGCCGCATTAATGACCAATTCAGAGTTAGCTTCAATGATGGCGTTGTGTAAATTTGACTCAATCAGGATTTCGAGGCACTTCTCTAAGGCCATGAGCTCCTCCATGTTATTAGTGGCAGTCCCCAAATGACTGTGAAAGATATCTTTTATTCGCCCCTGCTCATCTATTATGACACCACCAAATCCAACCATCCCTAGGTTTCCCTTAGAGGCTTCGTCTATATTGATTTTCAAAAAAGCATGAGGAGGAGGCTGCTAGATATCTTTATTAGCAGTTTTTTTGCTCACACCCTTGTCAGTGCCTTGGGGAACCAGAGAATGGAGACCCAACTGCAGCAATATGTGAGCATCCTGGGGCGGAGGAGGGTTCTCAAGAATTTTCCACATAAGGGCTCCAACTATATCTTTGAGCTGTCATAATATTTGGGAAATGATGTTCTGGGTCGAGCCTGTTTTTTTCTTGAAAATCCTGTCATTGCATTCTTTCCAGACATCCCAGATAATAAAGCCTGGAACCAGAGTCCAAGATTTGTTAATGAATTCATTGCCTGAGAAGTCTCTCTTCCAATTCTTCAAAGTGTTGGTGATGTTGAGTCTGTCCCTGTCAGCTTTCCTGAAGACTGAGGCCACCCAGTCCCACAAGGTAGAGGTGAATGGGCAGAGGTTGAGTAAATGTTCCATAGTTTCCTCTTGTAAGCCACATAGATGGCATTTGGATGGGCAACAAATTCCCTTTTCAGAAAATTCTCCCACGTGAGAATTTTCTTTTAGTGAACCAACCACATAAACAACTTGATTTTCATCCATTGCGAGTTCTGCCAAAGGTCATTCTAAACCTGATCAGGGTTTTGATAATGAAAACCTAGGGCCATTCGTTTAGCTTCTTTGAGGTTAAAGGTGCCTTTGGTGTTTCTTCCCCATCTCAGTTGGTCAAATGAGGATGACACCAAAATCTTCCTCTGTTCCAAGTCAAGAGCAAGAGAATCTGCTTGGGCCTTCAAAGGACTCTCTTCACTATAACCAAGATCCTTCCACATTCTCCATTTACCATTTTCCCTTACCCGATTCCAAAAGTCACTTACCATAAGTAAACCTTTGTTATTAGTGTCATTCTTGAGAGCGATTAGTTCTTCTCTAAACAAATTTGGTTCCTGCTGCCAGTTATTCTATCAAAATTGTGCAAGGTTCCCATCTCGAATCTCCCAAAAGCTATGCTCATGGACAATGGCTTTATTCTCCCAAGCAAGGTTACAAATGTGGGAGCCCTTGATGAGCCCTGACATTCAGATATGATCCCTCTCATGCAAATTATTTGCATATTTCTGGTTCCAAAGCTTGGCCCAAGGAGTTGTTTATTCCTTGAGCCACCTCCATGAAAGTTTGGCTCTCGAAACTCTGTTGAGGATTTCAGGGTCATGAAGCCCCAAACCACCATGGGCCTTAAGTTTGCAAAGCTTGTCCCAAGATACCAAAGCCCACTTCTTTTTCTCTTCCCCTTTGCCCCAAAGAAAATCTCATTGAATACTCCTGATTTCTTGCATAACTCCTTTAGGGGTAGGAAGAGCTAAAAACATGAAAATGGGTATAGCCTGCAAGATAGCCTTTGTAAGCACAAGACACCCCGCCAAATTCAAAGACCTGCAGGTCCATTTCCTGAATTTGTCCTGAAGTTTATTAGTTACCATCTCCCACACTCCCTTGCTTAGAGGTTTGTCCGTAAGAGGCATTCCAAGGTACTTGGAAGGTAACTAATCCCTTTGAAACCTGAGAATTCTGGTGACGTTCCTCTGAATATAAATTTCAGTGTTAAAAAAGAAAACCTTTTATTTTTCAAGGCTTACCTCTATACCAACGGCCAAAGCAAAGTCGTTCAGGATTTGTTTGAAAGCTCTAGCTTCCTTGACCATAGGAATGCCCTGCAGCATTGTGTCATCCACAAATTGTTGATGAGTAGAAGCAGCACCATCCAGGGTAAGTTTCAGACCATGGATTCTTCCTTCAACATTTTCCATTTTGATCGCTTTGCCTAGCCTTTCCATCATGAGAAAAAAGAGGAAGGGGGAGAGCGAATCCCCTTTTCTGAGACCCATAGAAGGCATAAAGGTTCTAGAGGGAGAGTCATTAAGTAGAATGGAGAAGCTAGTCGTGGATACAAGGACCATAGCCCATCTTATCCAGTTGTGGTTGAAGCCATAAGCTCTTAGCACTGCCCTGATGTAAGACCGACTTATCTTATCATAAGCTTTCGCTAGGTCAAGCTGCATGATCATACCAACTTGCTTATTGCTCTTAAGAGAGTGTACCACCTCGTGAGATTGTATGATGTTGTTGAGAATCTGTCTTCCTTCCACAAATCTTGTTTGATCTTTTGAGATGAGAGCAGGAAGAAGGGGATTGAGTCTTTTAGTGATCACTTTCGAAATAATTTTGTACACGACATTACATAAGTCTATGGGTCTGAATCTGTCCGGTGTCATAGCTTTTTCTTACGTTGGAATCAAAGCTAAGAAAGAGGCATTAAGAGCCTTCAAAATAGTTTTGGATCTTCTAGAGTCTTCCACAACATTAGGGATATCTTGTTTGTCTGTTTTCCAACAAGCTTTGAAGAAGACCACATTGAAACCATCAGGGCCAAGAGCTTTCCCATTTTTCATCTCATTGATAACTTCACTAACCTCCTCTTCAGACACTAACCTATTACGATTGTGGTTGTCTTCCCTAGTTACAAGCTTAGGAATGAACTTTGTGAATTTGTTAATGAACTGAGATTTGTCAATGAGAGGCTCCTCTACTATGCTAAGGAAGTGTTGAACTAGGACATATTCCATTTCTTTGTGAGAGACGAGCTCTTTCCCTTGAGAATCTTTTATTTTTGAAATTTTGTTATGAGATCTGTGATCCAAGGTCGATCTATGAAAAAACTTTGTGTTTCTTTCTCCTTCTCTAATCCACTACACCCTTGATTTCTGTCTCCAAAAAATATCCTCTTGTATGCACCGATCTTCCCATTCATTTTGAAGAGAGTCAGCCTGAATTTTCCATTCCTCGGTAAAACCTTCTGTGATGATGATCTGATTAATCCCCTGGAGTTTCTGCTCAACTTCTCTTTTGGCTTTAAAAATATTACCAAACTCTTTTTTGTTCCAATCTTTAAGCCTAGATTTGATGTGTTTAAGTCTCTACTGTAACATGAACATTTTAGTGCCTTGAACGGGCATATCTTCCATCCACCATTTTTCAATATTGCTGGTGAAGTCAGGGTGAGAGAGCCAGAAATTTTCAAACCTAAAAGGTTTGTTCCTCAGTGTACCCATAAAAGTAGCTTCAAGCTAGATAGGCCAGTGGTCCGAGCCTCCGAAGGGAAGGATTAAAGCTGACATATCAAGGCCTGTGAGAAGGAGGTCCTCTAAGATTATGAATCTATCTAGTTTAGAGGCGACTTGAGAAGCCCCTCCCCTCTTATTGTTCCAAGTAAAAGTGCCATTTACTGTTTCAGTGTCCATTAGCCCCATGTTATTCATGAAGTTCTCGAAGGCAATGGAGTCTTTGCCTAGTTTTCTAGTACCATCTTTTTTCTCTGTAAGAGATATGATCATATTGAAATCCCCTACTAGAATCCAAGGCATATCAAGATATCTCTCTCAGCTCCTCAAGGGAGGTGAGAAGCTTAAGTTTGTCTTCTAGTTTTTGAGGACCATAAGTGTTAGTGATCATGTAGATCTCCTTATCACCCAAAGGTTGAATCACCAGAGATAGATAGTTCCTAGAAGCTTTAGCATCTAAGATTCCAAGTTTTTGAGGATCCCATAGCATAAAAATCCCACCTGCCGATTTTTCCTCTTGAACCTCTAGATACTCATACTTAATTAACCATTTGTTGTGTATCTCTCTGATCTTGTCCATCGAACATTTTGTTTCCTGAATAAAAACCATTATCTAGTTTTTCTTCTTTTATTCTACTGCTAAGATTTCTTTATTTCCTTTTATTTCCTAGACCCCTAACGTTCTAGGTTGTAAGCTTAATTAAGAAAGGTTTGTAAAGGAGTAACTGGTAAGATCCCTCATCTTACCTAAGTTAATCATAAGTTTCCCACATTCTGTCAGCAGCTCATTCTGTTTTTTTCTTCCTCTTTTTCTACCTGGGTTCTTGGAATAATGCATCGATGTATACTCCATTGTTTTCACCCCTCTATTCTCCTGGCTATCGTGGTTTCTTTTCACTCCAAAACACTTCGTTTGTTATCTCCAGAGGAAGAGTTGTTGAACCCTGTCAAACTCCTCTTTTGGCAGAGAGTCTACCCCTTTGGTGATTCCTTGCTCTAGAAACTTTTCTAGATCTAAATTCTCCCTCTCTAGAATCTCCTGCAGTTCATGGTCTTCCGTTCCAACCTCACTTGGGGTCATCTCATGGTCTCTACTAAGCTCCATAATGCTCGGCATATCATCCTTTTGTTTGTTATTTTCTGGTATATCCTCCATATTTGCATCCCTTTCCCTCTTAGTGGGAATATTATCTGATTCCTAGTTTGTCCCATTATTTCCAACTTATTCTTCTAATATCTTGAAACTATTGTGGCTCATGTTATCACTTAGGTTGTCCTTAAGCTCCGGAAAAGGATACGGCCGAGGTAAACACAGACCAACTTTGGACTACAGGTTCTAGCCAACCTGCAATCAGAGAGGGCTCTCTCTTTTAGATTTAGCTTTGTTGAAAAGGATTTTAGGCTAGGTTTTGAGTTCAGAGGGTTTTTGTTTTGTTTTTGGTGGGAAAATTGATGTTTTCAGACAGAGAGGCAAGGCATAGTCTGGAAGTTTCAAACCATTGGGCGTGGAGTCGAGGAGGAGAACTGCTGGTGCATTTCTTCGGTCAAAAGAGAGGGAAAATGGAGCAAGATAGCTGCGCATGAAACAATATTTCAGGTTTAAATGATGGAAATAATGTTAAGTAATGAGAGGCAGTTAAGAATCTCTCAATCAGCTTAACAGATGGGGTAACAGAGCTCTACCTAGGGGCAGTAAAGAATCCCTAGATAATTGGCAAACACAGGTGAATCGGGGTAAATATGAGCCCAGGGGAATTCACATTCATAACCAATTCACTCACAGGAAAACATAAAGAAACAGCAGAAATTGAGCATAGAGTGTACTTAAACAAATTCTAAGCTATTATTTCTTTCTACTATTTAGATAGTGGTAAACAATAAACAGAGGTAAGATGCACTTATTGCTTCAGACTACAGCACAGGAATTCCATCTTCATATCTCCAAAAACATTCATTTACAACAGACAGTTTTCTCTCCAAGCTTTCAACAATCTTTGATTATAGAAAAAACCCAGGTATACAATGCGAGTCTCTAGTGAAAATTCTCAATTTTCCAACCCTTAAAACAGTGCAGAGGGTGGTATATATAGGAAAAAACTCTTCCAAATTACTTATTTACAGTTTGACCTAAATAGGTCTGAAAGAAAGATATTTACTTTAACCTAATCCTATCCAGAAATAAATGCATAAAATATCTTGAGCTGCGCTGGGAGCAGCTGTATCAAAATGAGTTAATATCTGTCCTGGTGGCTCTATGCTGTCCATCTGTCATAACTACGCATTGGTCTCTGCACCCTTGCTGTTCGGCGGTATTGAATGTTTTTAGCGGTGATTTGAGAGCTGGGATGGGCTTACACAGCTTGATTTGACTTTGTTGGCTGCCATTCAATGTAACCTGCTTTGGGAACTGAAGTTTTCCATTAAACAATTTTAACTGGTACACTTTGTTGTTTCTCTTTCCTCTGATACTCTTTGAAAAATGAATTGGGTAGATTTTTTCCTTTGTTGTGGGTCTAATCACAAATCAATGGCTGTTGTTCGGCCTCTGTTTCCTTCAGAACTGTCTTCTGCTCTTCTCGGCAAGCTTCGCGAAGAAAAATGGGTCATTCGGCGCCTTTCGGGCTTCCTGGGGGCTGCAAAATGAAAAGATTCCCTAAAGATTCCCCATTCTGGCCTAATTTATCCAGCGATGAGTGCAAATCGCTCATCAAAAACTGCCTCAGAAACTGATTCTGGGGCTCCGGAGTGCGATTTTCGCCTTCGCGCCAAAAAACTGATGATGACATCAGCGTGACGTCAGCGGATGTGACTTCGTACGGTGGGTGACGTCAGCATGATGATGTGGCGGGATGACGTCAGCATGATGACATCATCACGTACGGACGGTGACGTGGCATGTACGGTGGCAGGAACACGGTGGCAGGACACGTGGCAGGTGACTCAGCGGTACAGTGGCAGGAGGCCACGCAGGCAGATGACGTGTCGTGGTGACTGGGCAGGGGGTGACGCAAGCAGGTGACGTGGGGCTTACGTCACAGGGGAGAGGGCGGTAAACGGTTTCTGGGCGCACCGCCTTTGGGCATGAGCGGTTTTGTCAGAAGGGGCTCCGCCACAGCCTAGGAGGTGACGCGTGGTGGGAGTACGGCGGCAATACCGCCCATCTCCCAGACGCTAACTTTCGGGTTGTTCGGAGTTGGGATGGCCCGCCAGCCGTTGATCTGGGCGCAAGACGATCGGACAGTTGGCGGTGGCTGTGAAGCGGCGGGGGTATAAGGGCAGGGATCCAGGGAATATTCCCATTTTAATATGTGCAGCAGGGAGTTTTAGACTTAGGAAAAGTGGGTTATGGGGTTTAAAATGGGCGGGTTAATGTATTTATAGCCAAAACTTAAGGTAAGGGGGCGGAAAAGAGGGTTTTTTGAGGGTTTTTAGGGCTAGGGGAGAGGTTGCTAGCATGACCAGGTGTCATATAACTCCTGCTATGACTCGGATGGGCTAAAAACAGCCCCAGGTGGACCATTTTTTCCCGGACTTTTAGAAAAAATATGGCTATATTGCCAGGGAGGGGATATTTACATAGGGGAATTTTATATACATAGTTTTAGTAGGGGAAAGGGGAAAACTGATAGGGAGTTATATACTAGAGTTAGTAGTTAGTATGGAGATGATAAGCAGGCGCTAAGGTCAGGGACCTTAGGCTAATTTTGGGGAAAAGAATATGAAAAGAAATAAAATCCTTGAGTGAAGCAGATCTTTACCAAGGCAATCTGATATGGATGATGATGAAACTAAGAGGAATCAAGCAGATCTTGACGTCTTTGGGAAGTTAGTAAGTGACTTGGGGAATTAGAAGAGGGGGAGTTAGTGATGTCCACCTTTGAGCTCCTTTGAATGAAAACTGCCTGCACTGTGATCTGAAAACATACAACACTTTGAAACACAAAATTGATCATAAGTCATCATTCTGCAACCACACAGCTACCTACCCAGCCTACTTTCCTAACATTTTTTCTTCTTTTGAATTGGGTGCACTTAGGCTTGCAAACCCAGTTTTACAATTTTTCTTTTGGACTGCCCTCCTATCTAAATCTACACTTATTTCTGCCAAGGGCCCAGATTAAGCAGTTGGGTCCCTTTGATTCTCTACCTATCTACAAATCTGCCAAGGTTAAACTGTTTGGTCAGATTTTATTCTCTATATTCTAAAACAGGAAATTGAAACCTAGGGAGACCAAGATTAGACTGTTTGGATCTCCCTTAAATGAGAACTCTTCAAAGCTGGAACTACTTATCAAAATTGGAATACAGCAGTGGCACTTGAACTAAGCATACTTCATGTCAGCTTGTGGAAATATGGAACACTGCAGCCTGCAAAGTATGACATATTTGGCATGTAAAAATGTCAATCATGAAAAATGAAACCCTGTTGCAACAGGAGGCTAACAGTGGCTCCACTTGGGGATGGCTTTTCCTTGTGAAAAGCCAAGAACAGCAGGTCAGACTACCTTGTATTCAATTGTTGTTGTATTCTGCAAAATTCCCTTGGCTGGCTGCCTTATTAATCCTACCTACCTACCCTGACCAACACTTACTTTGTTGTTAGGTGAAATGAAATAGCCAATGCAACCATTTAAGCATTATGAAGATGAATGGTCTTTGTTGCTTGTGTTTGCTGTTACTTGAAATGGAGATCTTGTAATCTGATGTGGCTTTGTAAATTTTTGAGAAGATCAGGTAACTGCTGACCTTCTTTGCTGAACTAAGAAACTGTTCAAAAGGGTCCTGCAGCATATATACATCATTGCTGGATTGATTTAAAGAACTGTACAAAAGTTTGGGATAGCTATCATGCTTCGGAATTGGGAGATGATCAACAACTTGATATTGAACCTCGCAGCCTGCTAACGGAGAAGAGCAGTGATTTATCCCATTACACATCTTGCCATCAGATGGATCATGCAAAGCATGGAATGATACTTGCAATTCTTTAAAAGTTGGCTGAGATGGCACTTGACCGATTTGTGCTGACTGTTCTTTTTCTTCTTCAAAGGTCTGAGATGGCTGAAACTCACCAGGCAGGGGATCTACTTGGATGATTTGGTCACATGTTGTTGTTTCTGAGTCTCCCTCAATCTGGCATTCAGTGGCGCTTTGAGGCTATAAATCTAGATGTAATGCATTAGGAGCAAGGATTTGACTCTCCTCTAGACGGTCAATATCAGAACACAGTGATATTTGATTATTAACTGTATGATAATTCTCCCTAATAAACTGAAAAGATTCGACACAAAATGGTAAGGCTCCTTTGCTGAAATTAAAATCTTCTGCCTTTTCCTCCTTTTCTTCATAGTTGAACTGGGCATGCTGATCATTGGATTCAAGCGGCTGAGCCTGAACTGTGCTTTCTGCCAAAATAAGGTATGGCTCCTCTACGCGGCTAACTTGGTCATCAGGCTCATAATCATCATCATACTCATCGTATTTTGGCAAGCAGTTGAAAGAAGAGAAGCTATCGTATTCATATAGTATATCAGAAGACTACTCCATCATGTATGGTGGTATGAATATGTCATCTGTTTTGTGGCAGGTTTGTTCATGAATATCATTACTTTCCTTTTGCAAAATAGATCTGTTCTGGTGCTCGAAACATCCAACTTCTATTGTGAATATCTACTTTAATTCCTCTACTTTGTTTACCAAAATATCAAGTTTTTCCTCCTTTTCTGCTTTCAACTTCCTCTCCCTAACTTTCAGATTAACCTCTACATCTATTGCCATGTTCTCCATCCGTTGCATAGTGGATGGACTTCTCTCTCTTAGATGAAATTCTATTTCTGGATCAAATGCTGCTGGATAATGCAGTAGAGCCAAATCAGGGGGGGTCTTATATTCAATGGTATAGAATGATAAACTTGATTGAATCAGTCAAAAAATTGCTAAACAGATTCATTTGGAATCCTTTTTAACTGATTATATTCTTCTATGAGCATGAGGTAATTGACTTTGATCACCCATCTATCAAGGAAGATTTTGAATAGCTGCTTAAGATTTGAGATGTTTGCCTCAGGCAATGCTTTAAACCAAGTCCTAACTTCACTTTGCAAAGAAAGGGCAAACAACCTAATACTAACGTCCTCATCTTCTACTTCAAAAATATTTAAATAATCTTCAAAAGCCTGGACATGCTTTTGGGCAGTAACTCCATTCTCTCCATCAAATCTTGGGAGATACATGGGATGATTTTTGGGCAAAGGATTTAGCACGGGAGGCAAAATGAGTGGCTTATATCTATCTGGAACCTTACGAGGCACGGGATTGTGTATGGGGATTAAATGACTGGGCTTGATATGAACAGGGATAGGATGATTTGCTTTGACACTTGTTTCCTTCGTGGCTATAAGGTGATCTTCAGCAACATTTAGAGGCTGTTGTTCTAATGTGCAAGGAGGGTTTTCTTCAATATTTTCAAAGGGAAAATCATAAAAGTCAAATTTAAACAATATGCACAGCAAAATTTTATGGAAGAGAAAGAACATGACCTCTTGGATAATAATCCAGGTCAAAAGCCTGATCTGCTCATAAATTTCTTTTGGGTTCATTTCTCCAGTGGAGTCTTTATTATGAGGATGATGTGGAGTCGCCAGGTGGATATATCAACTTTGAGGGGTCTGATCTCTGCCCACCAACACAGACCAGATCTAAGCATGAAATAATCCTGAAGAAAGGGAGATCTTCTCTAGGGAACGAGGTTTTTTGAGATTTTTCTGATTATTTTGATTTCTTGTTTTTGGATTTTTCAAAAAAGATTTAAGCGAAAGGCAAACTGGTCAAAATTGGGGATTTACAGGAATAAATAGATGATTGTCCCCAGTGGAGTCGCCATTATGTTATCACTCAGGTTGTCCTTAAGCTCCAGAAAAGGATACGGCCGAGGTAACCACAGACCAACTTTGGACTGCAGGTTCTAGCCAACCTGCAATCAGAGAGGGATCTCTCTTTTAGATTTAGCTTTGTTGAAAAGGACTTTAGGCTAGGTTTTGAGTTCAGAGGGTTCTTGTTTTTTTTTTGGTGGGAAAATTGATGTTTTCAGATAGAGAGGCAAGGCATAGTCTGGAAGTTTCAAACCATTGGGCGTGGAGTCGAGGAGGAGAACTGCTGGTGCATTTCTTCGGTCACAAGAGAGGGAAAATGTAGCAAGATAGCTGCTCATGAAACAGTATTTCAAGTTTAAATGATGGAAATAATGCTAAGTAATGAGAGGCAGTTAAGAATCTCTCGATCAGCTTAACAGATGGGGTAACAGAGCTCTACCTAGGGGCAGTAAAGAATCCCTAGATAATTGGAAAACACAGGTGAATCAGGGTAAATATGAGCCCGAGGGAATTCACATTCATAACCAATTCATTCAGAGGAAAACATAAAGAAACAGCAGAAATTGAGCATAGAGTGTACTTAAACAAATTCTAAGCTATTCTTTCTTTCTGCTATTTAGATAGTGGTAAACAATAAACAGAGGTAAGATGCACTTATTGCTTCAGACTGCAGCACAGGAATTCCATATTCATATCTCCAAAAACATTCATTTACAATAGACAGTTTGCTCTCCAAGCTTTCAGCAATCTTTGATTATAGAAAAAACCCAGGTATACAATGCGAGTCTCTAGTGAAAATTCTCAATTTTCCAACCCTTAAAATAGTGCAGAGGGTGGTATATATAGGAAAAAAATCTTCCAAATTACTTATTTACAGTTTGACCTAAATAGGTATGAAAGAAAGATATTTACTTTAACCTAATCCTATCCAGAAATAAATGCATAAAATATCTTGAGCTGCGCTGGGAGCAGCTGTATCAAAATGAGTTAATATCTGTCCTGGTGGCTCTATGTTGTCCATCTGTCATAACTGCGCATTGGTCTCTGCACCCTTGTTGTTTGGCGGTATTGAATGTTTTTAGCGGTGATTTGAGAGCTGGGATGGGCTTACACAACTTGATTTGACTTTGTTGGCTGCCATTCAATGTAACCTGCTTTGGGAACTGAAGTTTTCCATTAAACAATTTTAACTGGTACACTTTGTTGTTTCTCTTTCCTCTGATACTCTTTGACAAATGAATTGGGTCGCTTTTTTCCTTTGCTGTGGGTCTAATCACAAATCAATGGCCGTTGTTCGGCCTCTGTTTCCTTCAGAACTGTCTTCTGCTCTTCTCGGCAAGCTTCGCGAAGAAAAATGGGTCATTCGGCGCCTTTCGGGCTTCCTGGGGGCTGCAAAATGAAAAGATTCCCTAAAGATTCCCCATTCTGGCCTAATTTATCCAGCGATGAGCACAAATCGCTCATCAAAAACTGCCTCAGAAACTGATTCCGGGGCTCCGGAGTGCGATTTTCGCCTTCGCGCCAAAAAACTGATGATGACGTCAGCATGACGTCAGCGGATGTGACTTCGTACGGTGGGTGACGTCAGCGATGACGTCAGCATGATGACGTGGCGGGATGATGTCAGCATGATGACGTCATCACGTACGGACGATGACGTGGCATGTACGGTGGCAGGAACACGGTCCCAGGACACGTGGTAGGTGACTCAGCGGTACAGTGGCAGGAGGCCACACAGGCGGATGACGTGTCGTGGTGACTGGGCAGGGGGTGACGCAAGCAGGTGACGTGGGGCTTACGTCACAGGGGAGAGGGCGGTAAACGGTTTCTGGGCGCACCGCCTTTGGGCATGAGCGGTTTTGTCAGAAGGGGCTCTGCCACAGCCCAGGAGGTGACGCGTGGCGGGAGTACGGCGGCAATACCGCCCATCTCCCGGACGCTAACTTTCGGGCGGTTCGGAGATGGGACGGCCCGCCAGCCGTTGATCTGGGCGCAAGACGATCGGACGGTTGGCGGCGACTGTGAAGCGGCGGGGGTATAAGGGCGGGGATCCGGGGAATATTCCCATTTTAATATGTGCGGCGGGGAGTTTTAGACTTAGGAAAAGTGGGTTATGGGGTTTAAAATGGGCGGGTTAATGTATTTATAGCCAAAACTTAAGGTAAGGGGGCAGAAAAGAGGGTTTTTTGAGGGTTTTTAGGGCTAGGGGAGAGGTTGCTAGCATGACCAGGTGTCATCTAACTCCTGCTATGACTCGGATGGGCTAAAAACAGCCCCAGGTGGACCATTTTTTCCCGGACTTTTGGAAAAAATATGGCTATATTGCCAGGGAGGGGATATTTACATAGGGGAATTTTATATACATAGTTTTAGTAGGGGAAAGGGGAAAACTGATAGGGAGTTATATACTAGAGTTAGTAGTTAGTATGGAGATGATAAGCAGGCGCTAAGGTCAGGGACCTTAGGCTAATTTTGGGGAAAAGAATATGAAAAGAAATAAAATCCTTGAGTGAAGCAGATCTTTACCAAGGCAATCTGATATGGATGATGATGAAACTAAGAGGAATCAAGCAGATCTTGACCTCTTTGGGAAGTTAGTAAGTGACTTGGGGAATTAGAAGAGGGGGAGTTAGTGATGTCCACCTTTGAGCTCCTTTGAATGAAAACTGCCTGCACTGTGATCTGAAAACATACAACACTTTGAAACACAAAATTGATCATAAGTCATCATTCTGCAACCACACAGCTACCTACCCAGCCTACTTTCCTAACATTTTTTCTTCTTTTGAATTGGGTGCACTTAGGCTTGCAAACCCAGTTTTACAATTTTTCTTTTGGACTGCCCTCCTATCTAAATCTACACTTATTTCTGCCAAGGGCCCAGATTAAGCAGTTGGGTCCCTTTGATTCTCTACCTATCTACAAATTTGCGAAGGTTAAACTGTTTGGTCAGATTTTATTCTCTATATTCTAAAACAGGAAATTGAAACCTAGGGATACCAAGATTAGACTGTTTGGATCTCCCTTAAATGATAACTCTTCAAAGCTGGAACTACTTATCAAAATTGGAATACAGCAGTGGCACTTGAACTAAGCATACTTCATGTTAGCTTGTGGAAATATAGAACACTGCAGCCTGCAAAGTATGACATATTTGGCATGTAAAAATTTCAATCATGAAAAATGAAACCCTGTTGCAACAGGAGGCTTTAATTTTATTTTGGTACCACTTGCCTCCTTTCCCTTTACCCCCAACCTTAGTAAAATCCTCGAGATCTTTGCCTGTAGTGGCTTTTGTATTGCTCTCTAGCTTGTTCAATGGGAAATCCCTGTATAGGTGCCCATTTTCATGGCACTTACGACACCTAATTAGGACGTGTTCATAGTCCACCGCCTACACCCATTCTTTGTCATACACTTCTAAAATGATTGCATCCAGAAGTGCCCCAAATAAGTCCATTTCCACACATATCCGGGCGAAAGAAGTGTATTTTCCTCTTAGAGTAGCATTTGAGATCTTTATAGAATGCCCTGGATTGTTGTTGATAGCTTCTAGAGACTCCAGTAGCCAATAATCTAAAGGAAGGGAGTAGAGTCTTATCCATACCGGTACTGATGTGAAAGTTTCTCATTCTGGGACAAAGTTCATTACCCATGGTCGCATATAAAGGTCTGCAAAAGCATAAAAATAAGGTCCTCCCTCGAACAATCTGTCTTTATCCTCTAAGATTTTGAACACCACCATGAAGAATCCCTTGGACCTAAGGTGAAGGTTGATTTCCCCCTTTGATTTCTAGTGGTTTCTTATCCATGCTTGCAAAGCCTTCTCTGTCGGCCAAATCCCCATAAATTTGCAGATAAATGCATATTCCTCCATGTGATCTCTGTGCACCTGTAGCGTTGGGTCACTTAAAACGACCCGAGGAATAGTGGTCGACTTTGATTTACAGACCCCTGTTGTAATCATAGGAGAAAATTTCTAACATCTAACCTGTGTCCTCTTCTCCTTACTAGATTCCTCATGATTCTCTTCCTATCCATGAGGTCTGATATTTTTCAATTTTTCTGTATTCGTAGCCTGTGTTGCCACCTCTGTTGGTTTCTTGAAGTGCTGTGATCTGGCTCCCTCACTTCTATCGGCAACCACTTGACTGTAGGAGGGAGATGAACTCCCTACTCTGCGCCCTGCCATGGTGACCAGTGACAAAACCCTAACACAAAACCCTAGTTCAAATTGCAGAGCCCCTTCGTCCAAGTCTTACTTTTCTTTTCAATCTCAATGGTTTCACTTAATTTATGGTGATGGAAATGATCAACCCTAGTGAGGACCTAAGAATCCTCTAAGAAAATATGGTGTTTTGATAATTCAACATGTTTCTCTAGAGCAGAGGAGCGAGTCCTATAGTGTCTAAGGTCAGCTGCATGCTCTTGAATCCTCTGAGAAATGGAATGACCAGTCTCTCCAATGTAGGAGGTTCCACAAGAACATGGAATTAAATAAACACCCTTCATGCTTTTGGGGTCAATAGGATCTTTGACGGATCTTAAAGAGCCATGAATAGTTTTTAAAGGTCTAAAGGTGGAGCCAATCTATTGTTTCCTCATAATCCTAGCAATCTTGTCTTTCGTACCCTGGATAAAGGGAAGTTAGACACTAGAGGCCACCTCAACCGACTCTTTCTTTAGTTCTATGTCCCTGACTAGCTTTTAGAAAGGCTCAGAAACCTTGGAACTTATTATAACCATTCTTCTTGATGACATTTAAGAGATGGGTTTTCTCATCAGCCAAATGGTCTTCATCAAAAACCCTTAAAGCCCTAGTAGGTAGAGTGTTGAGAACCCCTAGTTTTTGAGCCAGAAAGTGTTGATATTTAGCATGAAGATACTATTCAGTGTGGGTTTTCTTACGAAAAACCTGGTGGGAGAAAAAAATATCATCTGTCTTTGAGATAAGCACATGAAGGAAGGGTAAGCTTCCATTAACCTCACATTCCATGGTAAATTTAATGGAATCAGATTTATTATTGAGATGCTCAAAAAACCTACTAATTTTTCTTGACCATGGGGCCATAAGTTGAACGTATCATCAAAAAATAATTTCCAAATTTTTGGCTTAAAATGAGCCGAAGCTAAAGCTCTTGAATCAAAATCTTCCATAAAAATGTTAGCCATCACTAGAGAGGGGAGAACCCATCGCTACCCCGCACATTTCTCATAGAATTCGCCTTCGAAACTAAAGAAGGTCGAGGTAAGACAAATCTCTAGAAGCTTGGCAGTATCAAGATTTGTTATGCGATTGATAACATCAATAACCTCCTTAATAGGGATTATAATGTAAAGAGAAACAATATCAAAACTAACCATAAAACCATCAAGCTCAAATTTCACATCTTTCAACTCATTCACAAAAGAGAAAGAATCCTTAACAAAAGAACTAGACTTACCTACTAAAGGTTTAAGCTTTTGAGCTAAATAATTAGCAAGGAGATACGTTGGCCCAACTATGGCATTGACAATAGCTCTAAGGGGGAGGCCTTCCTTATGAATCTTAGGAAGCCCATATATCTTAGGAGTGAGAGGGTTATTTTCTATAAGCTTGTGACTTAATGAGCTTGCAGATCTATTAGACTTAATATCCAAGACAACACTTTTGAAACCTTTTTAATGGGGTTCTTATTTAGCTTTCTATAGCTCCCACTGTTGCATAGGTGATCTAACATCTTCTTCTGGTAATCATCTCTATCTAAAATCACCACCCCTCCTCCTTTATCTGCTTTAAGGACAACAACATCAAGGTTATTGTTTAAAGATTTTAGGGCTTCAAATTCTGACTTGCTAATATTGCTTTTAGGTGGCTTAGCATTCCTAAGAATCATGGAATAATCATGCCTAATGTGATCAGACAACTCCAAGTCGGATTCAATGGAGCATGTGATCTCCTCAACCAGAATTTTTCTAGGGGCTAAAGAAAAATTCAACCATTTCTCAAGACTATAAACTAAAGAATAAAAAAGACATAGAAAAGTTAATAACCTTATTATTAAAAGAACGAACTAATGATTGTATATTATTATTATTATTGTTATTATTATAAAAAAATATTTTTGTTTTTATTAAAAGAAGATAATGAAGTATTATTAGAATTATTAATACTATTATAGTTACTAAAATCAAAATAGATTCATTAGAATTATCCCAACTAATATTACACCTATTATTACTAGTGTTTATATTAGCATTAATAATAGTTAAAAAATAAATACCATTATTATAATTACCATTAATTTCAAAGTTTATGTAACACCTATAATTACTAGTTTCCGTATTATTATTGTTAACAATGAAATAATAAATATAATTATTAGAATTACCATTAATTCCCCCAAGCAAAAGAAGGGTCAATGAAATGAGAGCTAAGGGACTTCAAATTTGATGGCGGAATCGGAGATTGAAGAGAAGAAGCTGATGACCAAGAAGTAAGAAAAGTATCTGAGGGGAGATCGCAAGAATGCGTAGGGGGCGGGTGACACAAAAAAGAGGCACAAGGGCCGTTGAAAGCTACGAAGGGAAAGGACTAGAGAGACACATCAATGGCACGAATATAATAAACTAGAAATTTCCCCAAAATATGCAAGGAGAGGCCGATAGATTTTTTTAGTTGGAAAAATGGTATAAAAATTGGGAAAATGGTCTGAGGGTAATATTTTTAGATATGTATGTTGCTACAATGGACATTTTTTTGCAACTCCATCCTAGATTACTTTTAAACTTCCTTAGCTACAACATGAATTTAAAGTCAAAGAAATACTTACAAAGATGGGCATGGTGTTTGAGACCTTGCATAGGTAGACATGAGGGGTCTTCTTGTTTCTTTTCATATTCTCACTTTTCCCCATGTCATTCTTGTTCTTTTTCTACAACTTCTATAACAACTCCATTAAAAACACATGGCATATTACATATTTGCAAAGTAATTCCTTTATGTTCCACATAGGAGTGGAAAGTCAATGGTGGCATTTGGTACATTGAGTGGGATATGTCTTTTGTGAGTATGAATAATGATGTAGTTAGTTTTGAAGCCTCAAAGGATACATATGATGCAAATGATTTCTTTTGCAAAGTTGTTGAATTCAGTTTTCCAAAGAAATTTGCAGAATACAGGACTATATATGCCTTTCCCAATGTTGTTAGGCCTAGGGTTAAAATCAATATGGATTTTGTGCTTGGAAGTCTTGAACACAATGAAATTATTAAAAAATAGTCACTACCAACAGATTTCTAAAATGAACCACTTCACTCTATGAGAAAGGATTATTGATGCAAGCAATGTAATTGAACTATTTTTCGAAGAAGCTTTCGTGCTTGCATAGTTATCCAAAACTATAATTAGTGACAGGGATGCCGTCATACTAACTTTCTATGTCATTTTGGTGGAATTTATTGCAAAAGCTAGATAAAAAGATTCAGTTCATAGCTCCATCTCATATCCACAAGATGATGGGAAAAGAGAGGAAATAATTGGACTATCTTTCAAATAAGCTTTTGTGCTTGCATAGTTATCTAAAACTACAATTAGTGATAGGCATATTGCCATACTAACATTCTATGCCATTTTGGAGGACTTTATTGTGAAAGCAAGATAAAAAGGTTTAGTTACTGCCTAGCTCCACCTAACATCCACAAGATGATGGGCAAATAGAGGAAATAGTTGACCTATTTTTCAAAGAAGGTTTTGTGCTTGCATAGCTATCCAAAGCTATATTTAGTGATAGGGATACTGTCATACTAACTTTATATATCATTTTGGAGGACTATATTGCAAAATCTAGATAAAAATATTTAGTGCATAGTTCCACCTAATATGCACAAGATGTTGGGCAAACAATGGTGATAAAGTTATAAACAGAAGCCTTGGAAATTTGTTATAGAATAGTTTTCGTACCTAACACAATGGGACCTCACTTTCCTAGAAGCTAAGTTTGCCACAATTCATGTGTAAACAAATCCATAGTTCATACTACTTTCAAAACTATTTATGGAAGAAATTAAAAACTACCTGCAAACTTAGTGGAACTATCAGGTGACGCATATGTCAAACGGGTAGATTCTCTCTGCCAGTTGTTTGTTTAATGTAGCGCCCTGCTTTATGTAGAGGTTTTTTTGGTTGTAAGCTCCTCTTGTTGATTAACCAGAGGAAATTTAGTAAAAACGTTTTTAATCCTTGTTTTCCCCATTACTGTCCTCAGACATATTGATGTGACAAACCTAGTTTGCAGAAACATCAATATTTGGTTGAGGATCATCGTTTGGATTCTGCAAGAGATATGGCATTCAATAAGGTTAGACAATCTAGGGTTGTCCAACATATTTCCAACCTTGGGGTGAATAATCAAACCTGTGTTTTGATGGGTGCAAATCAGATTTGTGCTTTGATGAGTTTAAACCTAGTGTCCATATTCACTACAGGAAATTCAAAAATCTAGATTCGTTGCAACGTTATAATAAGAATTGATAAATCACCCCATCACTCCTGGGCTGGAAGAATGATAGACCACCACACCACACCTAGGCTAGAATAATTTATAGATCATCCCACCACACCCGGTCTAGAGATTCTATATTTCACCTCTCTTATAAGTGTGCATTCATGATATTTACTTAAGATATTTTTGCATTTCATAAACCACATTTTTCTATCCTGCAACATGACATACCTCCACCGGAATGCTTTGGGGACACAGATATCCTTGGATCAAAATCTGAATGAGTTCCTACTGTCAAAGGACATCATTTGCTCCTATGATGAGGATATTTTATTATATAGAATAAAAAATGGAAAAATAGGCTAAATGTTTGTTTCAAAAATATGAAAAGAATATATCAATTCTTTAACATGTATAATTGAAAGTTGGTAGTATTCTTGATTTTGCAAAAAGAACTGTAAAAAAGAAGTGTTTGATATGATGAGCAAGCATAACTGCAAAATTCCATTATTGAAGGAATCCACTTGGTTGGGTACTCAACTTATTTTGCCATTAGAAGAATAAGGTAATTCAACGTACCTCACAAAGGCATTAACCATCAAATTTCCAAACTCTATACTACACCTACAAAAGAAGGTTTTGGAGGAAGGAATTTTGAATGTTCAAGCTAACCTCCTTTTTCTTTCATAGTTAAGTTTTGTTCTTTTCCCTACTTGTTGTATAACGTAGTATTTTTGTCATATTCCTTTATATAACTTCTATTCAAGCTAACCTCCTTTTTCTTTCACAGTTAACCTTTGTTTTTTTTTTCCTATTTTTCATTTAATCTAGTGTTCCTGACATCTTTGTGCATACAACACTAGTAACAGATCAGTTTAAAGCAAAAGTAACTATTCTTGTTTGCACAGAACATCCCCTGGGGTTGAATGTTGTCAGTTGGCGCAATGTTGTGGCTATGGTTTGAAATGTTAGAAATTCATGGAACTACGTAATGGCATGCATTCATTGTGGGAGACAAGGCACAACATATAGCTGAGAAAATATGTATAATGTTGAACAGCTTGGCTAAGAAAATGGAGGAACGAGGTTATGTCGCAGACACAAATTTTGTATTGGATGATGTGGAGGAAGAGGCAAAGGAAGACATGTTGCATAGTCATAGTGAAAAGCTAGCTATGCATACAAATGTACTGATGCTATAAAGCGTCAATTTAGGTCCTAAAATTTTTCAAATGAGCAAAGAAAGGCAAGGATATTAATGGGCTGAGACAAACCAGAATAGCAGGAACTTTAGTAGTAACTGTTTTAGGAAATTAATAATATATTATTATCTAAAAAGAGAGGCGTAATTGAGTGTTTTTGTTGATGAAACCGTACCAAAAATGTCCTTATGTGATATATGTACAAGTAAAACATTACCAAGTGAATATGTATAATGATGAGCAACTGAAATTTGAATCATATACAATGTTGATGAGTATTGTTACAAAAGTGGATACAATTTGTACATGCTTTGCAATGTATTTCTTGAGATTTTACATATTCTCTATACATCGCGACGTGTTTGGTAGGTAGTAACTAAACATATATACAATGAAAGTATTCTTTGACATCTAAACATATATACAATAAAAGAATTTTATGACATGTAGATGTAATTGACAATGAGCAGCTAATCATATATGCATGATGGGGCATGGCATCGGCAACACTAGTTAATGTTTATTGTGGTGCCAAATTGTGCGAGTTGTTCCTGCAATTGATTCTGCATTTTCCTGTGTGCATCCCTTTCATGGATGTGAATTGTTTTCTTGAGTATTTTTCTTATCTTCTTTAACAATTCAATGGTTGGACGCAAATGGTAAAGAGGCAATGATTGTTGGGGCAATATCCTTGTTTTCATATCTTGTAATGTAAGTTATTGTTGCTTGATTTCTTGGCAATACTCATACAACATTCGAAGGTAGCCTGTATCCATACCTATTGCCATCCAAAAAGAAAACAGTGTAAGTGACAATGGATGTGTTCGCTAAAAGCATTTTTTTTAAAGAAATGAATTAAAATAAATAAATTTCTAAAGAAATTTTTAAATTGCAGTGAATGCTAGACTTTGTCGTTCATAGCGGAAAACAATTTGTTTGAAGATTTGAAATAAAATAAACGAAATTTAAACTAATATAAAATCATATGAGGTTAAATGTAATAGCAAGCAAATGTATGTGAAATTTTGTTATGTAGTAAGTGGTGTTTACCATGTGTGTAAATCTAGAATACAGGTTGTACGATTGGCTAGAGTGTATTCTCCTGCATAGATTTTGATGCGAGCAATGATTTACCTTGCTATCTACGCTTAAGATATGGATTCTCATGCATTTGTGCAATGCGTGAGAATGGAAATGCTGGATTGATTTGAATGTATTCCAATGACCGCACTCTTGAAATTGCAGTGAACGTTAGCCCTTGTCATTCTTTGGTGTCGTTGTCTACTGTTGCTTTGTCTAATGTCATTCCTTGTGACTTGTGTATTGTTAAATCCCATGCCATTTTAAGTGGTATTTGACAGCGTGTACCCCTTGTGATGGGAGAAATGAGTACATATGTTGGGTATGAAATGTCTCATGGTGTTCCTTTGTATTTTTGAAATTTGAAAACCACGAAGGATGGTAATTCTGGGGGCTTTGAGTCAACTGAATAAAATATCGAGATGACTTTCCCAAGTGCACCATTGAAGAGGCCTGCATTCACCCATAAGTTGTTGGTGAGCAGAACTTTTTGTTCATTGCATAAGAGAAATTTTGCAAGCAAATGCTCATCTTCTGCTATAGTAGAAGTTTTTTGTCTTTGTTGTTCTGCAGAACAAAGCACGACTGGGATGTTCAATTTTTTAAGCATTTTCTTATTATGCAATACAACTGAGTTGTTCGTTGCATATAGGTGCATGGATTATTCAAATGTGCATTTCTCTTCATGCGTTAGAGAAGAATTTGTCCTTGAAATTAAGAGTTGCCAATATTCATGTGTAGATATTCCATTTATGAGATTTGTGAGTATTTCCCAGAAAGCAACCTGGGACGGGCTAGCTCCTTGTTGACGAAACATGCTTGAAAGTGTTATGAATGTGTCAAAGTTGCGCCAAAGTGTAGTGCCACGTGATGTCCCAGAATATAAAGGAATGTCTTTTACAAGTGGTAGCTGGCCTAAATCTCCAACAAGGATAATTGAGTGATTACCAAATGGTGCATTTCGGTGAAGAGGGAATGCCTCTCTTAGACGATCGTCAATGCGAGAAAGAATTTTTGGACCAATGAAGCTCATTTCATCAATGAGAATATATTATACACAACGGAGTTGCTCTTGCAGTTGTAGGAGTGGTTGGCCTTCAAGATGATGCATTTTTTTGATAGGGATATGAAGGTCAGAGTGAATTGTGAGGGCATTTATGTTGAAAGTTGCAACGCCGGTTGGTGCAAGTAATAGTAAAGGTTTTTTTTTTGTTGGAGAGTTTTCCACAAATTCATGGTGCAGACAGTTAATCAAATAGGATTTTCCTGTCCCAACTGTTCCTTGTATGATGATTCTGGTGGGCGTTTTGGCGAAGGGGTTTTAAAGTGTGAAAAAATAGTGGTAAAAGATATGTTTTGGGTAGGAGATAATGCGTGATCTTGGGGAAGGTTGGAAAAAGAATGATGTTGGTTTTGAATAGTTGAGCGATTGAATTCAACGAAATTTATCGCATTTTCTTGCAAGTGGGGAGGGATAGTAGTATGTGACCAATTGTGGTTGGCATCGAAGTCGCAGTAGCCAATCATGTCAAGGTCATCAACTGCAATATTGTAACCTCAGTGCAGTCGAGAGAGGATTTTCCATTGATTCATCTGCATGGAATCAGGAGGGGTGTCGGGGGCAGTTTGATCTTTAGTATGTGGGGTTTGTGGGTTTTCAATTTCTCGATGGACATGCCATGGTGTATATGTACCCTTTATTTGTTTCTAGTGTGCAATTATTTCAGCATCAGTTGAACCAATATCATTAGGGAGTGTGCGGAAGGGGAAATACAATATTAGTAATTCACTCCAGCAAATAGTGGCATAGGAAGGATCATCAGAGGAAGGAATGACATTGTAGAGGGGCAATACATGTACAATCATTGGAGGGAATATGTGTTTCCATTGGTTTTTTTACCATTGTGCAGAATATGACCATGAGCATGCAGATTCAAGGAGGGGAAGTGATTCTAATGTTCATGTATGCAAGGATGAAGCTTGGTGTCGAACGGGGATTCTTAGTATCGTGCGAAACACGTTTGAAAACAACCTTGTTAAAATTCAAAGAACGAAATGTATGGTTGCATAGAGAGAGGCAGCTTTTGTAACATATGGCATATTTCTTGCACTCCATATCTCTATCTGCAATTGTTTCTGTGAGGAGTTTTCAGATAACAGCAACAGTAGGTGCTTCTGGAATGGCACTTTGTGAAAGTTGTGATAGCATTTGATAGTAGCTCTCAGATCTTGTTTCTGCTTTTGCTGCATACTTTGCAATATACTTTAACATAGCATGGCAAGATAGGACTGGTTGACAATCAACGTTTGTTCTCCAGATAGAGAGTAGATCAGCATTGTGAATATTCAATCTTTCATCATTGCGAGCAGGGACATAGATGCTATGCCCTTTATCATCAATGAAAATTGAAGATGTAGAGTTTAATTCCCACAGCACTCCATACCGACAACTAAGTACATTGTCTTTCTTGCGGAGACAAGAAGATTCATGACACTTTGTATGACGTTGAACGCATTTGATGAGCTTTGTATAGTCTTCAGACTAGTTGGACTTGAATATTGATTCTGTGTCAAGAAGACATGGGTTATGAATTGTTGATTGGTGAAGCGAAACATTTCGATATTCTGCCTGACGTGGATTCCAGGCAATTATGTAGTGGTCGAAATAATTATCTGCATTAGCAACTTCCACTGCATTGTTCCAGTCAATTGGGTCCATATTTGGTGCATTTTGCAACCAGAGGAAGCCATGAATGTGTGTGGATCCTCTATGTTGCCATTCATATCTGAATATAATATGAAGGTAAATTTTGGTTAAAACATATACGCAGTGTAGAAATCAATGTAGAGGGAAATGGATATTAAAAAATACCTGCACCAGTAGTCTATTGCGTGGAGGCCTTTTTGCAGGATTTCTTTGAGGAAAATTGTAAATCTGCAGTGCATATATTGGGATGTTAGATGTGGGTTTTTAATTATGTTTTGAATTCTCCATTGGAAGTCATTGTCTAAGCTAGAAGGAACATTGGTAGGCATGATCATGTGAAAGTCATGCCATTTAGTAGTAGCTGCACTGAGAGTGAAAAAGAATGTCGGGCTTCGTATTTGCGTGATCATGTCAATGATTTCAACGCATCATTTGTTCCAGAAAGACCGTGTTCCTCATAGGCCTGAACCGAATAGCATTATTTTCTCTGGCAGTCTTGAAACTGGAGATTCACGGAGACACTGTCGCAGGTCTGAAACCATTGTTGGCAAGTTGTTCTCAATGTACTTCTTCACAAAAACACTAGCAGTGGTTTGGCTACGGTGGCACATTAGAATGTTATAAAGATAGTAGAAAAATCTTGGGTGTTGGCCAAATTGGTTATCATGGTAGTGCAGCAAGTGCAAATCATATTCATGCATCTCAACTTTTGTAAGTCTTGGTTGCATGATCATGGCAATGCCTGTAGGGAAGAGTGTGGGGAACGCCATGGCAAAGAGGCCTATGGTGTTGTATTCATTCATAGTTGTTGAAGATAGTGGAGGCCAATCAATAGAGCTTGTTGAATTTGCATGGGGCAAGTGCAAATAATCACAAATGTGCTCAAGTTCAGTAGATGAATTTGGGAGTATTGGAACGAAAGAAGAAGGTTTTATTTCTAATGGAGGTAGCATGACATCTGTATCATAAGTAGAATCAGTATTGGTTTGATGGGGTTCTAAAGAGGAGGTGGTTACGTTATGGAGAAGAGAAGAAATATCTGTAGGGTGATCTGGTAGTGCAGAAAGTGCAGATGAACTGAATTGAACATCACTGTAGTAAGGGTCATTTTTTATTTTGTATTCAAGTGCTGCAAGAACACATGATTTGCAAATGAAGAATTCATAAGCCTTTTCAGATGGATTGTGCCTTTTCAAAATGAGGATGTCTAAGTCAGAAATTGTTATGAAACAAGCTCAAGAAAAGATAGAAAAGATAGATCAACGCCTTAGAATTCAGCCTCTTCGAGGGGGAAACCTCCTGTTGAAAAGTGTGCAACAAGAAATGCTTATTGAGAATGCAACAAGATGATGGAGCTTAGTGAAAATAGTCGCCTTCACTAAGTGGGCCCGCAGGCTATTTTTGGCGCAAGTCTATTTTTAGACTATGTCTATTTTTAGACATATGGATCATGTCTATGGATTGCAGGTTGCTATTTATGGATGATTGGTCAAGTTGGGAAAAATAGATGGACTTCTATTTTTATGAAAGTGTGAGTGATCACAGTGTGAGTGATCAAAGTCTATTTGTAGACTGACTGTCAAAAATAGAAAAGTCAAATATTATTGTCTCATAATAATATTTGGACTATAAACTTGATCTTATTCTCTTGGAGCACTTCAGGATGAGCTACGGATGTGGTACATGCAGATCCCAGAGGGAAATACGTGGTTACCTATGGGATGACTAATATTTGCATGCAAGACTTCAGTTAGAACTCAAGTGAGTTGATTTTGGTGGACTGGAGGTGCAGTTGATGGAGTTGTGTTCAGTTTAGCTTTGTTAAACTGGTTGTATTTAGTCTAACTGATCAATAGACTAGATATGATTTGGGTGAATTAGTTATTAATTAATTCACAAGTTATTAACTCATAATACAACTATAGAATACATTAGTTAACTCAGTTTCATGTCAGTGCATGTTCAGTTCAAGAGGGACAGGTGGTAGAGAATCAGATTGCTATCAGTTGTGACTATAGTTGTGCACCAGATCTTGCACAATCAAGGGATTGAGTATGCCAATGAGTTTGCTCACGTATTTGCCCACATTATAGCTTGTGCTCACGTCCAACAAAGTTTGAGTGACTATTTTTCAGGTGAAATACGAGTTTGGGAAGCCATTCTCATAAGTTCTTGAGCAGGTATTGAGCTGTGGAGGCAGGCAAGCAGCGGAGGATATTTGGAGATCAGATATGAGTTGTATTGTGTGTAACAGGTGGAGCTGGTAATGGATTGCTTGTGATAAGCATTGTACTTTGTAATGTTACATGATTCAATCAATATAATATACAGATAGTGTGGGGTTTTTAGCGAGATGCTTTCCCCGGGATACATACTGTGTTAATGAGTTTGATTGATGCTTCTATGTGCGCCTGTGAATGTTTCTGCTTTTGTAAATTGATGATCAACGTAGAGGAGATTATGTATTATACATGTTCCGCTTATAATTGTATGATCAGGATAATCTCTGTGAATATGTGTTAAATTATTCAAAATTTCTTACATGGTATCAGAGCTAGATAATTGTAGAAAAAGTTTCTACATGGTATCGGAGCTGCTTGATTTGTAGAAGAGATTTTTACAGGATATCAAGCGAGGATTGATCATCGGATCTATTATTCAGAAAGTTTTTAGATTTTATTTATTCAGCCAGAGTCTGTGATCGGGCTAGGTAGCCTCTGGATTCATCCTTCTTTTGGAAGGTGAGATATCCGGTGAATGCCCAGACAGTCAATCTTTGTACAAGAAATAATTTATTCTCACGAATTCTAGGTCGGAGGCGATTGAGTTTTGAGCTGGAGGAATTCGGATTTAATTCCAAAGCAAGAGATAAACTCAGAAACATTCAGTATGAGAATGGAGACAGTATGCCCCAGTATCTCACGAGGTTCACTCAGTGTCGAGATGAGCTGGGAAGTGTGGGGGTGACTGTCGGATGATGGGGATGGTGAGTCTAGGACTCCTTGACCTTCCTAAGAGTTGGCATAGTTACCAGGACTTGGTGAATGGAAGGGAGAAACTGCCAAATTGGGAACGACCATGGTCGGATTTGATGCAGGAGGAGATTAGACAGTGCACCAGAGACAGTTCTTCATCTATGCATGATGAGGAGAACTGTGCCTTAGTGAGTAAGGCGAAGAAGGGGAAGGGGAAGGTTTCTCTTTCCGAATCCAGTTCTTCCAATGATGGGAAGAAGGTTGACAAGGCGAAGGTGAGATGCTTTCGTTGTCATGAGTTGGGTCATTATGCTACTAATTTCCCAAAGAAGAAGTCCAAGAAGGGATCCGGGGAAGGATCTGAAGGTGAGGCAGCCTCACTTGCTTCACAATTTGAGTTGGACTTCACACTCTTCGCATGCATGGTTTCATCCATGGTGGGAAGTGGTTGGTTTCTTGACAGTGGAGCTTCTTTCCACATGACCGGTGACAAAAGTTTGTTCAGTACTTTGGAGGAGAAGGATCTCCAGATACTCATAGGGATGGGTAATGATGAGAAGTATAGTGTCTCAGGTGTAGGCACGGTTATTTTTTAGAGGGAGCATGGAGCTCGCCTTACCTTGACCGATGTAAACTATGTACCAGGACTGAAGAGAAACTTGGTTTCGATCGCGATGTTGGAAGACAGAGGCTATGATGTGGTCTTTAGTAAGGGAAAGGTTTTCCTTAGACACATCATCACTAGACAGGTGAAGCAGATTGGTTCACGGGTCAAGAACCTGTATGCTCTTGAGGTTCAAGATGCATGCAAAGCCTTGAGCAGCGAGGCAACTGATGGAGACTTGGTGGTTGAGAGGGAGCGTATATTACCTCTCAACATGCAGAGCCAGAAGAAGTCTCAATCGATTATGGAGGAGCCACGATTGGTGCAACAACTTCAGGAGATTGTGGAGGAGCCACAACAGGGGAAGCTGAGAGGAGATCGAGTAGAGACATCTACTCATCCAGAGACCTCCAGTAGGGGGAAACTTCAAGCCAGGTGGGCTGAGGGATCGCATGCAGCCATACCTCCAGGTAGGAGGTGGGGTGATGTGGATTGATCATCCCAAGGAGGAGGGGCAGGGTCCTTGAGGTACCCAACCTCTTGGATGAGACCTTGCTACGGGAGCCCAGATGTGTAGTAGCAGGAACTGACTGATTGGGTAGAGACAAATGCGGATGGAGCGACAGAGAGAGCGACAGTGCAAGGAATCCCAGGACAGCGCATAGCTAGCAGGCTGTAGAAATGCGAGAGGCATAAGTGTTTTGCACAGTGCTAGGTGGCACAAAGAGGTGTGCAATGGTGCGAGATGCATGGAGATGTTGCAGTGGTGAAGATGTCAGAGAGGGAGCACTTGTCAGCAGCAGGTAGAGCTTCAGCATCAGAGGGTGTTTCTATCCCAACAGGGTGGTCAGTTGGGAGGTGCAGTGTGGATGCAATGCTGGGAGATAAAACTAGCAGCAGCATGGACGCAGTCAAAGATCAAAGTGACAGAGGCTAGAGCAGTTAGATACTGAAGAGCACAGAGATGCAGAGTTTCAGTCAACAGAGGCAATAGCAGTCAGAGACTTTGATGACAGAGCAAGTGGACCAGCCAGATGTGTTGCATGGAGAACATTCCAGAGTTACAGGATCGGGTTTGAGAGGAAGCCTTTCTTGTTGAGAGGGAGTGTTGAAAAGTGTGCAACAAGAAATGCTTGTTGAGAATGCAACAAGATGATGGAGCTTAGTGAAAAGAGTCGCCTTCACTAAGTGGGCCCGCAAGCTATTTTTGGCGCAAGTCTATTTTTAGACATATGGATCATGTCTATGGATTGCAGGTTGTTGTTTATGGATGATTGGTCAAGTTGGGAAAAATAGATGGACTTCTATTTTTGATGAAAGTGTGAGTGATCACAGTGTGAGTGATCAAAGTCTATTTTTAGACTGACTGTCAAAAATAGAAAAGTCAAATATTATTGTCTCATAATAATATTTGGACTATAAACTTGATCTTATTCTCTTGGAGCACTTCAGGATGAGCTACGGATGTGATACATGCAGATCCCAGAGGGAAATACGTGGTTACCTATGGGATGACTAATATTTGAATGCAGGACTTCAGTTAGAACTCAAGTGAGTTGAGTTTAGTGGACTGGAGGTGCAGTTGATGGAGTTGTGTTCATTTTAGCTTTGTTAAACTGGTTGTATTTAGTCTAACTGATCAATAGACTAGAGATGAGTTGGGTGAATTAGTTATTAATTAATTCACAAGTTATTAACTCATAATACAACTATAGAATACATCAGTTAACTCAGTTGCATGTCAGTGCATGTTCAGTTCAACAGGGACAGGTGGTAGAGAATCAGATTGCTATCAGTTGTGACTATAGTTGTGCACCAGATCTTGCACAATCAAGGGATTGAGTATGCCAATGAGTTTTCTCACGTATTTTCCCACATTATAGCTTGTGCTCACGTCCAACAAAGTGTGAGTGACTATTTTGCAGGTGAAATACGAGTTTGGGAAGCCATTCTCATAAGTTCTTGAGCAGGTATTGAGCTGTGGAGGCAGGCAAGCAGCGGAGGAGATTTCGAGATCAGATCTGAGATGTATTGTGTGTAACAGGTGGAGCTGGTAATGGATTTCTTGTGATAAGAATTGTACTTTGTAATGTTACATGATTCAATCAATATAATATACAGATAGTGTGGGGTTTTTAGCGAGATGCTTTCCCCGGGATACATACTGTGTTAATGAGTTTGATTGATGCTTCTATGTGCGCCTGTGGATGTTTCTGCTTTTGTAAATTGATGATCAACGTAGAGGAGATTATGTATTATACATGTTCCGCTTATAATTGTATGATCAGGATAATCTCTGTGAATATGTGTTAAATTATTCAAAATTTCTACACCTCCTTTACATTACATAAATGAACAATTCTTTGATGATACAAATGAAAAAACCTCCTTTCTATATATAGGAGTCTAATGAGTCACAATATAACCCAGCCGACCTAACAATAATAATATAAAGCCACAAAAATAACAATAGAGGGATTCTATGGGGCATAGTAATAACAATATTGGGGCAATAGGGGCACAACAATATTAATAAGGGGTATAACTACAATAGTAATGGGGTAATCACTAGTATTATAGGGACCCAACATGCCCCTCTCCTTCAAAAAAGTGTTTTCCTCAACATTTGAGTAGTTTTGGATACTTCTATATAAAATTCTCATCCTCCCATGTGGAATCTTCAATAGATAAGTTCTTCCACTTGATAAGATACTCCGAAATTGATCGATTTCGTAGTTGTTGAGTTCTTGTTTCTGTGACTGCTTCCGATTCCAATATAATTTTTCCTTCCTCGTCAAGTTCTGCAAAATTATTTGAACTGGGAGCTTGTCGCCTATAACCTTCTTTAAACATGAAACATGGAAAACTGGGTGCAATCGAGAAGTTGCAGGAAGCTCCAATTTGTATGCCATAGTACCAATATTTTGCAACACCTTGTACGGACCATAATACTTTGGTGATAATTTATTATCCTTATTAGCTTGCTTGAGGGACATTTGCTTATATGGTTGTATTCGTAGGAATACCCAATCACTTACATCAAAACTCCTTTCACTGTGATATTGATCTGCCTGTTGTTTCATTCTATTTTGTGCCAACACGAGGTTATCCTTTAAGAGTTGGAGGACTTGTTGTTGATGTTCGATGTGACGTTCCACTGCCTGAACCTTATAATTTTCTCTTAAATATGATGGTGGTTGATACCCATAAAGTTCCATAAATGGGGTCATTTTTGTTGTTGTATGGAAGGAAGTGTTATACCACCATTCAGCCAGAGGCAACCATTTGACCCATTGTGTCTGTTTATCAGATACAAAGCAACGAAGATATCCTTCCAAACATTTGTTTACTATCTCAGTTTGCCCATCAGATTGAGGATGATAAGATGAGCTATGAGCTAACTGAGTACCAAGACAGGAAAATAATTATGTCCAAAAATTTCCAGTGAAAATGGGATCTCTGTCACTTACAATAATCTTTGGGTTTCCATGTAGCTTTTGAATTTTTTGCATAAATGTAGTAGAAACTGTACTGGCCTTAAATGGATGTGATAATGCACAAAAGTGTGCATACTTGGTAAGTCTGTCAACTACCACCATGATGACACTCTTTCCCTCAGACTTGGGTAAACCTGTGATAAAATCCATTGAAACCTCCTCCCAACGTTGGCTTGGAATGGATAAAGGTTGTAATAGACCCAATGTCTTAATTGTTTCAACTTTATTTTATTGGCAAACCAAACATTCTGCCACAAACTTTTGAATATCTGATTTAAGGCCATCCCAAAAAAATTCCTTCTTAACCCTGTGGTAAGTTTTTAAAAATCCTGAGTGCCCTCCTAAGGGAGAAGTGTGCAATTCCATAAGAATCTTTTGTTTTAGCTGGGAATTATTACAGAGGTATAAGTGATCTTTGTACCATAACGAATCATTTTTCCAGCTAAATGTATCAGACGTACTGGAATCTTGTTGTAACTTTCGAATAAGTGCCCACACTTCTTCGTCATTCTTCCATTCCTCCCTTGCTTTGTTTATCCAATCTGGTTGGATAATAGAAATGGCGCACAACAATGCTTCCACATCCTCATCCTTTCTTGAGAGTGCATCTGCCACCACATTTTTCTTCCCTTTTTGTAGATGATTTCAAAGTCATAACCCAACATCTTTGTGACCCACTTTTGTTGCTCTTCAGAGGATAATCTTTGTTCTAAAAAGTATTTAAGGCTATCATGATCCGTTTTTACCTTGAAGTGTCTTCCCATTAGGTAGGGTCGCCATTTCTTAAGTGCATGGAGTATTGCCAACATTTCCTTCTCATAAATAGCTTTTCTTAAAAACTTTCCCTTGATTGGACGACTTTCAAAAGCAATGGGTCTTTCATCTTGCATTAGAACAGCACCAATTCCATTTCCTGAAGCATCACATTCCACAATAAAGGTTTTTGTGAAGTCCGGTGTAGCTAAGACCGGTGCTTGGCACATTGCCTCTTTAAGATGTTCAAAGGCCTTTGTTGCTTCCGGAGTCCATGAAAATTCATCTTTCTTCAATAATGTTGTTAGAGGTGCTGCTATTCTCCCATAATTCTTAACAAACTTGCGATAATACCCTGTCAACCCGAGAAATCCTCGCAGATGCTTTATGGATGTGGGAATTTTCCATTCCTTAATGGCTTTAATTTTGCTAGGGTCTACCTTAACTCCTTCATGAGATACAATATGACCCAAATATTCCACCTCCTGGACTCCAAAGAAACATTTGGATCTTTTTGCATATAATTGTTTCTCCTCCAATAGTTGTAGCACCTTGTCAACATGTTCAACATGATCCTTCCAAGACTTGCTGTAGATTAGTATATCATCAAAAAATACTAACACAAATTTTCTAAGGAATGGTTTGAAAATTGAATTCATCAAACCTTGAAATGTTGAAGGTGCATTGGTAAGGCCAAAAGGCATGACCAAAAATTCATAATGACCCTCATGAGTTCTAAATGTTGTTTTCGGAATGTCTTCAGTCTTCATTCTGATTTGATGATATCCTGAACGAAGATCCAACTTGGTGAAGTAAATTGATCCATGCAATTCATCCAGTAATTCATCAATGACAGGAATGGGGAACTTATCTTTAATAGTGAGCTTGTTGAGCTCCCTATAATCCGAACACATGCGCCATGATCCATCCTTCTTGTGCACCAATACTACTGGAGCAGAGAAAGAACTTTGACTCGGTTGAATTATACCAGCCTCTAGCATTTCTGCAACCATACGTTCAATTTCACTCTTTTGGACATAGGGATATCTGTACGGCCTGATGTTTGGAGGAACACTTCCTGGAATCAGATGAATAGCATGATCATGATCACGCATAGGTGGGAGACCTTTGGGAGTCTCAAATACCTTGGAATGATTGTCCAGGACTTTTTGGAGATCTGGAGAAATAGATGATTCTGATGTGGAAACATCTAGCGAACATAATTGTGCAATTACACCTCTTTGTTCCTTTTTTAGAAGCTTTGTCATACAATTAGAGCTGATTATCTTTCCTGGTTTCCCTGCAATACCCCTTAATTCAACTTCCTTTCCTTCCATAGAAAATTTGATGAAAAGTTCTTGAAAATTAAAAGCTATTGTACCCAAGGATTGTAGCCATTGGACTCCTAGTACAACATCAGCACCTCCCATTGGAATGGAAAGCATTGGGCTAGTCAATACATATTCTCCCATGGATAGCTTGATATTATGGCACTTTCCAGAGAAATTTATTGTTCCTCCATTTGCAATCATCACTTGACACTCTGGTGCTGGATATAGGAAGCAATTCAATTCTTTTGCTACCTTACAATGAATAAAATTGTGGGTGCTTCTTGAATCAATCAACACTATTACCTTTTTCTTCTTGATTTGTCCTTCTATCTTGATGGTTTGAGGAGTGGTAATTCCCACCAATGCATTACAAGATATGGTCGGATTTATTTGTTCTTCATCTAGGCTTTGTTCCTGGAGTATATCCTCTTCTTTTGACCTTTCTTGCTCCTTTTCTTCTTCCTCTTCACAATCTATGTAGAATAATTTCTTCTCAGCACACTTATGACCTTTAGTGTATTTGCTATCACAACTGTAACAAAGCCCTTTTGCTCTTTTTTCTTCCAATTGTTGTGGTGTCAACCTTATAGGTTGTGGAAGACTAGGGGCAACAACACTTCCATCTTTATAGTTGTGAGTGGTATGCTTCCTGGTTGCCATAATTTTTCTTTCCATTTTTCTTGCTAACCTGAATGCCTTCTCTAATGAATCAGGTTCCCAAAGGCGAACATCATGTTGGATATTATCCTTTAAATACCCTATGAACACATCAATCCTATGCTCCTCTGGAATATCTTTTACCCTTATGTTCAATTTTTGGAACTCCTCAATGTGCTCCATTATTGAACCCTTTTGTTTGAGACTTATCAATTGGAAAAAAAGTGTTGCTTTTTGTATCCTCATAATGTGCTATCAATTCTTCCGTAAAAATTGCCCAAGTGATAAATTGTTTACGAGAGCAAAGCCATTGATACCATACAAACTGATTTGGTTCCAAATATAAAGTTTCCATACATGCCTTTTGTGTGTTTTACACATTACTGAGATAAAAAAATTGCTCCATCTGTAATATCCATGTTGCGGGATCCTTGCCATCAAACTTCCTCATATCGATTTTTGGAATATGGTGGGTATTTTATCCAACATTAAAGTCTATGGAATCATGATGAACATTTATTTTGTTCGCATCATGAGTTTCCTTTACAACCTTTTCACCATTAGTAAGTATTTCTTGTAGAAAATTTGTCAAATCTGTCTTCAAGTCTTCCATGTCTGTCTTCAAATCTGCCATGTCTCTCTTCAAATCTGTCTTTGAATCATCCATCTTAGCTTCCACACCATTTATCTTAGATTCCACGCCATTTATCTTAGCTTCTGTTAGCTTTTGTGAGCGTGACATTTGTTGCACTTGTTCTTGCAATTTTGATATATCATGTAGCATTTCTTCCTCTTCTTCATGAGTCATGCTAGAGCTTTCAGGTTCCTTACTAGGTGTTTGTATTTTCTTTCCTTGGGGCATAAGTTACCAATAATAATGCCTTACTATGCCCTTTGAATTCCTTCAAAACAAGCTTACGCAAAAATTTTAAAAAAAAAAACTACACACCTTTTTTCACTTCGTAGAAGCCTGATATTTAATCTGATGTATCTCTGTAATTTTGGATCATCCAGTTCTAAAATTGTGATCTGTAGTATCCTTTTGCATCCTCTTTCCAATGCCACTGGTTTGATCCAAATTGGATTCTCCAAGGAAAAGTTATGCAAAATCTCCCACAGTGACCTGCTTATAGACTAGTTCAGTAGAGCCAACTTGTACGACGTGCCACGAATCACTTTTTCAACCTTTGGCTCTAAAAAAATATATACAAGAAACTATAGTCTGTCCTCGTTCTGTACCTTCTTATAAAATTTCAATCCGATGCTCAAAAAGAAAGTTATGATGATTTTCCCCAGGTCACCTGTTTGGAATGTAATTCAGGAGTCTGCAAGAAGACCAACTTCCTCAGATCATATCTCCACAAATATAGCTCGAAACGTTTTGAAATTTGGACCTGAGATTCAGTACGATGTCTTCTCAAATGGGTTTTTTTTTAGCTTCTGAAACGTCGCAAAAAAAAAGTTATAGCAAAAATTCCACGATGTCCTGTTGGGAGCAACGAAACCCTAGAATCCAAGTCTCTGATACCAAATGTTATGAAACCAGCTCAAGAAAAGATAGAAAAGATAGATCGACGCCTTAGAATTCAGCCTCTTCGAGGGGGAAACCTCCTTTACATTACATAAATTAACAATTCTTCGATGATACAAATGACAAAACCTCCTTTCTATATATAGGAGTCTAAGGAGTCACAATATAACCCAGCCAACCTAACAATAATAATATAAAGCCACAAAAATAACAATAGAGGGATTCTATGGGGCATAGTAATAACAATATGGGGGCAATAGGGGCACAACAATATTAATAAGGGGTATAACTACAATAGTAATGGGGTAATCACTAGTATTATAGGGACCCAACATAAATCATTCGAGGTAAGCAGTTTGCAATAGTAGTGATGTCTTGAGGGAAGCTAATTGTATGGCCGCTATATTTGTATTGACCACCACGGGCATGAGTGACTTGTAGAATGGGGTTTACACGTGCAATGAGAATTTCTTCAACTTGTGTTAATTGTTGAAGGGTATAGGGTTGTTCACTAGGGTTCATGTTGTTCAGTTCAGAAAAATGATTGGTGGAATTAGATGATGCACAACGAAAGCAAGAAAGGCTACCTTGTAGAAGTTTTGTTTTCATTCCTAGGTATGATTCTTTGCATATTGTGCAAACATGCATGGTAGAAATTTCATCTATCCTTTTTCAAAAGCGACGATGTTCTTCATTAAGGGGAGGGTTATATTGGATTTGATGAAGGTGAGGTGGGTTGGTTTGTATAGTTGGGAGATCATTTGAGGTGGGAAGGGATGTAGAGGAAGTAGTAGGGTTGTTGTGGTTTTTATAAAGAAGTCGTCGGTGTGCATTTATTGTATCCTTGTGCTGTGCGTAAAGAAGACGGCGCCACTCATTTTTATCTGCCTTTTGAGTGTTTTTTGGCATATCTAAACAAGTACAGATAATTATTGTTAGTTTTCATAAACGAGTATTGCATGTTTGGAGAATGTATTACATGTTTTAGAATTACTTTTTTTTATTTGAACATCGGTGAAGTGTAGGTAGAATAGGTAAAAGGAAAAACATGCAATTAACAGTATTACAAAAACATAAGTTATTATGGCATCTATTATTGAGAGGAGAAGAGCAAGATAACCATTATTTTGCTTTCTTCTGTTCCTTTTTTTTGGACAAGATTAAACGATAGCATGAATAGTTTAGCAAGCAAGAGATCAATGTATAGCCATGTAAACAATGAATGGAAAACTCATGTAGTAAGTATTTGCAAATTTTGATATCTATATTATGTAAAATACAAAGGGTAAACATACATATTTTGGAATAACTGGAAGAGAGTATTTGCAGCAAAAGTGTGCATTACAATAGCATGGTCGTAATTCAGAAATGCCAGTTTATGTACAAGTAGTAGTGTTTGAAGAGACCATAAAAAGCTTTCAAAGGCGGCGAATGACATGCCGTTTTGAAATGGACATTGCTTGAATGTCATTAAGGGCTTCTTTGCATGCAGAGGCATATTGAATTTCTTCTGAATTTATCAGTATTGGTTGCAAGCGCTCAACACCCTTGAAATAATCTGTTTTAATGGAAAGTGTTAGCAGGAAGTGACGTCCTATAATTCAGCCACAAATTTCTTGCAGATCAGTTGGTTCGATAGAAAGAAGGAACAGGTCTTTTTCCGTGATGCCCATGAGCTTGTTTCTTGCATCATTGAAAGCTATGACGTTCTGTAGGTGCCCAGTGTGGTCATGTAGCTCAATTTTAAGTTTGTAATGGTAGTCACATTTTGGGAAGTCACCGTTACATTTTGTACAATGCCAAAGATTGTTAGAATGCTCCACAACCTTTTTCATGCATTATTTTCCATTAAAATCTAATAAACATGCTAGAAAGTAGAAGTCGTCCATGTGAAGAGCAGTTATTGTTGCACGAACTGAAACCCATGTTGCTTTCTCGTAGGTTTTCATGTAAGCAATTTCATGAAACGTCTTTCATGGTAGGGCATGTTTCGAAGCAACACCATAGTTTCTACTCAAAGATGGAGAAGAAGAGCTATAACTTATTTCACGAAACCATGCATGTAGTTGATGAGTTTCTTCAACTTGTGGATTTATGATGAGAGTGCTCGTTGATGTCGTCCCTATTGTGGTGCCATTAAATTCAAATACACGTCCTCATTTGATTGCAAGGATTGGTGGGCTGTCAAAAGAGTAGAATTCAGCAAAGTTTTGTCCTATAGAGTCACAATGGTCTCCCCATAATGTTACATCAATGCTAAAATTTGACTTGTCTTTTAATATGAGTTTTTTCCTTAATGTTTCACTTACGTCTTTTAGTCAAATTGTTGATGTAGGTGAGGTGGAGGTAACAACACCAATCACATCCACATTCATATTTGGACTTGCATTTTTTATTTTAGCAATAGTTTTTAAGTGAAAGCTCTAGTAAGGAAACGTTGCATCATCTATGGGGCATGGATTGATAGTGGAAGCAGCAAACAAGAAAATTTCGCATTTGTTCTTGAGGTGGTTGTAGTTTGGGTTTTCTTCTTTGACTGTGCCATTTGAAACAATGTATAGTTGGCCAACTTGAACAAGACTGTAAAGAGATTCGGCCAATTCAGCAAATGCAGAAAGGTGGATCTCTTCCTTATCACGATTGATAAGGTCAAATCCAAAAACTTTTCCTGAGCCTCGCACATTGTTGTAAGTCTTCAATGCTGTTTTTACAGATGCTCTACCTTGGATTGACCAATACTTTCGGTAAGGATTGAGCGCCTTGAATGGAATAGTTGTAGTTGTCGTCGTAATTAGTGGAGTAACTACAGAGGGCAAGGTATCTTCTACTGATGAAGAGCTATACTGGGATGTACCTGCCTTTGCATGTATTAGTGTTGATGAGTCCTTGGTCAATGTTGCTGTACGCATTACAACTTCAAGCTCAACCACTCAGATGGACCTTATGAAAACAAATGAGAAATGAATTAATGAAGATTTTTTTTTTTTTTGTAATGCAGGAAGCATATAGAAGACAAAAAATAAAAAAGGGTAAATTCAAATGTTGGGCCTTATGAGGAGTTTTGAAGCACTGTGCAAGCTGCTTTTTTAAGCAAAATTATTGAGCCAAATTGAATGTCTTCAGATGAAACTTGTGGGCTATATGTTGATGGTAGCAAAGTCTTGTGTTGATGTGTTCCATCAGATAGAGTAATGCAGAAGTGTGAGGATGTTGTTTTTAATGATGTAATAGAACCAATATCGATTATCTGGAGTAGTGGTTGAATCTCAGTGGAACCATCCAGCAGTAGAGGAATGGAATTTGTAGTCAAGGATGGCTCCATAATATCAATAGAGGGATTCTTTTTCCGCGATAGTAGTACCTGTAATTCATCAAATCACCACAACACAAAAGTCTAGTAAAGAAATATGTGATGTGAATGCGGGAACTAATCTAGCAAGGCTAACTTTCGATGGTGAAACAATAATAAGGGCAGAAGGTATGAGATTAAATTGTCATTCACACCACTATAAAGATGATATGACCTTGCAGGTGTTTTCAGTTAAGGTTAGCTTAGGTACAAGTACTAGTTCATCAAAAGATCCATGTGATATTAATTTGGAGTCATATGTTTTTTCAATAGTAACATCTATTGCTACCATCAATTATAAGAAGATTTCAAATGTTTGTATATAGTTGCCATCAAGTATGTTTAACACCTCAATGAACTCTATTTGTGTTGCAGTAGTCGATTTCCATTTAATTATACCAGACAGTTTTGGCAAACTCGAACACTTGACACTGCTTAATATGGCAAAAGAATCCCCTAACTAGTACCATCCAGGGGCCATACAGAATCTCGAGGGAGTCTTCTAAAATGGTGGTTTCTTTGTCACATCAAGCTCATCTTCCTGCGGAGATAATGGACAAATAAGAGACTATTTGCTAACACTAATTAAAGAAGGAAAATTTAGATCTCTAGTCCCATTTCATCCCAACAGGGAAATTTTACAGATCAAGAAAACATCTCATTGGCAGTGCAAAGTCACTCAAATGCCATGCCTGGGGAGGCTCCACCTAGTGGTGTTGTCTATGTGGATGCTAGCCTTTCACATTGACTAGAACCTATAGAACCTAGCCTTCATTCTACACGAAATTAGCACATGAGCAAGCTCTCTGTGAGCACAGTCAACAGGTATTAGATCCTTCTAGGAAAAACAAATTACTACAAGAGATATAAATTATCCAGAGAAGTTTCTAATCGCAGCAAACTACTTCAATGACAATATCCTTGGCTGTGGACCTCATCAGGAAAGTAACTGAATTTATCATAATTGTTCTTCTAGGTTGCAGATCAGTACAAATAGTTCAGACTCCAGAGAAGCCATGGTAATTTAATTATTATAGTTGACACTAATCAGTTGACATTTGTTGTGGTGTTCAATCTGTTTGTCAAAAATGGATGCTGATTGAATACAGTACTTGGTGGAACATTGTACTTATTGTGGATGAATGATCAGTCCTATTCAGTGTGGATGAATGATCAAGAAAACATCTCATTGGCAGTGCAAAGTCACTCAAATGCCATGCCTGGGGAGGCTCCGCCTAGTGGTGTTGTCTATGTGGATGCTAGCCTTTTACATTGGCTAAAACTTACAAGACCCTATTGACAATGGCTACAGAGTGCTTTCATCTCAAAAAGGTGGCAAAGAAAATCTGTCTAAAGGTATAGAATTGTCTTCATGACAAAATATCATGGATCCAGCGATTAATAGACAATGGAATTCTCCACGATCTCCAAACCAACAAGTCGCAACAATTCATGCATGACCACTTTTAGAATCACTTTCACCTCCAAGTACAGATTGTAGACCTGTTTTTGCAGCGCCAGGAATGCAAAAATCGAAAGGTGTGATGGAAAAGCAGTCATCACCTTTAAGATCACCCTCAAGAAGTAATGATGAAAGGCCTATTTTGGGGGCCCTATCAATCGAGCAAGAAGCTCCTACTCAAGCTATATTTCTCAACAAAAGAATCATAGAGTTATAAAGTTCTCATGGCTTGGAAAGTTTTTATAAAGAAGTTCGTTAAAATATTGAGCATCCTATGTGGACTATTGATGTGTTCCACTAAGAGAAAGACATTTGTTTGGACAAAGGCAAGTGAAGCTCCATTATTAGTCTTTACTTGATTTTGACAAAACTTTGTGCGTTCAATGTGATAATTCTGGTGTAGAAATTGGAGTATTGATTTAGGAAGGACAACTTGTTGCATATTTTAGTCAGATACCAAATGAAGCTAAAAGGAGGTTATCTCTCTAAGATCAACATACTATATAATTGTACAAGATTTAAAAATATTGCAGCCATATTTTGTGCACAAGAAGTATATATTGTTAATTTATCATCAGGCCCTAAAATATATAAAATCTCAAGCTAAGTTACCAAGATACAGATACAAATATGGATCCAGATCCAGATACAGATACAGATCCCCAAAAATTTTGAAAATCTAGAATTTGGATGTGGTGGCGAAACAAGAGCAAAAAATATAAAAATACGTTTATAACTAAAAAAATATCAAAGCCATTCAGGAATCACAACTAATCATAACCAAAGAAGTGATTCCTCATGCATGTTTCTAGTAGTATTAACCATCCATGTATCATAACTGATAATTTGATAAGCTATAAGCATCATTGATATTTGATCATTTTAAGGATCATTTCAACATAAGCATAAACCACGTCATACATCATTTTTGTGAGCCATGTCCATATGAACAATGAATAAAGTGGTTTTCTTGAGGGCTATAGCAGGACTTAATAACAGTGTGGATGAAGTGAGCAACTTCATGGCACATAAAGATAGATCACACCTTAATAGCAGACCTTGACCAAAATCATAGATCAAACCTTCAGAGTAGACATTGAGATATGATGTTTATAGATCAGACCTCAAGAGAAGATCTCGACAAAAGGATAGATCAGACATTGACCAAGAATAAAGTTTCATGTTTTATCCTTTGGGAACTTAAGGTTTGGGGAACTTTTTATTAAAAAATCAATTTTGGGGGGGGATCAGGGGGTCAAAATAGCGCTGGAAGTTTGGAAACTGTTTCAAATTTCAAGATCCATTTCCTTTTCGATGGGATCTGTTTCATGGGCTCAAGATCCTTTTCCTTCTCCAAGGGGTCTACTTTTATGATAGAATCACAGATCCACAGATCCTTCACACAGGTGTGGAGGATCCGGTAACATGGTACCCAAGCAACTCCATTACAAACACATGGCATATTACATATTTGCAAAGCCATTCCTTTATGTTCCACATAGGAGTGGAAAGTCAATGGTGGCAGTTGGTACATTGAGTGGGATATGTCGTTTGTGAGTATGAATAATGATGTAGTTAGTTTTGAAGCCTCAAAGGATACATATGATGCAAATGATTTCTTTTGCAAAGTTGTTGAATTCAGTTTGCCAAAGAAATTTGCAGAATACAGGACTATATATGCCTTTGCCAATGTTGTTAGGCCTAGGGTTCAAATCAATATGGATTTTGTGCTTGGAAGTCTTGAACACAATGAAATGATAAAAAAATTGTCATTACCAACAGATTTCTAAAATGAACCACTTCACTCTATGAAAAAGGATTATTGATGCAAGCAAAGTAATTGAACTATTTTTCGAAGAAGCTTTCGTGCTTGCATAGTTATCCAAAACTATAATTAGTGACAAGGATGCCGTCATACTAACTTTCTATGTCATTTTGGTGGAATTTATTGCAAAAGTTAGATAAAAAGATTCAGTTCATAGCTCCATCTCATATCCACAAGATGATGGGAAAACAGAGGAAATAATTGGACTATCTTTCAAATAAGCTTTTGTGCTTGCATAGCTATCTAAAACTACAATTAGTGACAGGGATACTGCCATACTAACATTCTATGCCATTTTGGAGGACTTTATTGCGAAAGCAAGATAAAAAGGTTTAGTTAGTGCCTAGCTCCACCTAACATCCACAAGATGATGGGCAAACAGAGGAAATAGTTGACCTATTTTTCAAAGAAGGTTCTGTGCTTGCATAGTTATCCAAAGCTATATTTAGTGACAGGGATACTGTCATACTAACTTTCTATATCATTTTGGAGGACTATATTGCAAAAGCTAGATAAAAATATTTAGTGCATAGTTCCACCTAATATGCACAAGATGATGGGCAAACAATGGTGATAAAGTTATAAACAGAAGCCTCAGAAATTTGTTGCAGAATAGTTTTGGTACCTGACACAATGGGACCTCACTTTCCCAGAAGCTAAGTTTGCCACAATTCCCGTGTAAACAAATCCATAGTTCATACTACTTTCAAAACTGTTTATGGAAGAAATCCAAAACTGCCTACAAACTTAGTGGAACTATCAAGTGACGCATATGTCAAACGGGTAGATTCTCTCTGCCAGTTGTTTGTTTAATGTAGCGCCCTGCTTTATGTAGAGGTTTTTTTGGTTGTAAGCTCCTCTTGTTGATTAACCAGAGGAAATTTTTGGGGCTTAATCACAGAAGTTTTCAGGAAACCTGTCATTTCTCCCTTTTCCTATTTTTTGTCCCTGGCAAATTGTCTGTGCAAAAGAGAACAGAAATCTCTTGCAGCCTATTGCAAGTGAAATTAGGAATGGAATTCTTCTACAGGAAGAACAAGGGATTTCATATCAGCTGTTGCTAAATCAAATAAACAGACTCTTGATTTGTTCAAATTTAGTTGTGAAGCTCTGAAGATTACATTCGGTTGAAAGTTAGTTGTGAAGCCCAGTGATTGTCCCTTGCAGGTGGATTGCAAGGAATTGTCAGCGAAGTTAGAGCAATTTTACAGAACCCTGAATTAGTCTCCAAAGTTAAGGATGCCGGATTATGCCTTCTCACTTATGGGGATCTCACCGATTCTCAAGTGAGTATAATTTCCAATAATATATTTATCTTGAATTACATGCATATTTGAACCAAAGTAGGTTAAATATTCTGAAACAATTCCAAATTTCTTAATGAAGATTAGCAATACCGAAGAAGAAAACATGAATTTAATCAGATTTAGTTAGACAAACACTAAAAAAAAATTGTGCCAAATGATTGACTACTCGACTAAAACTTATATTAATGTGAAGGGGTGTGGAAAATGGTCCTCATTAATGGAAATATATTCTAAACTGAAGTTGAAACATACCTGCAAGGCTTACAGATTCGAGGCAGAGAACTGATTTATTCGACGCAGAAAATTGATTTAACTTGTACCTGCCATAAAAACCCACAATAAACCCATGGACTGAGATTATAATGCTATAAGCAAAAGAGACAAAATGGGATCAGAAAGGCTAGTTTGAACTAACCACTAAACTTTGAACAGAAGAACGAGAGAACTCTGAGCAGTTGAACGAACAACTTCTGAATGAAAAGCGCATTTGCTGGAATGAAACGCACATTTGCTAGAATGAAAAACACATTTGATACCTCCGATATCTCTGATGGAATCACCAAGTTTTTCAAATACCTCCGATAACCCTGTGAATAACAGAGAGCTAGCCAGAAACACAAGTCATGCAGAGGAAGGTGAACAGCAAAAACGGTAAACATTACTGCAACAGGTCGTGGAAGAGAAAGTAGAAAGCAAGAGGAGCAGAAATCGGAAAGCAGGTGAGGGAGGAATAGTCAGAACATATGCTAGTTGTCAAGTAAACCCTATGCCAGTTGTCAAGGTAACCAGATGCCAGTTGGAGGCTAGAGAATGAAGAGGTAGACGAAAAAACTCAACCAAAGGAAGGCCTATCGGCCTAAATATAATTTTTTTTTAAATTGTTATTATTGATAATTATAAAAATTTAATATATAAGTTAAATATATATATATATATATATATATATATATATATATATATATATATATATATATATATATATATTACAAAGTGGAATAAGTTTATAGAGAGTGATATGGTATTTTGTTAAGGTATTTAGTGGTGAAAGAGTCGTCAGTTTGAAATTTTATGGACAATAGTTTAGTCATGCTAAAGGTTTGTTGTTAGGCATGCTAGTCATATTTGGACTCCCATTACCTAACAAGAAAAAATATAACAATATTCTTAACCATGGAGATTTACCCCATTTTAGCATGGACATTATTAATTTGTTACAATACTATGGGCCAATACCATGGCTTATCAATACCACATTTCCAAAAAACCATAACTCACTTTATATGACACTTTTTCATATAAAGATTTTTTAATTAATCTATTTAATTTAAAAGAATGTCATCTAAATTGGCTAATGGTATGGTAACAAAGTCTATTTGAAAATTCATAATCTCCATGGTAGAAAGGGATAAATATCCATGGATAAATAACGTGTTCCATATTTTGTGAAGATTTTTATAAATAATAAAATTTTAAAAATATGAGATGTATTGTGAAGTAAACTGTTTCGATGAAAATTTTTAATTAGAAGAGATGTATTAGGAAAAAGTTCAACAAAATAATTTTAATGAAAATAAAAATATTCTTTAATATCTCATGAATACATATATTATATTATAAATTTATTAAATAAAGACTTTATGTTCCATTTAATGTATCAACCATATTCCCTTTCAACACTAAATACTATATACTAGTGATGTTGCTATCTAATAATAATCTTAGTCTATTATTTAAGTTGCAACACCAAAATAATATTGGCATGTCCTTTTCAAATCATTTGGTTGCATTAGAGTTACAACATAGACCATGTATCTAAGCTCAACAGTAATAACCTATTTCCTCCCTTTAAATTGATAGTTTTTTTTTAATGTGCAAACAGTAAACAAATTTCATATTTTGTATAAGATAATATTTTCATTTCCTTTTTCTTCTTAGAATGGAGATATTCCACCACCATGATGACAACTCCAATACGATGGATTATTGATGTTGAAAAGGTGAAGGATGAGCCATCTCTATCCCATATTAACGTATTAAGGTTGGGTTTTTGTATTTTTATTTTATTTTATTTTATGATATCAACACTTTTTCTTTATTAAACATGGTAGAGTAGATTACAATTTTTGTTATTTCTAAATATATATTATATATTATTAATAATATTTAATATATATTTTGGATAAGGTGTTTGGTGGGGAAGGTTATTGTTTTCTTATCAAGGTACATTTATGTTGGACATGGTGACACATACTTATGAAGGTTTGATTTGTTGCATGCAATGGGCTAGGGGAATTTTTTTCAACTATCTCTTAGCAATCTATATGGAGCTTCTTATCAAACATTGTAATCATTGTTTGATAGTTAGACATACAATCAAGCTTGTTAATAGATCTTGGATTGATATTTTCTTTCTTGAATAGCTTATCACTCTGCCTAGTTTCATAAATATTGCATTTAATGGTTGTCATGTGATGAGGATATGTTTTAGTTTTTGACTCAAGGAAATATTTTTTCATGAATTCATGGGTGGTATCCAACCCAGTTTCGAGTCTCATGGCGGTTGTTTAGGGAAGGATCCACCTCAACGAGCCTAATTTGAGAGACTTTTATATCTTTAGTAGTTGTGGTTCATGATTTAAATTCCTCTTTAGTGCCTATATGGGGTAACTAATATGGGCCCACGGTTACAGGGGAAACTTCTTCAAGGGATTAGGTAGGAAAAATGGGCTTGTTACTGATATTTCCTTCAACCCCCATGGTCATCTATATATTTTTTATACCCTTGTCAGCTCTTCCAGTGCTTTGGTTGGGTTCGAAGAGGAAACAACCATGCCAACATCCAACATCATCAAACATTTGAAGTCCTTCTTAGATTTTAGGTCATGGAAGGTGATTGATATTGATCACACATCTCCACCAGGAAAATTTCTTTGATCTTAATTATTTTGGTTTTAGTGGGGTTTGTTGATGGGGTCAGCCCACGTGGTCCCGTCGTTCCAAAACTGATGTGTAATGCACTTATGAACTGGACAGTACTATAATCGATTTGGTAATAAATATGGTTTTATTTTCAATCTCCTTGGGTTACGACATGGGTACGTTGATGGTTTATCGGGCGGACAACTGTTCCTCCTCGAGATCTTGGAAAGCTGCCTCGGTTTGGGTTTTACCCTGTTCGCACCCCTTGGGTAGTCATTGTTACCCTAGTCGTTTAGCTCTGTAATCTCTGGCGATTTCTTTTGTAATTATTGTAATGTCCGTGGTGAAATATGTGAACCTTGCTTGCCCGTTCGACTGTGTAGCAAGCGTTTGGTTGCGGTCATGGTTTCTGTTATTACAAGTCTGGGCCTGTAAGCTTTCGACCTCCTGGTGTCGCTTTGGTAAGGTTCGAGCTATAGTTCTATTTATATATATGTTTCCTCTGTCGTTTTGGTGTATTTTCCGGCTTGATGTTTGTCACGGTGCTTTTAGTTCACTGTCTACTCGTATCTCACAAGAGTTCATGGTTATTCGAGAACTGTAAAATTAATGGAACATTGGTTACAGTCCCGATTCGTCAGCTTCCAAGGTCGATGGGTTGTGCGACTTACTATGTTCGTCCCTCTGCTATCTTAGCTGGTAAGCACCCATTTCTTGTTGGACGTTATTTTCGCTGTTTGTTTCGGGACTAATGGCCCGGCTCCTCTGTGAGCAGGGGATCATCCGTTTGAGGGGTTTGTTCTGCAGCTACGGCTCACCTTCAGGTAATGTTCCTTGTTAACTTTCTCAATAGACCCTTTCAAATTCTCCGCTTCTTGTTTTTCTTCGGTGGATGGTAATTGACCCTTTCTCTGTTCATCCCTATGCAGGTGGAGTTGTTCGTTGGGCTGAACGCTTTGGGCTTCCGGCCAATCTGGATAGTATACGGGTAGAATTGTTCTTCTACTTCAGCTATACTAGGTTGGATTCTTGTATGGATTGTTGGTTTGTTTGTTGGGTACTAGGTTTGGTAACTTCTTACTGTGGGTTTTTGTTCATAACCCTGTCAATCCCCATGCCTGCGAACTGGGTAGGGTTTGAAGTTATGTCGAACAGTAATTTGTAATGCTGAGACAGACTTTTAATAGTTATGTTTACCCCGTGAATTTATACGAAAAGAAATCTTGAATTGCCCTTATGGTTTCGTTTGCATACCTATTGAATATGTATTTTCCTGAGAACTGCGTGGCCTGTACCAGTTGGTGTAACCTTTCATTTGTTTAATTGTCTTCCCGCTCGGTTCGAAATCTGTCATGAAAATGTAACAATGTTTGCAACATACAATAAAATAAAATAAAAATAGCGTTGAATGTACAATCTTTGAGGACGCACGTAGGAACTGTTTGTGCACTGAGAAAAAAAAATGAATATATTCCTTTCTATTAATTATCTTTCACCGTCGGACCCGTATTGGGCTTGTTTTCCTCCTTTTTGTATCACTGTTCTCAAACAGTTAGATAACTACTGTTAGTTTTTCTGTTGTCAATTACATCAGTTATTTCATATTTGAAACTTATTCATAACTAGCATGTTTTCCTTTGCTTGTATTTACAACAGTATATAATTGTTCGGCAACGAATGATTCTAACTAATACTATTGTTCCTAATTAGAACTCATTACATTATTCTAGGTATTTTAAACAGAAAAGTAAAATAAAAACAACAGATAAAAAAAAAAAAAGACAGACATGTTGTCCGTCCAGTGAGCTGTGTTCTTTGTCCTTCTCAGAAACCATGCCAACCTTCTTTCTATCTCCGCCCTGTTAACCAGATGCTCCTGCATCAGGCTTCCGGGGTAAAAGAATTTCATGGCTCTGTTCCATGAGTTCCTCCACCGAATAACCAGCCTTCTGTATCTGTGCCGCGTCGAGCCATGAGTTGTCCTCCATTGGACGGTCTCTCCACTTGACGAGGTAACGCAGATATTCCTTCCTACGCGTCTTCTTGGCTACTTGGGTGCTGAGGATCCCTTCAATCTCATGGGTCCGAGCCGAAGGTAACTGTTTCTTCCAAGAACTGCCTCCAAATTGGGTGTCCCGTTCTGGCTTTACCGCACTATCATCCTTTGCTTGGGCATTATATGGGAACAGATCCGCCACATTGAAAATAGGTGATATGCCTATGTCAGGTGGCAACTGAATCTCGTAAGCATTGGCTGAAAATTTTCATAGGATCTTGCATGGACTAATTTTCTTATATTTTAACTTATTATATGTGCCCTTAGGAAACCGTTCCCGGCGCAGATGCGCAAGGACCTCGTCTCCAACATTAAAATGCACCTCTCGTCGCTTTGAGTCTGCTTGCTGCTTGTATTTCTGTACGTTGTCCTGCAACCTTAGTTTGACTTTTTCATGAAGCTCGCTCATTGCTTCTGCAAAATCTTCCCCATCCGCGCTTCTCCATTCCAGCTTTCCCAAATCTCGCAGTTCATGTATTCCCCGAGGATGCATGCCATACAAAATCTGAAATGGGCTAAGTCCGGTGCTACGATTGAGTGAATTGTTATAAGAGAATTCTACATGGGCAAGAGCTCGATCCCATAATCGTGAATTTTCTCCAGTCAAACTCCGTAATAAATTCCCCAAGCTCATGTTCACCACTTCCGTTTGTCCATCAGTCTGCAGATGATACGCAGAGCTGAAATTCAATTGCGTGCGCAACTTTTTCCACGGGGTGCGCCAAAAGTGTCTCGTAAACTTTACATCCCTGTCTGAAATGATAGTTCTGGGTAGGCCATGTAATCTAACAACCTCTGTGAAAAACAGGTGTGCCACATACGTGGCGTCACTAGTTTTTCGGCAAGGTATAAAATGAGCCATTTTCGAAAGTTTGTCTACCACCACCATTACCGAATCATACCCCCGCTGTGTTCTAGGCAATCCGAGAACAAATTCAATGCTGACCGAGTCCCATGGCCTGCTTGGAACAAGTAGTGGTGTGTAACGTCCAGTATTCTGACTGTGTCCTTTTGACAGTTGGCAGACTTTACACCTGTTTACATATCTTTGTACATCTCTGCTCATTTTAGGCCAATAATAAAAATGTCCGAGTTGCTCCAAAGTTTTGTTGATGCCAAAATGTCCTGCTAATCCACCACTATGCTTCTCCCGTACTATATTCTCCCTCATTGAACAGTCCGGGATACATAACTGCCCACCTCGGAACAATAATCCTTCCTGTAAATTATAGTCTAACCATGGGCTCGCATTCCTCAACACGGGATTTTGGCAGGCTTCAAAAGCTTCCTTGAAATCTGTGTCCGTCTGGTACAAATCCTTCATATGTTCGAATCCCATCACCTGTATGCTACTTTCGTGTAAGAGCAAGGCTCTTCTGCTCAAAGCATCTGCCACTTTGTTGGCTTGCCCACTTATGTGTTTTAACACGAAAGTAAAACTCTGCAAGTATTCTACCCACTTGGCGTGCTTATGGTTTAACTTGTGTTGCTGCATTACATATTGTAATGCCGAATTATCAAAAAACAAAACGAACTCATTGCCCAGCAGGTAGTGTCTCCAATGTTTTAAAGCTTGGACCACTACATAAAGTTCCTTGTCATATGAGGAATATTTCTTCCAACTCTCATTTAGTTTTTCACTAAAAAATGCCACTGGTCTGTCTTCCTGACTGAGCACAGCGCCAATAGTTGTTCCACTTGCGTCACATCGAACCTGAAAAAGTTTATTGAAATCGGGCAGCCTCAAGATTGGCCTCTCCGTGATCTTCCGCTTCAAAAGCTGAAAACTGTCTTCTGCCGCCTTGGTCCAACAAAAAGTCTAACTAGCCTTTTTGATGGTCTCTAACATTGGTGCGCAGATTTCACTGAAATTTCTAATAAATTTTCGATAAAAACTAGCCATTCCGTGAAAACTACGTATCTCAAATAAGCTCTTCGGTGACGGCCAATTTATAATTGCTGCAATCTTTTCTGGGTCCATCTTCAATTCATTTTCTGCAACTACAAACCCCAAATAGACCAGCTCCTTCTGCAGGAAAGTGCATTTATTTAAGTTTATCAGCAGTTTGTTCTGCTGTAACTTCTCTAACACCTTTCGAGCATGTTGAAGATGTTCTCCCTTCGTTCTGCTGAAAATCAAGATATCATCAAGATAAACTATCATGAACTTGCCAATAAATTCCTTTAACATCTCATTCATCAATCTCATGAAGGTACTAGGAGCGTTGCTTAATCCAAATGGCATGACCAGCCATTCGTACAGTCCTTCATTGGTCTTGAACACTGTCTTCCACTCATCTCCTTCTCTAATCCTGATCTGATGATAACCACTCTTCAGATCTATTTTTGTAAAATAAGCTGTCCCACTAAGACAGTCCATCATGTCGTCCATCTTGGGTAAGGGAAATCTATATCGAATCGTTATTTTATTAATAGCTCGTGAATCTGTACACATCCGCCATTCTCCACCCTTCTTAGGTGCAAGTACTGTTGGTACTGCACAAGGGCTCAAACTTTCTCTTATCAGTCCCTTATCCAACAACTCCTACACTTGTTTACGAACTTCATCATTTTCTTTCGGACTCATCCTATGCGCTGCCTTGTTTGGCAAGCTTGCTCCCGGTATAAAATCAATATGATGGCTAATACTCCTCTTGGGAGGCAACTTATCTGGCAGATCGTCGACTACAATGTCTTGGAATTCGTTCAACAACTCCTGAATTTCTATAGGCAGTTCTGATTTTTCTGTGTTCAGCAACATCAGTCTTGTCCTCCTTACAATTGCATAATTGACCTCATTTTCCTCAATCTGCTTCACAAACTGTTTCCCTCCAATTAACAGTGCCTTTGTTCCACTCGGTTCCGCTGCATCCTCCTCCTTGATGGGTACAAGCGTATGTTTGATCCCATCTTTCACAAATTTATAACAATTTGTCTTCCCATCGTGTGTCACCTTCCGATCATACTGCCACAGTCTCCCAAGCAGTATATGGCACACGTCCATTGGCATAATATCGCAGACCACCGTGTCATGATATTTGCCAATGTGAAATTCAACCTCACACTGTTCATCAACTAGTAGCTGGTGGCCTTTCTGTAGCCACGACACCTTGTAAGGCATGGGGTGTTTAGGCCGCTTTAGTCCCAGTTTTTCCACCATTTCGGTGGCAACCAAATTGTCTGTACTTCCGCTGTCTATTATCAATTTACAGGACTTCCCAAGTTATTTGCAAACTGTTCGAACAACGCCTTTCGCTGGGTCTGTTCAACCACCTCCTTGGCTGGTTTCAACAACACTTTGTTCAAAATTAAAGCTTCCCCTGTTTCTGCCATGTTTTCTACCTCCCGGGGTTGTGCTTCAGCTTCCTCAGGCTGCACAACAAATGTTCCCCTCTGGCCAGCATGCTCAGCTTCCGGGCATTTGAAGGATCTGTGCCCCCACTTATGGCACCTATAGCACTGGACATTGGTCCCCCTTCCGTGGCCATTTCCTCGTCCCCGCTGATATGGCCGACCTCCTCTGGTGCTTTCTCCCTTCTCTGTTGTCCCTGAAGCTCTGGAACTGCTGCCTTCTTCGTTGTTTGCGGCAGTTCTCCCTTTGCCGTAGGACTGTCCTCGTCCTCTGCCATTTCCTCTCCCTCTCCTGTTGTTCTGTTTCCTGTTGATTTTTTCCTCCGCCTTTACAGCACTCTGAAAGGCTTCTTCAATACTTCGGGGAGAGAGAATGTTGATCTCGTCCAATATCTCCATCCTCAAACCATTCACATACCTCGTTGTTTTTTCGGGAGTATCATCTGTATAACCAGCACGTAAATTTACACGATAAAACTCTTATGTGTACTCTTGTACAATCATACCTTTCTGCCTTAAATTCTATACTCGCCGATAAAGTTCAACCTGGTAGTCTTTAGACAAAAATCTACCCTTCTGTTTTGCCACCATCCTTGGCCACTTTCTTATCGGCAGTTTGTTCATCCACCTTCTATCCGCTTGGACACTATCCCACCACAGGGCAGCGTGTCCTTTTAGCTTGGTCGCAGCAAATCTAACTCTTTTGTCCTCACCGATCTCCTCATTTTCAAAATACTTGTCTAATTCACTTACCCAATCCAGCAAGACATCTGCGGACAGACTGCCATCATAATTAGGGATCTCCGGTTTGGGTTTGTTGTTGGCTAACAGAACTGACCACAACAGCCTCAACTCTGGGGCTTCTTCCTCTGACCCATCTGTAACAGTTGCTGCCTCATCTTCACTGTCATCCCCAAGTTCCGGGTCTCTTCGCCTACCCGCCTCTACTGCTCCCAAGCGAGCTATAAGGATTCTCAGTTGTTCTCTCAATCCTTCGTCTGCTCCTCTGCGTGCACCTCTCCCACGTCCTCGTCTTTGTACTTCCATCTTCCTCTACTTCCTCAAAATGCTGCTCTGATACCACTTGATGGGGCCAGCCCACGTGGTCCCGTCGTTCCAAAACTGATGTGTAATGCACTTATGAACCGGACAATACTATAATCGATTTGTTAATAAATATGGTTTGATTTTCAATCTCCTTAGGTTACGGCATGGGTAATTTGATGGTTTATCAGGTGGACAATTGTCTCTCCTCGAGATCTTGGAAAGCTGCCTCGGTTTGGGTTTTACCCTGTTCGCGCCCCTTGGGTAGTCATTGTTACCCTAGTCGTTTAGCTCTGCAGTCTCTGGCGATTTCTTTTGTAGCTACTGTAATGTCCGTGGTGAATATGTGAACCTTGCCTGCCCGTTCGACTGTGTAGCAAGCGTTTGGTTGCAGTCGTGGTTTCTGTTATTACAAGTCTGGGCCTGTATGCTTTCGACTGTCTGATGTCGCTTTGGTAAGGTTCGAGCTATGGTTCTGTTTATATATATGTTTCCTCTGTCGTTTTGGTGTATTTTCCGGCTTGATGTTTGTCACAGTGCTTTTAGTTCACTGTCTGCTTGTATCTCACAAGAGTTCATGGTTATTCGAGAACTGTAAAGTTAATGGAACATTGGTTACAGTCCCGGTTCGTCAGCTTCCAAGGTCAATGGGTTGTGTGGCTTACTCTGTTCGTCCCTCTGCTATCTTAGCCGGTAATCTCCCATTCCTTGTTGGACGTTATTTTCGCTGTTTGTTTCGGGACTAATGGCTCGGCTCCTCTGTGAGCAGGGGATCGTCCGTTTGAGGGGTTTGTTCTGCAGCTACGGCTCACCTTCAGGTACTGTTCCTTGTTAACTTTCTCAGTAGACCCTTTCAAATTCTCCGCTTCTTGTTTTTCTTCGGTGGATGGTAACTGACCCTTTCTCTATTCGTCCCTATGCAGGTGGAGTTGTTCGTTGGGCTGAACGCTTTGGGCTTCCGTCCAATCTGGATAGTATACGGGTAGAATTGTTCTTCTACTTCAGCTGTACTAGGTTTGATTCTTGTATGGATTGTTGGTTTGTTTGTTGGGTACTAGGTTTGGTAACTTCTTACTGTGGGTTTTTGTTCATAACCCTGTCAATCCCCATGCCTGCGAACTGGGTAGGGTTTGAAGTTATGTCGAACAGTAATTTGTAATGCTGAGACAGACTTTTAATAGTTATGTTTACCCCATGAATTTATACGAAAAGAAATCTTGAATTGCCCTTATGGTTTCGTTTGCATACCTGTTGAATATGTATTTGCCTGAGAACTGCGTGGCCTGTACCGCTTGGTGTAACCTTTCGTTTGTTTAATTGTCTTCCCGCTTGGTTCGATATCTGTCATGAAAATGTAACAGTGTTTGCAACATACAATAAAATAAAATAAAACTGCGTTGAATGTACAATCTTTGAGGACGCACGTAGGAACTGTTTGTGCACTGAGAAAAAAAAATGAATATATTCCTTTCTGTTAATTATCTTCCACCGTCGAACCCATATTGGGCTTGTTTTCCTCCTTTTTGTATCACTGTTCTCAAACAGTTGGATAACTGCTGTTAGTTGTTCTGTTGTCAGTTACATCAGTTATTTCATATTTGAAACTTATTCATAACTAGCATGTTTTCCTTTGCTTGTATTTACAACAGTATATAACTGTTCGGCAACGAATGATTCTAACTAATACTACTGTTCCTAATTAGAACTCATTACATTATTCTAGGCATTTTAAACAGAAAAGTAAAATAAAAACAACAGATAAAAAAAAAATAAAGACAGACATGATGTCCGTCCAGTGAGTTGTGTTCTCTGTCCTTCTCAGAAACCATGCCAACCTTCTTTCTATCTCTTCCATGTTAACCAAATGCTCCTGCATCATTTGTTCTTTCAGGATAGGGTGAGGGATTTGAGCTCACTTCTGTGAGAGGGCTTCTTTCTCTCCAGAAGTCATTGAGAGTCCATTTTGTGTAAGGTATATTAGGCCTATTCCTAAGGAAGATTCAATTCTTAGTCCTCAAAGTTATAATTATTTTTATGGATTTTTCCTCCTATTCTGTAAGATTCTCAGTCCAATTTGGGGACTTAATTACTCCAAGGCAAGGTATCATGTTGCATCAGCATGCTGTCGTTCATTGTAGAGAATCATATTAAGAAGGGAGCATACTCAAGCCTAATAGAGGGATGAAAACTCAATAAATCGATTAAGGTAACTCACTCCATAACATGAGCAAGAGGAATTATTTCAGGTTGAAAGGGAGTTGGAAGACAAGCATCATACCCTTATAGACATTGGAGTGTTGGTAGATATGTTTTATTGGTTTCCAAATGCCAGGCATACTCATTGGAGATATAATTAATACATGTAAATTGTGGATACCTATATGCACTTCAAATTCCTCCTGGACAAAGTGTTGATAGACATAAATGAACTATGGGAGTACATTCTTCTCTCTTTGGATAAAATGCAACAACACTTGGCATTAATGGATTGAATGCTAGGCCATATAAAAAATTACCTGGGTATCCCTCCTAATATAGGTTGTTTTGTAGGTAGCAATAAGGAGCCCACCTAAGTAGATGTAACAGATCTCCTGGTTGACTAGAGGTAGTTACTATGTCACTTGCCTCCCAATGTGTGGTTACAAGAATGGGGTGTTTTTTTTTTTGATAAGAGGAAATGTCAAAATATAAATATGATCGCATAAATAAAATGCTAGTGAAATACGACATTTATCTATGTGATCCCATGTCGAATATTTTGTTCCCAACAATGTAAACTATGCATTTACCAAATCTACTAATTTAGAGGAACACCAGATATCTTCTAATAGGTAGACCATGTACTACATCAAATATGTCAAATGGCACTTGAGATGGCCAAGACTTGAGTATAATGATGAACAACTCACATGTCACCCTAGATGGGCGATAAGCATATCACCCTAAGAACATTGATGTGCCCATATACAAAGTGCCCACATTTCCTCTTTTCCAAAATATTTACCTCTTTCAATTAGATCTCAATTTGTAATCATATTACTAATTGTCTTTATATCTAAGAGCTCTATATGGTTCATTTGATTTTCATCCAATCAATTTTTCAAACAACCTTGTGAAATCGGCGGAGTGCAATAAAAAATATTACTTGATAAATCCTCGAGATGAGCCCAAATATCAACAAGATATAAAGTAAGAATTTGCAATTTCTGAAATCAATGCCAATAGGAAGGCCTCAAATGTGTACTAAAAATTGCAAAGTTTTTATAAGCTTTAGAAGGTTTTTTGTTTTTGGATAAAAGGAAAAACTTAAACCTTCACTAATATTAGATAAATCTTTAGTTCAGACAAGTGGAAAATCATATATTTGTAAGAATATGATCCTAGGAACCATAAAAAAGGACCCAAAAGATGAACTTATCCATGTAAGCAATGTAGAAGGGAGGAAACCATATTATTCAACATCAAAGCTAATATGATTTGAAACCTGCATTGACCTTATCCCTATCTTTCTCCTTGGAATTTATGCTCTATAAATTCACTAATCAAAAAAACAATGTAGTTCTTACAATGGTGGAAAACAAATATAAAGACACTTTGATGAGATAAGTTTGCCAATTAAGGTAGCTCAAAATCAACAATTTTGCTGGTTTGCGCAACAAATCATAGTTTTACAAGTTTGTTGTTCTTCATGAGTTACAAGTGTTTATGATTGGTCCTACAATTAATATTAGCTTTAATGAATGCCTCTTTCGAACTAAACTACGTGCCTCAGAGAATAACAAAAGTAAAATCACACTTTTCTTGCCATTCTTACCATTTAGTTACTATGTACTCTTGAGTGATGTAGGTGTCTACTGGTTCAAAGACCCAATACCATAAAGCACATCGTATAAATCGTCGGATCTTTAATATTAAGAAGATTTCCAATAATATTTTTTTTGAAATATTTACGAGGGATAGTCTTTTTGTTTTTAAATGTAGAAAATTGATTTTTTTTTTTTTTTTTTTTTCCTATTTCCTCTCAAATATTAAAGATAAATAAATTTAATATATATTTTGTTTAAAAAATAAAGGTATATATTTTGTTTAAAAAATAAAGGTTATTTTTTATTTTTATATGCATCAAGCAAATAATTTTTTAATAAAAATAATAAATTGAATTTCTTTATTGATATATTCTTAATATTTTACTTATTTGTAAATTTGTCTGTTAAAAAAGTTATAATTAGATGTATATTTTTATTTTTATTTTAATATTTATGTTATATATATTGAATTTTATAATAAATTTTGTGAAAATATGAGTTTATGTAATTTTGGAAATTTTATGTGAATGGAATTTTTTTTAAGGATTAATTATAACTTTAGTGTTTGAATTTATAATGTATAATCACATTGTTTCCAAGTTTTAAGTTGTTTTTATATTGAATTGTAAAATAAAGAATATTAATTTAGATAAAAAAAGCTTTAGATTTTTTTTTATGAAGTGGAATTTTTTTAAGAATTTAATGTATGTTTAATGTTTGAATCTAAGATGTCACTTTTTTTAGGTTTTAAGTTGTTTTTATTTATATTGAATTATTTTTCACTCAAATTGAGCTATAGTTAGATCATGTAACATATCACATTTTTTTCATTTATGTTGTTCTTCCATATGCACGACTTACAAATGCTAGTTTATAATTAATCATGTTTCCTTTACTATTGTAATTAAAATGAAATTGCGATGGATTAATAGCAAGGTTGACTATGTGGTTATGATAATTTTATAATAACCGAAAATATAATAAAAAAAAATTTACAAGGTTAAAGGGAAGCTAATTCACATGAAAGCAATGGATTAATAGCAAGGTTGACTATGTGGTTATGATAATTTTATAATAACTGAAAATATAATAAAAAATTATTGCAAGGTTAAAGGGAAGCTAATTCACATGTAAATCTTGTGAGATACAAATTCAAAAAAATAGATTGTTATATTTTTTAACATCTTATCTATAGGTTTTTCATTTATTTTTTTTAAACATCGAAGTAATTTTTATTTTTTTAATATAGAAGTACTCCATATTACGATCTTGCATTGCTTAGGCTAAATTTCTTATATTGTTCCAAACAATTATGTTATGGAAGTCAAAATTTCTTGTTCTTTGAGAATGGATAGAAAAGTCAAAATTGGCATTTTTTCTGAAAAAAAACTTACATAGATACTTACCTCTATATAGAAAATGTGATGTTGTCCTTCCATCCACAAAATTTATAACCAATAATTGGGTTGTGGCCCCTCCAAATAAGAAACCATGACTTGACTTGTATTGTGGTTGACCATTTACTTTTTAATTAAATTATTATATATAGCTTCCTCGAAATTATGAATACGTAAACAATGAGTAAAAGTAAAGCGTTATTATGACGTGCGTATGGATTATCCAGAGAAAACTACTACCACAGCGGACTTATAAATACACAGAGGTACTCAATAACAGAATGGCATACTCATTTTATTTCAGAATGGAGAAAATTCTTACAAGATGCTCACAGAGCTTTTGTAGAAATGGATTCTATACAGAGATAGACTAATCTCGCATTTACCGGACTTTTCACAGCTCAAAATTGAGCAAGTTACTACCGGAGGCTCCTGGCGAGGTATAGGCTCTGTCTCAGAATCAGACTTAACACCCAAACACTTGACTCTTCTAATGGTTCGGCCACTTTAGGTTCTTATCAGTGCCGAGCACACTGATACGCAGGCTTCTCAAACCAACTAAGGACTTTGAGTGATTTCTCGTGTTGCAAGCAGATCAGACTAGATGTCCGCAGATGCAGAGCAGGAGAACACTCGACTCAAACACACACAAAACTCTCCAAATGTCGATGCCCAACAAATGAACCTTACCCTTCTTATATAGGATGAGAAGGGGGGACAAACATTATTGTTGGTCGGACAGAAATGACTTAAAGCTTAAAGAATCATTACTTTTCAGTCTTCATCAGAGCGACATCCGCACAAATATTCGGGTCCATAAAACAGACCGAATAATTGCTTTCGGGTAACGCATGAGATATAGTCTGTAAAGTAGATTCATGTACCTAAAACAAATCGGACATTATGGCTATCTACACAGTGGATACTTTTGTACAAAAAGCCCACGGGAAAAGACTAGATGAGAATATTTACACTGTGGAAGCTTTTAAACAGTAAAGCCCACGGGAACTCTGGTCACAATTAAGCCCTTGTGACTGGTACGTAATCAAAATACAGTCAGATCAGGGAATCTGTTTCTTTTATAAAGTAGATCATCACATGCCTTTGTATAAATCCTCCGGACTATCATGGGTTTACCCAGTATGATTTGATGCTGGACTTTGGTTAAGACATACCATTCTAAGTGCTCTCTCATGTATTCTTGGAGGGAATAATTTGTCATGTGAAAAGGATCCCACTCTTGAACTGTCATTTCTTTGACTGTGCTGTATATGCGATGAAAACATTCCCCAATGTTGTACTCAAAACATCTGTGACAGTATTTTCTTTCATATCTTTCATGATATACTGGGTCCATGGCTGTTCTACTGACTCCGTAATCTGTCCACCAATTCTGAAACCATTCACATTGTATATTTTTCTGGGATGTTGCCATTGTGCTGAATTTCAACTTTGTATAATGGGTTTCTTCTCTGTCATCAACATTCATGAAGTCCCACCACAGCTTTTTATAATCTGAAAAATCATAAACTGTGTCGGGGAACATTACTTTGGGATCATTTCTGGGCCATTGAGCACATGGTTGGACTTGAGGGTGGTTGATCCACAAGTCTCTGGTTCGGTAGATGCAATAATAGCTTTCATAGATTCCTGTGTCACGGCCTCCATGGTGCCAGATACCTCCAATGTCATGAAAATTCGTTTCCAGGGCCCGCCTTGCGGTTCCAGCATCTGCTTTTGCTTTGTCATACATCATATCATGGATCCATTTTCTACCCTTTGGGTACACTTTTCTTTCAGGTACATAGTGCTGGAGATCAGTGTGAGGCTGTAAGTTGGCATCAAGGACTTTTGTGTTCCTTAATTGCCATGTGGGTCTCCAGTTGTCTCTGTATGTATCCCAGTCTTGATTATCTGGAATGGTTCTCAAGACCTCTTGTTTTTGGTGCTGGTCCCACTCAGTAATAATCATCATGATATGTGTTGTGTTTTGTTCAAGGTATTCCCTGCTGAGAAAGTCAGGAAGACAATTGTCCTTTCCTTTGATGTGCTCAATGGAAAAATCAAAATTTGCAAAGAGCGCCTGCCATCTGGCAAACTTTGCTTCTTCTGGTTTCTTGATGTCCTTGGACAGGACTTTCTTCATTGCTGACGCATCTGTTCTGAGAAGAAAAGGCTTGTTTATTAGATATACTACAAATTTGCTGATGCAATTCCATGCAGCTTTCACTTCTCTTTCAATAACAGAATAATTCTGTTCTGCTGGGTTCCATACTCCTGAGGCAAACTGTACCACTTGTTCTTCTTTGTCAGCTTTTTGTTTTAGAATTCCTCCCCAGCCTATGTCACTGGCGTCGGATTCAACTATCTTGAATGCCTCATCATCTGCTATATACAGTATAGGCAAAGACTTTACCTTTGCTTTGATTTCTTGCACTGCTCTGGTATGGGCATCTGACCATTGAGGGGGATTTTTGCCAAGCCGCTTATTGAGCACTTTCCTGTCACTGGCACAGTCTTGATAAAAACTGCTTACATAATTTAGGCAGCCAAGGAACCTTTGCAATTGTGTCTTGTCTTTTAAGACATCTGGAAATTTGTCTGCAAAGTCAATGGCATGTTGTTGCAGAGAGATTTGTCCATTAGAAATCTGGTGGCCTAAGAACTTTATAGAAGTCTGAAATACTTCTATTTTCTTTTTGCTAAGCACAAGCCCACTTTTCTTGATCAACTTCATGAAAATATTTACATGTTTGAAGCGATCATCAATATTTTTGGAAAAAATTAAAACATCATCAATATATACAAGTAGCCAATCAAAATATGGCTTAAAAATATCATCCATGACCTTTTGAAACTTTGAAGGAGCATTTTTAAGACCGAATGGCATGACATTCCATTCATAATGCCCTGCAGGAATACTAAAAGCAGTTTTGAACTTATCTCCCTCATCAATGGCAACTTGCCAAAATCCTGCTTTTAGATCAAATTTTGAAAATATTTTGGCTCCTGCAATTCTCCTGATCAAATCTCCTTTATGTGGAATGGGATAAGTATCATCGGCCAATACTGAATTTAGAGGCTTGTAATTTATCACAAGTCTAGGGATACCTCTAATTTGTTCAGCTCTTTTGTTTACATAGAATCCATAGCAATTCCAGGGGCTAGTGGATTCTCTGATCAATCCTCTGTTGAGCAATTGCTGAATTTCTTTTTGGCATAGTTCCCTGTATTCTTGGCTCATAGGGATTGCTCGGCTTTTACAGGGCTTTCCTGTGTATCCTTCTTTATAGGGCAATTTAATAGTATGTTGCTTTCTGTGCCAAAAAGCATTTGGCTCTTCTGAACAACATTTTTCTTCCAGTTTTCCTTTCAGTTCTTGGATTTTTCTTTTGATTTGGGGTAGTTTCAGCTGTTCTTCTACTCTCAATGTACTTTTTAGATCCTTAAGATCTGATAGCAAAGATTCTGCTTTGTCTAATTTCTGCATGGCTTGAACCATTGTAGAAACTCTTGGAGTTGAAACATAAGGAAGCTCAATTCTTTTTCTTCTACCTTTAGATGTGGGTACAGAAATAAAATAACCAGCTCTACTTCCTTTCAACCTGGCTGAGCCATGAGGTTCTACTGCAGCTAAAAAGACATTCCCTAATATACAGTCAACAGGGATGTCTGCTATGGCAAACTTCATGTATACACAGTGAGTATCAAAACATAGTGAAGCTCTAGGAATTTCATATTTGAGTTTCTTATTTCCTAGGCCTACAACTTCTCTTTCAGCAGAGACCCAATATTTCGCTGGAACATTTCTGATGTTAAGAATATTAATATCTGCACCAGAATCTAATAATGCAGTCATGGAAAATATCTGTCCTTGGATACAGATTTTTACCTTGACATGATGTTGCTGATATGTGATGGTAAACAATCTCATATCTTGAAAGCCAAAATTTGGGTCTAACCTTCCTTCAGCAACTTGAATTTCTTGGCTCTGGGCTGTTGTGTTCCAGGATTCTTCTTCTTTTTCTTCTTGAATCTCCTTCCCTTTCATAATTTCTACAATTTGAGCTTTGATTGTAGAAATCTCTGCTTTGACTTGGTGAATTTCACCACTCACTTCTCCCAAAGTCAGGGATCTTACTTTCCCTGGTTTTTGGTGATGCATTTGGAAAGACTTAGTGTTCCTTTCATAGGATGCATCGACAAACAAAGGTTTCTTACCTGATTCTTTTGAAGCTTTTGATTTAAGCTGATCTGTGAATGCTTCTATCAGGCGGTTCTTCATGGCTCCATCTTCCATTGTCCTAATATGTGATAAAATCTTCATTTCTGCCTCTTCTTCAGCAGATGCCATTAGGACTTTTTCTTTAGGAGGCTTTGTTCTTTCTTCCTCTTCGCTGGAACTGTACAAAAATTCAGAGTCATCTTCATAAAATATATGACATGCACATTCTTCTGAATTAGAGCAAGAACATTCAGATGATTCAGAATCAGTATACTGGCCCATATTGACTTGAAATTCTTCTTCTGAAGTGCTAAAAGAATCAAGAGACGATTCCTCTAGTTGGTGTTGTTGGGCTGAGTCTTTGATAATAAGATTTGGGCACCTTTCTGTAGCATGGGTCTTTGATTTACATCTCAGGCAAAAGCTTGGGCCTGAATGCTCTTTCTTAACCTGTTTAGCCTTTTGAGCATAAACAGCTGTCTTTTTTCCCTTATTAAGCTTTGATTCTTCCCCTTGGGGACATCTTGAAGCTGTATGCCCAGTCTGGCCACACAACCAGCAAGTAATTTTGTTCCATTTTTCTTGCTTGGATGTATGCAAATGGATGTCAGAAGGAGTATAATAATGGGTTTTTGGGATATATTTGTAGTGGCCCTTCTTTTTATGGCTTTTATCCCTTGTAGAATACTTCCTTTTATTTTTTGGATAATCCCTTCTATTTTTGTAGAAAGTCTCTTTGAATTCTCTTTTGGCCCTTTTCCTGGACTTTCTCTTTTTGACCAATGGGTCATCTATTGTCAGTCCATATTTGCTGCAAATGGACTTTCTATCTCGTAGTCTGGACAGTTTTTCCAAAGACTTGTTTACCTTTGAGCTGGTACAAAGACTTACCAGTGTCTTTGTAATAAGGGAATAAATTTCTCCCCATGTATAAGACTCAAAAGGCAACTGGAAAATTTCTTGCAATCTAATATAATCAACAAATCTAGAGGGTAAAGCAGCTAGATATACCTGCTTCCAGAGCAGGTTTTTGGAATCTTTCACCTCATAGATTCGTTGCATCCAGTCTCTATGGAAATCATCAAATTGAGACATCTTATGACATTTGAGGTTCATCAAAATGACCTCATGTTTGTTGGCAATTTCTGTTTCACAACCACACCAATGTTCTAAAATCATTGATGTTAGCGCACCAATCATATTGCTTATTACAGTACCATCAGGATTATGAATAACATCTCCTTTTTCATCCTTGAGAACTTCTGCTTCCATGGTCTCAATAAGTTTAGGAGAAGATTCAGTTTCCCACCATCTGAGAAGAGTACCTGTAAAACATTGGATGATAGTTCTGCAAGCATCTACCTCTGATTTTCCTCTAAGACACATGAGTTTATATTCAGTATACATTAAATCAATCATCTGGCGAATTTGGCCAATGCTCATGTTGTCTATGTTCCACTCTCTGTGGGAATCAGGGAAGAAAGTATGAGCTTCAGGCAATTTTCCCTTCCCTTCAATGTCAGGAGCAGAATATCTGGAAAATCTATGTTCAAGAGGCTCATAGATTGGGAGTATTTGTGTTTCCTGAGACTTTTGTTCTTCTGTTTCTGGTTCCCTAAATAAGGAAGCAATACTGATGTGTTCAGACTCATCATTCTTTGAGGTGGTTTCTTTGGGGAACAGCAGAGGGAATTTCTGTACATTTCTTATTGGATTCTCAATCTTTATATTTCTTTTCACCAAGAAAGAATTTGGAACTGGCTTCTCAACTTTTGTGACCTGCATCCTTTCAAATTTCTCATTTAAGCCAGTAAGGAGTGTCTTAGTTACATCAATATGTCCAACTAAGTTTTCTCCCATTTCTTCAATCTTATTCAATGATTCCTTGGTGTAAGAACAAGTCATGCTGGAATCAAATTGTAAATTATTCAAACAAGAATTTACACTATTAAGTGAAGATTGTACAATATCTACTTGCTTCTTTACATCTTCTGCTTTAGCCACATTCATTTCTAGACCCTTTAGAGCAGTATTGGTCCAATTTAACTGTTCACTAGCCTTTTGAATTCTACCATCAATTCCTAAGGCATTATCATCTTTTTGAACCAGGGGAATGGCTTTGGCTGCATTTGTTTTTTCTCCCAAGATGATTCCTTTATATGGGGGAAAAGTAGTAGGGGTTTCAACTGTGGATCCATCAATTGCAGTCCATCCATGCTTATCAGTCATACTGCTATAAGTAGCACCAGTTAAAACATTTATAGGAGCAATTTTATCTTTCCATGAGTAGAAAGATATCCAAACATTATTTACTTCCATATAATGTTTCCAATCTGTTGCTAACTTTCTTTTCTGATCTGGGGTATATCCTTGGTCAAATTCATCTGCTTGAGGATTTGTATACAAATCCCAATTCAACATTTCTTTCATCCATTTAGAACTGATTTGTGATTTTAAGCATCCATCCATAAGTGCAAAAAACTTATGCATTTCCATGACTGCATGCTTTTTACAGTCAGAAGGAATCTGTTTCAATCTGCATTCTGGAATCAGTTCTGATTGCTCAAGTTTCCCCAACCCATACCTCGGCTTTGCTGGTCTCATTAAGCAAATCATCTGAGTAAGCCTAGGGTCTTCTTCTTCTATTGAATGGATCATGAGAACATGATCTGAATCGGGCTCAGGCTCATGTGGGAAAGGAATATCAGAACATTTAAGATTCGGGCATGAGCTGATAGAAGTAGATGGAGGAGCAACACCATTGTGAGGATTATGGTGCAGATGAACATTCTGTTTGGCTAGGGTAAGCAGATTTACGAAATTTGTACAATCTGGACATTTTACTTCTAAAGAAGAAAAATTAACAAGCTGAGCTAATTCGAAAAGCTGTGGATGTTTACAAGAAGAAAAAGATGATGATGAACAGGCGGTATCGACAGTGGAAGGATCTCTGTAGTATTTGGATGATTTACAAGCAGCATCTATTCTTCTCCGATCAATAGTTGACCTGCGAGGAAAGGATATGACTGCATTGGAAGCATTTTCTGTTATGTTGGCAGAAGTGATATTTCGGGGAATTTGTGGCCTGGAGTGATTTACAACCCAATGTTCAGGGAATTGCAGATCTTCCCATTTTATCAATAGATGTTCAATATTTTGGTTTTTTGGGTCAGTTTTGACTACCACACTTGATTTGGAATCTCGACTGGGAGTATGACGGATTGCTGGCCATAAAGTGTTGGTATGTCTGAAACAGGCTTTGGTCTGGATGGCTATATTGTTCCTCTTTCTTTTCATATCAAAACCCGTAGTATGAATTTGCAGCTGTAAGATATCTTTAATGGTTTCATCAAACACATATATGGAAAAGTTTGGGAAACAATTAAAGTATGGCCATCAGACAAAGGTGCTACAATCCCACCGATTATAGAATCTGTATATCTGTTGTGCGTTAGATCTCTAACAGTAGCAAGCACAAATGTTTTTAATCCTTTATGGACCAAAGGATTGATGCCAACCCGAATGCAACCAAGATGCAGATAATTTGTCTTTAACCTTTTTGCTTCTGCTTGTAAGGCCTGAGGACTTAGCAGTGGTATTATCTGAATACTCTCAGAGTTCTCCTGAACTTGACTAACAGACTCTTTAATGCTAATTCTAGATGCAACAATTAAATGGAAAGGAGCTAAATCACTATAGACTTCAGAGGGTGTTATATCTGGTAAAGCCCATCTTGCAGAAGGCTGAAATTCCTCATAAGTAAGTTCAGCAGAGTTTAAGGTTCTACTTGAACTATTTTCAAACATTTCTTTAAGAGGATTTTCTTCTGGATGGGAATTATCTTCTTCAAGCTCTCGAAATGAAACAGACTTTCTGAATGGCTCCATTCTTACTTAAAACAGTATAGATCTAAGTACCAACCTTTAGAACCAGACGTTACTGGCTCTGATACCAATTTCTAGCAGGGGCTCCTGTGTCACGAGCTTGCTCTTTCTCTGTGTCTTCACTCTTATTTACAGTAATGGGCGAGAAATTTCAAATATTAATTAGCCTTTAAATTATTCTGATAAATTGTGATTGTGCGTGTTATTAAAATATTGTTATTGGGTGTGTTATTAAAACATTGTTAAATTATTTTGATAAATTGTGATTGGGTGTGTTATTAAAACATTGTTAAATGTTAAATTATTAATTGAATTCCCAATTATATTTCGATATTATTCAAAAACATGACCATAAAATATCTTTATCATCAATGTGAAACTATATAAAATGTCAACTATATTTATTAATAGGATTATAGTATATATTAAATTCAAACTTATTTTAAAATCTATAATAATTTTGTTTTATTAATAAGTTATAAAATATTTGTTATATATATTGAAATTTTAAATATTTAAAATCAAATATTTTTATTGTTTTAATAGTATTTAGATGTGATGTGATAATATAGTTTAAAATTAATCTTAAAGGATATTTTAGTTGGTTGACTTACTATTTCTAAACACTTGCTTTTTCAAAAAGTCACGTATCAAATTTTCCTAAATACCCTTCAAATTAAGCCTTACCAAATTAATCTACTATCTATTTCAATTTTCAATTTTCAATTTTCTAAAATATATAATTGTTATGATTTAAAATCGTCAATTAAAAATAACGTTTAAATTAGCTCATTATGTAAGCAGCGGTATAAAAAAATCATCAATTAAAAATAAAGTTTAAATTAGCTCATTATGTAAGCAGCTCTACCGCTATACCTGCACTAATTTGCTCGCAGTTCGAGTCACGATTTGAAGAGGCAATCATAATGCCCTAGTCTAACTATATGGAAGTAGTACTTGGACTCCCTTCTTTTGCAACTCCATTGTGAAGATCATCAGTAGAAGATGTCTCTCTCAAGTGCTTCAAGGTTCGTGAGATTACCCTCTCACTTACTTCATTCTTCCTCGCTCTTGCAATGAAGTCAATCAGCTTCACTTCCTTTGTTGTTTGAGTCATACTCCCAAGTCCTTTTTGCTCCACATCCTCATGCTTCACATTCGGATCTTTGGGATACAAGGTCATAGAATTCATCCTCGGTCTATACCCCAAGCAACTCCTTCTATTCATCGGAACCATCATGGTTCTTCCCTCAGCTGTGATCAAGAGAATGTCCCGGTCCACCATCGGTATGGCTTGTGCAAGCCTCATGAAATCTTGCCCTAGCACCATAGAATGATCATCCATGTCCACGATCCTCAAGTCCAACTTTCCGAACCACGATCCCACTCTCACTTGAGTGTTTTCCATCACACCAATAATAGCTTTCATGGTAGAGTTGACTGCTTTGAAATCACTCCACTCCCTCTCCATTTTAGCTTTCTTCCCAAAAGACTTTGCTGCCTTCTTACTCAAGAAGCTATGAGTAACCCCCGTATCCACCAAAGTTGCAAATCTCTTGCCCTTCACGGTCACCTACACAAAACTCAGCTTCAAGGCATCACCTCCTTCTGTCCGCTTTATCTTGTGTCTCACATCAGCAACCTTCTTCAAAAACTTGGCCTCAGAAGTGTCCATTGGCTTGTGTTCCAATTTGACATTCCTCCTAAGGTACTTCACTTCCTTTCTTGGCTCTTCTAAGCAACTCAATCCTGGCTCAACTTGTCTTCCTTCAAGCTTGTCCTCCATCGCATTCTGCTCAAGTGCACCAACCAAGTGTCCATTGACTACTTCCATAGAACTAAGCTTCTGAACATCCTCCGGATATTCTCGGTAGTGAGTTCCTAACCTGTCAATGTAGCTGAGCTCTTCCTGCTCAATTACAACGATCTTCTTACCAAGAAGCTTCTTCTTTATCTCTTCCTCAATTTGCTTGATTTCGGCTTCCACCATGGCACTTTTCTTCCTTAACCAGGCTCTTTCATCCAAGAGCTCTTGAAGACCAAGACCACTTTGTCGGATCTCCTCATCAAGTTCCTTAAGTTCAACATCTATCGTACTTCCGCATTGGCTTTTGAGTTCTTCAAGTTCCCTCCTTAGTTCCGAACAGCTTTCCCGAATCCTCGTGTTCTCAGCCTTCATCGAAACCCAGTTAGAACTCCATCGACCCATCTATTCCAACACTTTGTACCGGAAGACTTCACCTGCATCATGGCTAGATTCACCTGTCGTAGGTTCATCCACCATCTTTGCCTTTCACCCTTCTCCAAGTTCCCTGCAAACATGAACCAGCTCTTGTTCCACTTGTATGTGAAATCAGCTTCCTTCACCTGCAGGTACTTGTTCACCTGTCAAGCTTCTTCAACCATGAATCAACTTCAATACCATTTGTCACTACTTCCAAGTGTATACACACTTGCTTCACCCAGCTTCCTGCAAGACTCCTCCAAGTCTTCAGACTAGATCTGATACCATTCACACCCACAGGCCGGTGGTAGTCTTTCAACCGCGCTTGGAGAGGTGTGGTACCACCGAACACTTTCTTTTCACCAATACTTATGTTCGTGGACTACGCCTAACCACTTACTCCTACTTAGTTTGTGTTTCACAACCAAGTATTATTAATGTTTCCTTTATACCAATGAACACCCATACACATTCATTAACACAGCAATTATAAACGAGAACACAATTGCATAGTATAAAGGGAGGTGTAACTCCCTGAACAATGAGTCTGCCCGAATAATATATTATACAGTCTTTCAGTTTTAAATTGCTTTACAAGTATACTTGGAAACTCCAAGTTTCATACTTAGCCAAATTTACAACCTTCGGCAGACTTGGTTGCCCAGCTCGTCGGCGCCTCCGCACGGTCGTCGCACGACTCACCAACCCTTCATTCACCTTGTCGCACGATCGTGTTGTTTGCCCAACTTGGGTGTGCCTCCAAGTCACCACACACGGGCACCTCTGCACGAGTCGCACCTTCGTTCATAATCTCAACACTTCACCAAAAGTCATATCGTGCACACTTGCACGACGGGCGGGCGCTCACCCGAATCACCCAAGAACCCGTGCCAAGTCGTCGCACAAACCGGGCGCCCACGCCTTTGTTTCACCGTCGGGCGCTCCTTTGCACAACCCGGGCGCCACACCTGTGCACGCCCTACACTTTGATCGGTGAGTGACCCTACCTGCACCCTCACCCAAGATTAAGACAGCGTGTTTCTCCTTCGTGTAGCCTCGCCCAAGGTTGGGCACATCACCTTATGCGACCTCCTTATATTGTTGTGGCTATCCTTGTCCACACACTTCTTCTTTGTTGGATAAGCGAAGTTTCTTGCTTGTCAAATGAGCTCCATGCCTGGTATACATATACGCTGCCATGGATCAGTCGTGCCAACTCTCGGCTGACTCTTGTCTTTCATTAACCAACACCTTTGTTTGCCATTTTACATGGTCGGCCCATTGCCAACGCCCAAACTAACAAACCTTCTATCGTCAGATTTTATGAAAGAACTCACATAGCTCGTCCCTTATAAATATACGACCTACTCCTCACTTGTACACACTCCCTCCAAGTGTTTTGCTCTGTCGTGTTGCTAACTCGTGTGCTTGGTGGTTAGTAAGAACTGCAGGTCCTTACAGAAAGGATTGGAGAGACTCATCAACAACAGGAAGCGGACGAGAAAAAAACAAGAAACGACAGAGAAGAGAAAAAAGGTTGTTCAAATATAACCATCATAAAAATATAATAAAATATAATTTTATTTTAAATGCTTATTATTGATAATTATAAAATTTTAATTTATAAATTAAATATATATACGTTTTATAAAGTGGAACAAGTTTATGAGGCGTAAAATAGAGGATGATATGGTGTTTGTTAAGACATTTAGTGGTGAAAGGGTCACCAGTTCAAAACTCTATGGATAATAATCTAGTCATGCTAAAATGTTGTTGTAGCCCACCCAGAGTTGGATTCTCGAGATTTTGATGACTTAAATGCTCCTGGGTTGTAGCTACTCAAGCCACAAGTTAAGCATGCTAGTCATCTTCGGACTCCTATTACCTAACAAAAAAAATGGAACAAAATTCTTAACCATAGAGATTTACCCCATTTTACCATGGAGATTATTAATTTGTTACAATACTATGGGCCAATACCATGGCTTATCAATACCACATTTCCAAAAAACCATAACTCACTTTATATGACACCTGTTCATATAAAAAAAATTAATTAATCTATTTAATTTAAAAGAATGTCATATGAACAAGTGTCATAAAATGTGAGTTATTGTTTTTTGGACATGTAGTATTGATAAACCATGGCATCGGCTAATGGTATGGTAACAAAGCCTATTTAAAGATTCATAATCTCCATGGTAAAATGGGGATAAATATCCATGGATAAGAAGCTTGTTCCATATTTTGTGAAGAATTTTATAAATAATAAAATTTTAAAAATATGAGATGTATTTAAGTATGGGGGATTTACGCAGTGCATTATATTAGATATCATTTTTGGGATTCAACTGTGTTAAGTAAGTCATTCAAAGTATGACCATTTCCATGAGAGGTAGTCGTAAAGTGACTAATTTCTCATGATTTTTGAATAGTTCACTTAGCACTCATTGCATCGGGTGATGCTCACAGGGGTGAAGAAGTGGGATTGAAACTAGTGAAATGTGGAGAACGAATCACATAGCATCAATCATCACTTCCGGGGCTTGCACCCGGTAACCAGGACTTCCCAGGAGGTCACCCATCCCAGAACTCCTCTGGCTCAAGCGCGCTTAACTGTGGAGTTTTTCCCCACAATCAAGCCCACTTAGCTTGCTACCCCATTTGCAAAACCTTAGCAAGTATTGTGCCATATGAGATGTATTGTGAAGTAAATGTTTTAATGCTTATTATAGAAAGATGTCTATTGGTTCTATTTAGTTTATATGGCTTCCCTAATAGAAATAAAGTTTTTAATTATAAAATGTATTAGAAAAATATTCAACAAAATAATTTTTATAAAAATAACAATATTCTTTAATATTTCATGAATACATGCTATAAAATTATTAAGTGGAAACATTATGCTAAAGTTCAACAACAATATTAAATCCATTTAATGTATCAACCATATTCCCTTTAAACCATAAATACTATATACTAGTCATGTTGCTATCTAATAATAATCTTGAATCTAATATTTAAGTTGCAACACTAAAGTAACATTGGGGACTCAAGCTATTTCAATGCAAGGCATGTCCTTTTCAAATCATTTGGTTGCATCAGAATTACAACATGGACCATCTATCTAATCTCAACAGTAATAACCTATTTCCTTCCATTAAATTGATAATTTTTTATGTGAAAACATATAACCAAATTTCATATTTTTGTCTAAGATAATATTTTCATTTCGTTCTTCTTCTTAGAATGGAGATATTTTACCATGATGACAACCCCAACACAATGGATTATTAATGTTGAAAAGGTGAAGGTTGAGCCATCTCTATCTCATATTAAGGTTGGGTTTTTTATTTTTAATTTTTTTAATTTTATGATATCAACTCTTTTTCTTTATTAAACAGTATAGAGTATATTACCTTTCTTGTTATTTCTAAATATATATTATACTATTAATAATATTTAATATATACTTCGGATAAGGTGTTTGATTTGAAAAATGGTGGAGAAGGTTATTATTTTCCCACCAAGGCACATGCATGTTGGACATGGTGACACATCCCCATAAAGGTTTGACTGGCTGCATGCAATGGGCTAGGGGAAGCCTCTTCAACTATCTCCTAGTAATCTACATGGAGCTCCTTATCAAACATTGTAATCATTGTTTGATAGTTATACATACAATCAAGCTTGTTAACAGATCTTAGATTGATATTTTCTTTCTTGAAGAGCTTATCACTCTATCTAGTTTAATAAATATTGCATTTAATGGTTGCCATGTGATGAGGTTATGTTTTAGTTTTTGACTCAAGGAAATCATTTTTCATGAATCCATGGGTGGTATCCAACCCAGATTCGAGTCTCATGGTAGCTGTTCGCCTAAATTGAGAGACTTTTGTATCTTTAGTAGTTGTGGTTCATGATTTAAATTCCTTTTCGGTGCCTATATGGGGTAACTAATATGGGCCCATGTTACAGGGGAAACTCTGTCATGGGATTAGGTAGGAAAAATGGGCTCGTTACTAATGTTTCCTTCAACCCCCATGGTCATCTATATATTTTCTATACCCTTGTCAGCTCTTCCAATGCTTCAATTGGGTTCGAAGAGGAAACAATCATGCCAACATCTTCAAACATTTGAAGTCCTTCCTAGATTTTAGGTCATGGAAGGTGAATGATATTGGTCACACATCTCCACCATGAAAATTTCGTTGATCTTCATTATTTTGGTTTTAGTGTGGTTTGTTCTTTCAGGATAGGGTGAGGGATTTGAGCTCCCTTCTGTGAGAGGGTCTTCTTTCTCTCCAGAAGTCACTGAGATTCCATTTTGTGTAAGGTATATTAGGCCTCTTCCTAAGGAAGATTCCATTCTCAGTCATAAAAATTCTAATTAATTTTATGGATTTTTCCTCCTATTCTATAAGATTCTCAGTCTAATTTGGGGACCGAATTACTCCAAGGCAAGGTATCATGTTGCATCAGCATGCCCGTGTTCATTGTAGAGAAACATATTAAGAAGGGGGCATACTCAAGCCTAATAGAGGGATGAAAACTCAATAAATCGATTAAGGTAACTCACTCCATAACATGAGCAAGAGGAATTATTTCGGGTTGAAAGGGAGTTGGAAGACAAGCATTGCACCCTTATAGACATTGGAGTGTTGGTAGATATTTTTTATTGGGTTCCAAATGCCAGACATACTTGTTGGAGATATAACTAATACATGTAAATTGTAGATACCTATATGCACTTCAAATTCCTCCTAGACAAAGTGCTGATAGACATAAATGAACTCTTGGATGACATTCTTCTCTCTTTCGATAAAATGCAACAACACTTGAAATTAATGGATCAAAGGCTAGGTCATATAAAAAATTACCTGGGTATCCCTCCTAATATAGTTTGTTCTCTAAGTAGAAATAAGGAGCCCATCTAAGTAGATGTAACAGACCTCCTGGTTGACTAGAGGTAGTTCCTATGTCACTTGACTCCCAATGTGTGGTTATGAGAATGGAGTGATTTTTTTTTTTTTACAAGAGGAAATGTCAGAATATAAAGATGAAAGCATAAATATAGTGCTAGCGAAATACAACATTTATCTATGTGATCCCATGTCGAAGATTTTGTTCCCAACAATGTAAAATATGCATTTACCAAATCTATTAATTTAGAGGAACACGAGATATCTTCTAATACGTAGACCATGTACTGCATCAAATATGTCAAATGGCACCTCAGATGGCCAAGACTTGAATATAATGATGAACAACTCACATATCACCCCTAGATGGGCAATGAGCATATCACCCTAAGAACATTAAAGTGCCAGTATACACAGGCCCACATTTCATCTTTTCCAAAATATTTACCTCTTTCAATTAGATCTTAGTTTGTAATCATATTCCTAATTGTATATATATCTAAGAGCTCTATATGGTTCATTTGAATTTCATCCAACTAATTTTTCAAACAACCTTGTGAAACCAATGGAGTGTAATGAAAAATATTACTTGATAAATCCTCAAGATGAGCCCAGATATCAATAAGCTATAAAGTAAGAATTTGCAATTTCTGACATCAATGCCAATAGGAAGTCCTCAAATGTGTACTAAAAATTGCAAAGTTTTTTATGAGATTTAGAAGGGTTTTTTTTTTTTTTTTTAAAGGAAAAGCTAAAACCTTCAGTAATATTCGATAAATATTTAGTTCAGACAACTGGAAACTCATATATTTGTAAGAATATGATCCTAGGAACCACAAAGAGGGACCAAAAATTTGAACATATCCATGTAAGAAATGCAGAAGGGAGGAAAATAGATTATTCAACGTCAAAGCTAATAGTTGATTTAAAACCTGCATTGACGTTATCCCTATCTTTCTCCTTGGAATTTATGCTCTAGAAAATCACTAATCAATAAAACAATATAGTTCTTACAATGGTGGAAAATAAATATAGAGACACTTTGATGAGATGAGTTTGTCAATTAACGTAGCTCAAAATCAACAATTTTCTTGTTTGTGCAATAAATCATGAGTTTTACAATTTTTTGTTCTTCATGGGTTACAAGTGTTTATGATTGGACCTACAATTAATATTAGCTTTAATGAATGCCTCTTTTGAACTACGTGCCTCAGAGAATAACAAAAGTAAATTCACTAGTTTTCTTGCAATTCTTACCATTTGGTTACCATGTACTCTTGAGTGATGTAGATGTCTATTGGTTCAAAGACCTAATGCCTTATCTCAAGACCTTCAAATCTGGGATACTTTATACACAAAATTACAAGTACAATGAGACAAAGTCATTAAATCTACCTGAACATCTAAACTCGGGTTTCTACTTTACTTGATCTCATCATGCAACCACTGTTGTTTTAGATAATATTATAAAGCATGTTGCACTATCAAATCTGTGAGAAAAACCAAGCTTCTATGAGCCGAGAAGGGGATGTAAAATAGAGTAAGTAATTACCTGTGTGTAAAAAAATAAAGACAAATGAATATGATATATGGTATTATAATATAAGGAACGATTTTAGTGAAATTGTCAATAATTATTCTCACAACGCAATAACCCTGAACTAGATCTCAAATTCTCTTGTGCAAAAATTTAATGACTAACACACATGATGCTCTATAACAAGAAACATTTTGTTCCTTTGGTGGACCTATTCAAACATCACTATGAAATTATTTACAAATCCAATCTCATTATATTCCATTTCAGGGTGTCACCTTATCTTCGATGTTAGGAACCTTGTAAAATACCTTTATTACTAGTTGTTAAATTATATCCAGCAAAAATATTTGGGTGGAAACTCCACAACATGCAATACAAAAATGCCAATTTCCATAAAATCAAGAATCTGCGTCATTAACAATTCCCACAACTCTAGTTTTCCCAAGGTTAAAACTAACAACTTAGAACTAACAATCAGACAATAAATTGATTCCAGAATCCATTCTAATTGTTTGGAAATAGCCACTAAACAATCCAATCATGTACTACTTGTTTAATATCATAGTTAGACATGATATACACTCCCTTGCAAAATGCAGAGCTATGCCCAATAAAATATCAAACAATAGCCACATTTTTCATACCATTTGACAATTATTAATTGGAGATATTTGCAGCACAATAAATATGAGAGAAGGCATATATGTCAAAGGAGGATAGATAACTAGGTTAAGGACAATAAATCACCTCCCAACCTTAGATATGTTGAAATTAGAGTCCTTATGTAGTTCTCACCCCTAAGATGATTTCCATGACTTGAGAAGACCTGCTTCTGGTCCAATCAAATTTACCAGTAGTCTGGGGAATCCAAAGCTCAAAGCCTCTACCCTCAATCACTATTAGGGTCTCCATAGGTTTAACCTCCACCCAAATTTGTTCTGGTAATTCCCCCACCAAAATAGAAGGAATCTAGGGTCTGTGATGGTAGGTCAACTTCTAATTTTAGTTCAACTCTCATTTTTGTGCAATGATAGTGTCACCTCCATCTTCGCGCTAGTGTCTCTATAGACATACAACATTGTCTCCACCTCGTGCTTTTCCTATCTCCCATTTTCTCTGTTTTCCTCCTTCACCAACGTGTCCTTCCCTAGCTCAATCCCCTTCCTATTTATGTTGCCCAAACACTACTTGAGGTTAGTTAGAGCCAAGACTAGCCCTACCCCCCTATACCAATCAAAAGTGTCCAATTTATTGCTTGTACTCGTATTTGTGTGGTGGTTGACCCTCTCATCACTGATCAGTCTTGCAGGCCAATCAACCTCATGCCATTTGGCCTTTTTCCCCTTTGCCTACCATTTATCAGCATCTAAGGCTTGTTTTGAAACAAAAGAAATATGTTTAAGTAGAAAGATCCTCTCAAATCATAGAATCATTGTCCCTTTGTTGTTAGCCCATGTGCCTATAGAAATATTTGCAACATTTATGGAGTAAAAAGTGACTATGGTGTTACAACCCCTCCCCCTTGGGAGAAAATTGTCCTTGGTGCCTAATGACCATATATAATATATCGATAAATTCTTAAAAGACACAACACAACTAAGATGAAACTTTATATATTCAACTCATTTCAGGTTTTACATAACATATTATAGGCATTATGGTTTACGCAGTCATTCAATAAATATATCCATTTTCCAATGGCCCCTTTTGTAGTCTTTTGGTGCATTTTATGTTCTCTCTTTGATTCTAGTTGTTTCTTGTTGTCTTGCAACCAACTCCATGCACTTAGACTGGGAAATTCTTGTGTTTCTTGTAAAATGACATACACTATCTTCTAATATTCCTTATAAGGAAATTGTAATGATTTAAATTGTACCTCTTGTTTTGTACATTAGTCTATCAAGTTAGTCCATAGGTGTCCCACTTCCACCCTTTTCCAAAATAACGGAATCTGAGAGTTTTCACCTCCACCCTTAGTTAACAACAATGGAAATCTAGAGGCTTTCACCTCCACCCCAAATCAGAAACAAGGGAATCCAGAGGCTCATGCCTCCACCCTCAAATCAACAACAAGGGAATCTAGAGGCTCACTCCTCCACCCTCAATAACCAACAGAATAATCCATAGGCTCATGTATCCACCCTAAATCATCAACAAGGGAATCTAGCCTACTCAGACCTCCACACTAAGTCATCAATAAGGCAATAGAGAGGCTCATACCTCCACCCTGAATAATTAAGGGAATCAAGAGGTTTATACATGTGCTCAATTATATATATATGTGTGTGTGTGTGTGTGTGTGTGTGTGTGTGTGTGTGTGTGTGTGTGTGTGTGTGTGTGTGTGTATTCACGACTATGGTCACTACCAAACTGGGTAGTCATTACCAAACCAAGTAGTATTTTTCTGACAAAAATATTGTTATTGGGAATCTAGAAGCTATCTTGTCTCCACCCAAAACAATACATGGCACACAGGTCCAGAAAATCCCATACATGTATATCCCAAACTTATTACACAATATAACATACTTCCATGTACACATAGCACAAATTACATATGATAGGGTAAATCACATACATATTTACACATGTATGAACAAATACACATGATAGGACACATGCACATATACACAAAGAATAAGGGAATCCAAAGGTTTATACCTCCACCTAAATTACAGGAATTCAAAGGCCCAATACTCTTCACCCACTTTGCACATCATAAATTTGGAACCCGGTGCCTCCTCTTGTCTCCTATAGGAATCCAAAGTGCACTAGTCATTACACATGATGGCCTCAATGGGAGTCCAAAGAGATGACCCCCACCTGTTCGCAAAAGAATCAAGAATATAAAATTCTATTCAAGATCCACTTGATATACAATAGAAGTCAAGAGAAATTTCTCCACTTGCATGTGTTTCCTCGTTGGACTACATGCATCCATATATGTATTAAATGAATATGTCCCATCATTCTTCCATAAGAAAAACTTGTAAGCCAAAATGGAATTTCAATATATGCATTGCCATAACGATGTATTCAATACAGAAGCACATGTGCAAATAAGGTCATGGTTAAGAGATATCCCTTAATCATAATCAATAATTAGTTATTGGAATTCTTTTTCTAGAATTCCTCCTTTTTCCATTCTATTGTCCATAATTTCCAATGACTCAATCCAACCTACTTGATTGTTCAAATATCGATAGATTGTTATCAAATCAACATCTTGTTAAGCTTGCTTTTTGTTTTCACCTGTTATACCCTTTTGTAATTGTGTCAAATAATATTATTCTTCATCCCTAGTGCAGAGAAGGATGGGTGAAATCTTGGTGGTATAACGGGAAAACCAAAAGGGAGATCCTAAGTCCCAAAGCAATAAAAGAGAGCCAAAATTTTAGAGGCAAAAATCACAGGGAAGGCCGAAATATCGAGATTCAATACTGGAAGGACAAGTAGGCAACGTATAGAGATTTTAGGATATCAGAGGAAGGAACATGTAGACCTCAAAGGCTTATTTTAAAAGCGGACCCAAAATAGAATATCATAATAGGAAATCTGAAGGAGCCTCAACATTTTAAAACCCAATATCCTATGGAGAAGACCTGTGAGTAGAGTGGTATCAGAATATCCAAGTTTTGTAACTCCTTAGAAATTGGATCTCTTTAGAAGTGACGAGGTAGCAAAGAGTAGAGGAAATACAAAGGAAATCATCGCAAAACCAAGGACCCCAAGGACCCTTTCTCTCTCCTCAAGGGAGACACATGGCAGCAGGTGATTGGCCTCGGTGAACAGACATGGTAGATGACGTCAGCATAACGTGGCTATTCGGTGGACATGTGGCAATCAGTTTCGGCATTTTCGAGGACCTAATAGGGAAAACCAGGGTGACACATGTCACCACACAGGGGGCGCCACGTGGAAATGCTAATGTTAGTATGATTTCATTTCGGATGTTAGTTTTTCGGAGGATGGAGTTTTTGTAACCCCTGTTAATTTTTTATTTTTATTTTTTATCAAATGTGTCGATCTAATGAAGGGGATCCGATGTTAAGTGGAATTTGGTCATGAGGACTCATAGGACCAAGGGCATAGAAAGGGCAGAGCACCCAAGTGCTATGGAGAATATCAGAGATCGAAGTTTTCAGAACCCATTGGAAATTTAATTTTGAAAAGGTCTCAATGATAAGGGCTTTTGATGAGGACTGGCACATGGTCATGAGAGATCCAACTATTGAATCCAATTTTCCAACTTTTCTACATTCACCTCTCCATTGTACATGGGAAGTTCGAATTTTAGGTCCAATTTCAATAATGGAGTCTTTCCTTTTGGTGTTTTGGAATGAATATGGAAATTTCCAGTGGTGGTAGTGGAAGATGATGTTATGTGAGATGATGGAGATGATGAGGATGGTGGAGATGGAGGTGGCTTTCCACCATTACCTTTGGAATCCTTCTTCTCATCTTATTTGTCCTTTGAGCTTCCTTCTCCATGTGGAGGTTTAGAACTATATCCAACCATTCTAGTGTTCCTCTCTTCATAGAGGACTTTAACCATCTCAATCAAAGTATAAAAATATTTATTGAATCCTTCCTCTTCTGAAGAGGGACCTTTAGGCTATCTTTCTCCATACATAATTGGTATTGCTTGTAACTCTTCAATCTCAGTTGAAGACAAAACTTGAGGAGTTTCAAGTGCAACTAGAATTATAACTTTGGGTGGTGGAGATTGTGGCCTTGTGGTTCTCCTTCTTCTCGGCATTACCTCAGGAGTTTCGAGTAATAGATTCCCTTCTCCTCTTTGCAATTTTAACCTTGTAAGCATCACAATTTTGCAACCATTAAAACCCTAATTGCACAAACTCAAGAAATCTAGCAATTCAACCTTTCCTTTGATACCAACTTGATCTGTTTTTGTATGATTAGTTTTGTTGTTCTAATAACAATTATATATTTATAAATATGTGTATGTTTATTACTTCTTGTGTTGAGGTTTCATTATATATTTGTGCATACAATCAAGTAAATTTCCTTAAGATTTAAAAGTCATTCATGAGAAAAATAGCTTCAGAAACAAATACTGAACAACAAACATGTACAGTGCAACAAACCATCAAAGAGACACATTAACATGGTGTTTTGATAAAGGAGTTCACCCTTCTTGGGATACATCTTCTTGGTCTAGCTTCCATGGCTTGGGCCTCTGTATAAGCTCAATATGGAAAAAATGTTGTTTACAAAGATTTATGGTTCCTGATACTTGCACCAATGTGTTCAGAAGGTTCAAATTAGCCAAGAACACCTCTTTTTTAGCTCAATTTGGTCGAAAATTGCTCAAGATATGCTTCATTCAATGTTTCCCTAGGAAACCCCACTAAAACTGGAGAAGACTCCAGTTAGCACTACCAAAATTGGCAATTCCGCCAAAATGGGTGCGCCTCCAAAATTGACCCCATCTTAAGAAAATAGATTAATTAAGTTAAGCTGGATTAGTGGTGCTCTAAGCGCGCTTATCCGTTAGCGTTAACCCATGGGTATCTTGTGTGGTCATATGGTGAGGGAGCTGGCCCGCGGGGCTGGCTCCCTCTGCTCTATCGTCAACATCACTGTAGGAATAAATAAAATATCATGGCCAATGTTTAACAAACCCGCCACTTGGTCCATTGGTAATGTAACAAAGTTGGGAGGGGGAGGTCACAAGTTCGACCCACCCTCTGCGCGTCCCTTCATATGTTTTGCCACCATATAACTTTGCGCCTCAATATTTCAGTGCCTTTGGACTTTAACCATACCATAAAACATTTAAAATGTGTCATTCAAATATTTATATGTGGATTTATATAAGGTTTATATATATAGATATATTGATATATATATATATATATATATATATATAGGTATAGATATATATATATATATAGGTATAGATATATATATATATATATATATATATATATATATATATATATATATATATATATATATATATATATATATATATATATAAACAATTTCCACATAATATTCACCATGAACTCATAATTCCACCTTAGAGGACATTGGGCAATTTCACCTTCACACAACTAAACTGGTGAATCATGAAGTGACACTAGTCACAACCTCATTGGGCAAAAACTGAAGAACATTCCCATCATTCTGACTGTATTGCCATGTCATCATTCTTCCATGTTCTGCAATTTTTTTAGTTGTTTAGGAAAACAAACAATAGTCCTTTTCTCCTTCATCCAAACTCGATTTTTAGTGAAATGAATTGCATTGTGATTGTCTTGATGAGACGGGCGCGGTCATATAGGTTTCGAGCCAATATGAGAACTTTTATTTTTGAGCTAAACACTAAGCACCTGATCAACTATACATAACCTTAAATTGACTACATATATATAATTAACAATTTTTTTTTAAATTATTTTTCTCTAACAATTTCATATATATGTAATTTTATTACAAACAAAGAAGACATTTTGCAAATAATCAAAGAAATTTTTTATGACTGGTATAATTTTGAAATAATAGATCATCATCATTAAAGTAATTTTGAATGCTAATTTTTTTAAAATAGATTTTTAAAATATGTTTACTCTAATGATAGTGCATATTTGAGATTGATAAATTAAAATACAAGCTGTCAAAAAATCATTGGTAGGTTAGATGAGTAAATCAAAATTCCATTTCTCCAATAAAAAAGTGTGTTTTTGCTTAATTTTGAGGAATTGTTTTCCTCCTTGATCAATGTCTTTAGCCGTGGGACCCATTCATGAATAATTAATGAGGAATGGAAGTCATAGGGACTTCATATTATTGACCAATACCTTGTCATGTTCATTCATAAAGAGGCTTTAGAACTCAAAAATAAAGTCAATATATTGTAAGTATTAGGGTGATGTGGGGTGTCTCAATGTTTATAGTTGATGGGGTGTCTAAAAGGATGATACTACCGAAAGGTGTGAAGAGGAAATCCACAAGAAGATTAAAGGATCCCTAGAGAGACCATGTACAATTAGAAATGCACAACAAAATCAAAGAAGGAAGTTACAATTTGGTAGATGAGATCACGTTCAAACTTCAAAAGGAGAATGTAGACAAGATTCAAGAAAGTACAAAAAGGATTCTTGAAGAAATTGAATTCCATTCAAAGGATGTTCATGTCAAATATGATGATATTATCTTTGAGGCTACAATCATTAATGACTACGAAAAAAGGATAAAGGAGACCATTGTCTCTGAAAATTATTTAAATGGATTGGTTATGCAAAGAGAAGGAAATACTTGAAATTTGAACCTTATTGGTATATCATTACTAAGAAAAATTTCAAAAAATTATATTGATATCAACAGTATTAAGGAAGTCAAGAAGGTCAATATCAATATTATGGAGGTGAAAGATAACTCATCAATATTCATGGATTAGGGCATCATCAAACCATAATTCAAAATAATGTTATCTCATACCAATATTTACTATGAATTGTAGAAGTCACAACAATAATACATGGATTCAATGGAAGGAAAATTATGCAAAAACCAACCATAATTGATTAAAACCAAGAGAAGCTAAGTTTGGAAGGATGAATCATGGTCACTAGCAAGAGCAATATAGTAATATAAGGATATCCCATTATTTGGCTTCATCACATGTAACACTCTTAACTACAATTCTTTGAATACAAAGGCTTTCAAAGGAGGGCACTACGTTATGACCACAAGTGGGGACATATATTGGGTAAATGTGCGAGAAATACATAAATAAACATGTAATTTATGAGGAAGGGTGATTTGGTATAACATTATAAAGATATGACACTAGACTAAGAGTGTGCCAGATTTGAAACGCTCCATTACTCTCACATGCTTGTGTATTCATACTTCTAATTGCCCAAAGTGTTGTGATTCATTAATAGTTCTTATTATTTGAGTGGAGAATGCAATAATAGTATAAAAATTCAAATTTTTTTGCTAAGATATTTAAAAAATAAAATTAAAAATATTGAACAGATAAGGCACTAGAGTAAGTGTATGCTAGGTTTGAAGTACCCCATTACTCTCACATGAGTGTGCCAGATTTGAATTGCCCCATTACTCTCACATGATTATGTATTTATAACTTCTAACTGCCCAAAGTGTTGTGATTCATTAATAGTTCCTATTATTTGACTGGAGGATGCAATAATAGTATACAAATTCGAACTTTTTCGTTAAGATATTTAAAAAATAAAATTAAAAATATTGAACAGATAAGGCACTAGAGTAAGTGTATGCCAGGTTTGAATTGCTCCATTATTCTCACATGTTTATGATATTGAATTTTCATCACTTCCAATTGCCCAAGTGTTGTGACTCATTAATAATTCATATTAGCTAGTCCCTAATATTTGAGTGGAGGACGCGACAAAAGTATACAAATTTAAACCTTATCTGCTAGGTCCAAGGAATTATTAATCAATTAGTTGATGTATATGTTCTTTAGCTTAGAGATTTTTAAAAACTATTATGATTATTATGGAGTTATCTATCAAGGACAAATTTTGAATAAATAATTTTTTTTGTTAAGCTTGGTAGGACCTTTCATTTTCTATTTATAATCAGCAAGTTTACACCACATAGGTTGGCTAGGTGGCCTCAACTTGCCCAATGGGAAACCAAGTCTGTTGGCCAACTATCCTCGTTGTAAGCCATCCAAAAACAATAAAGTTTCAATCTTTCTAGCCAAGATATATATGTCTCTGTTTCATGACCATTATATATATATCCTTATACATGCATGACGAAAAGTAAATACTAGTTGCATATATAACAAAAGTAAACATGGTAAATTGACTAGCCCTCCTACTCCTCCAATGCCAATTCCACAAGTGTCGAATCCTTTACAGTTGCTCCAAGCATCTCAGACAGTTCCCGGATGCATGGAATATGTCTTTCAATTCTGTCCAATCTACTGTCATGTTTGTGGAGTTAAAACTGAATTATCTACAAATCTTGTTTGTAGCTTGGCATCCCTTAGAGAGAGACTCCCATCCCCACCGGGGCCTAACATTTGTTCCATGGCCTTACCCATCAGGCTTTTCATAAGCCAGTAGAGGTATAATGTCTGCTTAATTTGGGTTATCCTTCCTTTGGTATTCCCAGGGTCAGGGACTAGTGTCCTGCAATTCTCCGTCTCCTCCTCTGTCTCACTGCCTTGCTTGATTTCCTCCTCCCACTTTTCTAGCAGATTCTAAATGCCTTCATCTGTTCCCTCTCGGTATGTTGTAGCTACTTCACTGATGAGGTGCTCCATCGATTCCTTCCTCTGTGGGATTTTGATGTGCTCGGGTCCTTAGCCTTTCCAGGCTCCCGGTCCCGTCTCCCACATTCCTGTCCTCTCATTGGCCGAGCAATATCACCACTGTTCGAATCTTGTTCACAGGAAATAATTGTTAACCACAAGCACAGTAACATATTATATCCATGGTTACTGTCATGGCTATAATTTCCAATGCTATCATTCTCCTTATTCATTGCTTTTTTCCATTTTTCTAGCAGTACCAGGGGCAAAATGGGCCAAGAGCCAATCTTGAGTAGGGTCCAGACTCCCTATCCCTTCTAGCTTTTCACCCCTCCCTCCCCATTGTCTTGCGTACTCAGTGTGGTTAACAAACCCCAGCCAAGGCCATGCAATTGAGTTAAACCTCAACCCAACTCCATTCCCCTTTTCCCAGTGAGCCATAAACATTCCACTACCCTCATCATGCCCGACATCCCCGTCAGGGGTCTTATCTAGTCTCTTAGCACAGTAATTACTCTCAATTCCCCATAGATTACCATTTTTGCGGCCACTGGTCCAGCCTCCTACCCAACATACTAGCTTCTCTTTGCCATCCTCAACCTCTGATGTCGATTTCTACCTACCCGACCCCAACATTCAACCTCACTCATCCCACAGTATGTATAACCCAGGTTTCCATTGCCACCCAAATGAAGTTCCACACAACCACAGGTAAGGTTGAATCCCGGTAGGCTCAAAACAAAGATGCATAGCCAGACTAGAGGTACTCGACGCCTCCTCCATCTCCCTTTGTGTTTCTCCCAATTCCCCTTCTGAGTTATCTCCCTCTCCCCCCAGCAAGAATCAAACCATGTCGACATTGCAAAGGAGGCAAAGAACCAAGATACATACTCATTTCTGCTCCAAGATTGATGTCATTGTTGTCGTCGCCTTCCCTGTCTACTATTCTCACTCCTTCCTCCATAAGCCAAATTCCATTTCTTATCCGCTTGTCTCATCTTAATTGATCAGTTTCATACAGGATTTTGTGGAGGAAATTATGCTTGGAGAGCAACAACATATAAGGTATTAAGGGCAAGATTTTATTGGCCCACATTGTTCTTACAGGTACGAGCAAAGGTCAGAAGTTGTGTCCCTTGTCTGATGTTTGCTAGTAAGCAAAATCTAGCAGCTCTTCCACTGATCCCAACAACAATTTGAGCACCTTTTCTCCAATGGGGACTAGATTTTATTGGAGAAATTCATCCTGCTTCAAGAAATCAACATAGATGGATCCTCACTGCAACAAACTACTTTACCAAATGGGTGGAAGCAATTCTAGTAAGAAATGCTACTCATTCAGTAGTAATCAAATTCATTGAAGAAAATATTTTGTCTAGATTTGGTTGCCCAACCCAGATTGTTACTAACAATGCCACACCCTTTTTCAGTGTTAAAATGATTCAATTTTTCCAGAAATATCAAATTATGTTACATCATTCAATTCCATATTATGCTCAAGGTAATGCTCTTGCAGAATCATCAAATAAAAGTCTGATAAAGGTAATCAAAAAAACTTTAGCAGATCATAAAAAGAGCTGGGACTCTCATCTAATTTATGTAGTATGGGCAAACAGAATTACTCCAAAGGGATCTACTGGAAAATCTCCTTTTCAGTTTGTCTATGGGAAAGATGCAATCTTCTCTACCAACTTTGCCTTCCCTGTTTTAAAATTCCTGCAAGATTCAACTAATGAACCTGATGATTTTTCAAGGAGAATAAACCAAATTATTGAACTAAATGAAAACATAGATGAAGTTAAATACAAATTGAAAAAGTATCAGAATAATATGAAGAGCCTGTTTGACAAAAGAGCAAGGGAAAGGGACTTCAAGGAGGGTGATCTAGTTCTAAGATGAGATTCTAGTAGAGAAGGAAAGGGAAAAAATGGCAAGTTTGGAAACCTATGGTTTGGACCTTTAGCTTTGTTGAAGTAAAGGGAAACAATACTTTTGTGCTACAAAAACTTGAGGGTGTGTATTCCACTTATCCTGTTAATGGAAGGTTTCTCAAACATTATATTTAGTATTGAGAAGTTGAAGTAGATTTCACTACTACCATTGTAAAAATCCCGGTTTATTTTATTTTTCAAACTGTCAGTGTGAGTTTTTGTAAGTTAGTATCAATTAGTAAAAAAATGAAAATATATTTCAATTTTTTTTTAAGTTAGGATATGGACAAAAAGAATATTGAATCAAAAAAATGTTAGGGATATTTTGATGAATGATCCCATATCAAATAAAATTTTAGAATAGATGCCCTAAAAAAATGAAGGCAAAAATAAAATGTTAGGCTACAAATAAAAGAAAAATGATAAATTCTGAAAGCGTTGCAAATCCAAATGCCACTACTCTTAGTCAATTTTATTTTTGCAAATAAAGGTTGTGTGCAGATTGTTTAAATGCCACACTAGTTCATACAATCCAATTGTACAGTTTAGTCATGATTAGATTTGATTTAAATTGTTTGTCAATAGGTAGCAATTAAAATTGGCTTAACAATTTAATCTAAGCCGATACACGAAATAAGGGATAGAAGTAGATTAGTCATTAAAATGAAACTATTGAGTTGCTAGTTTAAATGCACTCGGAGAACTAAGTGAGAAAATGTTAGGAAAGATAAGGGTAGGTAGACAAATGGAATACAATTGGAGCATGAAAGGATTTTATCCTAAGTTATAACATTGCAAAGATGTGCATATGGTATGGGTTTTAATTAACCATAAATCCTAATTATCAATGTAATTATGCAAATATTCTAACTTCATCCATTCATTCGTCCACAACCCACAATTGTCACATCCGCCATAAATCTTGACCCCACCATCACTTTTTGCCTCCGTTGTTAAATCCCATTCATCTTATCTTACATCCCGCACACTCGCCCGAAATCCGATGGTCCACATCGCTCCTCGGCCCTCAATTTCCGTCCGAACTTTCTTAGCCGGGGGTGGGTCCGAAATGGGCAGTTTTGGAAACCACCCTCCAAACTATTTTTCCCCCATCCTAGTCTTTCGGGAGTTAAAATTCCGAAACCACTTACCACTCTAACTCGCTCCTAAACGCGGTTTACATTTGACCATTTACCACCACTCCTACGTCACTATCCATGTCCACTCCATGTCACTTCCTCCGTCCAATCAGTTGTCGCTTAACCGTTATTCATTTAATTCACAACTCCCATGAATTTATGCCCCATACACCCGTTTATCAGTCTCGTTAGATAATTAATAAGGATTTATCCGTTCGTTAAACAACCCCGCTCCATTTTTGTTCATTATAAACCTTGTTCCTTCATGAAAACCATTACATAGTATATTTTTGAAACTCAATTCATCATTGGAGATTTCGTGCATGCAGCCTAAATGACAGACTCATCATTCAACCGAATTTGTCATTATGTTCAGAACCAAGCCGACAACCAAGTTCACTTATCTACTTTCAGTTATACTATTTTTCTGTTATCACTGTGTTTTAGACCGATTTCTTCCATTCCTGTCACTTTCAACCTATAATTCACTGAAAAAGATGCCTCCTAAGGGAAAAGAAATTGTCGAAATCCCAAATCCTCTCATTTATCCACAAGTTGACTTCCATCATACTCCCCTGGTCGACAAAGATTGTAAAATCATTGAGTCTTCCTCTCAATTTGATTTATATGAAATTTATTGTTGGATGGAAGATCAATTAGTTGATCAGACAGATGAAATAGGGCTTTGGGACTCCCACCTTCCTCATTACATTTTCCCTTAGATACACAGAGCACCTGAATTTTTCAAGAAATGCCATGAATCCTAGGATCCCAATCAAAGAGAAATCATTTCACCCACGTGAGAAATCCTATGTTTCATCAATTTTGAGTCCATTGAAAAGATGTTGCAGGCCCCAACTATGGCACCAACCCATCCTTTTTCTCATGAAAGCGTGATAGAAGCCTATCAAAAGCTAGATTTTACTAAAAGATCTCAAACTCTTGAACTTTTCCTAGCTGTAGATAGCCCTTTGTGTAAAATAAACCCCCCTTATGATTCATCCATGTTTCCAGAAAGAACCACACAAATCACCACCATTTTGTCTTATCTGCTTGGTTATAATTCTGATCAATATGTTAATGAATCCATCTTAGGTTTCTTGTCTATCCTTTATGCCGATTCCAAACCCACTGTTATTTATAAATTCAGTCAATTCCTAGCTGAAGCCATACATGAACAATTAGTCTAGTTTAACACTAAAGAAGTATTCAAGTATGCTTCAGTGCTTGTATACCTTTTTATATATTTTCAGGTAGACAAATTTCCATTCACCTTACAGAAGCTAGATGAGGAAGGCAACCAGTAATCAATGATCTTTTGGACTTCAATGGGAATGAAGGAGAAGGAAGAATTTACATATAAACATTTCATAGAATTGTTTATTCATCCAGCTATTAGTCTTATGAGCAGCGCACCAGTGCCAAGAATCAGTGAGGAAATTGTCAAAGTATTGCAGCTAGTTGATCAAGCCACCACAGGAGATTGGTATCTTTACCAAAACTATACAGAAATCAGAGTCTATGGTTGTGAGCTTCCACCCTACAAACTTCCTAAGTTCCTCGTTATCAGAATCTTTTAATTGGAATATATTAGGAAGAGGTTAAATGCAGATGAAGTACATTTTGTAGTTGCAAAGAATAAATCAAAATTCAAGCTAAAGGCTCAGGTTGGTCCTTTCATCTGCAACACTAGAGCAGCGAGAGAAGACGCAGACAAGTTATTGAAGGAAATGAAGTTTGGTCTTAGCTTCACTTGGTCTTATGACCCAATGGGAGTAATTTCAAAACTCAAGGTTGAAAATAAATTCACTGCATACCACCATCGAGCCAGGGCTGAAATAGAGCAGTACAAAAATCAGTTAGAATGGGAGGAGAACACCCTTCAAGAAGTAGAAGAACAAGCAGTCTCTACTTCAAATGTACAAACTCCACTTGCACAGTAAAAGACAGGCAAGCGAGGAAGGGAAGAACAGTCATCCCCTACACTTGAAGCATCAAGCTAGGGCTTTAGAATTGTGCTTAGAAAGAAGAGACCTAGGATCTCTATGAAGGTTAGTGCAACAAATGAGCCACAGAAAACAACATTTGATGGACTTGGGGAGACTTTACTTTTTACATAGTCTAGTGGATAGTCTATACAGTACCCCACTCATTCAACTACTTCTCAGGAACAACAGATGATTCAGATCAGTGGAACCAGTCAAAAGGACAAAGAAGATGATATCTTCCATGTTTTTAGTTAAATTAAGAAGAAGAATTAGGAATTGAAGCTAAACACTTATACTCAATTCTAGAAACACTTTTTCAATTCTCAAGCTATACATATTTCAATCTTTGACTCTTAGAAGGGTAAGATGCAAATGGCTTTCTTACAAGCTCAAATTCCACAACCCAAGACTCCTGCACATTATCACAAGCAATCCTCATTTGAGTTTAATGTAAAAGATGTACATCCAATTGACCAAATTGAGATGCACAAACAGACTGGCCAGATGATTTCTTCCCCTTTAACTCATACTCCCATGAGTTTGTCAAAATTGCAGGTCACCTTGGCCAATACATAGTCACAACTCAAGTTGGAAAAAGTTTCCTCACTGACAAAGGACACCAAGATCAAATCCTTGGAAGATCTGGTGCTGAAGATGGGATATGATCCCTTAAATATAAATGCTGCAGAAGAAATTGTCAAGAAGAAAAATGTTGAGCTCTCAACATTAAGGAAGTAGCTCAAATTGCCAGCTTCCGAGGATCCAATGACCAAGGAGATTGAAGGAACCGAGACTCAGAAATCTGACATGATGAAGCTCATCATGGAACAAAATATGCAAATAAAACAGATGGAGGAGCAAATGGAAAAATTAGTCAAAGAGAAAGAGGAAGCTGTGAAGTGGACTCAAATTCCAATGGATGTAGTTCCTCTTTCAACAGTCTCTATAACTAGAGTTTCTACTTTAGGTACAACACCAATTATAGGTACAACAGAAGGAGTTGAACAACTTGCAGAAGTTGTTCAAAATCTATCGATTCAGACAGTATAAATTAAGAAGTTGCAGGATGAACTGAAGGAATTAAAACATATGAAGGCAGTTGCAGACAGTTCACATGTAGCCGAGTTGCAGAGGACAAAAAGTCAAATTGAAGTTTTGCAGAAGGAAATCAAAGAATCTTACCTTGGAAACAAACTAGGTTTGGCAAAGGAGATTCTATGGGAAGAAATTACTGAATCAGTCAAGGATATCTAGCCCTATATCAAGATAATCTTTGATCAAAAAGACTTGTTGGAGAAAACTTAGGAAGCTATTGAAACTATCTCCAAGGAAATTGAGGACATGCCATAAGTTGCCACTGAGGTAATCAAGTTTTTGAATTCTAAAGACAGCTATGAGCTTGAAGAATTAGGTATAAATGACAGGACAACAACCATACTTGAAGTGAAGAAAATCATCACAAAGAAAAACCTCATTCTTCAGTTGGAGGAAAAATGCAACAATGTTAATGTCATAGTTCAAAGATTTTTTAGTAGGTTAGAATCCTTGACCAGCAAGGGTTTGCCTTCTATGCTTGTGATAAATCACAAATTAATTCCCATTGAATATTATGTTCCAAAGCTTACAGAGGTGGGTACCAATTCAACTTCAGTTTCGAACATAAGAGGTGCAGGAACGCCAAGGGTTGTGCTGAATGCACTCAGAGATTCCTTTTTCATTCTAAATGAAATCAGTCATATATTTCGAGTAAAACCTACTTTTACTAAATAGACAAAGATGGATGAAGTTTATAGAAGGGTAACTAAATTATCTATCCCAGATAAGAAACGTTGGGAATAGTTAACTGATTTACTTGACTAAAAGGGTGATCAAACAACATTCAATATTTTCAGGAAACGTCATCACTAGTTCAATAGTTCTCAGTTTTTCCAGCAATAGTCATCAACAGCTCAACACCAAAATAGTGACATATCGACTATCAGTTTATATTCCAGATTTTGTATTTATCTATTTTTGTAAACTAGTTTAAGATATTTTCTCAGTTCTAAGATTGTATAAATAACTCTTTTCCATGAGTTATTAAGGGTTGCACCCTTGAAAGAAACATTTGTAAGCATTAAATGTATTTGACTTTTTACTGAATCATTAATACAAAGGCAAAGGATTCTGAGTTTTGATTCATACAGTTTTGTGTTCCCTGTAAGTTTTCCAGTTTTCATTCGTTTTTTCTCTTTCTTCATCTTCTTAAGTTTTACTAAGATAAATAGGTAGGAATAATTGTGTTTCGATTTACTCCTATAAGCTTATGAAGTGATCACCTTTAAAGAGAATGAATTATATAAACTGTTTGTTTAACTAATTCCCTCTAAATCATAAAATCATTAGCATCTTTTGTAATCTTAGGCATATTCTGTTAAACTTTCTTAACATTGTTTGAAGGTTTTATTACTTATGAGTATTTAATTTTGTATTTGAAACTTGTAATAGTCATATCATCTTTCAGTTTCTACTCATCACTAAACAAGCCATATCACTGTATGGATTTTAATAACAGCCGTTTGTTTAAATATTAATATTATTCAAAGGGTTAGGTATGACTGTTTTATATCTGTTTCATATATTGGTCCTCCAAAATTAAAACAAAACCCCCCAAAACAAATATCTTAGATGCCCTGGCATGATAGCTGACCATTATCATCTTAGAGATACAACAGATCCCACCTCCCTCCTACCATTTCTACCACCTTTCCCACCACCCTTGCATGTATTCATGCCAAGGGCCACCGCACCCATCGCTTTGAGCGTGTGGGGGGTGGTGGTACATAAATGACTTGTACTCTTCATTACTTCGCGCAGGCACTTCCGTCCACCACCATGCACCTCGATCAGGGTAAATTTTGAATAAATAAAGATGAGGTAGAGAATTTTTTTTTTTTTAGAAAAACACATTTAAAATAAAATATGTTCCCCCAATTATATATAAATTAAATAGTTGGTAAATGTTTATAAATATCAAGATACTTACCTCATGATACATCTCACATTATCAAAATTTACAAAAACTCATAAATAAAAAAGAAGTAAATTTTAACTTTATTTATTATTATTATTATAAAAAATAAAATATATATACATTTTAAAAAAATAACAAAAAAACATAATCCAACACTAATGAGCATGAGTTATAATTTATTATTATTATAAAATAAAAGAATAAAAAAATAGAAAAAAAACCTAATATCCAACACCTATGGACATGAACATTTTTTAATTAAATTGAAAAATGAAAAGAGTATAATTATTTTTAAGATCAATTTCAATCTTCTGTCCACCATTACTAAAAATCCATATCATCTGCAACATACTTGTGTTAATTAAATTAAATTTCTAGAAATTTTATTCCAAAATAAACATATTTATAAAATTAATAATCACTCAATCCATCATAAATATTTTTATACTTAAAAAATATATTATTATGAAACTTTTCCAATAAAAAAGATATGGCTAACTCTAAATTAACCGCAACTCAATTATTATATAGGTTCCTACTCACATGAAATATATATATATATATATATATATATATATATATATAAGATATTTTACCACAATAATTGTGAATGGAACTGTGATAGATATTTTTCAAAATGTATTTTTATTTATATAAATATATTCAACCTCCTAAAATAATCTCAAAAACATCTAAATCATACATATTTGACAGCTTAGACATGTCCCTTTTAATAAATATTTGTGGCAAAATGGAATGAGAAATGTATCCAAAATAATTATTACACGGTCTGGAAAATGAGTATGAATTTATCGTTGATTATTTCCTTTTAGTTAAATTATTGTATATCACTTCCTCGAAATTAATTTGTGGTCGATCATTTACTTTTTAATTAAAATATATTATATAGCTTCCTCGAAATTATGAATACGTAAACGATGATGTAAGCAATGGGGCCCACAATGACGTAAACGTCCTCAGTGATCCGGCTCGACGATATTATTTTCTCAAAATTAATATTATTAGCAATTGTCTCAAAAGTACAAAGAGAGGCCGATAGACTTATGAAGTTGAAATTGTTGAATTTTTATAAAAGGTTGGGCCACCTTCTAGACTGCTATTGATATTGTACAGCTTATTAACTCTGAAATAGAGTAAAAGATATAGGACTGCTATTGATATAGTACAGCTTATTAACTCTGAAATAGAGTAAAAGATATAGGAAACAAAACAGACTGGGAATGTAAGTCCTTTATACTGGAAGCAAAAAAGAGAACAGAGCAGCGTGTAAACATAGAATAACATAAAGAAAACCACAAGACTTTCTGATTCAACATGTGTTTATTGGGGTCCAGATTCATTCACATGTATTTAAAAATGCTGACATGCTTGAACCAAAAAAGAAGAGAATTTGAGAATTTCATGTAAATGTATTTTAATTTAAAAACAAACAATTAACTACTCTATAAATGTCATTGCAGAAGCCCATGTTATTACATAAGACAGTCACATGCTTTGCAATGTATTTCTTGAAATTCTACATATGGTCTACACATAGAGACATGTTTGGTAGGTAATAACTAAACATATATACAATGAAAGTATTCTTTGGCTTATAAACATATGTACAATAAGAGCATTCTATTACATATAGATGTAATTGACAATGAGAAGCTAATCATATATGCATGATAGAGCATTCTATTACATATAGATGTAATTGACAATGAGCAGCTAATCATATATGCATGATGGGGCATGGCATCAGCAACACCAATTAATGTTTATTGTGGTGCCACACTGTGCCGAATTTTCCTATGTGCGCCTCTTTCATGGATGTGAATTATTATCTTGATCACTCATATGTAGACTTGTAGTAGGCCAGTGGCCCAATAGTTCATAGCATTGTTTTTGGACTCTAGAGGCCATTTAGAGCCTCATTGATAATGTATTTTGCTGCTCATATGTATTGCACATAGTGCCATTTTGATATGTTCACCCTTACATGGCATATAGATAAGCAAATTTTGCATATTTTGTCTCTAAGAATTTGGAATCTTGGTTTTAAATCTTAAAAATAATTATTTTCATCAAAAAAATATTTCAAGTAATAATTTGGAATCGTGGTTTTAAATCTTAAAAATAATTGTTTTCATAAAAAAAAATATTTCATATTTCATGTATACCTTTCTGGTTCATTGAAATCTGACATGTCCACTTTTTTCGGTTCTGATTCAATAACCAGTTTGATAGGTGGACTGGACGGGGCCGGTTCCCCGTTCCTGTTTTGAAACTATGTGAATAATACAAAAAACGAGTGACCACTGACCAAACATATCCCAAACAAAATTCCAACATCTTATAAGGAAAAATTCATGACGGAGGTGGTGAAAAAAAAAATCAGTCTTGTCACAGTTGCAGTAGCTAAGAAAAAGCCCAATAATACTTAAACACTAGAAGAGTCAAAACAGACACCAATCATACCGAATTCTGACCATAAAACTATATCTTAGGCATTGACGTATGAAGGATTCCAAAGAGTTCCATCAGATTGAGAAAAAAATACAAACCATGTTACCAAGGCCCAACATCATAAATTCTATTGTAGTATTTCCAGGCACCATACCACCTAGCAAATTTCTTGGGAAGACAAGTTTAACAAGAAGCTCCAACTTCTTGGTTATTGATTGCAAACCCGGAAGACTAAGTGTGTTTGCAACTGTGTGAACTGGATTTGAAGCCTGTTGTGTGGCAACTGAAACCATTACATTGGCTCCAAAAAATCGCTCTAAAAAGAACACCCAGAAAATGTCGTACACAAATAAACAGACGAGAAGCAGCGAGCAGATTTTGATATTTGGCAACCGAACATGGCTAACAAATGCAATACATATAGAAATGCCCAAAAGGTTGTTTAATATCCAGTGTCCGGATACAAGCCAGGCAATCACTAAAGTTGAGCTCACCAACACCAAAATTCCCTGCATCCTAGTGAACGGCCGGAAGCAGCATCGAGTAACCATGAGATTGACCGACCCAAGCTTAGAATTTATGTAAAAAACATAAGGGAAGATGTCGAATCTACTGCAGTAAAAGTTGTCACAAGATGTGACATTGAAGCAAATAGATAGAACATCAAAAGCAGACTGCACGAGCTCGCGATAGGAATCATGAGTGCCTGAGAACTGTCCAAAGTGATTGAAGATCTGAAAAATCGCGGTTCCTTTCCATCTCTTTCTCATAATTAAGCGCTCACTGAGCCGATGCAAACACCACAAGAACAGCGGTAACAATAAGCGCAAGCGATGCAGGCTCTAGAAGGTATGCAAGCTTCCATAAAGGCTCCATATGGGATACAAGTTGCAGTTCATATGACAACTTTACACCTAGAATTACATATAATCTCAAATTCCTGTTTCCGGTATAGAGAATGCCAAAGTCATGGAGACATAACCAAATTGTTCAAAGATATCAACTTGACTAGATAATAATAACAAATAAATAAATAAAACACCCGAATGGATTTCTAGGTTTCGAAATAAAGGTCAAGGAGGTCCAATCGGGAACAACACCAGCCCCCAACCTAAGGGATTTTTGCGTATAATTTTCACCAAAACATCACCAAAAGCTGAAATTCTTGCTTTCTGGCACAGTGAACTTCTTCTATGCATATCCCCCAACAATTTATATTTCTGCTTTGTCGTTTTAAAATAGGACAAGCAGGTCTGCTCAAAATAGAACCAAAAGCTTTGAACAGATTTCTGGTAGCTCAATAGTTGAGAGTATTAAAAAGTTAAAATAAATAAAAGTTCGCCTAATTTCCATTTTTCTAAATAGAAGGTGTATAGATGGCAGAAAATTACAGATTCTGAGGATCGTTCCTAAATTTTAAAAACTATTACTCTGGCAAGTAGAGTGGAACTTGATCTGAGCTTAAACATTTAATAGAAAGAGGGAGACTTAATGTTTAAGGGCTAAACAGTGAGGATTTAACGGAGGATTTTAACGTGCTCAAGTTTAAGATGCAAAAACATTAAAGCACAAACACAAAATATGAGGAGATCCCGCAGCTTTATATTTCGGGATTCATACTTTTAAACTATTTCCAATCTTGGCGGAAGGATTCACGGCTTTATAGGTCCTTCCTTTAAAAGTCGATCAGAATGTTTTATAGAAATTTGATTCCCGGATAGTTAAAATAGGAAAGATACAGAGGGAGTCGTAAATAGCTATTATTTCCCATACGCCGGCTTGGGACTCTGTAACTGAGAAAAGCATTCGAATGGGAGGTAATCTTCAGAAAAAACAGGTAACTTCCTGGCCAAGAATCAGCAGAATAATCTGACCCACGCGCATTGAGAATTTTTACCCACCACGTCATCCGTATATTCGGTTTCATATCTTAATTACTCAGCGCTGAAGTAGGTGTAGGTTCCGGAAACATGCGGCGCCATCTAATAAGGGTTATGTGGATCACAGTTATTTAATTTTCGCAAACGGACAAAACTGGTAGGAAACCATGCCAGATGTCAACAGGAAATCGAAAGTGTTTAGACGACTGTGTTGATGCATAGGAAGGCCTATCGGCCTAAAAATCAGGCCCTCCTGTTTCCTATTCAGCTTCCGAACATTTGCCACGTTGTCTCCTACTGGACATCGTAATATTTACCCTGTTGCTTCCTACTGACCTTCAAAGTATCTGCCGCGCAGGTTGACCTTTGCGTTTACTGGAGTCAATAAAAGACCTTGCACAGACCTCAGTCTGTGTGGGGATAAGCTTGGTTTCCGCATTGCAGAAATGAACGCCCTCCATCAGATCGGGGAACCTCTGTTGGCGGAATCCGGTGGCTCGCCTTCCTTCTGCACTGGATCGCCGGCGGAGTCCTGCACGACGGAAAATTACGCGTCTTCTAACAGCGGGGACGCAGCAGATGGACCAGATTCCGGTTGTGTCCAAAGCTCTCTGGGAAGCGATTTTCTTGAAGAAGAAGAGACGGCAGCAGAAAATCAGCCATGTGGCGGCACTGGTTTTTTCCGTTACCAGTCAGATTCTGCAAGTGGGCGAGTAAGAACTAAGGGGTTGAGTAAAGGAATGAGGGTTGAGGTGTGCAGCAGTGAAGAGGGTTATGGTGGGGCTTGGTTTGAGGGAGTTATCGTCACTTTCACCACAGGTGGTCGGCGTTGCAAGAATCTGCCAAGCAGGTTGACCTTTGCGTTTACTGGAGTCAATAAAAGGCCTTGCACAGACCTCAGTCTGTATGGGGATAAGGTTGGTTTCCGCATTACAGAAATGAACGCCCTCCATCAGATCGGGGAACCTCTGTTGGCGGAATCCGGCGGCTCGCCTTCCTTCTGCACTGGATCGCCGGCGGAGTCCTGCACGACGGAAAATTACGCGTCTTCTAACAGAGGGGACGCCGCAGATGGACCAGATTCCGGTTGTGTCTAAAGCTCTCTGGGAATCGATTTTCTTGAAGAAGAAGAGACGGCAACAGAAAATTAGCCATGTGGCGGCACTGGTTTTTTCCGTTACCAGTCAGATTCTGCAAGTGGGCGAGTAAGAACTAAGGGGTTGAGTAAAGGAATGAGGGTTGAGGTGTGCAGCAGTGAAGAGGGTTATGGTGGGGCTTGGTTTGAGGGAGTTATCGTCACTTTCACCACAGGTGGCCGGCGTTGCAAGAATCTGCCGCGCAGGTTGACCTTTGCGTTTACTGGAGTCAATAAAAGGCCTTGCACAGACCTCAGTCTATATGGGGATAAGGTTGGTTTCCGCATTGCAGAAATGAACGCCCTCCATCAGATCGGGGAACCTCTGTTGGCGAAATCCGGCGGCTCTCCTTCCTTCTGCACTGGATCGCCGACGGAGTCCTGCACGACGGAACATTACGCGTCTTCTAACAGCGGGGACGCCGCGGATGGACCAGATTCCGGTTGTGTCCAAAGCTCTCTGGGAAGCGATTTTCTTGAAGAAGAAGAGACGGCAGCAAAAAAATCAGCCATGTGGCGGCACTGGTTTTTTCCGTTACCAGTCAGATTCTGCAAGTGGGCGAGTAAGAACTAAGGGGTTGAGTAAAGGAATGAGGGTTGAGGTGTGCAGCAGTGAAGAGGGTTATGGTGGGGCTTGGTTTGAGGGATTTATCATCACTTTCACCACAGGTGGCCAGCGTTGCAAGAATCTGCCGCGTAGGTTGACCTTTGCGTTTACTGGAGTCAATAAAAGGCCTTGCACAGACCTCAGTCTGTATGGGGATAAGGTTGGTTTCCGCATTGCAGAAATGAACGCCCTCCATCAGATCGGGGAACCTCTGTTGGCGGAATTCAGCGGCTCGCCTTCCTTCTGCACTGGATCACCGGCGGAGTCCTACACGACGGAAAATTACGCGTCTTCTAACAGCGGGGACGCCGCAGATGGACCAGATTCCGGTTTTGTTCAAAGCTCTTTGGGAAGCGATTTTCTTGAAGAACAGATGGCAACATAAAATCAGCCATGTGGCGGCACTGGTTTTTTCCGTTACCAGTCAGATTCTGCATGTGGGCGACTAAGAAATAAGGGGTTGAGTAAAGGAATGATGGTTGAGGTGTGCAGCAGTGAAGAGGGTTATGGTGGGGCTTGGTTTGAGGGAGTTATCCTCACTTTCACCACAGGTGGCCGGCGTTGCAAGATCTGGTATGATAAGTTTGTGACAGACAAGGGAAAGCCATTGGTGGAGGAGGTATGGCTGCACAGTGAAGTCAGACCCATTCCACCCCACATTGAGCTGCCTCTCCATTGCTCAGTTGGGGATGCAGTTGAAGCTTATGACACTGACTGCTGGTGGCGTGGCGTCATTGTCAAACCTTGTGAGGGAGCGGAAGAGGATCTTTGGGTTGTCTATTTCCCTGACACTTGCACTCTCAAGGCATATCCCCATTCAGAGTTACGCCCAACTCAAGAATGGCTCCGAGGAGAATGAATCTTGGCGCCCCAGGTTCGATTCTTAAAATATATATGTCTGAGGCCCTTTAATGGGGCTTTTTTGGGTTTTATATTTAATGGGGGCTTTTGGGGGTTTAATAATTTATAAGAGGTTTATAGGCCGTTGAATCTTTTTGGTATATTTGGTATATATATAATGTTGTTTGGTATATATATATAATGTTGGATATATTTTTGGTGTTATCCTGTATTAATTAAGTTTGATTTTGAGTTTTTTTTTTTTAATTTAAGATTCTATTGGAGTAAGGGTTCAATTGTACTGTGATTGATTCTGAGCAATGTATATTCAACTCTGTCCAGGATAGAAGCCCATTCATTGAACAAGTGATCCAGTCCTTGAGCGTGGACAACTCGAAGGAAAGTCCTCGGATTTCAGGTGGAAAAGGCGTCGGAAAGAAAAAGAGGGAGGCTGTTAAGTGCAAAGCAGCTTGTCTCGGTGGAAGAGCTTCTGGTCAAACGAAAAGGTTGAAGGTAATTGTGAGCGGCACAATGTATGTGCGAGAAATTGTGCAATAAGGCTCGGAAATTCAAGAGTCATGGATGGAGGGCACCTGCAGCTGTCAAGAGAAGGGACTCGATCTGTGGGTCTGGTCCTACTCTTCCAATGGCCGCACCAACGATGGCGGTGAACGTGATGTTGGCGATCCACGAGAAAAAAACGGTTTCGATTGATCTGTACAGGCCCCTGAGGCAGTACATCGTCATCCACTACTCCGAGCGTGAGGCGCAGAACATGGAAGACGACCTCGAAACTGTGAAACAGATGCGCAACGATGTGGAGAAGGCCTCAGACTCGCTGGAATCCCGTCGCGATCTCTTGCAGAATTACTACAAGGCCCTATGCGTCATGGAATCGAGGTTCCCCATCTCCAGTGAGAAGGAACATGTGCACACTGTGACCTTCACTTGGTACGACGCCTTCAAACAGAACAAGAAGGCCGCGCAGCAGAACATCCACTTGGAGAAAGCCGCCGTGGTCTTCAATTTGGCTGCAATTCAAAGCCAGATCGCCCTTTCCGCGGATCGAACCACTGCCAACGGGCTCAAGCAGGCTTCTAATGCGTTCCAGGCAGCGGCTGGGGCGTTTGCTTTACTGACGGACAATATCTCCATGAAGGCTTCTGTAGGGCAGTCTACCTTGGACGTGTCCGTCGAATGCGCGGGTATGCTCGAATGCTTCTTCGAGAAGGTTATCTCCGATGGCAAGCCCAATTCTTTAATAATCCCATATAAACTACCAATTTGAGAGGAGGAAATGGTGAAACCATGGATTCGTCCATCCTCGAAGTGCAAGCATATTGTGATGGTTTGTAATAGCGGAGCGCGGTAAAAGAGAGATAAATGGGAAATATTTGTTTAAAGATTTTTATAATAAGTATAAAATTATTTTAAATATAAATTTAATATGAGTTTAGAGGTATTAAATTTCTCTAAGTGTAAATTTCTTTAAAATGTAAACAATAATATGTTATTTTTTATTATTTAAATTGTATTTTTGAATGCTAAATATATTATACATAATTGATGTTTTTATTTTTTTAATTTGCTTTATTTTTATCTTAAAGGGGAGACACGAATGGACAGAGTTACACATCTTTTCATGTTGGGTTGTATAATAAGCATCCCGCTCAACTAGGAGGATAGTTTGGTATTAATTAAATTTTTTATTTTGACAAATGCAATTTAAACCACATAAAATTAGTCATTTCATTGTGAGTAGGTTGAAACATGTAGACCCTAAGTCATGGATGTGATTTTTTTTTTTCATTACTATGATGTGATTTATGTAAAAGAGTTTTGCTTTTAGTCACTTCATTGTCCTTGTCTAATAGGAAAATTGCAATATATTTATTTATTTATTTATTTTATATATAATTATCAAATATTTGATTTAATATTTAAATATTTCATAAAAAATTTATAAATTAATTAAAAGTCAAATATATAATAAAATTAATTATTGATAAACATTAATTCATAATAAAAATTAAAGACAGTTGTTTCATGACACATTTCAAGTTTTTCAAATATAACCATCATAAAAATTAACAAAAATATAATTTTATTTTAAATTGTTATTATTGATAATTATAAAAAAGTAACCTATATGTTAAACATATATACGTTTTACAAAGTGGAACAAGCCTATGGGGCTAAAAATAGAGGGTGATAGGATGTTATGTTAAGGCATTTAGTGGTGAAACTCTATGGACAAAAATCTAGTCATGCTAAAGGATTGTTGTGGCCCATGCAGAGTGTGATTTTGGGTGATTTTGATGGCTTAAATGCTCTTGGGTTGTAGCTACTAGTCATCTTTGGACTCCCATTACCTAAAAAATAATGGAACAAAATTCTTAACTATAGAGATTTACCCTATTTTACCATGGAGATTATTAATTTATTACAATACTATGGGTTTATACCATGGCTTATCAATACAACATTTTCAAAAAACTATAACTCACTTTATATGATACTTGTTCATGTAATTTTTTTTAATTAATCTAATTAATTAAAAGTAATGGCATATGCACAAGTGTCATACAAAGTGAGTCGTGGTTTTTTTGGACATGTAGTATTGATAAACCATGGTATTGGCTAATGGTATGGTAGCAAAGTCTATTTAAAGATTCTAATCTCCATGATAAAATGGGGTAAATATCCATGAATAAGAAGCTTGTTCCATATTTTGTGAAGATTTTTATAAATAATAAAACTTACAAAATATGAGATGTATTGTGAAGTAATGTGTTTTGATGCTTATTATAGATAGATGTCTATTAGTGCCATTTAATTTATATGGCTGCCCTAATAAAAATAGAGTTTTTTGAATTGAAAAATGTAATAGAAAAATGTTCAACAAAATCATTTTAGTGAAAATAAGAATATTCTTTAATATCTCATGAATACATATACTATGCTATACATTTATTAAATAAAGAGTTTGTGTCAAACTTCAACACCAATATTAAATCCATTTAATGTATCAACCATATTCCCTTTAAACCATAAATACTATATACTAGTCATGTTGCTATCTAATAATAAATAATAATCTTGAATTTAGTATTTAAGTTGAACACTAAAATAACATTGGGAATCAAGCTATTTCAATGCAAGGCATATCCTTGTCAAATGATACTATTTAAACTGAAAATGATACTATTTAAATTGAACACTAAAATAACATTGGGAATCAAGCTATTTCAATGCAAGGCATGTCCTTGTCAAATGATACCATCTATCTAATCTCATCTCAACAATAATAACATATTTTCTTCCATTAAATTCATAGTTTCTTATGTGCAAACATAAAACCAAATTTCATATTTTGTCTAAGATAATGTTCTCATTTCCTTTTTCTTCTTAGAATGGAGATATTTCACCATGATGACAACTACAATACGACAGATTATTAATGTTGAAAAGGTGAAGGATGTGCCATCTCGGAAAGAGCTAACCAGCCATATATTGGGTATTTAATGCCCTCAGAGCAGCACGCGACTTAACGCGGTAACACGGGAGCGGGCAAATTCGGCATTTAATAATATTTGCCCGCTCTCGTGTTATCGAGCGAAGTGGCATGCTGCTCTGAGGGCATTAAATACCCAATATATGGCTGGTTAGCTCCAGCCGTGCCATCTCTATTCGATATTAAGGTTGGGTTGTTTTATCTATTTTTTTATGTTGTGATATCAACACTTTTTTTATTAAACATTATAAAGTATATTACAAATTTTGTAATTTTTAAATATATATTATACTATTAAAAAATATTTAAAATATATACATCGGATGAGGTGTTCGATTCAAAAAATGGTGGGCATGGAGTTTTTTCTCAAATATTATAATCATTGTTTGATAGTTAGACATACAATCAAGCTTGTTAAGAGATCTTGGATTGATACTTGCTTGACGAGCTTATCACTATGCCGAGTTTCACAAATATTGCATTTAATATTTATGTGATGAGGTTATGTTTTAATTTTCGATGTAAGGAAATCAATTTTCATGAATTTATGAGTGGTATCTAACCCAGATTCTTGTCTCATGGTGGTCGTTGGGGAAGGAGCCTCTTCAGTGAGTTTAATTTGAGAGATTTTCTCAATGGCCATCTATCTATGTTCTAGACCCATGTCAACTCTTCCAATGCTTCAGTTGGGTTTGAGGAGGAAACAACCAAGCCAACATCATCAAACATTTCAAGTCCTTCCTATATTTTAGGTCATGGAAGGTGATTAAGATTGGTCACACATCTCCACTCATAAAATGTCTTTGATCTTCATTATTTTGGTTTTATTGTGATTTATTATTTCGGATAGGGTGAGTGCTTTGAGCTCACTTCCATGAGAGGGTCTTCTTGCTCTCTAGAAGTCAATGAGAGTCCATTTTGTGTAAGGTATATTAGGCCTCTTCCTAAGGAAGATTCCATTCTCAATCCTCAAAATTCTAATTATTTAATGGATTTTTCCTCTTATTCTGTAACATTCTCATTCCAATTTGTGGACCGAATTACTCCATGGAAAAGTATCATGTTGCATGAGCATGCTTGTGTTCATTGTAGAGCAACATATTAAGAAGGGGGCATATTCAAGCCTAATTGAGTGATGAAAACTCAACAAACCAATTAAGGTAACTCACTCCATAACATGAGAAAGAGGAATTATTTCAGGTTGAAAGGGAGTTGGAGGACAAGCATTCTACCCTTATAGACATTGGAGTGTTGGTAGAGATTGTTTATTAGGTTCCAAATACCAGACATAATTGTTGGAGATATAATTAATACATGTAAATTGTGGATACCTATAGACACTTCGAATTCCTCCTAAACAAATTGTTAATAGACATAAATAAACTCTAAGAGACATTCTTCTCTCTTTAAATCAAATGCAACAACACTCGACATTAAAAGCTAGGTCATATAAAAAAGCACATAGATATCCCTCTTAATATAGGTTGTTCTCTAGGTATCAACAAAGAGCCCATCAAAAAAAAATTGATGAGAAAATAATTGTGAATGGAATTGTGATAGTTAATTTTTCAAAATGTGTTTTTATCTATACACTTATATTCAACACCCTAAAAATATCTCAAAACATCCAATGTATACATATTTGAAAGCTCAGAACATCTCTTTTTAACATCCAATGTATAAATATTAATATTATTCATAGGGTTAGGTATGACTGTTTTATATCTGTTTCATACATTGGTCCTCCAAAATTAAAACAAAACCCCCAAAACAAATATCTTAGATACCCTGGCATGATAGCTGACCATTATCATCTTAGAGATACAATAGATCCCACCTCCCTCCTACCATTTCTACCACTTTTCCCAGCACCCTTGCATGTACTCATGCCAAGGGCCACCGCACCCATCACTTTGAGCGTGTGGGGGGTGGTGATACATAAATCACCTGTACTCTTCATTACTGCCCGCAGGCACTTCCGTCCACCAACACGCACTTTGATCGGGGTAAATTTTGAATAAATATTGATGAGGTAGAGAATTTTTTTTATTTTTTTTAGAAAAACACATTTAAAATAAAATATGTTCCCCCAATTATATATAAATTAAATAGTTGGTAAATGTCTATAAATATCAAGATACTTACCTAGTGATGCATCTCACATTATCGAGATTTACAAAAAACTCAATGAACTAAATTTTAGCTTTATTTATTATTATTATTATAAAAAATAAAATATATATATACATTTAAACAAAGTAACAAGAAAAACATAATCCAACACTAATGAGCATAAGTTATAATTTATTATTATTATAAAATAAAAAAATAGACAAAAAAAAACAAAAACAAAAACAAAAAAACAAAAAACGTAGTATCCAACACCTATGGACATGACCATTTTTTAATTAAATTGAAAAATGAAAAGAGTATAATTATTTTTAAGATCAATTTCAATCTTCTATCCACCATTACTAAAAATCCATATCATCTGCAGCATACTTATGTTAATTAAATTAAACTTCTAGAAATTTTATTCCAAAATAAACATACTTATAAAATTAATACTCACTCAATCCATCATAAATATTTTTATACTTAAAAAATTATTATGAAACTTTTCCAATAAAAAAAAATATGACTAACTCTAAATTAACCACAACCCAATTATTATATAGTTGCTACTCACATGAAATAAATTTTACATGTATATATATTAAAATTTAGGATATTTTACCACAAAATAATTGTGAGTGGAAATGTGATGGATAATTTTTAAAAATGTATTTTTATTTATATAAATATATTCAACCTCCTAAAAATATCTCAAAAACATCTAAATCATACATATTTGACAGCTAAATCATACATATTTGACCGCTCAGACATGTCCCTTTTAATAAATATTTGTGGCAAAACGGAATGAGAAATGTATCCAAAATAATTATTACACGGTTTGGAAAATGAGTCTGAATTTATGGTTGATTATTTCCTTTTAGTTAAATTATTTGTGATTGATCATTTACTTTTTAATTAAATTATATTATATAGCTTCGTCGAAATTATGTATATGTAAACGATGGTGTAAGCAATGGGGCCCACAATGACGTAGACGTCCTCAGTCATCCGGCTCGGCGATATTACTTTCTCAAAATTAATATTAAAATCAGGCCCTCCTATTTGCCACGTTGTCTCCTACTGGACATCGTAATATTTACCGTGTTACTTCCTACTGAGCTTCAAAGTATCTGCCGCGCAGGTTGAGCTCTGCCGCGCAGGTTGAGCTCTGGGTTTACTGGAGTCAATAAAAGGCCTTGCACAGACCTCAGTCTGTGTGGGGATAAGCTTGGTTTCGGCATTGCAGAAATGAACGCCCTCCATCAAATCGGGGAACCTCTGTGGGCAGAATCCGGCGGCTTGCCTTCCTTCTGCACTGGATCGCCGGCGGAGTCATGCACGACGGAAAATTACGCGTCTTCTAACAGCGGGGACGCCACAGATGCACTAGATTCCGGTTGTGTCCAAAGCTCTCTGGGAAGCGATTTTCTTGAAGAAAAACAGACGGCAGCAGAAAATCAGCCATGTGGCGGCACTGGTTTTTTCCGTTACCAGTCAGATTCTGCAAGTGGGCAAGTAAGAAATAAGGGGTTGAGTAAAGGAATGAGGGTTGAGGTGTGCAGCAGTGAAGAGGGTTATTGTGGGGCTTGGTTTGAGGGAGTTATCCTCACTTTCACCACAGGTGGCCGGCGTTGCAAGATTCAATATGATAAGTTTGTTACAGATGAGGGAAAGCCATTGGTGGAGGAGGTGTGGCTGCACAGTGAAGTCAGACCCATTCCACCCCACATTCAGCTTCCTCTCCGTTGCTCAGTTGGGGATGCAGTTGAAGCTTATGACACTGACTGCTGGTGGCGTGGCGTCATTGTCAAAGCTTCTGAGGGAGCAAAAGAAGACCTTTGGGTGGTCTATTTCCCTGACACTTGCACAAGCAAGGCATATCCCCATTCAGAGTTACGCCCAGCTCAAGAATGGCTCCGAGGAGAATGGATCTTGGCGCCCCAGGTTCGATTCTTAAAATATATATGTCTGAGGCCCTTTAATGGGGCTTTTTTGGGTTTTATATTTAATGGGGGCTTTTGGGGGTTTAATAATTTATAAAAGGTTTACAGGCCGGTGAATCTTTTTGGTATATTTGGTATACACGAGGTTGGATATATTTTTGTTGCATATATTTTTGGTGTTACTCAGTATTAATTAAATTGATTTTGAGTTTCGTCTAAATTATTTCGATATTCATGGTTAGAAAATTGAAGATTCTATTGCAGTAAGGGTTCTTTTGTACTGTGATTGATTCTGAGCAATGTATATTCAAGGGTTCTTTTGTACTGTGATTGATTCTGAGCAATGTATATTCAACTCTGTCCAGGATAGAAGCCCAGTCATCGAACAAGTGATCCAGTCTTTGAGCGCAGACAAATCGAAGGAAAGTCCTCGGAAATCAGGTGGAAAAGGCGTTGGAAAGAAAAAGAGGGAGGCTGTTAAGTGCAAAGCAGCTTGTCTCGGTGGAAGAGCTCCTGGTCAAACGAAAAGGTTGAAGGTAATTGTGAGCGGCACAGTGTATGTGCAAGAAATTGTGCTCGGAAATTCAAGAGTCATGGATGGAGGGCACCTGAAGCTGGCCAGAGAAGGGACTAGACCTGATATGGAAAATGATGTGTAAAAGTTAAGCGTTGTTGGAATTACATGACATACGTATGGATTATCGAGACCGCAAGAGACAAATGGGGCTGCAATATATGAGATTAAATAGCCTATAAATTCACTCCTTTATGTTGTGTAAATCTCTCTTTGAACCAATTTTATCTTATAAATGACATGTATTCTTGCAGGCTTATTTACTGTAATGATATAATTAGTTTTTAAATTTGTTTATGGATTTTGGATAAACTGTGATTAGTTATGTAATTAAAGCATTTTTAGATATTAAGTTATTGGTTGAATTTCTAATTATATTTGGATATTATTCAAAGACATAACCCTAATACACTTTTGTCAATGCTGAACTATATAAAATGTCAACTGCATTTATTAATATGATTACAATGTATATTAAATTTATATTAATTTTGTTTTATTGAAAAGTTGTAAAATATTTGTTATATATATCTTATTAAATTGAAATTTTAAATATTTAAAATATTACTCCTAGATAGAGTTATTTTTGTAAGATTTTTGGAATGTTTTCTAATGGGGTTTTTTGGTCTATTTTCTCTAATATCTGACAAGAATCTATTGAAATCACAGTCTTCACAATCAAAATGCTTTAGGGAGTTTTCATGGTGTTAAATCCATATATAGAACCAAAAAGCCAATTTAAATAGCACAAATCAAGATTTCACCTCAAATTTTTCTGTCAGATTGTAACACCAGAGAGTCCAAAGAGTCTTGCTAAAAACAACCCCCTCTTAGAGGTTAAGTCACTGGTTGAATTCAAAGTACTATTCAAATATCATTCTAGGACATAACCATAATATACCCTTACCAATGCCAAACTATATAAAATGTCAACCATATTTAATAATGTGCTTACAATGTATATTAAATTCAAACTTATCTTAAATCTATAATAATTTTGTTTTATTGATAAGCTATAAAATATTTGTTATATATATACATATTAAACTGAAATTTTAAATATTTAAAATTGAATATTTTTATTTTTTAATGGTATTTAGATGTGATGTGATAATATGGCTTAAAATTAGTCTTAAAGAATAATTTAGTTGGTCGAGTTACTCTTTGCTAAATACTTGCTCTATCAAAAGGAGTTACTTTTACTAAATACTCTCTATCAAAAGGTCATAGATCAAATTTCCTAAATACCCTTGGAGTTAAGTCTTACCAAATTAATCTATTTTAATTTTCAATTTTCAATTTTTTTTAACTAGGGGTTTGTTGAGAAACTAAGAGCATTTATTTTGAAGCTTTACATGAAAAAAGACCAAATACATTAAGCAAATAAAAAGCAATCTATCCCATAAACTATCTTTAAACTAACAGACATTAAAATAATTTTTTCTGTCTTTTTTTCTTTCTTTCTATAATTACTATGATTTAAAATCATCTATTAAAATTTTTAATAAAATTAGATTAGCTCATAATGTAAGCAGCTCTACTGCTGTACCTGTATTAATTTGCTTGCGGTTTGAGTCATGGCTTCAAGACGCAACCTCTACAATGTGTGCGCTATTGGCTCTGCGTATATCGACTACTCATTCGGTGTATTCTCTTCAGAGATTGGGTGTTCCATCGATCAAATTATATTTTCAACTCATTACCATTTGATTTGCTTACCATTTATTCTGGTTGCATCCAAAGTTTTTATTAATAACAAACGATTAAGATTAAGTGAAAGCGACGTGGAGAAGGGTAATTTTGGTATTTGTTTTTTATATAAAAATAGTAATTGATAGTAAAAATTATTGTAATAAAGATTAAAAAATATTATTAATATATAAATTAATAAATAATAATAATTTAATATTAAATTATTTAATTTTTAATAATATGATATGTATTATCAGTTTTGGTGTTTGTTATTATTTATTAATTTTATAAAATTAAATTAATTTATATAATTTTACTAAATATAAATCACAGATTTTCACTAAAATACTCTATTTACTATCTATAATAAAATGCACAACCAAGTGTTAAATACTTCACTCTTGAGTTTTAAGAAGTATAACCAAGTGCGTCTGGAGAAATCATCAATGAAAGTTAAGAAATACTTGCAGCCAGAGAATGACACAACTGGAAGTGGACCACATAAATCACTATGCACAAGCTGTAAAGGGGCTGAGACGTGCCAAGAGGCACGTTTTTCAAAACTGTCCCGATGATGTTTTCCGAGTACACATCCGGAACAAACACCATCTCTGCAAGATACCATAGGAAGACCTGCCACCATATTTTCTTTACATAGATGCTGAAGGGAGCGATAGTTTAAGTGACCAAATCGCTCATGCCAAAGTTTGCTCACTTCATCGTTATGAGCAACAAATACTGAGGGAAGATTTGATGACCCAAAGTTGTGAAACTTATACAACCTTGTAGAATCATCCGCAATGCCAGTAGCCAAAATCTGTTTAGGATCTCTTAAGTCCTTGATTACAACATCATGAGGTGAAAATTCAACGATTTTACCTTCACCTGAATGAGTTATCTGATATACAGATAGAAGGTTGCAGGATAAGGTTGGAACACATAATACATCATTAAACTGGTCATTGTCTAGATGAACAGTTCCAGTCCCTACAACATTAAGAGATCTATCATCACCAACATATATATTTTTGGTGTTACAATCATTTAAAGAAGAAAAAATGGCTATGTTTTTGGTCATGTGATAAGAAGCTCCAGAATCAATGAGCCACTCATGAGAATGAGAAGAAGAAGATACATTTAATGCATAACCAGACCGAGATGCTTGACAACCACATGCAGAAAGTGCCATTCCTGAAGATGAATTTGAAGTTGAAGATTGCCCCAAATGGATGTTATGCTTCTTCATTGCTGCTTCCAAGGCTTCCATCTTCTTAAAGCATTTTGATTCTAAGTGGCCATCTCGATTACAAAAATTGCAATGTATATCAGTCTTCTTCCCTTTGTTTTTATTTGTCTTATCATTTTGTTGAAATGATTTTTCATTTTGGGGCTGAAATTGCTTAGGACCCTTGTTTGGTTTAGGACCATTCTTTTTAGGATATGACTTCTTAGGATTCTTTGAATTTGGTTGCTGCTTGGCAGCTAACGCTTTCTTGGAAGAGTTTTCAAGATTAAGAAGACCAAGGTGTAAGAGTTTTTCTTGTTCTCTTATTAAAGAATCACAAAAAGAGTCAAAGGAAGGGGGCTTGTAGTCTGTTCCTTGAGAAATGAAGGCTTCTCTTGTAGAATGGAAGGTGGAAACAAACACAGAGTAGGCTGGTCCCAACTTCGTAAGAATGGAATAGATAAGGTTACTATCTTCTTTCTTAACTTTAACACCTTCCAAAAGATATCTAAGGGTCTTGAACTTGGACAAGAAATCTTCAATGCAAGAAAAATTATTAGGTTCCAATGTAAGCAACTCATTTTCAAGTTGATGGGCTCTAATTTCATTTTTAATCCCAAAAACTTTATTGATTTGTTTCATTGCTTCATCAGGAGTATCAATTTCTGCAATATGGAATCTAAGATCTAGAGAAATAGACATCCCTATCAATCCACGTGCTTGATCTTGCCTATTTTCCCATTTAGCAGCCTTATCTTCATCCTTCGGTTTCTTTTCTTGGCCTGAGGCTATTTTGTAGAGACCTTTACTTCTAAGTAAATCCTCAATGTAAGCCAACCATTGGAAGTAGTTGGTGCTTTCAAGGGTAACTTGGTATTGACTTTCCATTTCAATGGAAACTGAAGCTAAAGATGCTGAAAATAAGTGTTCCAATGGATAGATCTCGAAAAATTAGGCTGGTTTAAAAAAAACGGCTCTGAAAACGGCTTCCGGATGAAGAAGTTATGGCTTTTTGAAAAAAAGTTGTTGAAGTTGTCGACGAAGTGCGGGAATGTGCGGAAATGAAAAAATCCGCCCCCAAAAAAATGGAGACTTGAACCCAAGACCTCTACTCTCTTAAAATAGCTTTGAACCAATTGATCTATACAAAAAATTTGAGAGAGAGAGAGAGAGAGAGGGGGTGGGGGGGTGCTTTGGGTTGCGTGCTTGCTTTGAGAAAACTCTTTTTCCCTACAAAACAAAAAACACAAAACCCAACACGGACATGCAAAGAAAACGAACCTTATGGCTTGAAGTTAACTTTAGCCGAAAAACTAAATATTTTCAAAAATGAACCTCAAAGTTAGCTTTGGCCGGAAACTAAATATTTTCCTCAATGTTTCTGATTTTCCGAGATCACCCTAAGGCGCAGGGAAAAGAGCATACGCATGAGAAAAATCCTTCCTTTCTGTTTCTGATTTGCCCAGATCGCACAGAGTCACAGGGCAAAGAGCATACGCAGAAATGAAAGGTATAGATCCGGTAATAAAAAAGCTAAATAAACCGAAACCGAAATAAACAGAGAGAAAATAACAGTAAACTGCAAATAAACACTGTATACCTCTAGATCTTAAAAATGACGCAGCTAGGGCTACCGAAAACCTTTTCGCATGAAACGAAAGGGGTTCCTCACTGGAACAGATGCTCCCAACACAACAGAGCAGTCCTCTCGGCCCGAAAGCAGTCAGAAACAACAGATCTAGGAAATGGAAGTCGGATGCAGTTCTATCGGCTTCAGATTTGGATCACCAACAGACGCGGCCCTCAAATAGCTCTGATACCATGTAGGAATTTACAGGGTAAGTTCCTCAGACAGAACACCAAAAGGACACCGCTCACAACTAGATCGCAGATCAATACACCAGTATTTTGACGTGGTTAAAACCCTCAAAGAGGGAAACAGTCCACGGCCTGAGCCAACGCGGCCACTTCATGCAATTTATTAATAAAAGAATGAAAATTTACATATGTTTCTCTCATGCACGGATTACCCTACAAATGACCCTCCATGCGCTTTAAATAGAATTCATGGACCAATCGGGTGCCAAGCCACGGATCAAGTGTCAGTAATACCGAGGAGAGAATGAACCGTCAGATCACTACATATCGTGACCGTCGGATTGTAAGTTACAAAATGTACAACGGTAAAGAAACACACTTTACCTAACTCTATACCTAACTCTACACTAGACCAAGTTGTACTTAACTATTTCCTATGTGTCGGAATATCCTAACAGTTGTGAAGCCCAGCGATTGTCCCTTGCAGGTGGATTGTAAGGAATTGTCAGCGAAGTTAGAGCAATTTTACAGAACCCTGAATTAGTCTCCAAAGTTAAGGATGCCGGATTATGCCTTCTCACTTATGGGGATCTCACCTATTCTCAAGTGAGTATAATTTCCAATAATATATTTATCTTGAATTACACGCATATTTGAACCAAAGTAGGTTAAATATTTTGAAACAATTCCAAATTTCTTAATCTAGATCAGCAATACTGAAGAAGAAAACATGAATTTAATCAGATTTAGTTAGACAAACACTGAACAAATTTCGTGCCAAATGATTGACCACTCGACTAAAACTTATTTTAATGTGAAGGGGTGTGGAAAATGGCCCTCGTTAATGGCAATATATTCTAAACTGAAGCTGAAACATATCTGCAAGGCTTACAGATTCAAGGCAGAGAGCTGATTTATTCGACGCATAAAATTGATTTAACTTGTACCTGCCATAAAACCCACAATAAACCCCTGGACTGAGATTATAACGCTGTAAGAAAAAAGAGACAAAATGGGATCAGAAAGGCCAGTCTGAACTAACCACTAAACTTTGAATAGAAGAACCAGAGAACTCTGAGCAGATGAACGAACAACTTCTAAATGAAAAGCGCATTTGCTGGAATGAAAAGCAGATTTGGTGGAATGAAAAGCACATTTGATACCTCCGATATCTTTGATGGAATCACCAAGTTTTTCAAATACCTCCGATAACCCTGTGAATAACAGAGAGCTAGCCAGCAACGCAGGTCATGCAGAGGAGGGTGAACAACAGAAACGGTAAACATTACTGCAGCAGGTCGTGGAAGAGAAAGCAGAAAGCAGGAGGAGCAGAAATCGGAAAGCAGGTGAGGGAGGAATAGTCAGAACATATGCCAGTTGTCAAGGTAACTAGATGCCAGTTGGATGCTAGAGAATGAAGAGGTAGATGAAAAAACTCAACCAAAGGAAGGCCCATCGGCCTAAATATAATTTTTTTTTAAATTGTTATTATTGATAATTATAAAAATTTAATATATAATTTAAATATATATATATATATATATTTTACAAAGTGGAATAAGTTTATAGAGAGTGATATGGTATTTTGTTAAGGTATTTAGTGGTGAAAGAGTCGTCAATTTGAAATTTTATGGACAATAATTTAGTCATGCTAAAGGTTTGATTGTTAGGCATGCTAGTCATCTTTGGACTATCATTACCTAACAAAAAAAATAGAACAAAATTCTTAACCATGGAGATTTACCCCATTTTACCATGGAGATTATTAATTTGTTACAATACTATGGGCCAATACCATGGCTTATCAATACCACATTTCCAAAAAACCATAACTCACTTTATATGACACTTGTTCATATAAAGTTTTTTTAATTAATCTATTTACTTTAAAAGAATGTCATCTAAATTGGCTAATGGTATGTAACAAATTCTATTTAAAGATTCATAATCTCCATGGTAAAAAGGGGTAAATATCCATGGATAAATAACGTGTTCCATATTTGGTGAAGAGTTTTATAAATAATAAAATTATAAAAATATGAGATGTATTATAAAGTAAAGTGTTTTAATGAAAATTTTTAATTAAAAGAAATGTATTAGAAAAAAGTTCAACAAAATAATTTTAATAAAAATAAAAATATTCTTTAATATCCCATGAATACATATATTACATATATTATATTATAAATTTATTAAATAAAGGCTTTATATCAAAGTTCAACACCAATATTAAATCCATTTAATGTATCAACCATATTCCCTTTCAACAATAAATACTATATACTAGTGATGTTGCTATCTAATAATAATCTTAATCTAATATTTAAGTTGCAACACTAAAATATTGGCATGTCCTTTTCAAATCATGTTGTTGCATCATAATTACAACATGGACCATGTATCTAATCTCAACAATAATAACCTATTTCCTTCCTTTAAATTGATAGTTTTTTTTAATGCGCAAACATATAACCAAATTTCATATTTTGTATAAGATAATATTTTCATTTCCTTTTTGTTCTTAGAATGGAGATATTCCACCACCATGATGACAACTCCAATACGATGGATTATTAATGTTGAAAAGGTGAAGGATGAGCCATCTCTATCCCATATTAACGTATTAAGGTTGGGTTTTTGTATTTTTATTTTATGATATCAACACTTTTTTTTTATTAAACATGGTAGAGTAGATTAAATTTTTGTTATTTTTAAATATATATTATATATTATTAATAATATATAATATATATTTTGGATAAAGTGTTTGGTGGGGAAGGTTATTGTTTTCTTATCAAGGCACATTTATGTTGGACATGGTGACACATCCTTATAAAGGTTTGATTCGTTGCATGCAATGGGCTAGGGGAAGCTTTTTCAACTATCTCAGCTTTTTCATCTATTTCTTAGCAATCTATATGGAGTTTCATATCAAACATTGTAATCATTGTTTGATAGTTAAACATACAATTAACAAATCTTGGATTGATATTTTCTTTCTTGAAGAGCTTATCACTTTGTCTAGTTTCATAAATATTGCATTTAATGGTTTTCATGTGATAATGTTATGTTTTAGTTTTTGATTCAAGGAAATCTTTTTTCATGAATTCATGGGTGGTATCCAACCTAGTTTCGAGTCTCATGGTGGTTGTTTAGGGAAGGAGTCTTGGCGTAGACTAAACCCACCAAAACCAATTGATCTACACCTTATAGGTTGTATTAAAATATATATATATATATAATAATTCATATTTGAAAAATTAAACATAAATAAACAAAAAAACAAAGCAATAAAACAAAGGAATGATGAATCTGACCATCAAACGTTAGACTTTGGTAATTTGGCCAATCAGAATAATCTACTTGGATTTTCTAATCATCCATTAAAAACAAAAACAAAAAATAGCTCACACTGTAAGCAGCTCTACCGCTGTACCAGCATTAAATTGCTCGCGGTTCGAGTCACGGTTTGAAGAGGCAATCACAATCGGAAAGAGATAACCAGCCATATATTGGGTATTTAATGCCCTCAGAGCAGCACACAACTTAACGCGATAACACGGGAGCGGGCAAATTTGGCATTAAATAATATTTACTTGCTTCCGTGTTATCAAGCTAAGTTGCGTGCTGCTCTGAGGGCATTAAATACCCAATATATGGCTGGTTAGCTCCAACCATCACAATCTGCATTAATTTGCTCACGGTACCTCTACAATGTGTGCGCTATTAGCGCTGCGTATATCGACTACTCATTCGGTGATTGTGAGTTCCATCGATTAAATTATATTTTCAACTAATTACCATTGGATTTGCTGTTAAGTAGCCGAAGTTATTGTAATTATCATTAAAAAAAATTATTAGTAATGCGTAAATTAATATAATAATAATAATTTAAAATAAAATTATTTAGTTTTTAATAAAATAATATGTATTATAAATTAAGTGTTTAATTGTTTATTATTATTTACTAATTATTTAATTTATATAATTTTACTAAAACCAAATTACAAATCTTCATTAAAATACTTTATTTGATAATCATAATAAAATGCAATAAACATATTTTATAATAACTTCTTAGAAGCATTTAAAACTTCTATCTCGAATCCAAGAAACTTAAAAATATATACTATGTATGTTCCAAGATCTTAAAATTCTCCAAATCCTCACCATATAAATCTCCAAATTCTAACACTTGAAAATTTTATAGTAAAAAGAAAATTTTGTTTTTAAAATAATAATGAGTTTGTTTTCAAAATACTAATGATATATGTTTAGTAAATTTCCTATTTTTACTATTTAAAATTTCTTAAAATATAATGCATAAATAAATTTAAAATTTTTTGCATTTCTATAAATTTAAGAAATATAATCTACTATTACCATTGTCGCAATTTTAATAAATTACCATTATCAATATAGCAGATTCAAAACCTCAACTAAATCTTAATAATGTAATTAATCCTAAAAACATCTATCTAAAATTTAAATATCTTAAAAATAAATACAAATTAAACTTTTACCATGGACAAGAATCTTTTCTTTAATAATCCCATATAAACTACCAATTTGAGAGGAGGAAATGGTGAAACCATGGATTCGTCGATCCTCGAAGTGGAAGCATATTGTGAGTGGAAGCATCTTGTGACGGTTTGTAATAGCGGAGCACTGTAAAAGAGAGATAAATGGGAAATATTTGTTTATAGATTTTTATAATAAGTATAAATTTATTTTAAATATAAATTTAATATGAGTTTAGAGGTATTAAATTTTTCTGAGTGTAAATTTCTTTAAAATGTAAAATACAGTATGTTATTTTTTATCATTTAAATTGTATTTTTAAATGCTAAATATATTATACATAATTGATATTTTTATTTTTTAATTTACTTTATTTTTATTTTAAAGGGGAGAGACAAATGGACAGAGTTACACATTTTCTCATACTGCTGGGTTGTAGAATAAGCATCTCGCTCAATTAGGAGGATAGTTTGGTATTAATTAAATTTTTTATTTTGACATATGCAATTTAAAGCACATAAAATTAGTCATTTCATTGTGAGTAGGTTCAAATTAGTCATTTCATTGTGAGTAGGTTCGAAACATGTAGACCCTAAGTTATGGATGTGATTTTTTTGTTTATCTAAAAGAATTTTGCTTTTAGTCACTTCATTCTCCTTGTCCCATAGGAAAATTGCAATATATTTATTTATTTATTTATTTTTTATATATAATTATCAAATATTTGATTTAATATTTAAATATTTCATAAAAAAATTTACAAATTAAAAAAAGTCAAATATATAATAAAATAATTATTGATAAACATCAATTCATAATAAAAATTAAAGACATTTGTTTCATGACACATTTCAAGTTGTTCAAATATAACCATCATAAAAATTAACAAAAATATAATTTTATTTTAAATTGTTATTATTGATAATTATAAAAAAGTAACATATAAATTAAACATATATACGTTTTACAAAGTGGAACAAGCCTATGGGGCTAAAAATAGAGGGTGATAGGGTGTTATGTTAAGGCATTTAGTGGTGAAACTCTATGGACAAAAATCTAGTCATGCTAAAGGATTGTTGTGGCCCATGCAAAGTGCGATTTTGGGTGATTTTGATGGCTTAAATGCTCTTGGGTTGTAGCTACTAGTCATCTTTGGATTCCCATTACCTAAAAAAATGGAACAAAATTCTTAACCATAGAGATTTACCCTATTTTACCATGGAGATTATTAATTTATTACAATACTATGGGTTTATACCATGGCTTATCAATACCACATTTCCAAAAAACCATAACTCACTTTATATGATACTTGTTCATGTAATTTTTTTAATTAATCTACTTAATTAAAAGTAATGGCATATGAACAAGTGTCATACAAAGTGAGTCGTGGTTTTTTTGGACATGTAGTATTGATAAACCATGGTATTGGCTAATTGTATGGTAGCAAAGTCTATGTAAAGATTCTAATTTCCATGATAAAATAGGATAAATATCCATGAATAAGAAGTTTGTTCCATATTTTGTGAAGATTTTTATAAATAATAAAATTTAAAAAATATGAGATGTATTGTGAAGTAAAGTGTTTTGATGCTTATTATAGATAGATGTCTATTGATGCCATTTAATTTATATGGCTGCCCTAGTAAAAATAGAGTTTTTTTAATTGAAAGATGTATTAAAAAAATGTTCAACAAAATTATTTTAATGAAAATAAAAATATTCTTTAATATCTCATGAATATATATACTATACTATACCTTTATTAAATAAATAAAAAAGTTGTGTCAAACTTCAACACCGATATTAAATCCATTTAATATATCAACCATATTCCCTTTAAACCATAAATACTATATACTAATCATGTTGCTATCTAATAATAAATAATAATCTTGAATTTAATATTTAAGTTGAACACTAAAATAACATTGGGAATCAAGCTATTTCAATGCAAGGCATGTCCTTGTCAAATGATACCATCTATCTAATTTCATCTCAACAATAATAACGTATTTCCGCTATTTCCTTCCATTAAATTCATAGTTTCTTATGTGCAAACATAAAACCAAATTTCATATTTTGTCTAAGATAATGTTCCCATTTCCTTTTTCTTCTTAGAATGGAGATATTTCACCATGATGACAACTACAATACGAAAGATTATTAATGTTTACCTTTTTCTTATTAGAATGGAGATATTTCACCATGATGACAACTACAATACCACAGATCATTAATGTTGAAAAGGTGAAGGATGTGTCATCTCTATCCCATATTAAGGTTCGGTTTTTTTATCTATTTTTTATTTTATGATATCAACACTTTTTTTTATTAAACATTATAGAGTATATTACAAATTTTGTAATTTTTAAATATATATTATACTATTATAAAATATTTAAAATATATACATCGGATGAGGTGTTCGATTCAAAAATGGTGGGTAAGGTTATTGTTTTTTACTTGGTTACATGCATTTGGACGTGGTGACACTTTGGACGTGGTGACACTACATCTGTATAAAGGTTTGATTCGTTGCATGCAATGGGTTAGGGGAAGTTTCTTTAACTACCACGTAGAAATCTACATGGAGTTTTTTCTCAAATATTGTAATCATTGTTTGATAGTTAGACATACAATCAAGCTTGTTAAGATTTTGGATTATTTGACGAGCTTATCACTATGCTTAGTTTCACAAATATTGCATTTAATGGTTATGTGATGAGGTTATGTTTTAATTTTTGACGTAAGGAAATCAATTTTCATGAATTTATGAGTGGTATCTAACCCAGATTCTTGTCTCATGGTGGTCGTTGGGGAAGGAGCCTCTTTAGTGAGTTTAATTTGAGAGATTTTTATATCTTTAGTATTTATGGTTCATGATTTAAATTCCTCTTCGGTGCTTATATGGGGTAATTAATATGGGCCCACTCTTACAAGGGAAACTCCATCAAGGGATTAGGTAGGGAAAATGGGCTCGTTACTAATGATTCCTTCAACCTCAATGGCCATTTATCTATGTTCTAGACCCATGTCAACTCTTCCAATGCTTCAATTGGGTTTGAGGAGGAAACAACCAAGCCAACATCATCAAACATTTCAAGTCCTTCCTATATTTTAGGTCATGGAAGGTGATTAAGATTGGTCACACATCTCCACTGAGAAAATGTCTTTGATCTTCATTATTTTGGTTTTATTGTGATTTATTATTTCGGATAGGGTGAGGGCTTTGAGCTCACTTATGTGAGAGGGTCTTCTTGCTCTCTAGAAGTCAATGAGAATCCATTTTTTGTAAGGTATATTAGGCCTCTTCCTAAGGAAGATTCCATTCTCAATCCTCAAAATTCTAATTATTTAATAGATTTTTCCTCTTATTTTGTAACATTCCCATTCCAATTTGCGGACCGAATTACTCCATGGAAAAGTATCATGTTGCATGAGCATGCTTGTGTTCATTGTAGAGCAACATATTAAGAAGGGGGCATATTCAAGCCTAATTGAGTGATGAAAACTCAACAAACCAATTAAGGTAACTCACTCCATAACATGAGAAAGAGGAATTATTTCAGGTTGAAAGGGAGTTGGAGGACAAGCATTCTACCCTTATAGACATTGGAGTGTTGGTAGAGATTGTTTATTGGGTTCCAAATACCAGACATAATTGTTGGAGATATAATTAATACATGTAAATTGTGGATACCTATAGACACTTCAAATTCCTCCTAAACAAATTGTTAATAGACATAAATAAGCTCTATGAGACATTCTTCTCTCCTTAAATCAAATGCAACAACACTCGACATTAAAAGCTAGGTCATATAGAAAAGCACATGGATAACCCTCTTAATATAGGTTGTTCTCTAGGTATCAACAAAGAGCCCATCAAAAAAAATTTGATGACAAAACAATTGTGAATGGAATTGTGATAGTTAATTTTTCAAAATGTGGTTTTATCTATACACTTATATTCAACACCCTAAAAATATCTCAAAAACATCCAATGTATACATATTTCACAGCTCAGGCCATCTCTTTTTAACATCCAATGTATAAATATTAATATCATTCAAAGGGTTAGGTATGATTGTTTTATATCTGTTTCATACATTGGTCCTCCAAAATTAAAACAAAACCCCCCAAAACAAATATCTTAGATACCCTAGCATGATAGCTGACCATTATCATCTTAGAGATACAATAGATCCCACCTCCCTCCTGCCATTTCTACCACCTTTCCCAGCACCCTTGCATGTACTCATGCCAAGGGCCACCGCACCCATGGCTTTGAGCGTGTGGGGGGTGGTGGTACATAAATCACTTGTACTCTTCATCACTGCCCGCAGGCACTTCCGTCCACCAGCACGCACCCTTGCATGTACTCATGCCAAGGGCCACCGCACCCATGGCTTTGAGCGTGTGGGGGGTGGTGGTACATAAATCACTTGTACTCTTCATCACTACCCGCAGGCACTTCCGTCCACCAGCACGCACTTCGATCAAGATAAATTTTGAATAAATATTGATGAGGTAGAAAATTTTTTTATTTTTTTTAGAAAAAACACATTTAAAATAAAATATGTTCCCCCAATTATATATAAATTAAATAGTTGGTAAATGTCTATAAATATCAAGATACTTACTTCATGACACATCTCACATTATCAAAATTTACAAAAACTCATAAAAATGAACTAAATTTTAGCTTTATTTATTATTATTATTATAAAAAATAAAATATATATACATTTAAACAAAATAACAAGAAAAACATAATCCAACACTAATGAGCATGAGTTATAATTTAATATTATTATAAAATAAAAGAATAGAAAAAAAGAAAACAAAAACAAAAACAAAAAACAAAAAACTAGTATCCAACACCTATGGACATGACCATTTTTTAATTAAATTGAAAAATGAGAAGAGTATAATTATTTTTAAGATCAATTTCAATCTTCTATCCACCATTACTAAAAATCCATATCATCGACAGCATACTTGTGTTAATTAAATTAAACTTATAGAAATTTTATTCCAAAATAAACATACTTATAAAATTAATAATCACTCAATCCATCATAAATATTTTTATACTTAAAAAATATATTATTATAAAACTTTTCCAATAAAAAAAATATGGCTAACTCTAAATTAACCACAACTCAATTATTATATAAGTTTCTATTCACATGAAATAAATTATATATATATATATATATTAAAATTTAGGATATTTTACCACAAAATAATTGTGAGTGAAACTGTGATAGATAATTTTTCAAAATGTATTTTTATTTATATAAATATATTCAACCTCCTAAAAATATCTCAAAAACATCTAAATCATGCATATTTGACAGCTCAGACATGTCCCTTTTAATAAATATTTGTGGCAAAATGGAAGGAGAAATGTATCCAAAATAATTATTACACGCTCTGGAAAATGAGTCTGAATTTATCGTTGATCATTTCCTTTTAGTTAAATTATTGTATATCACTTCCTCGAAATTAATTTGTGGGATCATTTACTTTTTAATTAAAATATATTATCTAGCTTCGTCGAAATTATGAATATGTAAACGATGATGTAAGCAATGGGGTCCACAATGACTGGCTCGGCGATATTACTTTCTCAAAATTAATATTAAAATCAGTCCCTCCTATTTCCTAGTCAGCTTCCAAACATTTGTCCGTTGTCTCCTACTGGACATCGTAATATTTACCGTGTTGCTTCCTACTGACCTTCAAAGTATCTGCCGTGCAGGTTGACCTCTGCGTTTACTGGAGTCAATAAAAGGCCTTGCACACACCTCAGTCTGTGTGGGAATAAGCTTGGTTTCCGCATTGCAGAAATGAACGCCCTCCATCAGATCGGGGAACCTCTGTTGGCGGAATCCGGCGGCTCGCTTTCCTTCTGCACTGGATCGCCGGCGGAGTCCTGCACGACGGAAAATTACGCGTCTTCTAACAGCGGGGACGCAGCAGATGGACCAGATTCCGGTTGTGTCCAAAGCTCTCTGGGAAGCGATTTTGTTGAAGAAGAACAGCCGGCAGCAGAAAATCAGCCATGTGGCAGCACTGGTTTTTTCCGTTACGAGTCAGATTCTGCAAGTGGGCGAGTAAGAAATAAGGGGTTGAGTAAAGGAATGAGGGTTGAGGTGTGCAGCAGTGAAGAGGGTTATGGTGGGGCTTGGTTTGAGGGAGTTATCCTCACTTTCACCATAGGTGGCCGGCGTTGCAAGATCCGGTATGATAAGTTTGTGACAGACGAGGGAAAGCCATTGGTGGAGGAGGTATGGCTGCACAGTGAAGTCAGACCCATTCCACCCCACATTCAGCTGCCTCTCCATTGCTCAGTTGGGGATGCAGTTGAAGCTTATGACACTGACTGCTGGTGGCGTGGCGTCATTGTCAAACCTCCTGAGGGAGCGGAAGAGGATCTTTGGGTGGTCTATTTCCCTGACACTTGCACTCTCAAGGCATATCCACATTCAGAGTTACGCCCAGCTCAAGAATGGCTCCGAGGAGAATGGATCTTGGTGCCCCAGGTTCGACTCTTAACATATGCCCCTTTAATGGGGCTTTTTTGGGTTTTATATTTAATGGGGGCTTTAATAATCTATAAAAGGTTTATAGGCCGGTGAATCTTTTTGGTATATTTGGTATATATACCGTTGGATATATTTTTTTAAATTTAAGATTCTACTGCAGTAAGGGTTCTTTTGTACTGTGATTGATTCTGAGCCATGTATATTCAACTCTGTCTGTCCAGGATAGAAGCCCAGTGATTGAACAAGTGATCCAGTCCTTGAGCGTGGACAACTCGAAGGAAAGTTCTCGGATATCAGGTGGAAAAGGCGTCGGAAAGAAAAAGAGGGAGGGTGTTAAGTGCAAAGCAGCTTGTCTCGGTGGAAGAGCATCTGGTCAAACGAAAAGGTTGAAGCTAATTGTGAGCGGTACAGTGTATGTGCGAGAAATGCAACAAGGCTCCGAAATTCAAGAGTCATGGATGTGTAAAAGTTAAGCGTTATTGGAATTACATGACGTAGGTATGGATTATGGAGACCCCAAGAGACAAATGGGGCTCCAATATATGAGATTAAATAGCCTATAAATTCACTCTTTTATTGCTGTGTAAATCTCGCTTTGAACCAGTTTTATCTTATAAATGACATGTATTCTTGCAGGCTTATTTACTGTAATGGGCGAGAAATTTTAAATATAATTAGTTTTTAAATTTGTTTATGGATTTTGGATAAACTGTGATTAGTTATGTAATTAAAGAATTTTTAGATATTAAGTTATTGGTTGAATTTCTAATTATATTTGGACACTATTCAAAGACATAACCCTAATACACCCTTGTCAATGCTGAACTATATAAAATGTCAACTACATTTATTAATATGACTACAATGTATATTAAATTTAAATTTATATTAATTTTGTTTTATTGATAAGCTATAAAATATTTGTTATATATATCTTATTAAACTGAAATTTTAAATATTGAAAATATTACTTTTAGATAGAGTTATTTTTAGTAAGATTTTTTGGAAGGTTTTTAAATGGGGTTTTCTGGTCTATTTTTTCTAAAATCTAAGAAGAATTTATTGAAATCACAAGCTTCACAATCGAAATGCTCTAGGGAGTTTTCATGGTATGAAATCCATATATAGAACCAAAAAACTAGTTTAAATAGCACAAATCAAGATTTCACCTCAAGTTTTTCCATCAGATTATAACACCAGAAAGTCCAAAGAGTCTTGCTAAAAGCAACCCCCTCTTAGACATTAAGTTACTGGTTGAATTCAAAGTCCTATTCAAATATTATTCTAGGATATAACCATAATATACCATTACCAATGCCGAACTATATAAAATGTCAACCATATCTTATAATAATTTATTGGACGTATTTAAAACTTCTATTTAAATGGTATATCCAGTCAGAAAATACATCATCATATGTATCTCATCAAGAATATCCCAAAAAAAATGTATAAAATTATTTTGAACAACTCTCAAAAAGTTTTTTCTTTTTTCCTAATGATAAATCATGATATTGACTCAAATCCACAAAACTCAAAAATAAACATTATAAATGCTCCAATATCTCAAAATCCTCAAAATCTTCACTAGAGAAATCTCCAAACTCTAACTCTCAAAAATCTCCAAACTCTAACTCTCAAAAAAAAAATTTATAGTCAAAAACAAATTTTATTTTTAAAATAATGACGATATATGTGTAGTGATTTTTTTATCTTTCACCATTTAAAACTTTTAAAATATAAGGCATAAAAAAACTTAAAAACTTACACATTTATATAAGTTTTTAAAATCTAACCTACCATTACTATTGTAGCAATTTTAATAAATTTAAATATCTTAAAAAATAAATGCAAAGTTAAACGTATGGATGCGAGTTTACTGGATTCAGTTGGCAAGAATCTTTTCATATAATAGGCGAGGTTGACAATCCCACTTACAGAATCTTTTCATATGATAGGCGGCGGTGAGGTTGACAATCCCATATGAAATACCAATTTGAGAGGAGGAAATGGTGAAACGATGGATTCGTCGATCCTCAAAGTGGAAGCATATTCTGACGGTTTGTAATCGCTCAGTGAGAATATATTTGTTTATAATTTTTAAAGTATAGATTTAATATGAGTGAAGAGGGATTAAATTTATTTAAGTATATATTTATTTATAATTTTTAAAATATAGATTTAATATGAGTAAAAAGGGATCAAATTTATTTAAATATATATTTGTTTTTAATTTTTGAAGTATTGTTATTTTTCATTATTTAAATTATATTTTTAAATGTCAAATAAGTTATATAAGATTAAATAAAAGTTTTAATTATAAAAACTTATATATATATATATATAATTTTTTTAAATTGATATAAATACATATGGAATTGACATTAAAATATTTTTATCTTTCTATTTATAGTATAATTTTTAACTTTATTTTTATTTTAAAAGAGAAGGGACCAGGCTTGGAATTTGACGTCCCACAGGACATATTTCATATTTTAAGACGTATTCGACACTTGCTATAAATTTTTACCCGTCAAATCTCACGTGCTTTATAAATCAGAAACCGTCATTCTGACATTTAATTTAGGATTTGTCCCGTCAAAATTTATAGTACCAGTTTTAAGTTAAAAACACCATAGTCACACTAAGCCCAGGGTCATAACGCAAATGCATACAATACCTCTGTCTCACATGGCAATGGAGCCTGACACACTTTCATAGATTTGAATCGTATAAAAAATTATCTGGCTATATTCCTTTCGTAGATTTGAACTTTATGAAGGGAGATTTCGCCCTAGGCAACTAAGAACAACTACATTGTGACCTAGGTGTTACATTCAAGGAACCGACCAACCAGTCTACGTCAAGAATGTGAATTCAGCCATCAAACTCTAACCTAGTAGGTGATTGAAAAATACTAAAATATACATGCATTTTTTGGTGTGTATAACACTAAGAAGGGGTGGTGGGCTTGTTTTCGTTCGGCTTGTTTTCGTTCCTTAGTCTTCCCTCAATAGTTCCACACTCTCCCTCTTGTTTGATTCTACCATCTTCCAACATCGATGAAGAAGTGCAATCAAGCAATAAAAGCAGCCAAGGAACAACTAGTGAGTTGAAGGGTAGTTGCAGTGTTTAATTCGAAAACATCTTTGTCGAGGCTTATCAAAAGTCACACCAAATCAGAAATAATGGTAGGGCTCCCTGCTGTGAAAAAGTTGGGCTCAAGAAGGGCCCTGGAGAAAATCAGAAGCTCGTTACTTACATACTATAGCACAACCATGGAAGCCGGAGCACTCTGTGGCAGAAAGTTGGGCGCTGAGATAAGAAAGAGCTGGAGATTACATTGGGCTAACTATCTAAGACCAAATATCAAGGGGAAAAATTCAACCTGCAGGAAGAGAAGACTATTATTCAACTTCATGCTCTACTGGGAAATAGGTGGTCTGCCATTGCTACTCACCTTCCCAAGCAAATAGACAACAAAATAACAATGAAAAGGGGTAAGCAAAAGGTAGACCTTAAACTCATTCAAAACAAAAGTCATTGTCATGCTATTTTCTTGAAAAGTAAGGATAGTTATTGATTTGAGGCTCGTGGGATCTATATTATGTGTGGTGTTGTCTTCCGGAGTTATTGCATACAAATTTTTGGAATTGATGTTTCGAACCATTCTCGTGGTTCATGAACCACCAAAGATGATTTGAAACGTGGATTCAAAAAATTTGTATGCGATAACTCCAGAAAACAACACCACAACAAAAAATAAGTCACTAAAAATAAATATTGGAGCTTTCTACTAAACTTGCCCTCATCATTTACTTCAAAATCAACAAGATTTACCCGTTTTCAAGTCGCAAGTAAGTTGCCTTCTTCAACCAGTTTCAATTTCTTTAGGTTGTTGTTTTTTTTATTTCTTTCTTAGTATTTGTTTTATGTGAAATAAATGTTGTGAAATTAGTCCCAAGTAAGTTGCCTTCTTCAACCAGTTTCAATTTCTTTAGGTTGTTGTTTTTTTTATTTCTTTCTTAGTATTTGTTTTATGTGAAATAAATGTTGTGAAATTATATAGGCTTGTCAAAATAAATTTCTCTGAGGTCTGTTCTTTTACAGGAATAATATATCATGTCACGTTAAAAAAATGTCTTAAATATTAGAAAAATAGCTTGTGATTTATTCCATAATGAAGTGCTCAATTACCATTTTGAAAAGCCCATGCTTATTTTGACTAAAAATAGCTTGTGATTTATTGCATAATGAAGCACTCAATTACCATTTTGAAAAGCCCAGGCTTATTTTGATTATTTTTGTTTTTTTGAGTGCCCTAACTTATTTTGACTAATTTTGTATTTTGAGTTTTTTACTAAATGTTCTGAAATCAACTTCATTTTTACAGTAGTGGATTTCTCATTAAAAAAATAATTATATAGTTATTAAGCTAAACTTCTCTTACAATAAAAATAATTATTGAAGATGTTACAAACTCATATTTATTTAACATACCTATTTAGATTGTCAACCACTTCTAATATAATTGTATTTGGAGGATTCAACTCGTACTAAGTACATGAATAGAATAAGTGATGGTATTGTCTAGGGCAATGTTTAATAGGAAGGATTTCTTTGTGTAATTGGTTGGGCTGTATATTCCGTCTATGATGTGGACAATAATGTGAATCTAATTTTTTAAGATGAGGAAATCATAGGCTCATATTTAAGATATTATGAAAATGATTAGTTAACAAGGTTCAAATGCAGATGATGAGTCGATTACCTCGTAGATAGATCGCAGAATTTTCCTCAGATCGCAGAATTTTCCTCATAGATTGCAGAGTTTGCTTAGTCTTGACATTTTTCACCTCATAGATTGCAGAGTTTGCTTAGTCTTGACATTTTCGATTACCTCGTAGATAGATCGCAGAATTTACCTCATAGATCGCAGAGTTTGCTTAGTCTTGACATTTTTCACCTCATAGATTGCAGAGTTTGCTTAGTCTTGACATTTTTCAGCATCATGGTTTTAGGAATAATGTGTTCCAAATATGTGTAATGGATATTAAATTAGTTGAAAGGATATACAAATATTTTAAAAAATATTTAGCTATCATTACTAGATTTATTATTCAAGTAGTTCACAGTTGGTTGAAAGTGCACTTATAGGGATTAAATTTATCTTGGTATAAATAAAGAATTCAGTAAATAAAATATGTAGTGAGTAAATAAAGATGTGTGTGCCCATCTATAAATAAAATATTTGGTGAAAATAAGTTATTAAGAAATAGTTAAACATGTAATTATATGTTTAATAAATTTGACATATGTAGTAGATTATTGGATTTAAATAAATTATAAAAAGGGATAGTAGTTAAATTCTTGATATTTAAAAAAAATAACTCTATCTCATTTACTTGCAATTGAGAATCCTCATCATCTTAACTATATGGCTTTCTTTAGTTTCTTTCACATGTCAAAATTTATGTACATAATCAAAATTATTAACTCCCAAAGCCTAAAAAGCTTTATAAAATCTTTAAAATATGGTTGTATACTAGGTGGAAACACATATGATAACTTAGGAAGAAACAAGGCACTATCATAGGGAGATAAAAGGAAGTTGAGATGAAGGAATAGTTGTAAGAGAATTTCTAGATAAAGGGAAGTGGACACTCACAAATTTAAGTAGAACTTAAAATGAAAAGCATGAAAAATGCCAAAACGCCATCAAATTTTTATTTGATGAGCAGAAGGGATTTGAACTTCCAGGCCTGGAAGGGACGAATGGGACGAATGGGGAGACGTAGCTAGTAGGATAGTTTGGTATTTAATATATATATCTACATAGTATAATCCAAGAGCCACCTGGAGCTATAATATAATTTTTCAGTTCTATTTTTTTATTATTTTGACAAATGCAATTTAAAGCACATAAAATTAGTTATTTTATTGTCAGTTATAAGTGATTTATCTAGAAGAGTCTTTTAGACACTTCATTGTCAAATTGGAATATTTTTTTTTTTTTAAATAACACACACACACACACACATATATATAAAATATTTGATTTAATATTTAAATATTTCATAAAAAAATTACAAATTAATTGTATTTGATAAACTGATTAAAATATAACCAGGTATAATAAAATGAATTGTTGATAAACATTAATTCATAATAAAAATTAAAGACATTTATTTCATGATACATTTCAAGTTTTCTCAGATTGGATGCTTATGTGATTCATGATATAAGCACAAATCTTTTGGAGAAATCACATAGAAAACTTCATGATATAAGCCAAGCTCTTCTGGAGAAATCACATAGAAAACTTAGGGTCAACGCATTTCGAACCTCTATCTAGGTTCATCATCACGACAAGGATGAGGAGCAAGACCAACAAACCACTAATTTATATCAGAGATGCAATGGTAAATATAAAAATAAATATAAATATAAATATACATTAAGGGATAAGAAGCAATTTATTTATTATTTATTTTTGAATTTAATTTTAATTTATTAAATTTCTATTTTTATTATTCATAAATTATTACATGGCTTTAACCTTTTCTAATATTTTATTATATAATTTATTAAGATTCAAATATCTTATTAATTAAAATTATATTAAATATAAATAATGATTTATTAAAAATTATATCTATCTAATAAGAAAGGGAAAATTATATAATAATAATAATAACTTATAAATTCAATAATAGAACAAAATTCAAAATAAAATCAAAACAAATATAATGAAAGAGATCCTAGAACAGAGCAAACACCAATCAGGAAAGGGGGAAGGAAATAAAGCAGGGGAGAAAAACTCACGGGGTTAAGAACAAAGAGAAGGGACCCACGAGCTGCTTAACTTCCATCCATCATCCCTATTAAGAGTCTTACTTCTCTTTTCAATCTCAATGGTTTATCTTAATTTTTGGTGATGGAAATGATCAACCCTAGCGAGGACCTTAGAATCCTCTAAGAAAATATGGTGTTTTGATAATTCAGCATGTTCCGCTAGAGCAGAGGAGCGAGTCCTACAGTGTCTAAGGTCAGCTGCATGCTCTTGAATTCTTTGAGAAATGGAATGACTAGTCTCTCCAATGTAGGGGGTTCCACAAGAACATGGAATTACATAAACACCCTTCATGTTTTTGGGATCAATAGGATCTTTGACGGATCTTAAAGAGCCACGAATAGTTTTTAAAGGTCTAAAGGTGGAGCCAACCTATTGTTTCCTCATAATCCTAGCAATATTGTAATTTGTCCCCTGGATAAAGGGAAGTTGGACCCTAGAGGCCACCTCAACCGACTCTTTCTTAGTTCTAGGTCCCTGACTAGCTTTTAAAAAGGCTCGGAAACCTTCAAACTTATTATAACCATTCTTCTTGAAGACATTTAAGAGATGGGTTTTCTCATCAACTAGATGGTCTTCATCAAAAACCCTTAAAGCCCTAGTAGCTATAGTGTTGAGAACCCCTAGTTTCTGGGCGAGAAAGTGATGAGATTTAGCATGAAGATACTATTCAGTGTGGGTTTTCTTACGAAAAAGCTGGTGAGAGAAAAAAACATCATCTTTCTTTGAGATAAGCACATCAAGGAAGGGTAAGCTTCCATTAACCTCACATTCCATGGTAAATTTAATGGAATCGGATTGATTATTGAGATGCTTGAAAAAAAATACTAATTTTTCTTGACCATGGGGCCATAAGTTGAAGGCATCATCAACAAATAATTTCCAATTTTTTGGCTTAAATCAAGCCGAAGCTAAAGCTCTTGATTGAAAATATTCCATAAAAAGCTTAGCCATCACTAGAGAGAGGGGAGAACCCATTGCTAACCCGCACATTTCTCATAGAATTCTCCTTTGAAACTAAGGAAGGTTGAGGTAGGACAAATCTCTACAAGCTTGGCAATATCAGGATCTGTTACGCGATTGATAACATCAATAGCCTCCTTAATAGGGATTATAATGTAAAGAGAAACAATATCAAAACTAACCATAAAATCTTTAGGCTCAAATTTCACATCTTTCAACTCATTCACAAAAGAGAAAGAATCCTTAACAAAAGAACTAGACTTACCTACTAAAGGTTTAAGCTTCTGAGCTAAATAAGGAGATACGTTGGCCCAACTATGGTATTGACAATAGGTCTAAGGGGGAGGCGTTCCTTATGAATCTTAGGAAGCCCATAGATCTTAGGAGTGAGAGGGTTACTTTCTATAAGCTTGTGACTTAATGAGCTCACAGATCTATTAGACTTAATATCCAAGACAACACTTTTGAAACCTTTTTAATGGGGTTCTTATTTAGATTTATATAGCTCCCATTGTTGCACAAGGGATCTAACATCTTCTTCCGGTAATCATCTCTATCTAAAATCACCACCCCTCCTCCTTTATCTTCTTTAAGGACAACAACATCAAGGTTATTGTTTAAAGATTTTAGAGCTTCAAATTCCGACTTGCTAATATTGCTTTTAGGTGGCTTAGCATTCCTAAGAATCATTGAATAATCATGCCTAATGACATCCTTAATGTGATTAGACAACTCCTTGATGTTGGATTTAATGGAGCATATGATCTCCTCAACCGGAATCTTTCTAAGGGCTAAAAAAAAATTCAACCCTTTCTCAAAAAGACTATAAATCGGAAAATAAAAAAAGAACGTGGAAAGGTTAATAACCTTATTATTAAAAGAGCTAACTAATGATACATAACAACTACTACTATTATTATTGGAATTATTAATACTATTATACTTACTAGAATCAAGATAGATTCATTAAAATTATCCCAATTAATGTTACACCTATTATTACTAGTGTTTATATTACTATTAATAATAATTAAAAAATAAATATCATTATTAGAATTACCATTAATTTCAGAGTTTATGTAACACCTATAATTACTAATTTCCATATTATTATTATTAATAGTGAAATAATAAATATAATTATTAGAAATACCATTAATTCCATGCAACCAATAGAAGGGTCAACGAAATGAGAGCTAGGGGACTTCTCCAAATTTTATGGCGAGACCGGAGATTGAAGAGAAGAAGTTGATGACCGAGGAGTAAGAAAAGTATCTAAGGGGGAACAACAAGAATGCGTAGGGGGCGGGTGACACAGAAAAGAGGCACAAGGGTCGTTGAAAGCTACGAAGGGAAAGGACGAGAGAGACACATCAACAACATGGATATAATAAAATATAATTTTTTAAAAATTGTTATTATTGATAATTATAAAATTTTAATATCTAACTTAAATTTATATACATTTTACAAAGTGGAACAAGTCTATAGAGGGTGATATGGTATTATGTTAAGGTATTTAGTGGTGAAAGGGCCACCTGTTCAAAACTTTATGGACAATAATCTAGTCATGCTAAAGGGTTGTTGTTAGGCATGCTAGTCATCTTCAGACTCCCATTATCTAACAAAAAGAATAGAACAAAATTCTTAACCATGGAGATTTACCCCATTTTACAATGGAGATTATTAATTTGTTACAATACTATGGGCCAATACCATGGCTTATCAATACCACATTTCCAAAAAACCATAACTCATTTTATATACACTTTTTTTTTGTCAAATAAGAGTGGAGCCTTCAATTAACTGAGAACATGATTACATATAGTACACGTCTTTACAAGTGTAAAGACCAGTAAAAGACAGACCCGTTGATGAGTACAAACAACAGGGTCAACATACCCTAAACATCACACAACAAACAAATATACCCTCTTTTACCAAAAGACTAACTGTGAATGAATCCCCGACGTCAGTCTGATTCTTGATCCAGCGGTTGACATAGCATCGCTTTGGAGGCTTGCTTGCCCTGTAACTGCTTTCCGGACCCAATAGAGCCAATAAACCAATGGTCTATAAAATATCGGGTCCGCCCTTAGCCTTAACCTCCCTCCACTTTGAAACCCGATAACCAATAAAAAGACATAGCTCCGAAGACTTGCTCACCACTTAACCGCAATCTGGACCCAATAACGTCAATAAACTTGTGGTCTATAAAAGTTCAGGTCCGCTCTTAGCCTTAACCACCCTCCTCTTTGAAACCCGATAACCAATCAAAAAGCAATGCGCCATAGACTTGCGCCCCGCTTAACCACAATCTGGACCCGATAATGAAAAAGAACCTTTGGTCTATAAATTTCGAGTCTGCTCTTAGACTTAACCTCCCTCCACTTTAAAACCTGATATCCATTCGATGATCGGGGGCGCTTAAAACCTACGGTCTACGCCTATTCCACTAGCACACGAGTTACAGGTGGTTGAACCCCCTTAAAGGCACGTGACTTCAGCATCAAGTAATAAGATCGACAGTCAAGGTTAAAAGCGGCAATTCGAACTGGTTCCAGGATGTTCGTTGATCTTCCATGATCTAACGACTCCTATAAATAATTACCCCACCTCTTCATCCTTCTCTTCACTTCATGTATATGTCGTTCCTTCATCTTACCTCTTCCTCCTTCTCTTCACTTCGGGTTTGTGCCATGCCTTCCTCTCCCACTGGTCTTCCTCCTGCTCATTCTTCATTGGTCTGGAGATTCACCATGTCTTTGTCTGCCTGTCATTGAAAATCATCGCGCAGTTTGCCAGGGGGTATAGACTTCCAGTCATACCAAATGTAGCTTTCCTTACATAGCACCCCTTCATTCGCCAGACGATCAGCTAACATATTGGCTTTCCTTCTCACATGAACAAAGCTAACTGTTCTCAGGGTTTGCAAGTGGGAATGAATACGTTGAAAGACCTGTGAGAGCCTCCAATGTTTCGACACTTTTCCATGTGCCGTTCCATTACACATTTTCTTGGCTGCATTACTGACCAGTTCAGAGTCAGCTTCAATGATGGCGTTGTGTAAATTTGCCTCCATCAGGATTTCCAGGCACTGCTTTAAGGCCATAAGCTCTGTCATGTTATTTGTGGCTCTTTATATACACTTGTTCATATAAAGTTTTTTTAATTAATCTATTTAATTTAAAAGAATGTCATATGAATTGGCTAATGGTATGGTAACAAAGTCTATTTAAAGATTCATAATCTCCATGGTAAAATGGGGTAAATATCCATGAATAAGAAGCGTGTTCCATATTTTGTGAAGATTTTTATAAATAATAAAATTTTAAAAATATGAGATGTATTGTGAAGTAAAGTGTTTTGATGAAAAATTTTAATTAGAAGATATATTAGAAAAAAATTCAACAAAATAATTTTAGTGAAAATAATAATATTCTTTAATACTCCATGAATACATATATTATATTATAGATTTATTAAATAAAGACTACGTGTCAAAGTTCAATACCAATATTATATCCATTTAATGTATCAACCATATTCCCTTTCAACAATAAATACTATATATGACTATGTTATTATCTAATAATAATCTTGAATCTATTATTTAAGTTGCAACACTAAAATAACATTGGCATGTCCTTTTCAAATCATTTGGTTGCATCAAAATTACAACATAGACCATCTATCTAATCTCAACAATAATAACCTATTTCCTTCCATTAAATTGATAGTTTTTTTAATGTGCAAACGTATAACCAAATTTCATATTTTGTATAAGATAATATTTTCATTTCCTTTTTCTTATTAGAATGGAGATATTCCACCCTGATGACAACTCCAATATGATGGATTATTAATGTTGCAAAAGTGAAGGATGAGCCATCTCTATCCCATATTAAGGTTGGGTTTTTTATCTTCTTCTTTTTTTATCTTTTTTTTTTTGGATATCAACACTTTTTTTATTATTAAACATTATAGAGTAGATTACAATTTTTGTTATTTCTAAATATATATTATATTATTAATAATATTTAATATATTTTTTGGATAAGGTGTTTGATTTGAAAAATGGTGGGGAAGGTTATTGTTTTCCCACCAAGGCACATACATATTGGGCATGGTGACACATCCCCATAAAGGTTTGATTGGTTGCATGCAATGGGTTAGGGGAAGCCTCTTCAACTATCTCCTAGAAATCTACATGGAGCTTCTTATCAAACATTGTAATCATTGTTTGATAGTTAGACATACAATCAAGCTTGTTAACATATCTTGGAATGATATTTTCTTTTTGGAAGAGCTTATCACTTTGCCTAGTTTCATAAATATTGCATGTAATGGTTGTCGTGTGATGAGGTTATGTTTTAGTTTTTGACTCAAGGAAATCATTTTTCATGAATTCATGGGTGGTATCCAACCTATATTCGAGTCTCATGGCAGTTGTTTAGAGAAGGAACCTCCTCAATGGGCCTAATTTGGGAGACTTTTATATCTTTAGTAGTTGTGGTTCATGATTTAAATTCCTCTTCGGTGCCTATATGGGGTAACTAATATGGCCCCACGGTTACAGGGGAAACTCCATCAGGGGATTAGTTAGGAAAAATGGGCTCGTTATTGATGTTTCCTTCAACCCCTAGGTCATCTATATATTTTATATACCCTTGTCAGCTCTTCTAGTGCTTCGATTGGGTACGAAGAGGAAACAACCATGCCAACATCATGAAACATTTGAAGTCCTTCCTAGATTTTAGGTCATGGAAGGTGATTGAGATTGGTCACACATCTCCACTAGGAAAATTTCTTTGATCTTCATTATTTTGGTTTTAGTGTGGTTTGTTCTTTCAGTATAGGGTGATGGATTTGAGCTCACTTATGTGAGAGGGTTTTCTTTCTCTCCAGAAGTCACTGAGATTACATTTTGTGTAAGGTATATTAGGCCTCTTCCTAAGGAAGATTCCATTCTCAGTCCTAAAAATTATAATTATTTTATGGATTTTTCCTCCTATGTAGTAAGATTCTCAGTCCAATTTGGGGACTGAATTACTGCAAGGCAAGGTATCATGTTGCATCAACATGCTCTCCTTCATTGTAGAGAAGCATATTAAGAAGGGGGCATACTCAAGCCTAATAGAGGGATGAAAAGTCAATAAATCGATTAAGGTAACTCACTCCATAACATGAGCAAGAGGAATTATTTCAGGTTGAAAGGGAGTTGGAAGACAAGCATTGTACCCTTATAGACATTGGAGTGTTGGTAGATATTTTTTATTCGTTTCCAAATGCCAGATATACTCGTTGGAGATATAACTCATACATGTAAATTGTGGATACCTATATGCGCTTCAAATTCCTCCTAGACAAAGTGTTGATAGACATAAATAAACTCTGGGATTAAATTATTACTAGATATATAATTTATAATATATTTTTTTCAAATTATTTTCCTCAAACAAATTTCATATATATGTAATTTTATTAACAAAAAATACTATTTTGCAAATAATCAAATAAAATATTTTATGACTGGTATAATTTGGAAATAATAAATCACCATCATTAAATTAATTTTGAATGTTATTTTTTTTTAAATAGATTTTTAAAATATGTTTACCCTAATGATAGTGCATATTTGTGATTCATAAAATAAAATACAAGATGTCAAAAACTCATTGGCACGTTAGATGAGTAAATCAAAATTCCATTTCTCCAAAACAAAAAATGTTTTTGCTTAATTTCAAGGAATCTTTTTCCTTCTTGATCAACCTCTTTAGCCATGGGACCCATTCAGGAATAACTAATAAGGAATGAAAGTCATAGGGACTTCATATTATTGACCAATACCTTGTCATGTTCATTCATAAAGAGGCTTTAGAACGCAAAAATAAAGTCAATATATTGTAAGTATTAGGGTGATGTGGGGTGTCTCAATGTTTATAGTTGATGGGGTGTATAAAAGGATGATACTACCAAAAGACATGAAGAGGAAATCCATAGGAGGATTAAAGAATCCCTAGAGAGACCATGTAAAATTAGAAATGCATAACAAAATCAAAGAGGAAATACTTCAAATTTGAACCTTATTGGTATATCATTACTAAAAAAAATTCAAAAATTTATATTGATATCAACAATATTAAGGAAGTCAAGAAGGTCAATACCAATATTATGGAGATGAAAGATAATTCATCAATATTCATGGATTAGGGCATCATCAAGCCATTAATCAAAATAATGTTATCCCATACCAATATTTACTATGAATTAGAGAAGTCACAACAATAATACGTGGAGTCAATGGAAGGAAACTTATGAAAAAACCAACCATCATTGATTAAAACCAAGAGAAGCTAAGTTTGGAAGGATGTATCATGGTCACTAGAAAGAGCAATATAGGAGTATAAGGAGATCCCATTATTTGGTTTCATCACATGTAACACCCTTAACTACAATTATTTGAAGACAAAGGCTTTCAAAGGAGGGCACTGCAATATGACCACAAGTGGGGGCATGCATTGGGTTAAATGTGAGGGCAATACATAAATAAACATGTAATTTATGAGGAAGGGTGATTTGGTATAACATTATAAAGATATGACACTAGATCAAGTGTGTGCCATATTTGAATTGCTCCATTACTCTCACATGTTTATGTATTCATAACGTTCAATTGCCCAAAGTGTTATGATTCATTAATAGTTCTTATTATTTGAGTGGAGAATGCAATAATAGTATACAAATTCAAACCTTTTTGCTAAGATATTTAAAAAATAAAATAAAAAATCTTGAAAAAATAAGGCACTAGAGTAAGTGTGTGCTAGGTTTAAATTGCCCCATTACTCTCATATGTTTATGATATTGCATTTTCATAACTTCCAATTGCCCAAGTGTTGTGATTCATTAATAATTCATATTAGCTAGTTCCTATTATTTGAGTGGAGGATGCGACAATAGTATACAAATTCAAACTTTTTTGCTAGGTCCAAGGAATTGTTGATCAATTAGTTGATGTATATATTCTTTAGGCTAGAGCTTTTGAAAAAATATTATGATTATTATGGAATTACCTATCAAGGACCTGATGGCTATAAACAAGAAATTAATAAATTTTGAATGAATATTGATGAGGTGGAGGAATTTTTTTTAAAACACATTTAAAATAAAATATGTTAGCCCAACTATATATAAATTAAATAGTTGGTAAATGTCTATAAGCATCAAGATACTTACCTCATGATACATCTCACATTATCAAGATTTACAAAAGCTCATAAAAATGAACTAAATTTTAACTTTATTTATTATTATTATTATTATTATAAAAAAGTTAAATATATATACATTTAAAAAATAACAAAAAAAAACATAATCCAACACTTATGCACATGAGTTATAAGTTATAAAAATAAAAATAAAAAATACATTAAAAAATAGAAGAAAAACCTAGTATCCAACACATATGTACATGACCATTTTTTTAATTAAATTGAAAACTGAAAAGAGTATAATTACTTTTAAGATCAATTTCAATCCTCTATCCACCATTACTAAAAATCCACATCATATTTGTTTTAATTAAATTAAACTTATAAAAATCTTATTCCAAAATAAACATGTCTATAAAAACAAGGAGCCATTGTTGTGGCGCTAGTCCCTGCCGGTTAATAGAAGGGTTTGGTGAGTTATTATGATGAGATTTAATAGGTGTTTAATTTGCATTATCATCAGAGCTGGTTTGCATTACTAATGTGTTGTAGGCATGCTTATTTGTATTAAGATTTAGTGAATTGGATAGCGAATTGTTGTATGGACTTTTTGACTTTATGCAAAGAGTGAAATATAATGAACTTTGCGTTTGTTAAGTAAGAATTGTGATAAATGTAAGAATAGTTTTAGACGTAATTTTCCAATGTGTCATGATTTAGAAAGTGTTTAGATTAATAATTAAAATGTAATAAAATTTAAGAGTGAATCATGGAAACCTTGACGGGGAAAAACTATAAAAGGTAATAATAATGCATTATAATGTATGAAGAATTAGAGAGTGTTAAAGTAAGTAATGTATTTTAATAAGCATGGGGTATAAAATATATTTAAATGCATAATAATGAATTCATGGTGCATAAAAAATAGAATTTTGTTATTTTTTTACATTTGAATATTATGGAAATATTCATAAAATGATAATGAGCAAATAAAAATTATTATGAATATAAATTTGTTAATTAAATCCGTGGTGGAGAGTGTTCAATATTTAGATAAATGATTGTCGAAAGTCAAAGAAGAACTTAAGCATTTAAAAATTATGGAGTCTTGAACCCACAATTGAAAGATTAGATATCTAGTAACATGTTTGGACATAAGTGATTCCATTGGGGTTAATGTCAATGATTGGGGAATTATTCCATGGTCAAAAGAACAAAAGATATATTTATTTAAAAATATTGTTTATCATAACTTTAGTGTGAACTTTAAATTTGTCCAATTACTAATTAGCAAAGAAAATAAACCCTGCATCTAATTTCTAATTAGTAATTTGTTGCATTTAATTAGTAATTTGTTGTGATGCAAAAGGACATGACTTTTGGTCTTTTTTATAGTTTTGGGTTAGTAAATATAGTATCTAAGTACAATAGCAAAGCAATTTTGATAAGTTTATTTTATAAATTAAAAACTAAAATAAACAGATTAAAATTAAAAAAACATTTAAACTCTACGAGTTGAAATGTAAATTGATCATGACCTGCAAGAAAAAATTCATTATCTTTTGGTGTTGTATACTCTTGCTTTTTGCAATATCTGTGTTCCATTTAAGCAAGTTAGTTTTCTTATTGAAATTTTTTCAAAGTATAATGAAGGCACTTACATCACAGATAAACAGATGCCATTAAACATAGTTGTTTTTCTATTTTGTGATTATCTTAATTAGGGAGTATAGTTTAATATAATTCATTTATTTGACATAACATAAGCATAGGATATATGATGACATATAGAATGACGAAATTTGGGATAATTGAAAATAATAAAAGAATGGAGATTGACTATAGCAGTTCAAATTACTCTATTTATTAGTTAGAAATAATGTTTTGACACTTCAAATTACTTTATTTATTAGTTAGAAACTATTTATTAGTTAGAAATAATGTTTTGACACTTCAAATTACTCTTTATTAGTTAGAAATAATGTTTTGACAGCTTGATTTTTTAAAAGTTATTATGTTATTAAACTTTATACCTGGTGACAAGAAAGGCTTGCCTTGCCATAAGCTAATTATTGCAGGTTAATACAACTGGGAGAAATGATATTACATGTTATAAATTATGAAAGTCATATTCAATTAATACTGTTTTAAATAAAAAATAGATAACAGTTCATTTCAATGTGCGAATCTTTTTATTCAAGGAATTTTATTTCTTTGTGATTGGAAGTGTAGTCTTTCCATTATGAATACTGAATAATAAAAATATTATAGGAAATTTATACTTAGTTAAAACTATAAATAATTTAATAGTTATAATTAAATATGAATGGATAAGCAGTATTTAATATTATATGGGTAATTTAAATCATAAAATGCATTATTTATTTAAACAATGCAAGATAGAGTGTGATATTACAATTAAATAAAAATAAATAATAATAATATTTTTATATTAGATCGGAGATATTGAAATTTAATTAAACATTAGCATAATGAATCAAGAGCCATAGAGACAAAATAAAAACTGCCAATGCAATTTTTATTAACTAATAATTAATGCATTAAACATTGGCATAATGAAAAAATATTGGACCAGAGATATTGAAATTTAATTAAACATTAGCATAATGAATCAAGAGCCATAGAGACAAAATAAAAACTGCCAATGCAATTTTTATTAACTAATAATTAATGCATTAAACATTAGCATAATGAATCAAGAGCCATAGAGACAAAATAAAAACTGCCAATGCCAATTTTTATTAACTGATAATTAATGCAACATTCCACTAGATGAATGTTCACATAAAAGATGATCATTTAAGAACAGAGAATTTGTGTTGTAACATTTTGCCATTCTGTCAATACAATGTCATTTTGCCAGCAAGGACAACACTTCATTCCAAGTCTGCATGTTTCAAAAATTTCAGTTGAAGGGGATCCCATGGAATTTGCAGAAATTTATGCTTCTTTATACTAGCTTAACTGCTGAATTTTAACAAGATCATTTCCAGACTTTCCTAGAATCGCTGCAACTGTGCGTTCAGATGTTACAACTTCAACTGTAGTTTTCGTGATAAGCTGACCAGCTGCTGTCACACTGCCAAAGGTGATATACAATGCCAAGGACATTAGCACAGAAATACTGATCAACAAAAGCACTATGATAGTAGCAATTGACAAAATTTTGCAAATGTTGTGTACCTTTCAAATCTGGCAGAAGTCTGTTGACAAAGAATTGGGTCCTCAAAATCAGAGAAATTGCCAATACTGTTTATATTGTGATTTGACTGAATTTTGAAACAAAGCATATAGTTAGTACTGCAGGGGTTCATGTTTGCAGACAGATTTATGGTTAATTATCTTAAATAGAAATTTAATTGAATCAAGGAATCTGATTTTGTTCTAAGAAATCAAAATCAAAAAGTAGCAACAGAAGGACAGTAGACGAATTGTTGGCAAATGTTGGAAAATGTCGGAGGGAGATCAAGAACTGCATACAAAATTGGTGCACTTGTTTGCTGTGGATTGCCTGAAATTTCAATCATTGATTCAGATTTTCCTGGTCTAACTTCAAGAAGATTAACTTTGGCATGAGAAATCTGACCATACAAAGAAAACATGATCAGTAAATAAAGTGTGTTCATAGCAAGGCATCAACAATTGAGCTTGTTATTTGAGCATGCAAGAGTCCATGGTTATTTGAGCATTATAAGTTAATGGCATTGTGGTTGAATACTGAGGGTTTGTCTTAGCTGTGGTCGACATGCGCTGTGGTGGTCTGATTGGTGGCTAGCTGTTCCTCCTCGAGATGCTGGAAAGTTCGGCTTGGGTTTTACTGTCTTCGTGGCCTTTGGGTTTTACTGTCTTCGCGGCCTTTGGGTTGGTATTGTTACTTGCTTGTTTAGCTCTGCAGTCTGTGTGATTTTTTGTCTGTGGTGGAGTTCCTGGTTGCTCGGATATTGTTAGTTGCTTGTTTAGCTCTGCAGTCTGTGCGATTTTTCGTCTGTGGTGGTCTTGTGGGTGGACAATTGTCCCTCGTCGAGATCCTGGAAAGTTACTCGACTTGGGTTTTACCGTGTTCGCGCCCTTTGGGTTATTATTGTTACTTGGTTGTTTAACTGTGCAGACTTGCCTGCTTCGTAGGTCCAGCAGTATTGTCTCTTCGTTTCCCTCAAGAGTCCATGGCTATTTGAGCATTATAAGTTAATGGCATTCTGATTAAATACTGAGGGTTTCTCTTACCTACATGGCTTTTATGAGCAATATAAGCTAAGTCGAACCAAGGTTTTGGAGGTTGGAAAGGTTGGTTTTGGGGGTGGAAAGGTTTTGGGGTGTTATTGGGGGCCTCGCATCGTTGGAGGTGAAGGGCATGTGGTCCGGTGACTCCCAAGCCGTTGTGTAACGTTGGTATGAATCGGACCGTGTTCGCGCCCTTTGGGTTATTATTGTTACTTGGTTGTTTAGCTCTGCAATCTCTGCGATTTTTCGTTTGTATTTGTTGTATTGTCTGCGGTGAAAACACAATGCGGTTTCTGCCGGCCGTGATGCTGTGGACTTGTCTTAGCTACATGGGTTTTATGGAAATTTCTGTAAATGTCGGTTTCGACCGGCATTTGCAACGAGACGACCTGAGTCAAGCTATGGAGTGTATTCAAGGTTTTTCGGTTGTATAATTTATGTGTATGTTTACTTTGGTGCATAATGTTTTTTTAAGTTTGTAATTCTGTTATGGATCTATGGATATTCGACTTTGATATTACTCCTAGAACGGAAGGTTGCTTTGTTGACTAAAGCTGTATAAGACTAAAACACATGCCTAAGATGGCTTGTTGCAGCTTTGCAATGTTGACGAGATCTGTTTTGATTTGCAAAAACAATTTATTAGAAAGTGAGTATTGTACATACCTCAACCAATTGATCAATTTCGAAAGCACACTGAGGAAGTTGTTCTCTTTGTAATATTCTAATATTGGCAGCTGTTGTGTGCCTCATATTAGAAGTCAGTACAGCACCCCTGCCAATTAGACAACACAATTTCAAAATAAGATCAAGTTGCTGAAACGTACTTTATCATATGCAATCCTATTACTGGTTACAAAATTGTATCTGCGATCAAACTTCAGATTCACGCTAACTAGCTAAACATGAGAATGCAGAAGGAGAGATCAAAAGTGTGAGGCTACAAAGCCATAAACTTTTGGAACAAGGCCTGTAGCATGTGCTTTTCAATGAGGTCTAATAGAAACATTGGCTGAAAATATTGCACAATGTTGAGGATGTAGGCAATTAAATGCAAAGAACCGACTAGAAATTTTAGGCACGGGTTTCATAAAAAGTTTTAAGTCCCCTTGCCGAAGTACTCCAAAGGTAGCTTCTGCATACACAACACTGTGTGTGAAGTGCACTTCAAATGATATAAAAAATGAAATGGGTTGAGGTAAACTTACTGCTTGGACATTCTTTATCATGCTTATTTTAAAACACCAAATAAACCTTATTCTTCGCCCCGTAAACCTTAATTCGACTTAGGAAAAACGCCAAATATTTCCAAATATCGCCGCGGTCAACCCAAAGTCAGCGATCGATATAGTCCCCGGAAGGGACTAATAACTATGCGTCATGATCTTTGTTTTTTATTCTCGAGTCAAATGAATGCAATTAAACTAAAACAGAATGCACACAGAATCCAGACTAACACGTAGCAAAGTTTTAGAGACATATATGTAAAAGCAAGTGAAGCAGAAAATAAACGTACTTTCACGTTGAACTCTGAGCGGTTCTGTTTTAGAAGATAAAGAATTGCAAAAAAGTCATTTCTATCTATATCTGAATCCAACAGAATTTGATGTGGTGCTCCATGCGATGGAAAAATTTGACAACTTAGGTAAGCTAACAGAAATATTTGGGAAAGAATAAACACATGTAACATCATCATGATGCTCTGTGACGAGTTGCACTTTGTATCATCAAGTGCACTTGCTCATGCAAATAAACTAGTTGAGTCAAAACAGCAGTCAAATTATGCAAGACTGAAATAACATGGAAGTGTAACGTAAAACATCTCAACTCAATTTTGCATCTAATAATATGTTGAGCCATAAATAAAACAAAGATGTCTGGATAAGGTATTTGCAAAAAAACCTGAAATACTTGCAAACAGAAAGAAGCATCAAATAGTTGCAGATTGCCTTATGTGAGCAGGGAAGAACACAATTTCAATATAAGATCAAGCTGCTGAAAGGTGTTTTATCGTATGCAATGCTATTGCTGGTTACAGAATTGTATCTGCAATCAAACTTCAGATTCACGCTAACTTGAGCCTCCTTTTACCCTGATTGAAGCTGTTTTTCTTCTGATGCACCACCAAGTAAAACAGAACGTCAACAATGCAGCAGAAGATTCAAACTGATATAAAAGTGGTTTCCAACATTAATGCAATTGATATATCTAGCCATTTAGCTAACCAACGTATGCAAAAGATATCACCCCATAAACCTTGTTCAGACTCCTTTATATTTGTAGATGCAGAATAACGCATTTTATGAAGATATGTACCAATATCATTAACACGATGTAACTTGTATAGGAACTCAGGTGCTAGTTCATATTGATATGACTGTATTGCTTCAACGTCATTGTTCTTTAAGCAAAAAAGAAAGTGGTCTATTAACGCATTTCGCAATTCATTTGAAGTATAACGAAAATGTAGAAGCATTTCGAACGAGTCAAATAGACAATCTCCTACACTATATGAAAATGCATTTAGTCTAAAAAGACCATTTCTTTTTAATACAATATCAATGTTCTCAGGCAAAATGCATTGCAATCTGAATTTGTAATTGTCAACATATATTATTTCTTCCATTATTTGCAATTGCTTACCAGAGTTGGCTTTTTCAATTGTCTTGTATAGCTTTGCAAAAAATATTAATGAAGTTAGCAAAAACTGAACATGACTGTCATCGATAGGCCACCAAACCCCCTGAAGCTTCTCAACGCCAAAGTGTTTCCCAAAGAACGATGTCCCTTTTTCAACAAAACTACCAATGCAAAAATTCGCAGTTTCGTTGAAAAAGGGAGATCGTTCTTTGGGAAAGACTTTGGTGTTGAGAAGCTTCAGGGGGGTTTGGTGGCCTGATCTGACATATATACATTTAAATATAGATATGTAAAAAGAGGAGATATATATAGTAAACATTAATATTTTAAATAGCAAATAGCATATTTGTATAGTTGCCATACATACCTTTTCAAAGCAAGTGGTTGGTTTGCCTTTCCTAATTGAGTTATGTGGTCTATTTCTTCAGTTGTTTGTTTTCCTTTTTCAGGATTTATGCTATGTTATAGAATAGGAACATATATTTAGTTCAATTTCAAAGAGCATATAGAAGTAAACAGTTAACAAGGAACATTAAAACCATAGAACCATACATATGTAAAGATAGAATGGATATATATTAAACATTAACATTCTAAATACAAATTGGCATATTTGTATAGTTGTCATAGACATACCTTGCTGAACATTATTATTCTAAATACAAATCAGCATATTTGTATAGTTGTCATAGACATACCTTTGCAAAACAAGTGGTTGGCTTGCCCTTTCTAATTGCGTTATGGATTCTATTTCTTCAATTGTTTCGTTTCGTCTCTCAAGATTTAGGCTATGTTATAGAATAGTAACATATATTTAGTGCAAACTAGAAGTAAAAACTGAACAAGAACATTAAAACCATAAAACCATACATATGTAAAAATAAAAATAGAATGCATATATAGTAGACATTAATATTCTAAATACAAATTACCATTTTTGTGTAGTTCTCATAGACATACCTTTGCAAAACAAGTGGTTTGTTTGCGCTTTCTAATTGGCTTATGCATTCTATTTCTTCAATTGTTTCATTTCCTTTTTCAAGTTTTATGCTATGTTATAGAATACCAAGACATATTTAGTACAAGTCAAAAGAACATATGAAAGTAAAACTTGAACAAGAAGACAAGATCCATAGAAAAGGAAAGGCAAAAAGAATATACTATGTTTGTTTATGTTGCATGTTGTTGTTCTTTTTTCTTGGTTGTTCTGTTCAATTGAAAAGGGTTTTACTAGCAGAATCTGCATGCATAAATAGATGGGGTCATATCTGCAAATTTATGATAGGATAGTTCTGTTGATTAATTGAAAAAGTTGTCTCTGGCATAAGTTGCATTGATCAATATAGAATGCCATATATGTAAATGTAGAATAGAATGCATAGTATGTATGTTGTTATCACTTCGTTTACCACAAAAAGATATTGTAGTATGCTTTAGTAAAATAGATATGGTAAAAGAAATGAGATATTGCAAAAATGTCAAAATTTGGAATTTTGTAAATTGTTTCATGTGTATATCATAGGTCAAGGACAAGAGATATTATATCATGGTCAGACCAATATGCATCCAATACGAAAATTCTATAGTTTATATTGCCTAGATTTGCCCAAACATGGTCAATCAATGATTTGTGCATGCTATTAGTTTTGTCAACTAGGAAATGAAGATTGTAGTTTTGCATGTAGGTTTCTAGCTGCTTTGTTTTTTGATTGCAATGCACCATATCAATATTCAAGTCCCCTAGTATAACTATGATATTGTTTAGATCTAACTGGTATAAGGATTTTGCAATGACGTTGAGGATATTGTTTAGGTTTGCATGTGGCAATGCATATATATTGAGTATTGCAATTTCTAATGTGTCAACTTTTATTTTTGCAAACAATGCTTCTACAAAGCAGTCTTCAAAACGGGTATGTTCAAGGATAATGATATTTTCCTTTATCAATATCATTACTTCATGCTTAATGCAACTTGAGATGCAATTGAAATTTTTGAAGTCTTCATTTAAGTCGAACTAAGGTTTACGGGGCAGAAAGGGTTGGGGGTCTTATTACGCGCTTTGCATGGTTCGAGGCGAATGGCACGTGGCGCACGTGAGGGGCACATGGTTGCATGCGGTCTGGTGGTCTGATCGGCGGCCAGGTGTCCATCCTCGAGATGCTGGAATGTTCAGCTTGTGTTTTACTGTCTTCGCAGCATTTGGGTTGGTATTGTTACTTGCTTATTTAGCTCTGCAGTCTGTGCAATGTTTGGTCTGCGGTAGAGTTCCTGTGGTAAATGTCTGCGTGAAGCTATGATTCTTAGTTGTATTGTTTAGAGGTTAAGTTCGGCTACTGCATTATAAGTTAATGGAATTTGGATATGGTTATACTATATGGATCTAAACAGAATTCAAGGATCAAGGAACCCAAACAAAGCATTGAGAACCAAATACGAGTAGTGCATAAGCATAATTCCATAACGCTTCTCAAGAAGATCCATCATTATGGGACACTGCAGGTATGATCCATATAAATGATGAACATGTAATATATTCAAAGGGCAGGTTTGGCAAACACAGCAACAATCTGCCTAAGCAAATTGTCCCAAGACTATTGGCAATTGTCGCATGTGAAAGAAGATGCCCAAAAATTACAGATCTTTGATGATTCACAAATTGTGGTGAATTCGATGAATGGAACAAATTGATTGGATAATTATAAACTTCAACCTATATTTCAGGAGATTCGACTTCGTTAAACAGAGTATTTAACACATTATGTTTGAACATGTTTACAAAGACAGGAACATGGAAACTGATGGACTGTCAAAAGCAAGATTACACTTGGTAGCATGAGCTTGGCTCATTCAACAGAGAGTGGAAGGAGAGCTGATGGAATGTCTTTTAAATGCCAATATCTATGTATAATTTTTTATGCCACTGTTTATGAACATATCTAGGACCTGATTCTTCATGAGACAAAACTGGTTTCAAATCTCTGATGTATGTCAGAATGACCATGACAGGGTTGTCATATTGACATTTTTGAAAACTGGTTATGAACCAACATATCTTCTCAGCCATACTTTTATCACTTCCTATGCTTAAGCATATCTCTATATCTATATTTTTTTATGGGACTGTTTATGGACATATCTAGCAGCTAATTTCTAATGAGATAAAACTCGCTTCAAAGCTCCGATATATGTTAGAATGACTATGATAGGGCTGTCATATTGACATTTTTGGAAACTGTTTATGAAACAAGATATGTTCCCAGTAATACTTTTATCACTTCCTATGCTTAAGCATATCTGTGAAATGCAGGAACATATATAATAAATGTAATTTTGTTTTCATAATAAAATAATTTTTTCCGTCTGAGCAGAATAAGGTAGTTGAACATCATATGAGAACCAATCTGGTTATAACTAGCTAACATGACATTTTAATCTAAGGTTTAAATAGACAAAATGTCTTGATTCATCATTATACGGAGCTAGTTGCATGCATTACTCAACTTCTACTTGTTGGGATCATCTCAAATAATATTGTTGTTATGATTATAACAATTGATAATATTAATATTAATATTAATGTAAACACAGAATAAACAATGACAATTTCAGATTTGAATTCCAATATAATTGAATGACAGAAAAGATATAAATGACTGAATACAGCTTAAATATCTATGTTTTTTAAAACAATCACAGAGTAACTCAACTATAAATCTAGAGTAACTGAACCATAAACCTACACAATGCAAAAATTAAAAGCCTAACAAATTTACAAAAAGCAATTAATAGAAAAATTGACAAAAAGCAATTAGTCGAATAACAGCGTACCTGGAACAAAGCCGACTATTCAAATTGCTTCTCGTCTAGACCATATTCATGCACAACAGAGCCTGTACCAAGAACCACAACTTCACCTAGGCCATCTCGGCCCAAATGACAAGGAAGTCACATGGTGCTCGAAGCTGACATTTACGGGAATTTCCATAAAACCCATGCAGGTAAGAGAAACCCTCAGTATCACAGAAAAGCTTATAATTTTCGCAAACGAAACATTTCATCCAATATATAAGCAACAGCAAATGAACAACATCTAGTACCAATATAGCAAACCTTCAATTCAGCACTTCTTAACAAAGCAAATGAACTTAACAAAGTCGTTAACAAAGCAACCTTCTGTTCTAGGAGTAACATCAGAGTCGAATATTCATACATCCATAACAGAATTACAAACTTGAACAAACATTATGGACCAAAGTAAACATATACATAAATTATACGAGCGAAAAACGTTGAATACACGCCTAAGATAGGAAACCGTGCAGTTACAAAACAGACTGCAATCTTCAATATTTTAACATTTCAAACAGTTCAAAATCCCCAATTTATTTAGATCTTCATGTGCAAAAAAAGTTCAAACTACAAAAGACTGCGACTCAATCTGTACCAAGAACCATAGCTTCGCCCAGGTCCACTCGGCTCAAATGATAACGAAGTCACATCGTGGCTGAAACCCACATTTACAGTTGTTTCCATAAAACCTATGCAGCTAACAGAAACCCAGAGTATCACGGCAGCTAGCAACCGCATCGGTCAACCCAAAGTCAGCGATCTATCAATCGCATATAGTCCCCAGCAGGGATCATGGAGTAACTGGACTATAAACCTAGAGTAACTGGACCATAAACCTACACAATGCAAAAATTAAAACACTAACAAATTGACAAAAAGCAAGTAATACAAAAATTGACAAAAAGCAATGAGTAGAATAACACCGTACCTGCAACGAAGCCGAGCGTTCGAATTCCTTCTCGTCTAGACCATATGCATGCACAACGCAGCCTATGCCAGTACCATGAGAAAATGTGCAAATGACGAAATTGGTTAACGAAGTCTGCACACAAAACCCTCAGTATTCAACCAGAATGCCATTAACTTATAATGCTCAAATAACCATGGACTGTTGCATGCAGGTAACAGAAACCCTCAGTATTTAACCAGAATGCCATTAACTTATAATGCAGTAGCCGAACTTAACCTCTAAACAATACAACCAAGAATCACAGCTTCACGCAGACATTTAGCCAAATTTCCATAAAACCCATGCAACTAAGACAAACCCTCAGTATTCAACCAGAATGCCATTAACTTATAATGCTGAAATAACCATGGACTCTTGCATCCAAGTAACAGAAACCCTCAGTATTTAACCAGAATGCCATTAACTTATAATGCAGTAGCTGAACTTACCAAAGCGACAGCACACAGTCGAGCGATAGAAGCTGCACCTAGAACAAGACAACCGCAACCAAACGTTTGCGATAGAGTTAACCGAGCAGCCAGGAACCGCATTGTGTTTTCACCGCAAACAATACAACAAATACAAAGGAAAAATCACAGAGACCGCAGAGCTAAACAACCAAGCAACAATAATAATCCAAATGCCATTAACTTATAATGCAGTAGCTGAACTTAACCTGTAAACAATACAACTAAGAATCACAGCTTCACGCAGACATTTACCGAAATTTCCATAAAACCCATGCAGGTAACAGCAATCCTCAGAGCAGGCAGGAACCGCATTGTCTTTTCAACGCAGACAATACAACAAATAGAAAACAAAAATCGCACAGACCGCAGAGCTAAAGAACCAACTAACAATAACAACCCAAAGGCCGCGAACAGGGTAAAAGCCAAATAACCATGAACTCTTGCATGCACGTAACAAAAATCCTCAATATTTAACCAGAATGCCATACAGTAGCCGAACTTACGAAAGCCACACCCAGCAGGCAGGAACCCCAGCGCAGACGAAAAATCGCACAGACTGCAGAGCTAAACAACCAAGGAACAATACCCGAGCAGGCAGGAACTCCACCGCAGATGAAAAATCGCACAGAGTGCAAAGCTAAACAAGAAACTAACAATACCAATCCAAAGGCCGCGAAGACAGTAAAACCCAAAGGCCGCGAAGACACTAAAACCCAAGCCGAACTTTCCACCATGTCGAGGAGCAACAGCTGGCCACCGACGAGACCACCACAGCGCATGCCGACCACAGCTAAGACAAACCCTCAGTATTCAAGCAGAATGCCATTAACTTATAATGCTCAAATAACCATGGACACTTGCATGCACGTAAGACAAAACCTCAGTTTTCAACCAGAAGACAAACCCTCAGTATTCACAATAATAATCCAAATGCCATTAACATATAATGCAGTAGCCGAACTTAACCTCTAAACAATACAACTAAGAATCATAGCTTCACGCAAACATTTACCGCAGGAACTCTACCGCAGACCAAACATCGCACAGACTGCAGAGCTAAACAAGCAAGTAACAATACCAACCCGAATTCCGCGAAGACAGTAAAACACAAGCCGAACATTCCAGCATCTCGAGGACGGACACCTGGCTGCCGATCAGACCACCAGACCGCATGCAACCACGTGCCCCTCGCGCGCCACGTGCCATTCGCCTCGAACCATGAGAAGCGCGTAATAAGACCCCGAACCCTTTCCGCCCCGTAAACCTTAGTTCGACTTAGGAAATATGCCAAATATTTGCAAAAATCGCGTCCGTCAACCCATGGACAAACCCTCAGTATTCAACCAGAATGCCATTAACTTATAATGCTCAAATAACCATGGACACTTGCATGCACGTAAGAGAAAACCTCAGTATTCAACCAGAAGACAAACCCTCAGTATTCACAATAATAATCCAAATGCCATTAACTTATAATGCAGTAGCCGAACTTAACCTCTAAACAATACAACTAAGAATCATAGCTTCACGCGGACATTTACCCAAATTTGCATAAAACCCATGCAGCTAAGACAAACCCTCAGTATTCAACCAGAATTCCATTAACTTATAATGCTCAAATAACCATGGACTCTTGCATGCAGCTAACACAACAGGCAGGAACTGCATTGTGTTTTCACCGCAGAAAATAGAACAAATAGAAAGGAAAAATCGCACAGACCGCGCAGCTAAACAACCAAGTAATCATAATAACCCAAAGGCCGCGAACAGGGTAAAACCCAAATAGCAATGGACTCTTGCATGAAGGTAACAGAAACCCTGAGTATTTAACCAGAATGCCATACAGTAGCCGAAATTACCAAAGTCACACCGAGCAGACAGGAACCCCACCGCAGACGAAAAATCGCACAGACTGCAGAGCTAAACAAGCAACTAACAATACCCGAGCAGGCAGGAACTTCACCGCAGACGAAAAATCGCACAGACTGCAAAGCTAAACAAGCAAGTAACAATATCAACCCAAAGGCCGCGAAGACAGTAAAACCCAAGCCGAACTTTCCAGCATGTCGAGCAGGAATAGCTGGCCGCCGATCAGACCACCATAGCGCATGCCGACCACAGCTAACTTGACAAACCCTCAGTATTCAACCAGAATGCCATTAACTTATAATGTTCAACTAACCATGGACTCTTGCATGCACGTAAGAGAAACCCTCAGTATCTAACCAGAAGACAAACCCTCAGTATTCAACCAGAATGCCATCGACTCTTGCATGCAGGCCACACAGTAGCCGAACTCACCAAAGCCACACCGAGCAGGCAGGAACTCCACCGCAGACGAAAAATCGCACAGACTGCAAGCAACAATACCCGGGCAGGCAGGAACTCTACCGCATACCAAACATCGCACAGACTGCAGAGCTACACAAGCAAGTAACAATACCAACCCAAATGCCGCGAAGACAGTAAAACACACCCCGAACGTTCCAGCATCTCGAGGACGGACACCAGGCCGCCGATCACACCACCAGACTCAAGGAAAATTTTAAGGATGGAAAATTTTCTTGAAGTTTAAAAACATTGGCGAATCTCACTAATCCCTAATATGCAAACTATAAATTTTTTAATGATATATTTGCAAAATTATTCAAATTTATAATGATTTTATATATAGTCTCTATATAATGTTGGCGATTTTTAAGGTAAAATAATTTTATATTCTAAAATTTGGGCGAATCATCTTTTATAAAAATTGGAAATTGGCGAATCGTTTTTTGGAAAAATCATGGAAAATTAGCCCACTGGGCGAACATTAGCCCCTAAAATTTTCCATGACCAGACTGCATGCAACCACGTGCCCCTCACGCGCGCCACGTGCCATTCGCCTCGAACCATGCGAAGCGCGTAATAAGACCCCCAACCCTTTCCGCCTCGTAAACCTTAATTCGACTTAGGAAAAACGCCAAATATTTCCAAATATCGCCGCGGTCAACCCAAAGTCAGCGATCTATCAATCGCTTATAGTCCCCGACAGGGACTAATAATAATCACTTCACCAATCATAAATATTTTTATACTTAAAATACAAATTATTATTCTTGGAGGTTTATTTAGAGTAATGGGTGAGAAATTTCAAATATTAATTAGCTTTTAAATTTAAATTTAAATTTATCGTAGAGATTCTAGATAAATTGTGATTGGGTGTGTCATTAAAGCACTTTTAGATATTAAGTTGAATTCCCAGTATTATTCAAATATTATTCTAGAACATGACTATAATATACCCTTACTAATGCTAAACTATATAAAATGTCAATCATTTTTATTAATATGATTACAATGTATATTAAATTCAAACTTATTTTAAATTTATATTAATTTGTTTTATTGATAAACTATAAAATATTTATTTTATATATACATATTAAATTTTAAATTTTAAATATTTAAAATTAAATATTTTGTTTTTTTAATGATATTTAAATGTAATGTGATAATATGGTTTAAAATTAATCCTAAAGGATACTTTAGTTAGTCTAGTTATTGTTGATAAGTACCTCCCCTATTATGAAGTCACCGGATCTAATCTCCTTAATGCCCTTAAAGGTTAGACTTCGGTAATTTCACAATCAGATTAATCTACATGAATTTTCTAATATATATAAGCACTATCGTTTAAAATAATCCATTAGAAACAAAAAAAAACAAAAAAATAGCTCATAATGTAAGCAGCTCTACCGCTGTACCTGCATTAACTTGCTCGCGGCTCGAGTCACGGTTTGAAGAGGCAATCACAATACCATTTATTCTAAGATTAAGGTTCAGTAGTAGAAGTTATTGTAATTACGATTTAAAAAAAAAAAATTCTTAATATGTAAATTAATATAACTAGCAATTGTCCCAAAAGGTACAAAGAGACGCCGATAGGATTATTAATTTGGAATGGTAAAATTTAGTAGCAAATATTGCAAAGGGAAATCTAATGATATTACAGAATGAAATCCCATCCTATTACAAGTAAAACTGAGAAATTTCATATACCACAATACAAGTAAAACTGAAAGCAATCTTGTAGAGTGAAATCCCATCATATTATAAAATGAAATCTCATTATATAGGATATATTAGGGTCATTACAGAGAAAATTAGCACAAGTGGAGAGCTGATTCAGAAGGTATGACATGGACTCTGTAGAGTGAATCCCCGAATCTTGTAGAGCGAATCTCATCATATTACAGAATGAAATAGAAGTCTAAAGGATTTATCAGAGACATTACAAATAACACTATCACAATGGAGAGCTGCGTCACAAGGCAAGACATGGATTCTGCTTATTCACCACAGAAACTCTTGTTGTTGAAGATGAGAAGCAGCACAAAAGTAAGCCATTCCACAACTACTACAAACTTACAACAATATTAACATCCTGCAAATATTCTCATCTATGAGGAGCTTTGGGGGCCTATAGATTACAAGAGAATAGCAGAAATTCTTCACTAAACATGTTAGTAGCATATTGATCATCTTGGCGGTTGGAGACAGAACTAGTGTTGAAGCTCTCTTTCCTCACAAACCCTGCAGGAGCTTTCTTGTCTTAATTCTGAGTACGAAATTTGACTGTCATTTTCTGCATATTTCTATTTATATACATTGTTTGAACTCCTGTACAAAATTTCCCACAGAAGAGAAACAAAAGATATTACAATCATATTGTAAGAGAAACAAAAGATATTACAATCATATTGTAAGAGAAATGATCTGGCTACTAACAAATGAAAACCAACATGAAATGATGATTCAAGCACTACAAAGCTAAATTCTAGTTTTTAAAATACATTCTGTATTAACTGCGTGTGGGCATCAGACTGTCCTTGTACAGTGACTTAAGCTATTTGGCTAGCAAGAAACGAAAAGAATTCAAAACAAAGATGTTATTACTAATCAAGTTTGACACAAGAATAGATATGCATATTAAGGGACACAGCCACCTTTAAAGGAAAAGAAACCAATAATACTAAGATCCCCAGATATATATATATATATATATATATATATATATATATAAACAAGAGTGTGGAGTTATTTCAACGAGGCTTGTCAATGTAATCCCAGCTATTGTGGATCATGAGGCATTACTTTAAGAGACAATTACGAGATCAGTTTCAAAGAAGAGTTGTAGGAGATGGATCAAAGAACAGAGCAGAACTTTATGCTTTTTGGTAGATTCTGAAAATAGCAATAGAGAAAGGTTTAAATTGTCTACAGGTGATAAGAGATTCCAAACACATTGCAAAGAGGTCAAATGGAAATTTCAATCAGGAAAATTTGCAGCTGGCCCATCATTGGACGGAATCAGAGAAGCAAGGAAAATTTCCATGTCATTATCCTTTCAGCACGTCTGCAAGGGATAAATATGAAGGCTGTTATATTGTCCAAGTAAGCACTGAGGATGCAGAACAGATGGATGGAGATGATTGAATACACCATCTGGACCTTCTCATTCAATCTATTTCTAATCAAGCTATTATAGTAATGACCTTTTGGATCGCTGTTTTGGAAGCAGTGTGTTGTAAAATTTCCATGTTTAAGAAACTGAGCGTAAGTAGTTTTCTCTGGTGTCTTGAAAAACCTGGAGGATTGCATTAGGTGAAGGATTTTGAAATTTCTTAAGATTTCATGTATGGCACAACACACACACATATATATGAGAGCACTGGATTTATCAGAGGGTTGGTGAATGGGAGATTGCTGAAGAAGCTGTGGTCTCTTTCCCAATTTCCCTGTGATCCCAGTTTCTGTGGGAAAACTCTCAACATCCAATAAAGATTGCCAACTACACTCAAGGGAATCAAGTTTTTCTTAAACTCTCAATGAAATTTTGTTTTTTCCTTCTAGCAGAACCCTCTCATTCAGATGTGCTTTTGCATGCTGCAATCTAGAAAAACTTCTTGTCACTTTCATCGTGCCAAAACATGAAGAGTGTAAGTTTCAGACAATAATCACAGACAATAATATAAAAAGATTTTGCAAACAATTTTTGTCACGTTTATCAAGCCAAAGCATGAAGACTCTAAGCTTCAGAGAAAATTCCATCTTTCAAATTAAACAACATAACATTACAAAACATGCAAGTCCAGAACATAAATTTTTTTAAACTCACAATTTCATTACTAATAATTGGGCAAAAGTTAAAACATTGCTTCCTGGAAGAGGGCACATATAGATATATATTAAAGAAAGGGTTGACACGGAAATAAAACAGAAATCTCTGTTTTTAAAGTAGTCTTAAGCATGGAATACAATTCAGATTATTTTTTCTTGATGACTACCGACCCTAAAGAGAGGGGAATTACCGACCCTAAAGAGAGGGGAATTAGTTTAAAAACGTTTTTCCTGCTGGAAACCACATTGAGCTAGCACAGAATCCAAATACCAATTAACTCATAAAGTCACATTTAACTTCAGATACAAGGCATCGCACTAGATATATGGAAGCTTATGTAACAGAAACTACACATAATGATCTGATCTTAGAGAAAAGCACAACTCAGCAAAACATAGTATGTAATTGTACCTCAGCCAAGGAATTGTGCAGATTGAGCTCCTCCTCAGTCGCTTTTTGTAGCTCATTGATTGATGATTTATCATCGTCATCATCTGCGCAATCCTCTGCCATGTTGTACCTATATGCAACCCATGAAAGCATCCATTTAGACAGACATTTATATTCAATACAAATCTATGGCTTGGTGTATAAAGAAAGAAAAGTCAAAAACCAGAGTCGTAGGTTGCAGTAGAGAAACTGAAGGCCTTGTATGGTTGGGCTGATGAGTCCTCCAGAATTTTTCAGGGCACCAGGAGAACCACCATCCAATGTTACTATTGCACTTGTAAGGTTGGGAGGTAGAGTAGCATTTATGGGTAAAGTAGGTGATGATCCCACTGGTTATCAAATGGTTCTCACAATGAACAAGGAACATGTCCAAACTCGTGGTGTTAAATTTGATCCTTATGCATCCACAACAGTTCCCTACACGAAGGTAACCCGCCGGGAAGGAAAATTAGGAATGGAATGTGTCAAACCATGTGCAAAAGATGGTTTTCACATTTCTGATATTAACATCGACATATTGAAAGAGGTATTCTTATAGTCATCCACACAAAATGTATACTTCTAACTACATGAAGGTAACCCGTCGGGAAGGAAAATTAGGAATGGAATGTGTCAAACCATGTGCAAAAGATGGTTTTCACATTTCTGATATTAACATCGACATATTGAAAGAGGTATTCTTATAGTCATCCACACAAAATGTATACTTCTAACTTCTTCCTTTTTTTCGCAACATTTTCCTTATCTCATGTGCTTGATTAGTTTCCCTTTTATATATTTGACCTTTCCCGTTTTTTATATTATTTTGGTTTGGTCCAATTTTTTCAATCATCTTACAGAAGCAAACTGCTTTGTAATCACTATGTGCTGATAACCACAGGCTGGAGTTAAATGCTCTTTATCTGTGACTAAATATTTAAACTTTTCACGCAGGCCAGGAAGTGCTTTGCCTAGGAGACTAACAAGTGGCATAAGGACTCATTCAAACCCGTGTTCATGCATAATGCATTGTTTTTAAAGAGTGACCTGCCTTGAAGAGCATTTATGATGTATAATTTAACATTGTTCTAGGAGAGAATGTGGATCTAGGATTCACTTATTCTTATTTTATTGTAAGAGAGGTTGAGCTAAAATTCTATATAAAGAGAAGCCCTCTCATTTGTTGAGGATGGTTGGATTTGGAAGGACATCCCCTTCAAGCCTAGTCAAAAATCTGTCAGGAGGAAGAAGTTAAGGGGCTTATTCAATGTAAGGTTCACCGTTTCTATGTCGTTCACCGTTTCTCATCTCATAGGGCTGAATTTGATCGCTGGAACTGTGTCTGTAAAATCTGTTGTAAGGGACTATATTTAAGGGTAGTTATGCTCCAGAAAAAGGGAAAAGGTTGAGGTGAGATCTTCCTTCTTCTTGATGTTTTGTTATTGATATACGACCACAAGCGGAACATGAGCAAGATTTTAGGATGTTGGTATATGACCATAATCTTGAAGAGTGAAATAAAATTCATCTATTTCCGAAGTGCAAAAAAGAAGAAAGGAAGTCATCTTGAACCTAATTTGAGGAAATCCTCAACGTGCATCTTGTCTTTTTCACTGTGGTTCACAGACACTAAGTGGCCGCTACATCACAATATCCCTGAGCAATAATCCAGGCAGATCCACCTGAAGGGATCTACCCGCTAGCCTAATATGCCAGGGCTAACCCCAAGGACGTCGAGGAGATTTGACTCCACCCTGCCAATTGGCAAGATACTTAGCAACAAAAACTTGACCAACTGAGCTATCCCTTGAAGCTAATATGCATCTTCTCTTAATTGCATTTCAATGCAATTTAATATCCACGTGGATCATTCATTGCTTTGCACTTATCCCGAAACACAGTATATGAAGATACCATTGTTCTTTAGGTATAGAAAACAGATCATACTCTTAATCACAGTAAAACAATTAATATATTTCATAATCATCACTCATAAATATCGCAAACATTTTGAAGAATCTGTTAAATCAACGAAAGTTGGGGGCTCAAGTGGGGTGCTCCCTTGGGCACATGAATTCTATGGAAAAAACCTTCATCTACCTATAGCATGGAAATTCCTCCTAATTTCCTTATGCTTTAGTGTATGATGATCCTGTTCAACAAGAGCAAACATCAATTCGTAGGTTGTCGGCAAGGTCATTGGTGTAATAGAACTATCATTACATCTTATGATGAGTTTGGCATCAATCTCCTTAAAAGTCTGAGGACTTTTGACCCCTCTTGTGCACCTTCATCCATAGCCACATAATTCTTGTCCTCGTCATATATATGACACTTTGTCATTATTGTCTTCATTAATCGCCAATTCTAGTGGGCCTCATTAAGATACTGGTCATACATACCACCCAAAGAAAACCCATTAATGAAGAAAATAAAATGAATCTAAGGATCTGTCCGCCACACATTACCTTTCTAAAAGCCATACAAGTCAAAAAGAATGTCGGATGAGATATAGTGTACATTTTTAATTTTAATTTGAAAAAATGTATACCTTGCCCCAGTTTTGGCGGAGGGAATCCTGAGCTAACTGTAGATTATAGCTTGGAATTCTTTGAGAAATATGATGGGGAATATGAACATTAATGTCATGGCACAACAATTCAATCCTGCAAAATAAATATATGAGTGATCTGCAAAGGCCTCATTATCCTGACACACACAAAATAATAAGATGAAGAAAAACAAATTGAATGAAAATAGAAAAAGGATGAATTAGTAAAATTGAGCATCACCAATGTGGATAACTGCAATGAACTGTTCCACCTAATTGAGCTTGTGTAGCATTCCAGTGTTTGGGATGTTTGAAAGGTATATGAGGTGTTGTATGATGGACCATAGTAAAAGTACTCATCTGCACAATTTCATGTCAGAAAAAGGCACACAAAGAATGCCACAAGCTTTAACGAATCCTTGTACAATTTCAGAAGCAGTAAATTAAATAAACTACATAACCAGTAGAAAATCATAGGACGAACATGCCCATTTGAATAGAGTTGATGACAAATATGAGAGAAGAGAAGTTTACCCAAAAGTGATATCCAAGCCATGGCATGAGCCAAAACTTGAACCAGCCTATAACTCCTGTCTTGTATATTATCAGTGGCCATCCAATAGCCATGAATGCAAAGACCCAAGTCAAACTTATAAGAACTTTCTTTCTTTCATATGCTCTAAATTTGTTCAAATCAAAGTGGCAATTCAACCTGTCATAAAGCAGAAAATGTGTGTGGGTATAATAGAGTATGATACAGACAAAAGCTGTTACGAGATTGGATTCATCGTTTTTCATGCTTCCTAGGTGAAGCTCTCAGCATAACAAAGGAAAAACAAATAGAAAACGTCAACTACATTCATTTAATCTTATTTGTCAAAGATCATCTTGAATTAAATGGTACATCATGCCCTATCGTACTGTAATATGGACATCCGAGACCATTAAGATAGTCCTTTAATATAGATGCATACCAGTGACCAACTGATAACCATGGACGTAATGGACCAAATCCAGCATCAAACAATGGCCTCAAAGACAGCGGTAAACAGTCATAATTTTCCCTTAGCAATGGGTGCCATGCAGTGTCTTCACCTAGCCTAGGCACAAAAGAGTCACAACTTATGTCAAGGTGCAAAGAAATTAGTCACAGATCATATCAATATCCAAATATTAGTAACTGTTCTTGTCAAGGTGCCATTACTGGACTATAAGTGTAAAATTAGTGATCCGCTGTCAAGGAGGAACCTTCACTTCTCATCTTTTTCTAGGTGGATTGCAGGAAATCTCTCTCACACACATATAGAGCCAGCCTCCAGGTCGACATGCATGGAATAAAGCACAAACACCAAATATTTATTTTCGTTTGAGTATGCTAGATACATATTTGTCCATAAGTTGAGGCTTGGCAGATATGTTCTTCACTTAGGTTTTTGTTATTTAATAACTGTTTATGCCAAACCATTCTACAGGCTGAACTGGTAGCAACTATTTATCCAATGGCTAATATTGTAGAAAAAATAATAAACTCAAGTAAGAATTCCACTCTCACATAATTGCATCAGGTCCATTTAATCTCAGATGAGTTATCATATAGACTGTAACTTTTTCTGGAATGTAGGCTAAATACAAACAACTAAAAGGACTCATCATTGTCTAGAAAAATCCAAAGTAGATCCTCTCCAGGCATACTAGCAGATTCGATAATAATTTGCTTCCTTACATGCAAATGAGAAAGAAATGAAACTATTTGTTATGAATTATAGTCAGCATTTTAACCAAATTAAACAAATACCATTTGCTTCACTAATTTCCCTCTGTTCAAACTTCACACATACAGAGAGAGAGAGAACATGTTTGTCTTGGCATGATGTCTGTCATGCTTGATTCGCCATGGTTCATATGGATAGATTAGAGGTAAGAAGGCCAGCGTCCCAACAATATCCTCTATCATCTTGTTTTTTGAAAAGCACTTGTGTGCACAATCATGTCCTATCACAAAGAACTACAAACAAAAACAATTAGCAGAAGAATACAAACAAAAAAGGCATGATGACAAAATTCCCAAATTGTACAACTCCTCTTTTCAAAAATTAACATGCTCACTGTCATGAAAGCATCGTTTGATATATAAAAATAAACTGACCCCAGTGATTACAGTTCCAGCCCATGCCCAAGCAAGAGGGAGGAGGTACCAAGGTGCTCTTGATATGATATAAATCCCTAGTGAATAAGCAGTAACTGATGTAACTACAGTTCTCCAAGCCTTAAAATAGTTAATCTCAAATGCCTGTCCAGGTATTACAAAGCAGAATTAGGTGACCTTAAAATACACCACAACTTGCACGTCTAGAGGATTTGTAATTACATGTCAAAACAACTGAGACAACGAGATACCTCCTGAGGTAGTGTATCAATGACATGCTTCAATGTCACATTATCAGGAACAGGCTCCCCAATTTGGGTAAATCCATAATCTTCAGCAAGGTGCATTCTTTCCTCTTTGTCATTAACTGGAGGTGGAGGAATAGGAACAGCCACAGCTGAGATGAATCTCAATGCCTTCTTCCTTAACCCACATAGTTGGGTTGGTGTTCTCTGTTCAGGTTACCAACAAAGTAACATTTATGGCATTTAAAGAATAGCAAGCATCAGCGAAAATTCAAATACTGGGAACAGCGGAGATAGAGATGTACTTCGTTATTGATTGAATGACTCAAATGCCTTCCTGAAATGATACCTGTAAATCAGCTCTCTTTTATTAACACATCAATATCACAAAAAGTGGGCAATTAGTGCAAAACAAAACAAGAGGAAATTGAATGCATGGGCAAAACCCCACATAAGGTATTGCATGTTTAGTTTTTAATCTAGTCCAGTGGGTTAACTCAAGTGGTTGAGTGCTGTGCATTACAAGCAGGAGGTCATGGGGTCAAGTCCCCGGGATGGCTACCTCTGTGTATATTATTGGGCCTCATTCAATGTCCGGGCTAGGTTAGGTTGCCAAAAATTGCAACTGGCCAGTTCACCCCGTTTACCATACTCAAAATCAGAAGTGACCAGAGAGTTTCCTTGGGATGTGCATTCACTGGAGAAAATTAAAATTAGATTAAAACTAAATTACAAAAATTGCAACCGGCCAGTTCACCCCGGCTACCATCCTCGAAATCAGAAGTGACCAGAGAGTTTCCCTGGGATGTGCATTCACTGTAGAAAATTAAAATTAGCTTAAAACTAAATTAAATATTCCCTGCGCATAAATTTCAGATTTGGTTATGCTGTTAAAATTAAATTCTGCGTATAAAAGTTATTGGCACTCTAAATCAATTTGCTGGGCTTAGAAAATCTAACATCACACCTCAACTCAACAGATAAGCCAGAAATAAATCAGATCAGCAACCTATCACAAAGGCATATTGCTTCTCTCAGGGACAAACAACACTCCAATCACTGGAGCAGTTAGGGAATCACAACCTAAAACCTCTCAAAGGACTGGAATGCTTCAACCATTGAAGCTCTTGGGCATCATAACCACTGAAATCTTCCAACAGCTCCCACTCACAGGCAGCACCCTTCTCCATGCACTGATTCCTAAAAGATTTCAGATTTGCAGCTGTGATACCATGTTAAATTTCAAATTCATGGTAAACAAACCACTCCTACAAACCCGAGGTAGTTTAAGGAATGAAAGCATCTCAAAATTGCAAGTAAGAATGCTAGTTCTACAAATACATGGATAATTGAAAAATATGAACAGCGAGAACTAAGATTCTGTAGCACTCAATCACATATGTTTTCTCTATTAACTGGAACACAAACTCTCAGACAGAGACTCTAAGAAACCCTACAGCCCAAAAACCTAATGAAACCAGTAATCATAATAAAAAAATCCCATTATGATATTCAATAATAATGCAAGCAAAGCAGTGCGGTAATCTTACATTAGTGTAATCTCGGTCGGTGAGCCACCACAAGCATTTACTGGTAACATCGTAGACCCTTCTATACACAAACGCCGAAACCCCCGAGGGAAGTTGAACACCCTTGCTGAGAAACGCGACTTTACAGGGATGAAGCAACGATGCCCCCGATATCTCATCCTGGTGGAACGAATAAAATGCCTCGTTGGGCGGCAGGGGTCAATTGAGGCGCCTTTGCCTAATTTCACGTCAGTAGGCCTATAAAGCCAATTCACTCCCAGCTTTACGTCGCCCTCCTCGTCTACGACTTGGTGCCGTATTATTCCAATGAATGGCGGTGCATTGCCGGCCCTAAATAGCGCGCAGTTCCCATTGCTAATCTTGCGACCATCCTGCAAACAAATAACAAAAATAGGCAAAAAGACACACAAAGAAAAGTTTCAAACCTAACGCTTAATCAAAACCGGTGCCAAATTAAGATAAATTTTGCCAAAAACGTAAAATGAACGGGCAGAGGAGGGGAGATTCAGCTAACCTTTGAGACGAGGAAGCTGTGAGTGGAAGACATGTGCCACCGCTGGTGACTTAGGTGCCCATGCATAAGAATCTCATTCCTCCTCCCTTTTCCATCGCACAACACAGTTCGCTCAGAAGATCTCCACTTCCATTCCCATTCAGCTTTTGCAGAGGTCCGGATTCGACCTCGCGACCTGTCAGTGACTGGCTTTGTATACAGAGTCACGGGCAAAAAGAGACACGGAAACCCATCCTTGGCTTTTTCACGGAGCGCCTCGATCGGATCTGTAACCGCACTTGCCCTTATTCTGCGACCTTTTGCCCTGATTCTGCGACCTTATTCTGTGATGGCTACGTCGTGGCTCTCAAACTCCGCCAGGTGTCAGCATGAGAATCAAACTTGAAAAAATACTAAACAAATTTCACAATCCGCCAGGTGTCAGCGTGAGAATCAAAAGGACGACGAAAGTCCCTTTCAAAGGAAAGCCTATCGGTCTAATAATAATAATTTAAAACAAAATTATTTAATTTTTAATAAAATGATATGTACCATGTTTATTATTATTTACTAATTATTTAATTTATAAAATTAAATTAAATTATATAATTTTATTAAAACCAAATTACAAATCTTCACTAAAATACTCTATTTAATAACTATAAAAAAATTGTAATAAATCTATTTTACAATAATTTTTTAGACGCATTTAAAACCTCTATCTAGAATCCAAGAAACTTAAAAATAAATACTATATATGTTGCTAGATCTTAAAATTCTCAAAATCCTCACCATATAAATCTCCAAACTCTAACCCTCAAAAAATTTAGAGTAAAAAGAAAAATTTGCTTTTAAAATAATAATGAGTTTGTTTTTAAAATACTAATGATATATGTTTAGTAAATTTTTTATTTTCACCATTTAAAACTTCTTAAAATATAATGCATAAATAAATTTAAAAACTTTTGCATTTATATAAATTTAAGAAATGTAATCTACTATTACTATTTTAGCAATTTTAATAAATTATCATTACTATTGTAGTTGGTTTAAAATGTTAACCAAATCTTAATGATATAATTAATCTGAAAAAAACATCTATCTAAAATTTAAATAACCCTTACAGAATTCAGTTAGCAAGAATCTTTTCTTATAATAATCCCATATGAACTACCAATTTGAGAAGAGGAAATGGTGAAAAAATGGATTCGTCCATCCTCGAAGTGGAAGCATATTGTGACGGTTTGTAACAGCCCAGTGGAAGCATATTGTGACGCTTTGTAACAGCGGAGCGCTGTAAAAGAGAGGTAAACGGGAAATATTTGTTTATAGATTTTTACAACAAGTATAAATTTATTTTAAATATAAATTTAATATGAGTTTAGAGGTATTTAATTTCTCTAAGTATAAACTTCTTTAAAATGTAAAATACAATATGTTATTTTCCATTATTTAAATTGTATTTTTGAATTAAAGGGGAGAGACGAATGGATGGACTTACACATCTTCTCATATTGGATTGTAGAATAAGCATCTCGCTCAACTAGGAGGATAGTTTGGTATTAATTAAATTTTTTATTTTGACAAATGCAATTTAAAGCACATAAAATTAGTCATTTTATTGTGAGTAGGTTCGAAACATGTAGACCCTAAGTTATGGATGTGATTTATCTAGAAGAGTTTTGCTTTTAGTCACTTCATTGTCCTTGTCCAATAGGAATAAAACTAGCAATTGTCCCAAAAGGTACAAAGAGAGGCCTATAGGATTATTAAATTGGAATTGTTGAACTTTTCTAGAAGAGTTAATTGGTTTGTGGAAAACCTTGTTTTCTTGGACTGGAGCATTATGCAATTACTTTTCAGGAACACATTGAATGTCTTATTTCATTTTAGACAAAATCAAGAGGTTAAGTTAATTACCCAAAATCAAGAAACCTCTATAGATGACCAAGCATATACGAAGAATACATCTCATTCATATGCAATACTAAATCCATCTTTTCTTTTCTCTGAGTAAAATTTCAAAAGCATGAACACATGCCATTTCATATGCACAATAAACCCAACTTCTGAAATTTCAATGTTTGATCAAATCTCCAAAGAAATTTGAACCAAAGAATCTACTTTTTGTTTTAATTGCCCTGTGTAAAGGAACGAGAAAATGCGAGGTAAGCGATGGAGAAGCCTGGCGACTAAGAGGAAACATGGCCACAAGAATGACCTGGTTCACTTCCCGGGTAAGGAGAAATTGTTGCCCCCACGGTTGCACTGTGGAAGCCATAGACAGTATAGATCTGTAGCTTTCCCCTGCAAAGAAGGGGAAAAGGAAGTACCAATCAGCCATGCATAATAAATTACAGATCATCTGCAAACTCTGAATAAAACTAAGTGACTAAATGTTGCCACATTAAATTTAAGAAACCTAACAAGTATCTCCTTTTAATTACCTTAGAACTTTACGAATAGGGAAAACAAGGTTTTCATCTGGTTATTTCTTACTCATCAATAAATGAATTCATTACCAAAATGTACTGGAAAGTGGCAATAAATAGATGAAACCATGATGGAACTTAATCTACTCTATTGGCACTGAAACCCACACTATTTGGCATAAAGAAAGGTATTGGAAAACACATGTGGGTATGTTAAATTTTAGTACCAGCAAAAATATCAATTAGTGGGGCAGACAGTATGAGAGACCAAAATCTGACAAGGGTCCCAGAGAAAGCAGTCACAACAATTAACACAAACAACGAAGTTTCAAATCAAAGCACAGTCACCGGATGGAAATCAGACAAAACCAAAAAGCCACAACTTAAACTAATTTGGGAAGCAGATGAATATAGGGTAAATATGTGTGTTTTAATAAAAAAAGATAAATATGGTTCATCAGTCCAACAGACCAATAACAGATACCAGAAAATGGGAGGAATGATATGATAGATCATAGAACCAATGAGCATCAACAACTTTAACAAACATTCAAAATATGCAAGGTGTCAGAGGACAAAGATAACTGATCAGACCAACAGTTCCATGAGACAGGATCTTGCAACAAGGGCACAACAAATGATGATGAATATCGCTTGTCCTATCATATCATCAATACTCGGTATGCATGGAGGTCTTTAGTCAGTTTTTCACTCAATCAATCTACAGCCAACTCAGTGAGGCTTCTTGTTATCTTAAGACACAGTAATATGTCATCTGTCTCCTGGGACTTGTTCAACATAAATATTCAACCAAAAAACTGACAATTAAAATTGCAAATTAAAACATGTTTTCCTGTCACAATATAAATATCATTAAGTGAGACCAAGCAGAACTCTTACAAATTGGAGAAGGAACTATATAAAGCAAGAGAAATATGGCAGAAAAGAAGTGATTTTGCAACTTAAAGCATACAGGATATATTGGAACGTCTAGTAGTGGATAGAAAGTTCAGCTGACGCAAAAACTCTAGATACACGAAAGTTCCCAAGTAAGGGAGACGTATACTGTCTATTTAACATAATGCTGGATAAATCAAATATTAGTATACAGTTTTTTAAATTACAATTTGAATTCTTAATTCAACAACGTTACAACTTACATTTCTGCATGACAACAGTGTAATGACCTGAAACAGATCTCAATGTACAGCCCATGGATTACTGACTTAAATGACCAATGAGGAAGAGCTCCCTGAACAAAGATGCCCCTAATTTTTAATTTTTAATTCAGCATTATATTTTTGCATGACATGAAAGAAATATCAGTGAACAACCCATGATAACTAACTTTAATGACCAAAGGAAAAAAATACAGTCCACAAAGGAAGCCCCTCTTGTGATTATAAGAGAAAAGGCTATGCCGTTGTGCTTTTAATAAAGAGTGAGCAAGAAATACCTTGGTCTGAATATAACAGAACATAAACATCAAAAGATTCCATAATCCTGACCTAAACTGGGCAGTAATTCCAGATGCAATTTAATATGAAGAATGGATTAAATCTCTGCTAAACATAATGTGACTAGCCAAGAAAAAAATACTACACGTTCATTTATTTAATACCAACCATTATTAGATCAAATGGTCTTTGCGAACGGGGTCCCGGTTCAGCAGTGAAGGAAGTGAGATGTCAAGCCATCCACCGAGCTTCAATTCTCCCAAAGAAAGAAATAAGCAATTGGGGCAATCCACCAAGTTAAAATCTTCCCAGAGACAAAAGCAAGTGGTTGGGACAATCCACCAAATTTCAATCCTCAGAGACACAGAGTGATCTTGACAGAAGAGTAACCCATTGCCGCGGGAGCTCAGCCGAATCGAAAGTGCCTATGTCATGAAAGCGGACTGCTTGTGGTGCATGGAGCATTAGATCCAAAAGGTAACGCTTTTGGAGTTTAAAGGACGCGGTGAAAAATATAAATGAATAAATGGAAATGGTCTTCGTCTATCAGTCTCAGGAAAAGTAAGCAGCTTACAATTTGCTTCGGCTTCGGAGAAAGGGTAAAAAAGAAAAATGCACATTATTTGTTGGTATATATATGGGCGTTATCAGTGGAGAATAACTTTAACAAACATTCAAAATATGCAAGGTGTCAGAGGACAAAGATAACTGATCAGACCAACAGTTCCATGAGACAGGATCTTGCAACAAGGGCACAGCAAATGATGATGAATATCGCTTGTCCTAGCATATCATCAATACTCGGTATGCATGGAGGTCTTTAGTCAGTTTTTCACTCAATCAATCTACAGCCAACTCAGTGAGGCTTCTTGTTATCTTAAGACACAGTAATATTTCATCTGTCTCCTGGGACTTGTTCAACATAAATATTCAACAAAAAAACTGACAATTAAAATTGCAAATTAAAACATGTTTTCCTGTCACAATATAAATATCATTAAGTGAGACCAAGCAAAACTCTTACAAATTGGAGAAGGAACTATATAAAGCAAGAGAAATATGGCAGAAAAGAAGTGATTTTGCAACTTAAAGCATACAGGATATACTAGAACGTCTAGTAGTGGATAGAAAGTTCAGCTGACGCAAAAACTCTAGATACACAAAAGTTCCCAAGTAAGGGAGGCGTATACTGTCTATTTAACATAATGCTGGATAAATCAAATATTAGTATACAGTTTTTTAAATTACAATTTGAATTCTTAATTCAACAACGTTACAACTTACATTTCTGCATGACAACAGTGTAATGACCTGAATGCAAAGGGTGCCATCCAGAAAGCTCTACACACACGTTCATGCATATATCTATACAAACATAATAATTTGCCAGTAGGGTTTCATGGTAGAACGGTGGATAGAACAACCAACATGGCAAAAATGAGAATAACAAGTCCAGTGGAGTTGACAAGCATGGCCTGTGAGCTGAAGCGGTCTATGCCACCCAACAACTCCTGGAACGAGAGCCTTTCCAGGATTCCTAACTCTGCAGTTCCAATCAGCATTGAATAAAGGAAAACCCCAAGGAAAACATGCCATGGATAGATAGCATCTCTCCTCTGCTGTGATGCGCCAGGGAACACGAATGCTAACAGTGCTGAAATCCACTGGTTAACTCAACACAAATTCCAAAGGATGAATATTTTGAAACCTTTAAACCCCAACAAAATAATAAATACTACAATATTTTAAAACCATGGCTAAATAAAGTCTTAAGCATGTAAGTTAATGGATGAAACTGGTGATATAAAGTATTATGTAAATAACAAGATTCAAGGTTCAAATTTTTGTTAGAAGAGGAATTTTAGAAATAATAGATACATAAAGTTTTAAATAAGAAGGTATTAATGATCAAGTCAGAACAGGAATTTTAGAAATAATAAATACATAAAGTTTTAAATACGAAGGTATTAATAATCAATTCATATAAAATATTATGCAAATAATGAAATTCAAGATTCAAATTGTTATTAGAAAATTAGAAAACACTGTGAAATACCATACTCAGATATCTACAGTAATGAATAACAAAAATATACCTGGAGCCCAAACAAAGAAATGGTGCCTATACCCAGCCAGGAATGCAAGCTGTACATATTTTTAATTTTTCTCTCGTTGTGGTATTTGAAGACTGCGTATATTCCAATGGCTCCCAGTATGATACCACTGCCCAGAAGAACTAGATGCACTGTTTTCTGGACCTCCTTTTTAGCAGGGATTATTTTGTAAGCTAGAATTGGTGTACACACATGGAATGTTAGATAGTATGTTCAGCTCCAAACCCAGCCTCTGATAAATTAGCATCTAGTCAATTTCAGGATTTGATTGGTTTTACCTTGGCTGGACAAAAAGATGAAGCCTACAAACATGAAGACTGGATGAACCTGCACAGTTAATAAAAGACATGGAGAACATTAAAATCATTCAGGGCTTGGACTGAACAGAATTAAACCCATCTAGAGAAGAGAATTAGAAGGAGAATTTCTAACGTTGAAGATTTTGATCTTTTTTTGGCTGTCAAAAGCCAATCCCCCATTATAGTGGATGCACCAGTAGAGGATGAGTATGCAGGCTGTCACTCCAAACATCTCGGCGAGCAAGATAATGGGCCGAGCTGTGATACCAAACCTTTTCTTCAAATCCATTGAGCAGAGGCCTGATTAATCAGATTCCACAGGCTCTCACTGATCTGAATCTATGTCTCCAAATTGCAACTTGAGCCTCCTTCCCGTGCTCTAAATTCTCTTATCCAACACAGTAAGCCCCCACTGCTCAACGATCTTGTTTTGTCATCAAATATGGCATCAGCTATGGCTGGCTAAAGTGCCTTGTTCGTGACTGTTTGCTGTCTTTTATGGATTTCTTCAATTGCACGTTTACAGTACATGACATGAGAGAACCTTGTGGGATTGAATATACCTGATCTTTCTCTGATTCCTTTTAATACCAACCATGAAATGTTTATGAGTGAGAAGCCTGTTTGGAGAGATTGAATTTGAAGGACAAGATACAGAAAGTTACGGCACATATTTCTTCTCAAACAGTGCGGAAGTCTCAGCTGAGTCTTTTCTGGCCTTCCGACCGTGCCCCAAAATAAGCCTTCACCATTTAGGTAAACTAAAATCGGTTCATGCACTAAAAACAGTAAGCCTTCACCATTTAGGTAAACTAAAATCGGTTCATGCACTAAAAACAGTAAATTGATCCTAGCTCAATATCACCATGATAGATGAAAATACAAGTAGGCAAGAAGGGAGGAGATGGGGGAACCCGTCACCATCAGTGGCCAAGAAGGGGCCGATTTTCCTGCAAAATATAATTTTTTCAAGTTTGTTCCCTGTTAAGTTCAGACAATCCTTCTGACAAGTAACAGAAAACTCCAATCACCCATTATGGTTGGAATCCAAATGATATAACAAAGTTAGATATTTATGTCAGATTATTATCAGTATCCAACCAATGTCCCCGAGGGTATTTTCCTATAACTATTGCAACAACACAGAAATACAATGACCAAAAAAAAAAAAAAAAACAGCCATGAAACATGGGCTAGGAATGCCCATTATCATCAATATCCAATGAACACTTGAAGCAGTTTTGTGACAGTTACCTATAAACATGTCTTATAAACTCAAGTGGCTGGCTTTCCCCAGCCCTCCCATGTCACTTGAAAATTTTACCATTTTCAGGCCAAATAACTCCCCTGCTGTTGCCTTCTTGAACGAAAGTAAACGATCTGAAACAAACGAAACTTGCATTGTAGCTGTCGCTGCCATGGCTCTATATAGAACAACTGTGAGCCGAGATGAAGAAGTATTGATTATTCCTAAAGAAAGAAATAATGAAGTTGTCACAGTACTGAGAACAGCCGAAGAAGAGGAGAAGAAGATGAGGATGTCGATGCCATTAATTATCATGAATCCCCTGAAAAACAAAAAACCAGAGAGACGTAGCACTGTAAGAGTAAGTAAACAAAAGCAAACAGGATGGGAAAAAAAACCATTTAGGAAGGGTTTCAGGTTTTCGTATGGCGGGAAGATGCTGATGCGATAATCTTCCTGTGGCTGGCTTTCCCCAGCCCTCCCATGTCACTTGAAAATTTTACCATTTTCAGGCCAAATAACTTCCCTGTTGTTGCCTTCTTGAACGAAAGTAAACGATCTGAAACAAACGAAACTTGCATTGTAGCTGCCGCTGTTGGAATCCAAATGATATAACAAAGTTAGATATTTATGTCAGATTATTATCAGCATCCAACCAATGTCCCCGAGGGTATTTTCCTATAACTATTGCAACAACACAGAAATACAATGACCGAAAAAAAAAAAATAGCCATGAAACATGGGCTAGGAATGCCCATTATCATCCATATCCAGTGAACACTTGAAGCAGTTTTGTGACAGTTACCTATAAACATGTCTTATATTAATCAATACTAAAAAAAATTAATTAAAATATCGAAAAGGCATAGTGAACGCCCTATGACACCCTTTGGGGAAGGAACTGCAGTGTGAAAACCCTATTATACCCCCCACACACACACACACACACACACATATATATATATATATATATATATGAAAAACAAAAAACCAGAGAGACGTAGCACTGTAAGAGTAAGTAAACAAAAGAAAATGTATCATGAATCCCCTGAAAAACAAAAAACCAGAGAGACGTAGCACTGTAGGAGTAAGTAAACAAAAGCAAACAGGATGGGAAAAAAAGCCATTTAGGAAGGCTTTCAGGTTTTCGTACGGCGGGAAGATGCTGACGCGATAATCTTCCTGTGGCTGGCTTTCCCCAGCCCTCCCATGTCACTTGAAAATTTTACCATTTTCAGGCCAAACAACTCCCCTGTTGTTGCCTTCTTGAACGAAAGTAAATGATATGAAACAAAGAAACTTGCATTGTAGCTGTCGCTGCCATGGCTCTGTATAGAACAACTGCGAGCCGAGATGAAGAAGTACTGATTATTCCGAAAGAAAGAAATAATGAAGTTGTCACAGTACTGAGAACAGCCGAAGAAGAGGAGAAGAAGATGAGGATGTCGATGTCATTAATTAGTCAATTCTAGTGGAAATACAAGTGAGCAGGATATCCTCTCAGAACTGTTAGATTCCTGTGCTTCACTGGTTTCTCTCAGTCGCCGTCTCTTGCGCTCCATTTTCACAAAACAAATCACCAGGCTGTGGCGCTGACAAGAAACAGTGCCCCGCATGCCACAGTTATGGGGATTAACAGTATAGCCCGATTTCCATGCCGATGATGGTGATGCTCATAATGACGATGTTGGCCAGTGGTGTTGAGAGGCATGCCACAGAGCAAAGGATTGAAAGCAAACGAAGACGCATTGAAGCGTGCTGTGAGGGTTGCAACAGAAATCACAACAGATAGCTGCCAAATATGGACGCCAGGTGTTAACCTGGGAATGAAAAGGACGACGAAAGCTTGTTTCATAGGAAGGCCTATCGGCCTAATTAGTCATTTTATTGTGAGTAGGTTCAAAACATGAAAGACCTTAAGTTATGGATGTGATTTATCTAGAAAAGTTTTGCTTTTAGTCACTTCATTGTCCTTGTCCAATAGGAAAATTGGAATACATTTAATTTTTTTTTTTTTTTGATAATTATCAAATATTTGATTTAATATTTAAATATTTCATAAAAAAAAGTTACAAATTAATTAGAAGGCAAATATATAATAAAATTAATTATTGATAAACATTAATTCATAATAAAAATTAAAGACATTTGTTTCATGATACATTTCAAAATTGTTCAAATATAACCATCATAAAAATTAACAAAAATATAATAAAATATAATTTTATTTTAAATTGTTATTATTGATAATCATAAAAAATTAACATATATGTTAAACATATATACGTTTTACAAAGTGGAACAAGCTTATGGGGCCAAAAAATATAGGGTGATAGGGTGTTATGTTAAGGCATTTAGTGGTGAAACTCTATGGACAAAAATATAGTCATGCTAAAGGGTTGTTGTGATCTGTGCAGAGTGCGATTCTGAGTGATTTTGATGGCTTAAATGCTCTTGGGTTGTACCTAACAAAAAGAATGGAACATGTAGACCCTAAGTTATGGATGTGATTTATCCAGAAGAGTTTTGCTTTTAGTCACTTCATTGTCCTTGTCCAATAGGAATAAAATTAGTCATTTTATTGTGAGTAGGTTCAAAACATGAAGACCCTAAGTTATGGATGTGATTTATCTAGAAGAGTTTTGCTTTTAGTCACTTCATTGTCCTTGTCCAATAGGAAAATTGGAATACATTTAAATGTTTATTTTTTTTGGATAATTATCAAATAATTGATTTAATATTTAAATATTTCATAAAAAAAGTTACAAATTAATTAAAAGTCAAATATATAATAAAATTAATTATTGATAAACATTAATTCATAATAAAAATTAAAGACATTTGTTTCATGATACATTTCAAAGTTGTTCAAATATAACCATCATAAAAATTAACAAAAATATAATAAAATATAATTTTATTTTAAATTTTTATTATTGATAATTATAAAAAATTAACATATATGTTAAAAATATATACGTTTTACAAAGTGGAATAAGCCTATGGGGCCAAAAAATATAGGGTGATAGGGTGTTATTGTAAGGCATTTAGTGGTGAAACTCTATGGACAAAAATCTAGTCATGCTATAGGGTTGTTGTGATCCATGAAGAGTGCGAGTGTGAGTGATTTTGATGGCTTAAATGCTCTTGGGTTGTACCTAACAAAAATAATGGAACATGTAGACCCTAAGTTATGGATGTGATTTATCTAGAAGAGTTTTTCTTTTAGTCACTTCATTGTCCTTGTCCAATAAGAATAAAATTAGTCATTTTATTGTGAGTAGGTTGAAAACATGAAGACCCTAAGTTATAGATGTGATTTATCTAGAAGAGTTTTGCTTTTAGTCACTTCATTGTCCTTGTCCAATAAGAAAATTGGAATACATTTAAATTTTTATTTTTTTTGGATAATTATCAAATATTTAATTTAATATTTAAATATTTCATAAAAAATGTTACAAATTAATTAAAAGTCAAATATATAATAAAATTAATTATTGATAAACATTAATTCATAATAAAAATTAAAAACATTTGTTTCATGATACATTTCAAAGTTGTTCAAATATAACCATCATAAAAATTAACAAAAATATAATAAAATATAATTTTATTTTAAATTGTTATTATTGATAATTATAAAAAATTAACATATATATTAAACATATATACGTTTTACAAAGTGGAACAAGCCTATGGGGCCAAAAAATATAGGGTGATAGGGTGTTATGTTCAGGCATTTAGTGGTGAAACTCTATGGACAAAAATCTAGTCATGCTAAAGGGTTGTTGTGATCCATGCAGAGTGCGATTCTGAGTGATTTTGATGGCTTAAATGCTCTTGGGTTGTACCTAACAAAAAGAATGGAACAAAATTCTTAACCATAGAGATTTACTCTATTTTGCCATGGAGATTATTAATTTATTACAATACTATGGGTTTGTACCATGGCTTATCAATACCACATTTGCAAAAAACCATAACTCACTTTATATGATACTTGTTCATGTAATTTTTTTTAATTCATTAAAAGGAATGGCATATGAACAAGTGTCATACAAAGTGAGTCATGGTTTTTTTGGACATGTAGTATTGATAAACCATGGTATTGGCTAATGGTATGGTAACAAATTATATTTAAAGATTCTAATCTCCATGATAAAATGGGGTAAATATCCATGGATAAAAAGCTTGTTCCATATTTTGTGAAGATTTTTATAAATAATAAAATCTTAAAAATATGAGATGTATTGTGAAGTAAAGTGTTTTGATGCTTATTATAGATAGATGTCTATTGGTGCTATTTAATTTATATGGCTGCCCTAGTAAAAATAGAGTTTTTTTAATTGAAAGATGTAGAAAAATGTTCAACAAAATCATTTTAGTGAAAATAAAAATATTCTTTAATATCCTATGAATACATGTACTATGCTATAGATTTATTAAATAAAAAGCTTGTACCAAGCTTCAACACCAATATTAAATTCATTTAATCTGTCAACCATATTCCCTTTAAACCATAAAAACTAATCTAATAATAATCTCTAATAATAATTTTGAATCTAGTATTTAAGTTGCAACACAAAAATAACATTGGGGACTCAAGCTATTTCAACGCAAGGCATGTCCTTTTCAAATGATTTGATTGCATCAGAACTACAACATGGACCATCTATCTAATCTCATCTCAACAATAATAACATATTTCCTTCCATTAAATTCATAGTTTCTTATGTGCAAACATAAAACCAAATTTCATATTTTGTCTAAGATAATATTTTCATTTCCTTTTTCTTCTTAGAATGGAGATACTTGACCATAATGACAACACCAATACGATAGATTATTAATGTTGAAAAGGTGAAGGATGTGCCATCTCTATCCCATATTAACGTTAGATTATTAATGTTGAAAAGGTGAAGGATGTGCCATCTCTATCCCATATTAACGTTGGGTTTTTTATCTATTATTTATTTTATGATAACACTTTTTCTTTATTAAACATTATAGAGTAGATTACAAATTTTGTAATTTTAAAATATATATTTATTATTAATAATATTTCAAATATATATTTCAAATGAGGTATTCGATTCAAAAAATAGGGGGCGGGGGCGGGGGCGGGGTTATTTTTTTTCACCCGGTCACATGCATTTTGGACGTGGTGACACATCTCCATAAAGGTTTGACTCGTTGCATGCAATGGGCTGTGGAAGTTTCTTTAACTACCTCATAGAAATCTACATGGAGTTTTTTCTCAAATATTGTAATCATTGTTTGATAGTTAGACATACAATAAAGCTTGTTAATAGATCTTGGATTGATATTTGCTTGCTTGACGAGCTTATCACTATACCTAGTTTCACAAATATTGCATTTAATGGTTATGTGAGCTTTTTCTCAAATATTGTAATCATTTTTTGATAGTTAGACGTAGGATCAAGCTTGTTAACAGATTTTGGATTGATATTTGTTTGCTTGACAAGCTTATCACTATGGCTAGTTTAGCAAATATTGCATTTAATGGTTATGTGATGAGGTTATGTTTTAATTTTTGACTCAAGGAAATCAATTTTCATGAATTCATGGGTGGTATCTAACCTAGATTTGTGTCTCATGGTGGTTGTTTAGGGAAGCAGCCTCCTCAATGAGCTTAATTTAAGAGATTTTTGTATCTTTAGTATTTATGGTTGATGATTTAAATTCATCTTCGGTGCTTATATGGGGTAATTAAAATGGGCTCACTCTTACAAGGGCAACTCCGTCAGGGGATTATGTAGGGAAAATGGGCTTGTTACTGATGTTTCCTTCAAGCCCCATGGGCATCTATCTATTTTCTAGACCCTTTTCAACTCTTCCAGTGCTTCGATTGGATTTGAGGAGGAAACAATCAAGCCAACATCATCAAACATTTCAAGTCCTTCCTATATTTTAGGTCATGGAAGGTGATTAAGATTGGTCACACACCTCCACTAAGAAAATGTCTTTGATCTTCATTATTTTGGTTTTATTGTGGTTTGTTATTTCTGGATAGGGTGAGGGCTTTGAGCTCACTTCTGTGAGAAAGTCTTCTTGCTCTCTAGAAGTCAATGAGAGTCCATTTTGTGTAAGGTGTATTAGGCCTCTTCCTAAGGAAGATTTCATTCTCAGTCCTCAAAATTCTAATTATTTTATGGATTTTTCCTCTTATTCTGTAACATTCTCATTCCAATTTGCGGACCGAATTACTCCATTGAAAGGTATCATGTTGCATGAGCATGCTCATGTTCATTGTAGAGCAACATATTAAGAAGGGGGCATATTCAAGCCTAATTGAGGGATGAAAACTCAACAAACCGATTAAGGTAACTCACTCCATAACATGAGAAAGAGGAATTATTTCAGGTTGAAAGGGAGTTGGAGGACAAGCATTCTACCCTTATAGACATTGGAGTGTTGGTAGAGATTGTTTATTGGGTTCCAAATACCACACATAATTGTTGGAGATATAATTAATACATGTAAATTATGGACACCTATAGGCACTTCAAATTCCTCCTAAACAAAGTGTTGATAATAGACATAAATGAACTCTAGAGAACATTCTTCTCTCTTTGAATCAAATGCAACAACACTGAGCATTACTGGATTGAAAGCTAGGTCATATAGAAAAGCACATGGGTATCCTTCTTAACATAAATTGTTTTCTAGGTATCAAGAAAGAGCCCATAAAAAATTTTGATCACAAAATAATTGAGAGTGAAATTGTGATAGTTAATTTTTCAAAATGTGTTTTTATCTATATACGTATATTTATACATATTTCACAGCCCCGACCATCTCTTTTTAACAAATAATTGTGGCAAAATGGAATGAAGAATGTATCCAAAATAATTATTGCACGGTTTTGGAAAATGAGTCTGAATTTGTCGTTGATTATGTCCTTTTAATTAAATTATTGTATATCACTTCCTCGAAATTAATTTGTGGTTGATCATTTACTTTTTAATTAAATTATTATATATAGCTTCGTCGAAATTATGAATACGTAAACGATGATGTAAGCAATGGGGCCCACAATGACGAAGACGTCCTCAGGGAACCGGCTCGGCGATATTAATTTCTCGAAATTAATATTAAAATCAGGCCCTCCTATTTCCTAGTCAGCTTCCAAACATTTGCCACGTTGTCTCCTACTGGACATCGTAATATTTACCGTGTTGCTTCCTACAGACCTTCAAAGTATCTGCCGCGCAGGTTGACCTTTGCGTTTACTGGAGTCAATAAAAGGCCTTGCGCAGACCTCAGTCTGTGTGGGGATAAGCTTGGTTTCCGCATTGCAGAAATGAACGCCCTCAATCAAATCGGGGAACCTCTGTTGGCGGAATCCGGCAGCTCGCCTTCCCTCTGCACTGGATCGCCGGCGGAGTCCTGCACGACGGAAAATTACGCGTCTTCTAACAGCGGGGACGCCGCAGATGGACCAGATTCCGGTTGTGTCCAAAGCTCTCTGGTAAGCGATTCAGTTGAAGAAGAACAGACGGCAGCAGAAAATCAGCCATGCGGCGGCACTGGTTTTTTCCGTTACCAGTCAGATTCTGCAAGTGGGCGAGTAAGAAATAAGGGGTTGAGTAAAGGAATGAGGGTTGAGGTGTGCAGCAGTGAGGAGGGTTATGGTGGGGCTTGGTTTGAGGGAGTTATCCTCACTTTCACCACAGGTGGCCGGGGTTGCAAGATCCGGTATGATAAGTTTGTGACAGACGAGGGAAAGCCATTGGTGGAGGAGGTATGGCTGCACAGTGAAGTCAGACCCATTCCACCCCACATTGAGCTGCCTCTCCATTGCTCAGTTGGGGATGCAGTTGAAGCTTATGACACTGACTGCTGGTGGCGTGGCGTCATTGTCAAGCCTTGTGAGGGAGCGGAAGAGGATCTTTGGGTCGTCTATTTCCCTGACACTTGCACTCTCAAGGCATATCCCCATTCAGAGTTACGCCCAGCTCAAGAATGGCTCCGAGGAGAATGGATCTTGGCGCCCCAGGTTCGATTCTTAAAATATATATGTCTCAGGCCCTTTAATGGGGCTCTTTTGGGTTTTATATTTAATGGGGGCTTTTGGGGGTTTAATAATTTATAAAGGTTTATAGGCCGGTGAATCTTTTTGGTATATTTGGTATATATAGTAAGGGTTCTTTTGTACTGTGATTGATTCTGAGCAATGTATATTCAACTGTGTCCAGGATAGAAGCCAGTCATTGAACAAGTGATCCAGCCCTTGAGCGTGGACAACTCGAAGGAAAGTCCTGGGAAATCAGGTGGAAAAGGCGTTGGAAAGAAAAAGAGGGAGGGTGTTAAGTGCAAAGCAGCTTGTCTCGGTGGAAGAGCTTCTGGTCAAACGAAAAGGTTGAAGGTGATTGTGAGCGGCAGTGTGTATGTGCGAGAAATTGTGCTGGGAAATTGAAGAGTGATGGATGGAGGGCACCTGAAGCTGTCAAGAGAAGGGACTCGACATCATATGGAGAATGATGACTAAAAGTAAAGAGAATGTTGGCGCCCCAGGTTCGATTCTTAAAATATGCCTCAGACATATGTCTGAGACCCTTTAATGGCGCTTTTTTGGGTTTTATATTTAATGCGGGCTTTTGGGGTTTTAATAATTTATAAAAGGTTTATAGGTTTATAGGTTAAGTGCAAAGCAGCTTGTGAGCGGTAGAGTGTATGTGCGAGAAATTGTGCTCGGAAATTCAAGAGTCATGGATGGAAAGCACCTGAAGCTGTCAAGAGAAGGGACTCGACCTGATATGGAGAATGATGTGTAAAAGTAAAGCGTTAATGGAATTACATGACGCACGTATGGATTATCGAGATTAAATAGCCTGTAAATTCACTTTTTTTTATGGTGGTGTAAATATTTTTTTTGGAAGGCGGTAAAACTATCAAACTCAGATGTAAATCTCTCTTTATATTAATGGGCGAGAAATTTTAAATATAATTAGTTTTAAAATTTGTTTATGAATTCTGGATAAATTGTGATTGGTTGCGCGGTTAAAGTACTTTTAGATATTAAGTTGTTGGTTGAATTTCTAATTATATTGTGATATTATTTAAAAACATGATTATAATATACCTTTATTAATGGGAATTATATAAAATGTTAACTATATTTATTAATGTGATTACAATGTATATTAAATTTAAACTTATTTTAAATTTATATTAATTTTGTTTTATTGATGAATTATAAAATATTTGTTATATATGTTATTAAATTGAAATTTTAAATATTTTAAATATTACTCTTAAATAGAGTTTTTTTTGTTTTCAAAAAGGTGTTTTTTTATTAAAATAATTTTTCTTTTATTAAAATATTTTTTTTTTCTATAATTACTATGATTAAAATCATCTATTAAAAATAGAAATTAAATTAGCTGTACGCAGCTCTACCGCTCTACGTGCATGAAAATGATGTCACTTTATTTCTTTTAAGAGGTTAGTTATAAGCGTTCATTCACAAATATATAATATTCAATTAAATAAACAAAATTATATATAATTTCACAGTTATGAAATGTGTATTATAAATTGAATATATCTAAATAAATATGAATAGATATGCGTTTTTGAAACCAAAATCATAACAAATTTACATGTAAAGTTAGATCAAATTAAATTAAATTAAATTGAAAAATCATGCAACCCTATATGATTTTGGTAACTAATTTCTTTTAACATTGCAGACTAATAAAGCATAACTAATCCAAATGAACCCAATTATATAAACAAATATTATTTTAACTCAAAAATAAATATAATTAATTTTTTTATAAAAAAATAATTTATATTCCATAAAACTTAATTATAGGTTAAAAAACTCGAACTAATCAAATATACTAAATTTATAGGTTAAGAAAACTAAATCAACCAAAAAAAACTAAATTCTTATTAATAAAACAAAATCCTACTGAAAACTTATCATTACATTAATGAGCCTTAGTTAAGTAAATCAAACTCTATTAATATGCACTTAAAACAAAATCCTACTGAAAACTTATCATTACATTAATGAGCCTTAGTTAAGTAAATCAAACTCTATTAATATGCACTTAACCGTGGAATGCTTGATTTAAGGCATGAAATGGAATATTTTTTTAACTTGAAATCACAATTTTTTTTTTTTTTTTTTTTTAAATTAAAATATAGTATATGTTTCAGAGTATCGACTACTCATTCGGTGGATTCTTTTCAGAGAGTGCGTGTTCCATCGACCAAATTACTCATTACCATTTGATTTGCTTACCATTTATAAAGTTTTTATTAAGAACAAACGATTAAGGTTAAGTGAAAGCGATGTGAACAAGTCTAATAGGTAATTATGGTATTTGTTTTTTATACAAAAATACTAATGGATAGTCGAAATTTTGTGTAATTATGATAAAAAATATATTATTAATATATAAATTAGTGTAATAATAATAATTTAAAATAAAATTATTTAGTTTTTAATAATATTATATGTATTATAAGTTTTTGATGTTTATTATTATTTATTAATTATTTAATTTATAAAATTAAATTAATTTATATAATTTTACTAAAACCAAATTATAAATTTTCACTAAAATACTCTATTTAATAACTATAATGAAATGCAATAAATATATTTTATAATAATTTATTAGATGTATTTAAAACCTCTACCTAAATGGTATACCACAGTCAGGAAATACATCATGTCATAGGAATATCTCAAAAAGAAAAAATATGAAAGTATTTTGAGCAACTCTCAAGAGGTTTTATCTTTATTGACTCGAATTAACGAAACTCAAAAATAAATATTATGAATGTTGAAATATCTCAAAATCCTCACCACAAAAATCTCTAAATTGTACCTTTCAAAAAATTTATAGTCAAAAAAAATTGTTTTTAATATAGTGATGATATTTGTTTAGTGAATTTTTTATTTTTCGCCATTTAAATTTTTTAAAATATAATACATAAATGAATTTAAATTTTTTTACATTTATATAAATTTAAAAAATCAAACAAATCTAATCTCTCATTACCATTATAACAATTTTAATAAATTTAAATATCTTAAAAAATAAATACAAGCTCTTTTTTTTTTTTTTTTTTTTTTAAAAAAAAAAACTTCATTGTATTATGTTGAGTCAATATAAAAACTCCAAATGATACAAAAAAAAGAAAATGACGCAAAAGATGCAGTCACTAGTAGAAACACCAAAAACATATACAACATCACATATCCATAAAAAAACATAAAAAAAAATCAAATAGACAATCATCTCTACATCACGAGTTAAACGTATGGATAAATATCTTAAAAAATATGGATGCCAAAAAAACCAAATAGACAATCATCTCTACATCACGAGTTAAATGTATGGATCTTAAACTAGCATTTGCACCGAAAGTTGCAAAGATATCTTAAACTAGCATTTGCACCGAAAGTTGCAAAGATATCTTAAACTAGCATTTGCACCGAAAGTTGCAAAGATATCTTAAACTAGCATTTGCACCGAAAGTTGCAATGGAAAGGCCATAAGTCGATAGCACATATGGAAAAAGAGACTAGCACATATAGAAGAAGAGAATAGATGAAGAAAGAAGTGATATGTTATGTAATCTAACTATAGCCCAATTTGAGTGAAAAATAATTGTTAATGCTAAATATAATACAATAAAACAAAAAAGGCATATGCAAGTATCCCACCTTGTCTATCTTTTACAAGTCAAACAATTTAAATTATTTTAAATTTGAGGGAAAACATCTAAGATGACAACAACCATGATATTGGCGATGACAATAACAATGTTGATGATGACGATAACAATGTCAACCAGCATGATACAATTACAATGATTATAATAATAACAACAATGATTATAATAATAACAATTTTCGGCATATTACTTTATATTTTAAGAAATATCAATCCCACAAAATATTGTATTAGCTGACTTTGGGAAAAAAGAAAAGAAGACTACACCTTTTTAAAATTATCACAAGTTTAATAAATTAAAACCATAATGAGATTTGGTTTGCTTTATCATGGGTTCTAGATAAATGTTGTCTTATAAATAGAATGATTGATTTAAATGTTATCATGGAGAGATGCTGCAACTCTAAAGTCCCTCGAGACATGACTGTTATACCACGTAGAAGATATTCTCACATGTCGAGGTGGGATTCTTAAAGTTGACTATCCTAAAGAGAAAGTCCTACAGCAACTGTTATACCACATAGAAGATATTCTCACATGTCCAAGTGGGATTCTTAAAGTTGACTATCGTATAGAGAAAGTACCAGGTAGAAAATATTTTCGCATGTCCAAGTGGGATTCTTACAGTTGACTATCTTGTAGAGAAGGTCTCTTACTACTTGTATGATTAAGCAAATTGCTTGATTTGAAATTCCACTACTTTTAATCACATACTAACTATATTTAATCATTTAACAACTTAAATGATTAACAATGTATACAATCACTCTTTATTCAAAAAACTCTTTATTTAAAACTTCATGAATTTATTTTTAATGCTTTATCATAAATGTTAATTAAGCATCATTTATAAAATTACAATATTACTAGGTACAAAATTAATCTAGACCTTTCATACATAATGAGGGAAATGAATTTAATTTGTCTTTTATTTATTTTTTTGGGTGGTTGAAGTAGATAGGATTAATTATGGATTTTGGACCAATAAATGTCCTCAAAATGCACCAATCATCAGTTAGATAAAAGTTACTTAAATTTATTTTATTGCTGAATTCTAATCAATAATATTAAAAAAAAAGAAATAATAAATGTTCATAAAATTATAATACTATTCAAAGCCTGTAACTGTTGTGAGATGAAGCAAGAGTGGTTACTTTAGCTTTTTAGATACTTTTGAAGATTATCAGCTACATTGTATTTATATTCATTTATTATTGATCTTTAATATGCTCAATTTTTTAACAAATTTTCAAATATTATAAAAAATTTACACATTTAAAAATATGTTTTAAATGCCATAAAATACATTAGAAATTGCAGAATAATAGTAATGGTAGAATAACAATACTATTGAAATTCCAATCCAACCATCAATATGTGTCATTATTTCAAATTCCTCAGCAATATCATTCATATTGGTATGGAAGAATATATGCATTTATCGAGCCTTTGCTTTTACTACTGAGTAACTTTGGGACTCAACCTAACCTTGCCCTTACTACTGAATAACTCTGGGACTCAACCACCAGATCTGTAGAAAGCTATGGGTTTTAAGTAATAGGATTTGACTGGAACGGAAATAATAAATACTATTAAAATACATTAATAGAATGACAATATTACTAATAAACCTTTGAAGCTGTGAGTTGTGAAATGAGGAAAGAGTGGTTAGAGTACTTTCCAAGAATATCAAATATATTGTATTCCGAATCATTTATTATTAGTTTTAGAATGGATGATTTAAAAAAATATTATAAATTATTTATACATTTAAAAATATATTCTAAGCACTATAATTAAAATAAAATTACTGCTTCAATAATTTACAAAATAATAGTAATGGTTGAATAACAATACTGTATTCTTGGCACTATAATTAAAAAATTAAAATAAAATTACTGCTTCAATAATTTACAGAATAATAATAATGGTTGAGTAACAACACTGGGCACTATAATTAAAATAAAATTACTGCTTCAATAATTTACAGAATAATAGTAATGGTTGAATAACAATACTGTTAAATTTTTCAATCCAACCATCAATACTTGTGTGTCATTACTTCAAATTCCTCCTCACTGATCATTCATATGGAGAAATTTATATATGGAAAGAAACGTGCAACCATGATTCTGGACTACATGAAAATAATACGTACCCCTAATAATAAGCAGGCTACCAATTAATGAAATGGGGACGTTTTTTCTGATAGTTCCTTCTCACCCCACTGTGCATCATAGTAACAGGAAAGAAACCACGGTGCATCATAATAACAGGAAAGAAAATGAAAGTTTCAAGGAGCAATTACATTAAACATGAGTTAAGTCATGAACGGAGAATTATTTTCATGTTGAGTCATGCACGGAGAATTATTTTCATTTAGGCCATACGAGTTACAATGTTTAGCACATATATGATTTGACTTAGCCATTAACCTTCTGTATATAACACCTGTATATGATTTGACGTAGCCATTAACCTTCAGTGTATAACACCTATCAATGGAGGCTTCTAAGTTTGTTTCCACCCACAGACACTTGGCATTGTTCTCGGGATTGTCACTGCATCGACTGTCTGGAGCGACGATGCTCATCTGACGGTGGAAAACCTTCCCCCTCTTTTCAGGCTAAGAGCCTACCCTAACCCTCCGTCTCGAACACCATTCTCTCCAATTGTTCAGAGCATGCTGCTACTCTCTGCCAAAGTCATGACAGAGGAACCACTGGTTCTTGCTCGGATTCAGATCGATGCTTTTCCCACCAGAACCCCAGAACTGACTTCCAGTTATGCGTGGTTCTCCTCTCGACCTTCTCTGCACAGGTGCTCTCATCTGTCACAGGAGGGCCGCACCATCGGATGGTTTCCTTTAGCAATACATGCACCTAGATAAAACGAGGGTTTGATGTAAGGGACGTTTCCGGCTCCTACAGCCTTGGTTTTTATGAGCATTTTCTTGTCTGTTTGCCGGTAAAGTTACAACTCGCGGCACTATGGTGGTAAAATCACAGGGATACTCCTGTAGCATCTTACCCACTATTCGAGTGTTAGTTTTGTTCCTCTCTGTTAAAACTATTTTGACTATCGCTTTTTTTGTAACAGGTACCTCTATTTCCCTTGGCTACAACAATGAGGAAAAGGGGTCTGGTTAAGGCTTTGTTTCTTAACAGGGTTTGCCTCTGCTTCCACGTATTTACTCTGGCATCCTCAAGGAGTTAAACTACTTATTTATTCTTGGATTGTTCTATTAGTTTGAGAATGGATGATTTAAAAAAAATGATTATAAATTATTTATACATTTAAAAATATATCCTGGGCACTATAATTAAAATAAAATTGTTGCTTCAGTGATTTACAGAATAATAGTAATTGTTGAATAACAATACTGTTAAATTTTTCAATCCAACCATCAATACTTGTGTGTCATGACTTCAAATTCCTCTTCACTGATCATTCATATCCAGAATTTTATATATGGAAAGCAACTTGCAGCCATGATTCTGAACTACATGAAAATAATACGTACCCATAAGCAGGCTATTAACCAACTAATGAAATGGGGACGTTTTTTAATAGTTCCTTCTCACCCCACCCCACTGTGCATCATAATAACAGTAAAGAAAATGAAAGTTTCAAGGAGATAACAGGAAAGAAAATGAAAGTTTCAAGGAGCAATTACGTTAAACATGAGTTACATCTAGCAATAGTTGCCTGCACAACAGTACAAATGCAAATGCAGGCAGTGACGGTAGCAATCATGAAAATTACATCTATTTGTTTTGTATATTTTTTTAATTGAAAAAATAGCATTTTGTATATTTTTTTTAATCGAAGAAATCGCATTTGAAAGGCATATATAGTCTTGCATTTATAATTTTTAACAAAATTAGACCACAAGATTTATAAAACCAAACCTCACCACAATTTCAAAATACATATTAAAAAAAAATTCAACCATGATTCTGAACCAGATGAGAACAACATATATTGTCTACAACAATACAGGCTATTGACCAACTGATAAAATGGGTCATTTTATGATAGTTCATTCTCGCCCCCATCGTGCATCGTAATAACATGAAAGAAAATGATAATTTCAAATTATGTCTAATAGTCGTTGCACCGTTTGCAGCAACATTCCAAATTCCGGCAATTATCCCAGCAATGTGGAAGATTACAACTATGTTGGCAGAATTGACTTCCAGCGAGCAGAACCAAGGTATGAGTGGTTCTCCTCTTGACTATACGTATGAGTGGTTCTCCTCTTGACCATACCCGACTTACTCGCTCTCAGTTTTGGGTTGTGGTTTTTCTGTTTAACTTCTAATTCGACCTTCTCTACACAGGTGCTCTCATCTGTCACCGGAGGGTCCCGCACCATCGGATGGCTGCCTTCAGCAGTACGTGCACCCATATAAAATGTGGGTTTGATGTGAGGGACGTTTCCAGCGCTTACAGTCTTGGTTTTTTTGAGCATTTTCTTGTCTGTTTGCAGGTGAAGTGCCAAACTTGCGGCACTATGGTGGTTAAATCACAGGTATACCCTGTAGCATCTTACCCTGTATTTCAGAGTTAGTTTTGTTCCTCTGGCTACAACAATGAGGAAAAGGGGTCTGGTTAAGGCCCTGTTTCTTAACAGGGTTTGCCTCTGCTTCCAGGTATTTACTCCAGCACTATGGTTGTGCTTCCAGGTATTTACTCCGGCACTATGGTGGTAAAATCACAGGTATACTCCTGTAGCATCTTACCCTCTTTTCCAGTGTTAGTTTTGTTCCTCTGGTTACAACAATGAGGAAAGGGGGTCTGGTTAAGGCCCTGTTTCCTAACAGGGTTTGCCTCTACTTCCAGGTATTTACTCCGGCGTCCTCACCTCACGATGTAGCTGTACTGTTATAGTTTTCTTGTATAATTGACTCTGTCCACAGACAAGAGAACAATTTATTTCCTATTTATGAGAACAAAGTCTGTTTAATTATCTATGAGACTAGATCTGCACTTTCAAGGTTAATGGTTATACGCTTTTATTGTTATGATAAAGTCCCTGTTATATCTGTACGGTCAAATGTGTTGCAGCATAGTGTTCCTTTCAAAGATTATTCATTTTTTGGTTATAAGTTATAATATGATCTTCATTGGGTTCTGTTAATAGGATTTGTAATTTCAATAATACAACCGATTCCTCTTGCATGAAACTGTTTGGTATCCAGTCTTATTTGTATGGAAATTAATACTAAGCTCCTTATATGTTGCATGCAGAGTGTTATTCTCTTGAAAATGGAAAACCGCGCATAACTAGGAAAGAATTAGGTTGGAAAAATCTCTTTTCATGCTCTCATTTTATTACTGCACAATATTTTTAATTATAACAATATTTTTGTTATTAAAATTCTCTTTCATGCATCCATTTCATTTCCACATGAAAAAATTTATACAGAAAAAATTTCGTGCATACATTTTATTTTGGCAAGAACAGATTTAAAGAAAATTTTACGCTAATTTAGCTAAATAAAGTTCATAAATTCACCATTTTCTGATCGTTCACTGATGTTGAGGGCTTAAAACAAATATTTTATTTTAGCAAGAACAAATTTAAAGAAAAAATTAGGCTAATTTAACTAAATAAAGTTCTTAAATTCACCATTTCGTGATCGGTTATTGATGCTGAGAGCATAAAACAAAGATTTTATTTTAGCAATAACAGATCTAAAGAAAAATTTAGGCTAATTTAGCAACATAAAATTCATAAATTCACCATTTCGTGATCAGTGACTGATTTTGAGAGCTTACGATTTCTTTTACCTTTATGCCATTACCGTCATTCAACCACATCGATGATTGTCTTGTAGGTCGATGATTGTCAAATGAATTGCAGGTCAATAATTACATAGCTCCATGGATCTTGCCACAAAAAAATAAACTCGTTACAACGTAATTAAATATGGAATTGGGTGTTCTGTTTTGTATGCGAAAAGGGAAAATGGGAACCAAGATGAGATGAGGGCATGAAAATGACATCGTAACTAATGGAATACCATGGTGGAGATGTCAAATGAGACATTCCCTGGACAGGAAATCCTCTTTGGCAGGGATACGCAGGAAACTTGCTAGACAGGGACGGAACAACAAGAGGTTTCATGGATGGATAAGATAGAGGAGGACGATATTCTGCGAGGCAAGCCATGGCCATCTACCTTCTCTCAATCATTCGCTGCTCCAAGAGGGTTCGCCGCTCCAAGAAAAGGATCATTCGCTGCTCCAAGAGGGTTCGCCCCTCCAAGAAAAGGATCATTCGCTGCCCCAAGAAACGGATGAATTTTCGACTGTTATTTTTAATTATAACAATATTTGATTAACGGTGGAAAACAGTTTAATCGTCTAACATAAGATCGGATGGATCATGGTAAGACACGTAAGACAAGAGGAGAGTCGATTTCAGAGGGAACGCCTTACATCGTAAAAATAAATACAAGTTAAACGTATGGATGCCACCTTACTGGATTCAGTTGGCAAGAATCTTTTCATATAATAGGCGGTGGCGAGGTTGACAATCCCAAATTGAGAGAAGGAAATGGCGAAACGATGGATTCGTCGATCCTCGAAGTGGAAGCATATTGTGACGGTTGGTAATCGTTTGTAATCGCTGGGTAAGTATATATTTGTTCATAGATTTTTAAGGGATTAAGTATAGATTTAATATAAATGAAGAAGGATTAAATTAAAATATAATGTATTATTTTTTATTATTTAACTGCTGGAACTGTCGGGAATAGCCGGAATTGCCGGAACTGCCAGGAATAGCCACAATCGTCGAAACTGTCGGAACTGCCAGGAATAGTCGGAATTGTCGGAATTGCCGAAACTACCGGGAATAGCCAAAATAACCAGAATAGCGGTAACTGCCGGAACTGGCGAGAACTGTCGGAACTGCCGGTAAAAGCCGGAACTGTCGGAACTGCCAGGAATTGCCAGAATTGCCGGAACTGTCGGGACTGCCGGAACTACTGGGAATAACCGAAATTGTCGGAACTGCTGAGAATAGCCGGAACTGCAGGGAATAGCCGGAATTGCCGGGAACAGCCGGAACTGTCGGAACAGCCGGAATTTTTAAATGTTAAATAAAGTATATAGAAGGCCAAATAAAAATTTTGATTATAAAAACTTATATTTTTCCTAATATATATGTAGTTTTTTAAAATTGATATAAATATATATGTAATTGACATCATAATATTTTTATTTTTCTATTTCTAATGTAATTTGTAATTTTAATTTTATTTTAAATGAGAAGAGACTAATAGATAGACGTAGCTAGTAAGATAGTTTGGTACTTAATATATATATATCTACATAATATAGGCTCAACTAGTAGGATAGTTTGGTATTTAATATATATATTTACATAGCATAATCCAAGCTCCTTGGAGCTATAATATAATTTTTAAATTTTATTTTATTTTATTTTGACAATTGCAATTTAAAGCACATAAAGTTAGTTATTTTATTGTTAATTATCATTGTGATTTATTTAGAAGAGTCTTTTAATTACTTCATTGTCAAATTGGAATATATTTAAAAAAGATAAATTATAATTATGAAACATTTGATTTAATATTTAAATATTTCATTAAAAAAATGACAAATTAATTGTATTTGATAAACTGATTACAATATAACCAAGTATAATAAAATGAATTGTTGATAAACATTAATTCATAATAAAAATTAAAGACATTTATTTCATGATACATTTCAAGTTTTCTCAGATTGGATGCTTATGTGATTCATCTTCCAGATGAATCACATGGAAAACTTCATGACATAAGCCATGCTCTTCTTGAGAAATCACATATCTAGGTTCATCATGAGGGCAAGGATGAGGAGCAAGACCAATAGACCACTAATTTATATCAGAAATGCAATGGTAAATATAAAAAGAAATATAAATAAAAATATATGTCAAGGGATAAGAAGCAATTTATTTATTAGTTATTTTGAATTTAAATTTAATTTATTAAATTTCTATTTTTATTATTCATAGATTATTATATGGCTCTAACCATTTCTAATATTTTATTATATAATTTATTAAGATTCAAATATCTTATTAATTAAAATTATAGTAAATATAAATAATGATTGATTAAAAATTATATCTATCTAATAAATTATATAATAATAAAAACTTATAAATTGAATAATATAACAAAATTCAAAATAAAATCAAAACAAATAAAATAAAATAAAAGAGATCCTAGAACCGAACAAACACCAACCAGGAAAGGGGGAAGGAAACAAAGAAACGGAGAAAAACTCACGGGGTTAAGAACAAAGAGAAGGGACCCATGAGCTGCTTAACTTTCATCCATCGTCCCTATTAAGAGTCTTACTTCTCTTTTCAATCTCAATGGTTTCTCTTAATTTTTGGTGATGGAAATGATCAACCCTAACGAGGACCTTAGAATCCTCTAAGAAAATATGGTGTTTTGATAATTCAGCATGTTCCGCTAGAGCAAAGGAGCGAGTCCTAAAGTGTCTAAGGTCAATTTCATGGTCTTGAATCCTCAGAGAAATGGAATGACCAGTCTCTCCAATGTAGGGGGTTCCACAAAACATGGAATTAAATAAACACCCTTCATGCTTTTGGTATCAATAAGATCTTTGACGGATCTTAAAGAGCCACAAATAGTTATTAAAAGTCTAAAGGTGGAGCCAATCTATTGTTTCCTCATAATCCTAGCAATCTTGTCATTTGTCCCCTAGATAAAGGGAAGTTGGAAACTAGAGGCCACCTCAACCAACTCTTTCTTAGTTCTAGGTCCCTGACTAGCTTTTAAAAAGGCTCGGAAACCTTGGAATTTATTATAACCATTCTTCTTGATGACATTTAAGAGATGGGTTTTTTCATCAACCAGATGGTCTTCATCAAAAACCCTTAAAGCCCTAGTAGCTAAAGTGTTGAGAACCCCTAGTTTTTGGGCCAGAAAATGATGAGATTTAGCATGAAGATACTGTTTAGTGTGGGTTTTCTTATGAAAAACTTGGTGGGAGAAAAAACATCATCTTTCTTTGAAATAAGCACATCAAGGAAGGGTAACCTTCCATTAACCTCACATTCCATGGTAAATTTAATGGAATTTGATTCATTATTGAGATGCTCGAAAAGAGATACTAATTTTTCTTGACCATCGAGCCATAAGTTGAAGGTATCGTCAACAAATAATTCTCAAATTTTTGGCTTAAATCTAGTCGGTGCTAAAGCTCTTGATTCAAGATCTTCCATAAAAGGGTTGGCCATCACTAGAGGGAGGGGAGAACCCATCGCTACCCCACACATTTCTCATAGAATTCACCTTCGAAACTAAAGAAGGTCGAGGTAAGACAAATCTCTACAAGCGTGGCAGTATCATGATCCGTTATGTGATTGATAACATCAATAGCCTCCTTAATAGGGATTATAATGTAAAGAGAAACAATATCAAAACTAACCATAAAATCTTCAAGCTCAAATTTCACATCTTTCAACTCATTCACAAAAGAGAAAGAATCCTTAACAAAAGAACTAGAATTACCTACTAAAGGTTTAAGCTTTTGAGCTAAATACTTAGCAAGGAGATACGTTGGCTCACTTATGATATTGACAATAGGTCTAAGGGGAAGGCCTTCCCTTTGAATATTAAGAAGCCCATGGATCTTAGGAGTGAGAGGATTACTTTCTATAAGCTTGTGACTTAACGAACTCACAGATCTATTAGAATTAATATCCAAGATAACACTTTTGAAACCTTTTTAATGGGGATCTTATTTAGATTTGTATAGCTCCCACAGTTGCACAGGTGATCTAACATCTTCTTCCAGTAATCATCTCTATCTAAAATCACCACCCCTCCTCCTTTATCTGCTTTAAGGACAACAACATCAGGGTTATTGTTTAAAGATCTTAGGGCTTCAAATTCTGACTTGCTAATATTGCTTTTAGGTGGTTTAGCATTCCTAAGAATCACGGAATAATCATGCCTAATGACATCCTTAATGTGATCAGACAACTCCAGGTTGGATTCAATGGAGCATATGATCTCCTCAACTAGAATCTTTCTAGGGACTAAAGAAAAATTCAACCATTTCTCAAGAAGACTATAAACCAAACAATCAAAAAAGACAGTGGAAAAATTAATAACCTTATTATTAAAAGAGAGGACTAATGATGGTGTATTATTGTTATTATTATTATTATTAAAAATATATTTTTATTTTTATTTTTATTAAATAAAAATAATGAAATATACCAAAGAAAAATACTATAATCTACTTCTACTATCAATTTGTGGAAGCTTAAAGATTGAGCAAGATCGAGCTGAACACATATAACAAGAAGAAGAAGAATCAATGCACATGAAACACAGAAAATACTCAAGGGAAAGACTCAGCTAAAAACCCCACTATCTGTATTATCATACAAGGTGGAAATACATCAAGAATTATACAAAGCCTTAGCTCTCACAACTAGCGAGCTCATGCACATGAAACACAAAAAATACTTAGGGGAAAGCCTCAGCTAAAAATCCCACTATCTGTATTATCATACAAGGTAGAAATACATCAAGAATTATACAAAGCATTAGCTCTCACAACTAGCGAGCTCTCAGTACAATCCTCCTGGATGCTCATAGGCAATCAAAGCTTCTCACAAGCCTTCTCCTCTACCCTCCAAGCTCCTATTTCTCTGTGTTGTTCCTCTGGGATGATCTTCTTCAACCAAGTGGAAAACTGATCTATCTCGCACCCTGTATGAACTACACAATCCTCAAGGAACCTTACCTTGACTGCATGCATGAGTTTCTTTTATAGGAAAACACATGCAACTGATATTACACTTTCCTTGACATTTAGCTCAACTGGGTTTTTCTCAGAATAGATATGCATGAGTTACTGATGAGGAAATCTTCAGTTATCTGGAGTACACTAGTTGAGTGCATGCATACATCAACAACTCACAACTAATTCCTCAAACAGTTTGGAATTAATTTAACTGCACTTAACTCAGTAAACTAAGCTAACTAATTACGACTCAAATATAACTCAATCTAATCTCCTTAATTTAAGGGATAACTCTTGCATGACCACAGAAAGACCTCTAACTTGAATTTCTCCAACTAATTAATCCATAATG